>CM021732.1:51932906-52236684 GCA_011075105.1 Heteronetta atricapilla
CCCCCCCCATCCTGCTGAGGAGGGGGACTGAGAGCACAGCTGGGTGGGCGTTGGGCAGCCAGCCAAGGTCAAGCCAGCACAGCTCCACAGAGGTGTTAAAAACCGATGCGAGCATGGGCTGAAACCTTTCCCTGTGAGCACACACTGTAAGGTAACATCCTTGTCACGGTCATACAAAAGCTCGCTTAAGTCTGCCCAGGTGCCTCAAACCCAGATTACCAGGCTCAACGAACAAAAGTTGCTCTGTGTATGTGACAGAGCAAACAGGCCGGGCAGTCTGCTAAGCTGCAACATCAGAAGGACATTGTCTGTGTGCCTGCAATCAACTCACTGTATTTAGCTGAAAAAAATGTGTCTGGGTGTGACTTTCACCTCTTAGAAAGATCACATAAAATCATGAAAGCCTTCTGCACCGATGCTGGAGGAGAATGAATGGATTACATTCAGCATCATAAGCCATCCTTTCATTTCTCACACGCTGCATCCAATAACAGAGTTCTCAGAGAAGCGACATCGAGCCTCCTGTTTACAAACAATTCTGCGGGAGTTAATAGTTCTATGCTTTTAGCTCAATGCTGAGTGTAAAGGAAGTCAAGAAATGTACAAAAATGTACAAACTACTCCAAGAAACGTTCACAAGATATAAAAAGGCCCCTTCATGTGTTTTTTGGGCAGGTGGCCCATCCTGTGGGACAGGGTAAGCCCTCATGTCCCCTCTACCCCAGCATCCTCCCCAGGCTTGCCATTGACCAGCACTCCAGCATAGACCTGCATGAACATGGGACCATGAAGAGGTCTGGGATTAGGCATAAGGTCATGTGCTTCCCTAACACATAATGTAGGACTTCCCCATTTTACAAAAAAAAAAAAAAAAACTTTCAGTATCAGAACGAAAGTACTGACAGCACCTGCCCAAAGTTCCCATTTAGTGTACCAGGTAATCACCAAGCTTTACTAAAGAAGAATTTGTAAGAGCTGTAATTGTTTCTCATGCCCTAGAGATTTTTGAAGTACTCCACCCATCAGAAAATGACTTCAGTGCCACATAAAAACCTGTTTTGACATTGTTCAACTCAGCATTTGGTTGTTTCCTGTAACTAAGGTTCCCCCCTTAATAATAATAGTAATTCCTGAAAAACACAAGTGTGCAAAACCAATCCTAAAAATCAGGCCCCTGGGGAAAAAGAGTAATTATAGAAATATGTCAAAAATATAACAGAGTGGTATTAAGGTAATGGGGTCAGATCACAGAAGATAAAAACCAAGCTGTGAAATTGGGACACGTGAAGACAGATGTCAGAAACCTATGTGTTTCTAAGATCAGCTTCAACAAAACTCTGTCTTCTTTACCAGCTTTGGTTACAAGTTCTTAGCTGTCCCAGTTCTCTCAAGACATTTTTCAAATCATAGAATCACAGAATGGCTTGGACTGGAAGGGACCTTAAAGACCATGAAGACCACCCAGTGCCAACCCCCTGCCACGGGCAGGGACACCTCCCACCACACCAGGCTGCCCAAAGCCCCATCCAGCCTGGCTTTGAACACCTCCAGGGATGGGGCATCCACAGCTTCTCTGGGCAACCTGTGCCAGTGCCTCACCACCCTCTGAGTAAAGAATGTCTTCCTTTTATCTGACCTAGATCTCCCCTCTTTTAGTTTAAAGCCATTCCCCCTCGTCCTATCATTATCTGCCCAATCAAAAAGTTGCTCTCCATGTTTTTCATAAGCCCCCTTGAAGTATTGAGAAGCTGCAATGAGATCTCCCCAGAGCTTTCAGTTCAGTAGGCTGAACAGCCCCAGGTCTCTCAGCCTTTCTTCACAGGAGAGGTGCTCCAGCCCTCTGATCATCTTCCTGGCTCTCCTCTGGCCCCGCTCTAACAGCTCCACATCTTTCTTGTGCTGTTACTCAAAATCCACATTTAAGGCAGGTGTTTTAAACTCAACGGTTCGGCACAAGGTATTGGTGTGAATCTGGCATGCTATTATTTCTGCGGTCTAATAGACTCGCCACTAACCCACAATGCATTAATTTCTTCTTTTGATATGCACTGCCTACACAGAGCTGCCAATCTTGTCTATACAGCATTACTTATGAAGTACTGGTTCAGTAAGGCTGTAAAACATATGATTAAAGCTCCCGTTCAGGAAAGCCTTCATCTTCAAGGAGGACACTTAATCATATGCTTAAGTGTTCCTGTATATCAAAGCCTAAGTATTTTGCTTTATTACGATGGGATTATTAACAAGTTAAACAAGGTACTTAGATTTTTTCGAAATTCTGCTGTCCAAAAAAACCAAACATGAATGAAAGGTCTAATTTAAAATAGATTGTAATATATTCAGCATTAATATATTCAGAATTACTGTATTACACCTGTGCCTTAATGCAAGCAAGCCAATGACTAGATTACAGACATGTCTAGGGAAAACCCATTTTTGGACCACCATAATACACCACCAAGCTGAAGTATCAGAAAGTGTACCAGTATCTGTTCTGTTTGAGCAGAGCTTAGGAAAAATAGATGCGTAATACTTCATGCACTGTAAAAATTGTATTTTAAGAAAAACTTCTTTAAAGAACAAGCAGTCGAAATAAATGTGCTGTCTGGTACACGAGAACACACTGAAGGCAATTTCTCTCACTTGTTTTTGTTGGAGAGGTGGGAAAAAACAAGCCCTTGAGCTCCTGTTGAAGAAGCACTGGCCGCGTGGAGTATTTTCATATCATGCTAGCAACCAAGAAATAAATATGTAAAATATTTTGGAAGGGAATGTAGTAAGCAGGAAGCCTCTTGCACAGACACACAACAAAAACAGTAAGGGACAGACTGCACTAATTAAGAATATCATCCGGCTTCCTGCCAGGTATTTTTATACTAGCATTTTAGGACGACTAAAGCACACATTGAACAGCTTCCCAAATCCCACGTGAACCCAGTCATTTCAAGTCGTTCTAATAAATCAAACCGTCATTAAGGCACATGTAAATCATGACACTCCACAACGCTTTGTGGGCATACTTGCTGGTAACACTGCATCTCTACTGTAATACTGTATTGTAAAACTGCAAGGTAAGAATAACTTGGAGGTTTTAGAACAGTTTTTAACTAACTTTTAGCAACCCTACATCGGCATGTCCTCAGGGAATTCTTTCGCAAGATGATTGTGGATATTAACTGAATATAACAAACCTCTTTTGCCAAAATAGATGTGATTCATTGCAGTTGTGGGAATTCTTTGTGTTTCTTTGTAATACTGCTTTAGAATAAGGTAGGGGAAAAAATGTGGGTTTTTCCCCCCTTCCATTCCTAAAAAGCTGAGGAGTCCAAGAAAAGGGAATCCAACAGCTAACAGTGAAATAATTGCTGTTACTCCTAGCTGACAGGCAGCTAGGAAGAACATTTTTCTATCACTTACTCACAAAGACTGAAAAAGAAACAATGCACCCTGATGCTAAACTGCAGTGTACGATCCAAGCATGGTCTTCATCTCTCTTCAGCACTGACAGCAGCCACACCACAGCAGTATTGCCCAACTCCGTGAGGACAGACATAAGCCTTTCTGCATGGGAGGCCGTCAGATCATTGTGTTGCAGAAGCCACCACCTTCAGCCAGTTCTGCTGGAACTCAGCCTTGATCTGGGACGTCCCGATGCTCTGGATGCAGCTCTGTCAACATCAGCAGATCTACTGCCCGCGGGTCCTGTGGGCATCACGTTGGGAACAAGCCAGATGAACCCAGCTTGCTCTGCTCGGGCAGTGTGTTTGGTGGTGCTCCGGTCCAGCAGAGGGGTCACTAGCTGGATTCTCCTGAAGTTTTATGTTCACCCTGGCAGTCACAGAGCTGTAGGAACTTATCAGCACAAAATGCAGCGGAACAGGCAAACTGCAGCTAGATGATAGCACTGGCATATTTTGACATCAAACTTTAGCAGGTATTTCCACAACACATCCGAACAACAAAATTGTACCAACTGGAATTTCAAGTATTAGTTACCAAGGTGAAATTAGACTCTAAAGCTTATCTAAATAACACTCCCTTTTCTTAATGATACTGTGCAATGCCTGCCAATGCTAAGCTACGAGGAATTTCCATCCTAACTAGTTTGGTGTACTTTATTTTTAACTTCCTGTTGACAAGAGGTAATATACCACTACTAAAAAAAAACCACTCTTCATGACATTAATGACAAAAGCAAATGATAGGTCTTCCTTTCTGATCACATGAAGGGTTTTGGTAACTGCAGCATAAGAAGGAAAAAGGAATTAAGCCCTTGGGACGTCAAGTGGGTTGATAACTCAGCTAGCTGTCTCAGCCGAAACAGGAATAGGAAGTGAAATGTAACAATTTGCCTTTGACATAGAAAAAAAAAAAAAAAAAAGTTTGTTTTTGCTAATCGGGTAACAAAACCTTGGGATACGTTAACTCCTTGAACTAGTTTGTTTAGAGTTCAGATAGGATATTTTCAGAACATATTTGTGACATTGGCCAGTTCTAACGTCAAGGATTTTTAGAAGGTATTTGTAAACTCACGTCGTTAAAGTGAAAGCAGTGGCTCTGTATTTGACAGAGGGGCCAACTTTATCTGTGTGCTCGGAGCGTGTTCTCTTCTCCAGAGACCCTAACTGGGCCATCGGGCTCCTCTGGCTGCAGATGGCTCCTTCTTCAGAGCAGCGTCCCGACTGCAAGGCAAGCAGTCCAAGGCAAGCAGAGACACGACCCAGAGCCAGGCCTCGAACGTGACAGCGCAACACTTCTTAGTGCCAAGATAAGCATGCAGAACTTTCCAGAAGCCAAAAACCAACCCAGCTGGCCAAAACAATGAAAAAGATCCTCCACTGACTTCTGTAGAAACACCGTATACTAAAGAAATTAACTGAACTCCCTATATTGGAAAAATAAATAAATAAATAACACCTGTTTAGTTGTTTATTTCTACAAGAGATTACCTTGGTAAAGTTTTGGTTTTTGTTTTTTTTCAGAGTTTGCAATAGAATGATGCCTTTGAAATCTCTGTCCTTTCATTCAGCCAGGCCAAGAAATCTGCAAACTTGCCAAACTGTGGTCCTACAGTCCTGTTTCCTGCAAGCACCAAGAAGCACTTTCGCACAATTTTGGATTTACATCAACAGGAATCAAAGAACAAGTTCGTTTTCCTTTTACAACAATTTTTGTGTGACTGCTGAGTGAATAAAACTAACAACTATGATGGTTTAGTTTGCCCTTATCTAATCTTTCAGTCAAATATGCTGCCCATTATTATGGAAGAAACATGCTGTTCAAGGTAATCAAGATAAAAAAAGGCAAAATATTGAAAAATGTCTTTGATCCAAACAGGTCTCAATGACTTAGAAAGCTGGGAGGGGTGACCCTGGGGTAAGGCTGGGAGTCAAGTGTGAAGATGAGACCTTGGGGACGTTACTGCAGCTAATATCACGCTTTGCATTACGCAAACAACGTGAGTAACTACTGACAGTGCTAGAGCTCAATAAGAAATAATACAGTCATTAAGAAGCAATAGCAGAAGTTTGGACCCTGCCATGCACAGCTTGTTTGAAATTAACACCTGCATTTATTGAAGCAACTGCCACTGCGTCTCACAGTGATTTTCTCAATGAAGCTAATTGGTCTGTATCCCTGAACTCCTCCGTCAGGTCCTCAGATGAGGAAAGGGCAGAGCGCTGAATGAGCCCCAGCTCCAAACAGATCTGCAAAGGAAGAAAGGGAAACAAACTCCCGGAGCAATGCCTGTCGGAGCTTCTCTCTGCTTCTTCTCTCAACATCCAAAGTTTCTTCTGCCTCCTTTCCAGCCTGCCCATGGGAAGAGCAATGAGCCCAGCACAACGGGGAGAGCTGCTGCGAGGGGACCTGCTGCTGGCACGTCCCTCCACCCCACCTGCTGCCCCTCTGCTTCCTTCTGGGGGTGCTCTGGGGAGCTGCCCTCCGGTGCCTGCTGCAGCCACCAGGACATGAACACTGCGCACCTCTGCCAGGCTTCAGGTGCACTCTACCCCACCGAAGCCGCAAACTCTCCTGCAGTAACCATAACAGCTTCAACTATAACTAGTCTTACATTCTTGATTAAATGTAATGTATTTTTAAATCACCTATATATTCACACTTTTTTTCTGAACAGCTCAGCAATGACGCTGCCTATCGTGCAATGAATGTTGTCTCTTCGCTGCCCTGACCTCTCCCACCTACCTTTGTGCATCTCCTCTCTGTCTCTGTTTCAGGATGTAAGGAGGTTTTTGCCAGCACAGCGTCAAGCACAGGGAACCCAGTTAGCCTCTTAGAGTCTCTATGAAACTAAGAAATCCGGATGCTACTACAATGTATATAATAACACACAAATGTACAGCAAATGGAAATAGAGGCTTGCATTCCCTTGTTCCAGTTCCAAATTTCAACCTTCATTACAGAAATAATTTCAAAGGAGACGAAGCTGGAAACACAAGATCTCAGCCTTAGTATCTGTTAACAACTGATTGATCCCTGCATGATCCTAGCCATAAAATCGAAGCCCTGCCAATGGGAACTCTTCCAAGGGCTCCAAGTGGGTCTGCTTACGTGTGCATAGACACCAGGAATAGTTAAAGGAAGCTGCCCTTCCAAAACCTCCCAAACACTCAGAAAATTGAACATCTAGAGCACAGTACTGAAGGACCTCATAGCCTTGCTATACTATACCGTGACGATCTTACAAAAAGTCTTTCTGAGGTTGTCTTTCTGGAGGCTGGTCTCTTAATTATGACCATAAGAACCAATGCCCCTCAAAGAGTCATTTCGTCATTTCTGTTAAGTAATGAGGAAAAAGAGCTACAGCAAGAATTTTCAACTCCTTCTCTACTCCTCTCCCCACAAGTGCTTGTTTCCTTCATTCGTTGGCCCACCGTGTCAAAATGTGGGCAGCTAAGTCAACAAGGGGGCTGAAAATGGTCAAGCCATGCATGCTACTTGGGTATTTGCAATAAAAACATTGACCAGTCCAAAAAACACATGTCCTTGAAGTAGCATCAGCTAAATTATATGTATACATATGACTTTTACTCCACTTTAGGCAAAGGCTATGATTTTCTTTCCCACAGATCCTCCCTGGAGGCCGTGATGGAGACTCCCCACCACCAAACTCATTGGTACAACTGTGAAGGGGTCAGGAGGGTGCAAGATTGCATCCTCTCAGTTGTGCAAAACTTCACCAAGCAAGTCAGTGCTGGCCCTCTGCATGTTATCTCAGCCCTATACCAGGAAACTCCACTGGGAAAGGCTCCAGGATCAGTGATCAGTGACAGCAAGCTGCTTGAGAAAGCTTCAAGTGCGTGCACTGGTAGCTAGCCCACAAGCTCAGCTAGTTTTCCCCACTGTCATCTTTGTAACTTTTCCTTTTGGGGCAGGGGACAGGACAGGACAGGGGAACACCAGCTATTTTTCCTTCATCTTCTCCCCACCTCCACCCATCAAAATGCTTCCACAATTAAGCAGAGACAGAACACACAATCATTCCCATCTAGGGCTCAGACGTAACCAGTGTCAGCCTGCACGTCACAGCCTCTAGTTAACACTGGATTTTTCTTTGCATGCAAATGATTAGTCTGCATGCTAGCTGTCATGAAATGTGTTTTTCCTTCTATGTACACAGGGCTTCAGAGCGTTCAATTCTGAATGATTTCTGGCTATATATTCATGAGCAAGGAATTCTCCTCTAAGCCACAGTAATATATAACACATACAAGTGCAAGCAAACATAGCCATGAAGGACCTGTTTCAGCCCCTGAACGCAGGGAGATAGCTCTTCTGTTGCAATGTTTTTTCCTTTTTGCAAACATACAGAGCACATAAAGGTTTTCAGATCTGCACATTTACTCACTGGAAGTCTGGGGATACAACATTTTGTATAATTTAGCATGAATATCAAAGCTGCTGTTAGACACCCAGACAGCGTCCATGCTTTGAATGACTCGTGTCTTATATTTTCCCCTCTCTCCTCATTATTACAGCAAAGTGAAAGCCAGAAAAGCTTGCAACAGACACAAATAAATAGCGATGTTCTCAGTTAAAGGGGAGGAACATGTGCATGATGGTAAAATGTGTTGTGTTTTTTTTTCCCTTCCCATAAAAAGTAATTCTGTACTCTGTCTCCTAATCAGCATCTCTTGTCTCTCTGTCGGCCAAGAAGCATGGAGGACAACTCTCCATAACTGCGGCGTCTACAACAAGCTCCAGTGCACAGGAAGAAACTGCATACAAGAGACGTGATCTAGCACGCACAACGCCCCCCACACAAGCTGGAGGTTTGCACAGTAATACATTGGCCAAGGTTTTCGTGACCAGCACATCGTGACTTCATCTTCTTCACTGGTAACAGCTCCAGACAAAAATCAAAGCACACTCTTATCAAGTTCCAGTTCTGGAGCCACGCTTCAGTCCCACCCTGACTCACTTAACTGCCCTTATTTATGGGGTTTGAAGTCTGCCAGAAGGGTACAGAATTTCTCGTTAGGTTTTACACAGACATAATTTAAACAGACAGTCCCTTGATTGCAGTGTGTCTGAGACTGCCTCACTTGAGGGAGGCTATCTATTCTGTAGCAAGAGCCAGCCTCCAGCAGCCCAAATCGCTGTGCCTGGTGCTGGCTGGGACTGCAGAGATCTCAACCAGGGCAAACCTGAGGCGCAAGGATGCTCACGGGTCCCAAGGCTGCGTGGCCCAAGCTCCTCCAAAGCCAAAACTGCACTTGCGGGCACTAGGGACATTCAGGGAATCAGATGGCATTTCTAACCAGACCACCATCTGACACCAATCTGTGTTTAAGCACAGGGGTGCTCAAACAATGGATTTTACTGGGGAGGCTGAGCAGATTCCCCTAGAAATACAGCAAAAAAACACCCAGACCTTGGGCAACCCATCTCTTTTCTGTATTAAAACAGAATAAGAGGAACCAGAAATGGGGAACACATGTCACTGTGTGCAATCCTCTACACATACAAAGATCTAGGAAACAGTATCAACAAGATATTATTTTATACAGCTACAATTTTTATTTGAAAGTGTGTTTGCAATGCAGTTAACCTTGTCATGCTATCAAGCCTTGAATTTTTCACTCAGCACCTCAGCTCCTCCCTGGAAGACGAAGAGTTGGAAAAGTCCCACTTCAGTAGGAAGTACCATTTGAGATGCTATCTTTTTTATTTTTTTAAGGAGCATTTTAATATCTGCCAGTAATGATCTACTTCATGAATGTAATGCCCACTCAGTTCCCACCAAGCTGAAAACGTTTACGAGACAGAAAAAGATTACTGAACACTATTTTCTTACTGATCAGCACAATGCTATTTGGCACAAGCACCTCTGTAAATATTTGTCCAACACTGGGTAAATTTGCAGTGTATGATGGCCCTCCGACCTGTACTTCTCTCCGTCAGGTTAGAAGGCTCGCAGTCAAGCACTGGAGCTCAGCTGCGGCAGAAATCCAACACGCTGGAGGCAGACCTTAGTGTCACTGCTGTCTTTCCCTCATGATCAGGTTTATTCACTGTTCCCCTTCATGAGCAAAAAGAAGATTAAATGTGAGGTGGAGTGATTATAAGGTTACTCCTGGCTGTTGTGTAACGAAGGGAATGTGTGCAGTGCGTTACACTGGGCCAGCCTTTGGCACGGGGAAGCCAGAGGGCGAGAAGGGAGCTGTGCCCACCTCCCCATGAGCACGTGGAGGGAAAGGGCAGATCCAGCCTCACCAAGCTGGCGGCAACGTCGCCTTTGCTGTGTGCCAAGAGGTCCGATGGACTCGGTTCACGGCGACACTGGCAGCCTGCCGCGGTGTTTTGTTCACATGTGCTTGTGATCATGGGCCTGGAGCTGTAATTGCAGTCTCAGATTTCACAATACTACCAGCCCAGGAGATATTTATGGATCTGATATGTAGGGATCTATCGGCACCGTGCAGTTTCACACATATTCAAGAAAACTCGCCGCTCACAAAGAGGGTCAGCACGTCTGTTGCAGTTTCTTTAAACCACACATTCAAGCCATACACTTCACTAGCTCACACCGCTACAAGGCACTGAAATGTCTGGACCAGGCAGATTACAGGCACAGGACTCCTATGACAGATATCACCAGTAGTATACTAATGAACGGGGAACCAGGTTAAGTATTAGTGCTGCCTGTTCTACTGCAGAACGGCTTGCTGCTTCCCACAGTTGCGTTTTCAACTGAAGACGTTAATAAGGCCAAGTCCATACTTTCCCCCTCCAACAGAAGAGAAAGGTCAGATAGCCACTTCCACATTGTTTGTTTTTACAAAGCTCATGAAGCATTTAGAGAATAGTGTAATCCAAGAACCTAGCTGAAGAGGAACAACTCCATACTGCTGGCTATTTAAATTACGAACTTCTGCTCCGAGGTACACCACTGCGCGGACAAAACCACCGAAGCGTCACCGTACGCAGGAAAGAAGAGTGCCTGCCGGTGAGGAGCACACAGCGCGGCATGGGGAACAGCAACAAGCAGGTCGCCAGATGCTGTTCCTACACGAAGCGCAGGGAGGTTTCCATGTCCTTCTGCAAGTCGGCAGCACCGTGGGTTAAATACCCTCAGCAGACAGTACGAAGCCTGGCAGAAAAGGAGTCTGTCTGAGTCTCATCATGCTGGCTGGGCTCTGGAATAGCTCCAGCTTCTTCTGAAGGAATACGTCCCACTTTACCACAGCTCTGGATGCTCTGCAAACACATTCCCCCTAATCCATAACATAAAGCATTACTTTCAGTATCACTACTACAGCCATCCCCTTTCCAGTGTGCAGTATTTTTTTCCAAAGCTCACTGTGAGAAGGGCTTCAGCCACTTTCATGCTGTGACAACAACCCACACACCCACTCACATTTTCAGGCATGGACAAGTCCTGAACAGGAGGAGGATCGGGCCAATACATTTGTTTGGGAAAATATTTAAGAATGGGGTTTTGAAACTTCTGTTTCCAGAAAAAAAATGCTGTTCCAGACCCTGTGCTTGCCCTTAACAAAGACCACTTGCCCTTCAGGCTGAGGGCAGCAAAACAGATCACGTTACTGTGCCTGCTCACGGCCAGCTCCAAAGCGGCACCGGGGTATTTCAGTCACAGCCTCTCTCTCTGCTCAAATGCACTTCTTAAAAGCATTCGCTGTTTTTACAGAGGATAGGAAGTCGCTCTGTAATGTTTCCTTAACTATCGCCACCCTAAATATTTTACCACTTGCAGTACTCTCTACAAGGAGCATATCTGATAGTGCCATGCAGAGCTGGGAAGCAGAGTGCCTTTTCATTACAGAAAATACAGAGCCTTGTAATAAGCCCAAGTGAAACATCTTCATTACCGAAGCAGCTCTGTACTGGGAAAGCCTACCACGGGAAAAGAGAAAGCAGGACAAACATACCAATAAAGGCTATTTTCTGTTTAGTGCAAAAGAACAAGAAACAGAAAAACTAATGCATATTAGAAAACAAATCTATTGCATATCTAGTATGTGTTTACCTAAACTACATAACCCCAGACCCCAAACAGTTTAGACCTGTACATTAACACTAAGATACAGATAAGTATATTTTCTCCTTCATGACAGCAGCCATACCATACTGTGACATAAGGAACAGCTTTAAACCAGGAGGAATCCTGAATTTTAAACTCGGGCTCCCTCCAACCTAATCTGATGTGTCTTCAGCATGAAACGAGTTCTTGTGTTTAAGCTACCACCGATATGACACAGTATGCCATCTTAGCAACTGCTTCCCACACAACTACATGTCCTAATACTGCAGCATTTTCAACCTCCTCGTACAGATTTTCCTTTAAAAGTTACACCGTCAGAAGTAATTTCACCCCTCTGGGAAGCACCTCACGTCTATTTAATTTTCTGTGCCTTTAATCGTCCAGACTCCAAGATTGCCTTTTTGCCTCAGTCCTCTGCACCACACAGCTCAATCTGAGCCAGAACACAAATAATATTTATCCTAGCTCTTCAATCATTCTATCCCTTACCTTTTCTGCTAACTAGACCTCTTCTGTTTTCTTCCATTTTAAGCAAATGCCGGTTTTCTGTTCCTTCATTATTTTTGCCAAGTGTAGGCAGAAGAAAGCTGTATTCCAACATACCTTGAAAGCAGAGCAGTCTTCACTCCCAGCTGTTTGACTTTTCACTAGCTTCACTCACACTTCAGCGCTCCCAGGAATCATAATGTCACAACCACTGTAGCTTGCAATCAGAGGCAGAGGCAGATCGCTCTCGCACACCCTTCCTCCTCGCCGTCTATCTGACAGCTGTGCACTTTTTAGGACTGCAGCAGGACTTGCCTCCCGGTCCCTTCGCCGCTCTGAGAAATAATCCCCTCCCTGCTATTAAGAGCACGCTGCCATTATATCTTTAAAGCACGCCACAGCTTGCATGCAGTAGCTGTGGGAAAGCTGCATTTATTTATACAGGAAGCTTGAGCACAGCACTTCCTACTTCCCACCCGAGGCTCAATTCAGCTGCAGGTGACTGCTTACACCCTGCCACGCTCCTGCCAGTGCGCGCCCCGTGCTCCTACTCGGATACCCGTGCCGCTTTTAACTCCCATCTGAGCCCCGACAAGATGAAGCTGAAGGAGGTAAAGCATCCGAGGTGAGACCCCACTTGCCACTTAACCTGTTTCAGGATAGCAGCTCGTGCAGCAGCTGACCTACCGGCGGGCGATGTCCGCGGCGCTGCTCCTCCTGCTTATCTCCAGATGTGAAAAACGTGGTCGCAGAGCAAAGTGATTTCTTCACCGGCAAAAAATCCAAACTCCCCAGCGGCGGTGTAATCTCAAATGCCGAGTGCTCGTGCTCAGCTCGCTGTGGCAGTGCTACATTTCGACTCTGAGCCGAGCTTGTGTGCAAGAGGGGTGGGAAATCCTGCAATTTTCTTCCCTAATCCTGCAGGTGTGATTCACGCCCGCGAAGAAGCAGGAGAAGGTACAGTGGTGCCACATGACACCAAACCCTCAGGAGCTTTTCCTGCTGTAGGAAACGTACCACACCCGCAGATACGAAGGGCAGACACATCCGAGTGCAGTGGGTGCAGAAAAACAGGGGGAGAAACAAGCACGGATGCCAATCCGTGATTTTCTTTTTGTGATGAAATATATTTGCTTTGTGCAATTGTTTCTGGCATTTTGCCTTCGGTACGTTACTGGGAAGACTGAGGTACAGGCATTTCTTCAGGAGTTTACAGAAGCTCAGAACTGAGCTTTGAGCTATTGTCAGACAATTATACTGCATCAGGTGAATTTAAGGAAAAGGCAGGATGCTCACGGCACTTTAATTCAGCTTACTTGCACCTCTACGATACAGCTTTATTTCACAGCACGGACTGTTTTCCCCTTGATATAAGCACAGATTTTATCAGCCTATTTGACATTGCTATGATTTTGTACCTGTGCAGGGAGGGAACAGCATCCGGGAAAAATACAGCCATCCCAAAATATGGGATCATGGTGATCCCTACAGGATTTGTCAATAGGATTTGGCAACCTAGAGCCGTATCATAGACTTGACCTAGCAGAGCACTTCTTGCCAGTAGCAGACCTTTATCCTTGGCAGCAACCAGTCCTAGACAGGACTTAAGAAGCACTTGGGGTTCAGAGCTACATTTTAGGCTGCAGAGCAGTGGTAAAAATATGGAATTCTGCATCTCAGTTCACATTAGAAAAGAAGTACCCTTCAGTGGTTAGGCTTTTACCCCCCATCGTCTGTTTCAGTATGAAATATTTAAAGCCCCCATCACTTTTCCACTCCCTCCCTTCTCTTCTCCCTCCCTCCCTCCGTTCCAGCTCCTTTTCCCGCAGCTTCTGCCTTTGCCACTCTGCCTCCATCCCCCAGGCACGTGTTAGGCAACAGATGAAGCGCAGCAAGAAAACCCTCCCTGCTCAGCTCCCGTGCCCAGCACCGCAGCACCTCAACAGCAGGACAAGCAGCTCGAGGAGGAGACCGGTGCTACAGGGAGGATGGTGGAAGTCACTCGAGTTGGTATGGGGACAATGGTAGGGTGGGAGCTCCAGAAGCAGAGCAGGGAAGCAGCCAGTAACAGCATCTGGCTGGTACTTGCTCCTGGCTGGCACAATAAAACTGAACCAGGCTTCACTGCAATAGCCTCCACCCGTCAAGAGGAACAACTGCAAATAAAGGCTAAGCATCTTTTCAGGTTTATGATCAGTCCTGCTCATATCCAGGGGAGCTGTTCTTCTGAATTAAGAAAACCAGATTAGTCTACTAAGATGCAGATAAATTCTGGAAGCTTCAGCTGCAAGCATCGCATGATATCTTTATCCAGTTTCCTACATCTCTCTGCATGGAAGTTAGAACGTGACTGTGGAAACACGCAAAACTGCTTACAGCAAATTTAGTTTCCCCAAACCTCACAGAATTAGTGAGAAACATCATGAATGTTTCTTAAGACATTTAATTTTCTGCAGAATGTTAAGATGATCTCATTCCAAGCATTCCGCTCCAAACGTGGCAAAACCCAGACCGTGATCCCCGTATTTATAGGCAGGACAATCACTTACTGGTGCTGGGTGGGCAGCTGGCTGCTCCCCTGCTCCCACCTCCAGTTCTGTGCCTGCCCCTGCCTCTGCGCCTATCCGGGACTGCTGCAGCAACGCGGAGCTGAAGGTGACGCGGCTCCGTGCCAGAGCTATCAGGACCTGGGATGATCGATACCGATGATTCTTTCCCTCGCCGTCACCAAAGGTCCTGAGCTGGACTGTTATGAGCTCTGCTATCAAAATGATTTCTCCTCCAGCTGCACCTCGAGCCCAGGTACTTCAGAGTTTTATAGAAGCACATTTTCTTGGCAAGCTAATTTTGTCAAGTGTTATGAGTCATGCTAAAATTGCTATCCAGCTGAAATCCCTGAATCTCTTAACCCAGATTGATTGATTTCCTTTCTGAGCCAACAAATAAATAAAAAACCCAAGTAGGGCCATCACACAATGCCAGTCACGGCAGAAACTAAGCCCACCCCATTTTCTGTCTTCTTCAATAACAGTAACACAAAGCACAAAACAGAGAGGGGCTGGCTCAATTTTGGGGTGTTCTTAACCAACACCTTTACAGCTCAGGGGTGGGGGAATCTGCGAGTCCCTGAGGTGCTGCATGCCGAAGCACAACGTCACAGGGAATTTTCGGTTGAGTTAACAGCCAGAGGAAGAGTAAAGGTTGGCATAGTTAATTGCTAACGTTGCTGTGTCATCCCTGCAGCTACTTGAAATACTTACAAAATGACTAAGCCACCCTGGCATTAACTAAAATTACTAATTAATTAATGAGGTAGTTGGGTAAAGAAGTGATAGCGTGCCCCCTGAAATGCTCTCTCACATCCCACAAACAGAACACCATTAACTGCAAATGTAAACACTAAGTCAGCGTAAAACTCAGTTTCATTATACTTCTGTGTAGGGAACCAGGATTAGCCTATGACCAAAAAAAAATGTCACTACCCTGATTCAGTTTTTCAACTAATAAAAAAGAAATATCCTGAAAAATAATTGCTAGCCATAGGTGTAAAATAAAAACAGGTCTTGTAACAAACCTCCTAAAACCAGAACGTGACTTTCAGTAAAATGTCTTTATTCATTTCATGTACTGTGCATGCAAAATATCCATTCTCCTATGCACAAAAATGTGTTTCTATATACAAGGGTAACAGTTTCACAAGTAGAATAGATACTGATGTGTAACATAACCAATGCTGAAAACAAAACAGAAACGTATTTTTGCACAATGGGTGCAAATATATTATCCGAAGTTGACAACTCTGACACCCTTCAGTTCATGGGCTATGGAGAGTTTCCTTCAAGGGGAACTCTTTCAAAGGAGGGTTCCACCCTCAAAAGTCATTTGCGCTAGCTTCGTGAAGTTACTACTTGAAAAAAGCATCTCTATTCAGCATATGTTCATTTCTATAATCACATAAGCAATGACAGAAATTAGATGTCAGTGCAAAAACACAGAGCTGAGTAATATTTTGCATGCAGACAAGCTTTTCTCAGAATAGCTGCAAGAAAATCAGGATCCCATCTTTTTCTGTTTAAATAACCCTATTGTTCTACAATGCAGACTCGGTATGCAAGTTGCTCTCTGACAAACCAGGCTTGAAATCTTCATCATTCCCTTCAGCTCAAAGATACTAAAACTTTATTATAAGGTGTTTTGTGGTGGAGTGAAACAAATCGAGCTTAATCGTTTCGAAAGAACAGTAGGTATAAACCTGAAGAGCTTTTTACTTTACGGTAAAACAGCGAGTGGGCTGGTGCGCTCTCTACTGAACGTTCACAATGATGATCTCAGAACACGTGGATTTGTCTCAGACAGACACAGAGAAAGGCGGCAAGCTGAATTACAGTCATCCTGCTCTATGAATAAAACGAAATGCAAGTCATTACAACATGCTGGCACCGCCGACCCTCTCCAAAGAAAGCACAGTCACATGTCTTCCACACATATCTGCATTTCTTCTCTACTGACACTTGCTCCTGTGTTTGTGATTTGAAATACTTCCTGGGACGTTGGACATGAGCTGGTAGCATTTGACCCCCGCAGAACAGTGCTGTATGAAAGAAACACAGCCTCACCAGAGGACGGTGAGAAGACAGCCTGCTAACCCAGCAAAACTGCTGTGCTTGGGGTGCTCAGAAATCCTGGTTTATGGGTCAGGGCTGATGGCTTTGGCAGTACGTCACTGGAGTGCCAGGGCAACCTGTCTTCTTGCAACCCGCAAGTATTAAGGGTGTGTGTATTTTCCCCCACAGAAGATGCTGCTGATAGCGTGGGTCAGTTGGTGATGTTGCCAGGAGTAGGCTTTTTTCACCAGCAGCAGCTCCACGTACATTTTTAACTTCTACCATCTCCTGCCCGTTCACTAGGTGCATGAAGAACCAGCCTGTAAAAAGAAAACAGGCCGAGCCGCCACGAGTCTGCCATAACTAAAATGCTGGTGAATTTTCACCGAATGGCAAACACCCAGCCCAGGAGGAGCCAGCGCAACACCCTCAGCCTAGGGCTCATCCTCAGCCACCTCTCCATACTCAGACACGAGGAAGAGACAGGTTACTGTCACCCTTCCCCCGGGACAAGAGACATGCCCGTCATCAGCTCACAAAGCTGTAGCATCCCTCATCCCCTACACAGCAAGCACAGCCCCAAGCCCTCAGGATGGGAAGAAGAGCTGGCGCCTCGGTGACGTGGTGACACTGCTTCACACGGCAGCAGAGGACGCAGGACACCTTGTGGGCTTGGAGGTGACCTTGCACAAACGGGTCCAGTTCCCCAGCTGGACAGCACACGTAGCTTCCCACACACCAGCACCACCTCATGAGCTGCTGGGAAAAAAAATGCCAAGCTAAAGAGCTTGCCTTGCTCTCGAGCTCAGGTATAACACATGCAGATACGGAGTTACTCGGTTCTTCTGAGGGCCAGGTAACAGGTGAGAGTCTATAGCTGCCAAAAGAGTAATTCATAAGGCTGTACTGAGAGGACCATATTGCATGCACACAATGAGGAGACAGTGAAGTTGTCCTCCTGCTCTTTCTTAAAGTAAGCAGGCATTTTTGACAAGAGATTGCATGGGAAAAAGTCAAGGCTTGGTTAAACGAATTTATTTTCTACCAGCTGTGCTCACAGATAGCTTCAGAGCATGGCACAGAATAAATTATGCAGTTGGTTTTATTTTTTTTGTTCCTTTTGACTGTGTGCCCAAAGTGACACAATTTGTTGACTTCTGACCAAGTGTTTTGGTAATGTACCTCGAACTGCAGTGATTCCAGACATTGGAATCACAGTCGCTTTAAAAACTGAGAGGGCAAAACCATACCGGCAGCCAACACAGGAAGCTTCCTCTGCAACGGAGGAGGTCACCAACCTGTCCTTGTCATGAGAAAAAAATGTGCATGCTGTTTTCACTTCTCGGTTCCTACTGCTTCTCCTGTCCTGCCTCAAGTTCTTAGCTGCCCTTTTTGGGGACCGTTAAAAGGCAGCTTTATTCCTTTCAACCCAAACCAGTGAAGCACCTGGTGCAGCTCCATCTCCCGGCTGACAAGACAGCTCGAACTGGAGGGGAGCAGAACAATACATCTCAGCCTAGACCTCGTTGTTTTAACTATACCTTTGGAGTCGGGGACAGGCAGGTGTGAGATGAGATATGATTGAGGCACCTCATTTTATGGCCTTCACAGCCCTGTTACAGGGCTTCCACAGACAACCAACACACAGGACCAAGGCGTGGAGCTAGAGCATACCCCCGATTCATACCTTTCCTTTAGTGTTTAGGCATGACACTGGCGTATCCTTTGATGAATACAGGGTGAGAAGTGATTTCCAAGTTGAGAGGGGTTACTCCAGTGGACTGAATGCGCAGGGAAATGCTCAGCAGAAGCACACCCATATAGGAAAATCAAGAGCTTGTCCCTGTCGCCCAGTCTCCCTCCTCTTACCCGGCTTCCAGGGAGGGCTGCCCGCCCCATTTCCCTCCCTCACCACCCCACCGAGCAAGTGGTTAAATCCAACCAGCACAGTGTGAACTCAAAACCAAGCAAACTGCTTACTCGCAGCAAATGACATAAGGATTTTTTTTTTTCAGGTGCCCTGAAATAATTTTGTGGTTTTTAGCTCTATGTTGTTTATTTTTGCATCTGTTCCTTTCAAGTGCCAGATAAAGTTATTAAAAATACGTGGTTTTTACCCCGTAATATTAAAAATCTCTTATAAAACTAGGCACATCCTTTTGGGCAGGGAGATCCTCTATAAAAAGAAAGGCAAACTTTATAAGACAGCAGGGGCTGAAGGGCAGGAGGCATACCAAAACGTTTGCTTTTCTAAACACTGCTGAAACCCAAGCAAATAGTGCTTTCTGCTTCACTACTATCTGCAGTCACTGAAGAACTGACAAGGGAACTCACCCTTTTGTTAAAGCATGGCCTCTGTGAAGACCTACTGGCTCTGCTCACCTCCCCGGCGCTCCTCAGGCAGAAATTTCAACAGAATTTAGATATATTCTCTAAGTTTTTATCTTACAGATGCACAGACATTTCCTGTGACATACCAAGACAAACTAGTCAGGGGCAAAATGTGTTCCCACCGAGAATCACTTTGCACTGTAGGCTGTAAGCAAAGCTTTGAAGCGTGAACTCTGAATCTGATTCCGGGAGTTCTGTCTTTCTGAAGCCAGGGCACACGAATGCAAGGTGGGGAAAACATGCTCAGTGAACTCTGTCTACTAGTCAATAACTAACTTGCTCTCCTTACATGATCCTTTGGACAACTGCCTCCATGCCTGTATTTGCAGATCTGGAGAAAAGGCAATTTCCCAAGTTAGAAGGCAGTCACGGGAGCAGAGACAGTGCCTCGTGGAGTAAGAAAAGGAGGACAAGAGTAGAAGCAACTGGCCTACTTACACGGGAGATGTCCTGACAATTCTCTCGCTTCTCATTAGTTAGGTCAGCTCCCTCGGTGGGAGGCTGACAGTAAGAAACCTCCAGGATCTTGAAGTCTGCCAAGGACATCTGAGAGAACATGAAATTTAGGGAGAAATGGGCCAAAAGGAAACCATTTGACTCCCCTGACTGTGAGATGAGCATCATGAAAAGGCTGAGGATAACTTTCTCCTGTCCCTCCCTGCTTCTGGTTCACACATGGAGTACATTTGCTATATAGAAAAAAAAGCACGTGAAAGGAAGGAAAAATTATACACTTTCAGGAAAAATCTAACAATGCATGAAAAATATACAAAAAATGAAAAAGTTATTTTAGTGTTTTATATATATATATATGTATTTTATTTTCAGGACCAGCTCTTCCAGGTCTTAAAATAATCTTTCACGTTATTGTCTCACTTCATGGCTTTTTGAGCAACATAACTTTAAAGCTGAAAACAGCATTTCCCAGGAGCCTTGCAGAGGCAGACTCCAGACCCATAGCACCTCCAGCATCCCTTCTGGTGATCACAAACATCTCACCAGTTTCTGGGTATCCCAGGGCACAAGCTGCAGCAGGTTTCAGCTGAGAACGTGGCAGGAGCATCTCGGTGGGCTGCCAAGCACTAGAACAAATGCGCTGCTTCCTACTGAGCAAACCTCAAAGAAATTGCCCAGCACAGCTTAGGACGAACCGGGAGGCTCCGAGATCCTTCTGAAATACAGTCACTATCAGAATATGCCACAGAAACAGTGTTTAATGTTATGGATTCTTTAGGTTAACATAGTATGAAATCACCATGTCGTATGTAGTACAAGCTTTGTATGTGAAAACAGAACTTGGAGAGCAGAGGATGGGATAATTGTTTTTCGCTGTGTTTTTTTTTTCTTGATCATATTGAAAGCACTGGAGACTTTTCAGCAGTTTGAATGTTTGGAATAGCTTCCAGCAGTTTTACTGTTTTTTTGTGTGTGTTTTCTTTTTTCTTTTTTTCTTTTTTTTTTTTTTTTTTTGAGGAATAGTCATTTCTCTTTCCCCAAGCAAAATGACAGGAAGCATGAATCAAGACAGTTTCAAAAGTCACATAACAACTTCCTTTGTCCTTATTGATAACATTTTTGTTTGTGTGACCTAAGTGGATATTTGTGTGTGTGTGTGTGTTCACTGTGGGAAATCTTTTTTTCCAGTGACTAATCATTTTGATGCAATATTTTACATAAAGCCAACAGATGATCTTTTGTGTCGTTCCTTCTGTTGTCAACAGGCTTACAAGAGAGGAGGTAACTAAAAAAAAATGTAGGAAGAATAAATAAAATCCATGTTTTACAGGAAATGAAATGGATGTGCTGCTGCAGTTAATTTCCACAAAGCACAGTAGAGTACGGAGTGAATATAGATAGCGGTGGTCAAGGAAAAATTCCAAGAATCAGCTTCAGCTCTTTGACTCTCTTTCCAGGAAACACCAACATCCTTTCAGCCTGCTTCAACCAGCAACAGGTCCCCAAGAAATCTGTTGTTAGTAAAAACCAGAAAGGACAACACTCCACGAGGTGCCGTGAAGTTTTACGTTTAGACACCACCTGAGCCAACAGGCCCATCCATCACTCTGCGGTGATCCAGACCACCTGAAGCTTGTCAGCGTCCTTGCATCAAGGTTTAAGATCCCTTCATGTTAGAGAGTCCCCAGACTGATGACCAGAGATCTCGGCTGCTTTTGTACCATCAGCTGCCCCCCAAAATTATCTTTTCGACTGAAAGCTCTATGGGAAGATTACAAAACGCTGTTGAAGTTAAAATAATGAAGGATTTGATTGTTGAACAACTGTTTCCAGGCATGTTGCACTTACAGTGTGCCCCAGGACCCACGGCAATGCAAATTCTGATCTGCACCCATCCTCATGCATGACAGTTGGTAAGCCCTGTACGTGATGCTGTTTTTCTGACTGGATCCTACCAGAAAATGGAGCACTGCCCTGAAAAGTTGTCAAAGGTACTGGCAGAGAAATAGTGGGATCCACGCAGGCTCTATTTCCTAATACAACACTTCACTCGCTTTCAAAGCTCCAAGGACTGGACTGATGATTTTACAGAAATTTGGCAAAAGTCACCGCATTCTGCAGTTACAAGTCTGGGGAGTACCCCGAGGACGAAGCTTATGTTTTGTGGTCGCCTTTGGGTTTCACTGCACACAGTGAGAAGCAAAGAGGGAAAGCCTCCATTTGACAATCTGGTTTTGGCTGAAAAGTCATGACAGAAAAAGTTTTTATTTATTTATTTATTTATTTATTTTGTGAGCATCAGTGATCTGATGAAATGGATGGTGTTTGTTTGGAAGGTAATGCAAATGATTGTGCAAACAATATAAAGTGTGTGTAGCCTATTTCAATCAATCTTGCCTAGCTAAGAAAGGTCGGTAGAAGAGACAAATGCCTTACACACCGGAACTGCTTGAATGCTAAATGCTAGTATGAAATGAATGCTGAATGCCTGCAGAGAAGCCATGGGGCCACGGGGGGCCACTCTACATCTCATTTCTGAATCATGCCCTGATTTCTGCCTTCTGACTTCACACCTTCTTCCATTTGACTCTTCAGGGTACGTGGTGTATGTCTTGTGATCTCAGCCACACAAAGACTTGGGCAGGCAATGCCTAAAACCCCCTGGCTGCCCAACCCTGCGCCACCCATGTGAAACCTGTGTAAATCTACTCAAAGTCCAAATCTTCTCACCTTTTCTTTAGAATACGTATTTTACCCAGTCAGCAAAAGCTCAGCTATCTCACTGTGAATATGGCAGTAGTCCATGATTTTTTTTTTGTATCTGTACAAATACATAACGTGCACCAGTATGTTTGATGTTGTTTCTGCCTTGAAGGCTTTCTCTGTGAAATGTGTTGAACCAACAGTTTTTCTGTTAGTATATATAGCTTAGTTCCTGTTTTACTGGAAATGTAGTATGCGTGACCTCATGTTTTTGTTTGTCATTAACGTGTGCAGAGGTTTATCAGAAGGTAACTTTTTCAGGCAACACCAGTTTGACAGTTTCTAATCTACTCTTAAAATGCAAGGAATGCTAAAAGGCTGTATTCTGTGAGACGGAGTTAAATTAACCAGGTAGCCTGGTATAATTACATTTCCTTGTATAGCTTTTCTGAATCCCACCCCAAACAGGTCCCCCTGCAAGGCAACGGGCAGGAAGCTGCAGCATTTCAAAGAGCTCATAGCCTGAGCTTCTATCAGAGATAACAAGGAGGAGTTGTAAAACAATACAAAAAGAAAAGCAAGGGGGAGAAGTGGCTTGTCTCTTCTGGACGAAGAGACAAGCCACCTTGGCCTATAAAGAAGTTATTCGGATGTTTGGCATTTCTTCTTCAGCCCCCTTTCCTCCTCCTCACGAAAATAAATAACCAAACACCCAAATTCTTGCCCGATACCAGTCACCACTGTTTGCCGACCACAGAAGACACGGGGGAAGCCGTGAGCTGTGGAGGAGCTGGAAAGCAGAGGGAAGCAGCAGCCAAAGGGCTCCCGGAGAGAGGGCGCGGGGCCGCTGGGCAGCCGAAGAGCCACGCACACAGCTGAGCAGCTGCGGCCACGGGTGGCTGGTGGTAACACCCAGCACCTGAGAAATGCTAACTCGGACCACTCCTTTCCTTTCGCTATTTCCAGAATCGCTCATCTTGACATTTAAAAGAGAAAAGAAAAATCACAAATGCCCTTCCAAGCAGACGTTATGGGGTGAGGCAGAATGCTCCTCCAGACCTGAGCACTGCAAGAAACGCTGCAGCACCAGATGCTCTCAAACACGTCTCAGCCACCTGATTTCATTGGAAAGCTGAAAGTTCCTGCGTGGGGGTAACTGAAGCATAAATAGTGGATTGTGGTGTTTTTTTTTCCCTTTTTCACCTTTTTTCAGTTGGGCCACCAACCCCATCCTCACTGGTCCTCTCCCCCTGCAAAGTCCTTGCTGTTGCAGACGGGCTTATGAAGAACCTGTTTTGGTGATCAGTGGGGCGCTCTGACTGCTTCATCACGGCACAGATACTGCCAGCACCTCACTGCGGAGGTGTTTCTGGCAGGGTTCGTGTTTGGCTTTGTAGCCTTCCTCCGCAACGCGAGCCATCTCTTAATAAAGAAGCTGTTTTATTGACACTAACAACTGAGAGGGACTTTCCCTGGAATCTGTAATTAGAGCTTTGGCAAATTATTGTACTGAAAAATGATAGGAAGAAACTATTCTAGAAAGGATTAGGTCTCCTTTAGTGCCGGGAAGAAGCTAGAAACAAAGCGGAGTGTTGCAACACCACAAAATCAAGCTGTGCCCCACAAACCATTCTGAAAACCAGCTCTGTACAGATCAGTTTCCTGAAACAGAGACAAGAGGAGGATGCTGCAAGCAGGCTCTGGAAAGCTGTCTGTCTGTCCGTCTGTCTGCTGGGGGGCTTGGCAGTGGCTTGGAGATGAGCTACCAACAGCAGGACTCGGGCCCAGGGCCGTCACACAAAGCTCCCCCTCTCCTCAGATACAAAGTCCCAAATCCCACTAACACAACCAGCAAGGGGACAACTGCCCCTGTCTTTGGGTACACATTTCTACTTTTCAAAGGACATGTCAGCCGTTCAAGTAGCAGATTCTCAACACTACCAGGCAGAAGAACTGCTGCTGCCCAAGGCGCACGGAGGATACTCTGCTCCCCGTGTCCTCATACCCTGAGCATTGCCTTCCATGTTGTTTGGCTCTGTAAAGGAAAACCTTTTACCTTTGAGAAGTGTCACAGCCTCCAGAGTGCCTCTTCCATTTCTGACTCTTCTTTCCAAGCAAGAACAATTCCCTGCCAGACCCAACTGAATCAGCTTCATTTTAGTTATTTTGTCAGCCCCTTCCCACCACGCTGTCACCCACCAAAAGAATACAGGAGCAGTCCATTTGAGCTCCCCATGGCTCTTCAGCCTCTCCCGGACTGTGCTACATTTGTAGGCTAAACATTTAGAAATCTGCTGAGCAAAGTGCTAAAGAACACGCTAAAGTCACCGGAAAACTACCTCTTAACAGTTACTGAATGGCTCTGAAAGAACAAAATAAATACTGAATGCTTTCAAACACTGTTTATATTTCATATTTATTCTAACATAACAGAGGAACAGTCGATAATATATGAGAATACCTAGTCAATGCTATCACAGAAAAGAACCAGAAAATATTAAAGAAAGAAGGAAAATTAAAAGCCACTGTGATACCTGGACAGTGTCTGGCATTGTGAGATTGAATAAAAACAAGATGTGTAACTAGGACCAACTATCAGAGGGATTAACACATTAGATCTTCAGTCTCCACCAAACTGATTCATGAGGGCCTTTAACTGGAAACAGACAGAGCTGGCAGAGGAAGACGCTGGTGTCCCCAACTGCTCTCTTGTGGAATAAATGCCTCTGAGATCCTGAGCACCAAGCAATGCGCCAAAACACGGTTTGCCTTTTTGTTGTACCTTGCTCACGGAGTCTCATTCACCCATCCTGCTGCCTTCCTTTTATTTGCCTCTCTCCCTCTACAGTACAAGGTGCATTACAATGTTATTAAACCTCTCTGAATGGCAGAAAATAAACCCTTTTCAATTCACTCTGGAAGAACACCAGAGGAGTTGCATCCACGGACCAAAGATGATTCTCTCCATCCACTCGGAAGCTGTGGCTCTTCACAAGCACATGCCAGGCTTGATTTTGAAATTGCCTTTTGATGCAACTCCACACCAGCCTCAACTTTGAAGTTCCTTTTCAGTAAAACTACTGCCTCGGCTTCCTCTTTTAACTACTGTGAAGAAATATGAATGTGTAAAGCCATTATTTTATTTCAATACAACAGATGCACATAAAAGGGAATCTAGCTCTGCCTGCATGATTTATACGGTCAGTAGGAGCCTTTAACTAAGTTACGGTAATATTATGCAGTTGAATTTAGTTTGTTGTATAGCAAACATACATAAGCTATAAATTTCAAGAAACAGAAGATCTGTTTAGCTGCAGGCACTTTTATACCACCAGTGGGTTTAGGTATGCTTTCAGCATTTTGCCTATTCCATGGTAATGCCAGTGGATTAGACAGATCAGATATGCCTACCGGTGCAGCTCCCCAATAAATGACAGGCCTTCCATCCACAGCAGGCCCTCCATAATTCCATCCCTGTGGAGATGGAAATGTTCCTTTGGAACAACGCAAAGCCCTCCACTATTGAGCTGTTGACTGACAGTTTTGTTAGTATCTGAAGGGCACAGCCATACCTAGAAGCATGCCTACCCTTCTCCAAGCCGCCCTGGGCACAGCAGAACAAACGATGCCCGGTTTCCTGTGGAACGACAGCCCACATTTAGCACCCACAGCGTAACTGTGGACATACTGGATCTAGAGAGCATGCCTGCATGCTTTGCTCTGGAGTAAAGGTTGTTTTTTACCTCAGCCCACATAATGCTTCCCACTTCCAGCACAACCACGCAGCAGAAAACTTGTAGCCATCGCCTTTAGATAATGGACAAGAGAGACTCAGAGAGACTCCTACCTATGTATAGATCCACCACAGTATTCAGTAGTAGTTATAGTAGTATAGGAGTATTTTAAATGTCAAAGTGTTCAGCTGCAGTTCTAGTGGCCAACACCCACTTTCTTAGATTATCAATAAACTACATTTCTGTGAAAATAGGTTAGCATGAACTACTGACACATATATGGCTTCGTAGATATCAGTGGGCTTGATAAACTTAATCAAAACCATGGAAGCACAGACCTCAGCAGCGTTCCCACCCCTACTGGCACAGCAAAGTAGCAGGAATTGGGTTAGATCATTACCACCAGTTTTTACTGGCAGAAGTCGGGGCCTAACACAAACACCCTGCCTGCACAGCGTTTTCTTCCCTTTGTTTTTCCCCCCTCTCTCTACAGCCCAGGAACGCACTACCTCTTCCTCTAGAAAAAGTCATGCCTTTGAAGGACAACGTTAATGTGACTTAATACGAGGTGTTAAGGCAAGTGAGGCTGTACATGAGAAAGGATTCCCCACATCTGCAAGACCCCCAGTTGGATTTCCTTCATCATAAAGAAAGAGCTCTGAATGTGCTTTTAATTCCTGGTTTGTAGTTGATGATTAAGCTTGGCACAATCTTCTTATTGTTCACTAAATGTCACAGGGATACATTTACTTTCTCAAGATGTTCTTAACAGAAACGTAGTTGGATGTTCCTTGTCTAGAAACAGTTTGGGTTTCAAAATTTATGTCACGCAGAATACAAACACCCTCCTTCCGAGAGTCCTGGATCTCAATGCTGAGGAATTGTAGTCGTTGGTAATGTATGCTCTAACAAATTCACACTTCAGAATTATTTGACTCTCTTAAAACATAAGCCTTTATCTTCTAATAATTTGAAAAGCCCTAATCGTTCCTGACTTGGCACAATTTAGCATTGCCCTGAAATGTTGCAATTCTCAGCATTATTTGAATGGCAATTTCCCAAGTTATGCTTGAGACCTAGAATTGTGAGAAAAAAACTCAAATAATTTTCTTCAGGCAGGATCTTCTGTGAAGCTTATTTTATTCGCGATTGCAATGGCGGGCTTCCTGTCAATCAGGAGCACATTTTAGTAAACAATTCATAACCTTTTATTCCCTTTTACCTGACGCCCGATCACCTCCCCTGTTTCCTCTTTGGCTGAGTACTACAGGCTCACAAGCTTCTCGACCCTCCTCTATACCCTATATGTGCAATTTTTCTTTTTTTCAGCCCTTTAATTTCTCCTTTCTTATGTTTTGAGAACTTGTGATCTTTGTTTTACTGGTCTCACACTGCTCATCCTCTTTTCCTCAAGCTTATACCTTGTTTTGGAACAGTGAGGCCTTCTACTGTCCACTTATCTGCTTAGCATTGCTCCTTATTATGACTACACAACTGCCTTGGAATAAAGAAAAATAATTCTCTGCTGCAAAAACACAACGTTGTTTCTCACAGAATTGCAAAAGCTAAAACTATTAAAATACGCTATTTCAAGTAAGACGCACAGACATTAATTTACACTAGCAAGAACGGAGCAGAGTTAATGTAAGCTCAAGCTTTCCAAAATCGCTCTATTTTTTATTTAATTTTGTAGCCAAAGAAAGCCTAGGCAAATACAACTAACCACAACGCCGAAGACTGAAATCAGTTTAAAATCTATTATGCTCTTTTCACAGAGCATCCAAGTCTGCTCAGCTTAGTGCCAACAGCGGCTCTCCTTAAATCCTAGCCCGGGATGAACTGACAATAACACCAAAGGAGCCTTCTCCTTGCCAAAGTATTTGATACCTGCCTGGTATTTTCACTAGCCAGGTGTGTTTTGCAAGCTTTACAAACTGTGTCCATGCTATTTTGGTTCTGCGATAGCTAGAAGCAGCAGCTGGATCAGATCCAAGCCTGACATTTTCTAATCTCAGTCACCACATGCATCATGCTTCAACAGTGATGAAAAAGAGAAATATAACAGCCACACGTATCTTAGGATGAGCGGTGTCTTTGGCCATACAGTGTCCAGAAGACATTTTAATGACAGACAACGGAAAGCACTCGATTCTGGTCATGGGTGGGTATAACATCAACCACTTTTAGGGAAAGAGAGCTGTGCCCCATGGAAGCACTTCAGTGCTCCTCGGGAAGACAGACAAAACTGAATTCTACTGCCCTGAGCATGAGAAGAAATAAGTAATTTTGTCCTCATACCTGGGCTAGAAACATGCAACTTAGTAGTGACAGCACAGCAGAGAGAAAGGCGAGATGGACGTGCTGGGGGGGAGGTACAGGGGCTGGTCTAATTACTGGAAGCCATGGGGGGTAAGCAGCAAGTCTTGGAGGAAGTCTGAAGGGATTCCCAAATACCCCTAAGGAGTGGGTACTGCGACTGCCAGTACTATTTAACACAAAAAAAAATCTCCTCTGTTTTTTAGGACGTCAGTCCCACAAAACAAGTATCTCTGAAACTATCTTTCCAGTCTCATTTGCTTCTTCGATGATTGACTTGCCACAGGGAAAAAATGCCCTTCATTTTTCTAAACAAGAAACCTACATTGTTCTCCACAAACTCTTCTTGAAATGAGCATGTACGCCTGTGTGTGTGTAAAAGCTTTAAATTTCAAAGTTGTATTAATTTTGGTGCACAATTTTGGTCTTCTTTCCGACAATATGAAATTGTGCTGCCCAGAGTGATGTGAATTGGGTACCACAATATCTAATTCCATTTGTATTGTCTCTCCCTTTCTCTGATATCAATTATCTTCTACAACACCACAGTGTCATTGAAAAACACTAGAACAAATTATGCACAAGCACTAGTTTACACGGAAAAAATCAAGAGAATATATGATATATATATATATATCTGATTACAAGGATTGTGTAAACTGAGACAATGAGATCACTGTTCTCCTACAGCTCATAGCGAAGTGCTATTTTATGGTTTTTCCTCATCAGCATACAGCAGGTTTTTCAGCTTTTTTTTTCCCCCAAATGGTATCAGTTAACACTGGAATAAACCCACTGGGTGTGAGTTTCAGTCAGTATAAGATGACAAAGCCTTTCCAGGCTGCTCTAGAAACTCATACCAGCTCAGAATCACTCTTGACATCCATGAAATGTATGATGTTTGACCCTTTTCTGAAAGGCGTGCCATAAAGCATTTGAAAAACACTTCCAAACAAGCACAGCAACGTTTGACACTCATTTCTTCACACAGTGATTGTGTACAGTAAGATGCCATGCAGCCTTGGGCTTCATAATACAAGGGCTTCTATAAATTAATGCCCAGGGAAGGAAAGACATTTGAAGGTAGGGAGGGCAGACAAGCAGAAAGAAACATAGACCAAACAGTTAGTTTAAAATAAAGCACTTGGAATGGGAACATTAAAAAAATACTGAATGCTAATCAGAAAAATGTATAACAAATTAAACCAACCAGGCTACAACATCCAAAAGCCCCACCTCTCAAAATCTTCAATACTTGCTACACAACAGGCTATTTTTCTCTTCTTTCATTTTTTATTGAAAAGAAAAGCTTTATTCTAATGAAAATAACAACTTCCATTATTTAATTCAGGATACAAAATGACTCAGACTTGTCTTCAATTCTAAAGACAACACTCTTACCTTGCATTAGTCTAGAAGAGCCCTCTAGTGCTCACCTAGGGAAGGCATAGAAAACGTTTAAATGACTACAGAACCTCCGTGCAAATTTCTATGTGTCAGCTCCACCCAACTGCTCTAGCTAGCAGAAAGAAAGTAAATTTGAGACGCTGGGTGATAGATCTGCATGAAGAAAGTTATTTTGGTTGATGGGCTTAAGCAGCATTTCGGCCAAGCATTTACATAAATAAATACGTATTAATGAGTATTGAGAGCCTTCAGCCTTCAAAATGAACCAATTCTCTCATTCAGTCACCGCTACTGATAGTCTGCAACTAATGGGCAGTGCTGCTAGCATCTCCAAAGAGTGATTTTTTCACTGGGGTTCCGTTCGGTTCACTTCTTGAAGGGCCATCCCATTTCAGTTTCAAAAAGGCAAAATGAGCTTAAGATTCCTTACTCATCCACATGGCCCACTCCCTCAACCGGGCCAACAAACTGCCTGTGCAGATAAGCTGTGAGGCACACCCCAGTGTGTCCCAGGACTATCAGAGAGGTCTATCAGTGAAATCAGAGCAAATACATTCAATCCATCTATAAAGACTGACGTTACTTCTGCAACAACTCTCTGATTTTTAGAAAGCATGTGCACAAGTTTTGAGAACAAAGTTTGACGGCAAAGGCATCCCTTCTGCCAAGACTGATACTCACGACTGGGATGTGTCCGACTGCCACTCCAGAGTCTCTCAGACCCACAGTTAGAGCCTGGCGCTACGCTACGTACAAACAGAAATACTACTAAAATAATGGGATTAGGAAGCAGAACATCAGCCTTCATGCCTTCAGACTCAGTCTGAACTCTCACACACTTATTTAGATTCTTACTCCAGGAATTTGAGAGGATATTTTTGTGTTGCAGCTAAGTACAAAATGTGTGATTTATTTTTTTTAACGTGGACTGAAAACGTCAATTCACTGACCTCAGTTACCTGTACATAAGGTTTACAAGAACTGCATTTAGCTTCCTAGAACTAGTACAAGTTTCTTATCTAAATGTAAATGAAATTTATGTTTCCCATCAGTATCAATAAAATTATCAAGGGATAACAAGCAAAAGGAAAATACATAAAACCCTGCAGTGATTTCAGTGTATGATGTGACTCTATTGAGGTCATTAACTGCAAGGTCAAAGCATATACAATTTTATGAGGAACAGCAGTACCAAAGAAGAAAACCTTGTTTTCCCAGAGGAAATTCAGTGCTTCTTTACTATTATTATATTTTCCCATCTAAATGAGTTCCATTCTCTGTGTCCTGTTATGATTTCTCTCTTCCTGTAACCTTTGATAGAAAATGAAAAGCAGCATGAAAGAAAGCAGACTGACACCAGAACAAATTAATTATGATGCTCCGACACAGGGGATTTGATTTTTTTCTTATATTAATGATAATACAGATTCATTTTAAAGAACCCTACCAGTCCCACTTCACAGAGATTACAGAGGTGAGAAGAACAGTTTGTTAAAACAAGCAATGATTTCCAAGGTCAGGAAAGAACTGTGTAGGCCATCATTTGACAGAAACATTTTCAAACATTCTTCACGACTCAAAATCACGTTTGACAGCTTCTATCAAGTCCACTGTCACAAAAGCAAGGTTTTGTTTTCTCCCTGACATAGCCCAAAACTATTCATTAGTCTATCCCCCAAGAAAGGCAAAATATTATATATCCGATTTATTTGGTATTCCCCCCCCCACAGCCCACCATCCCCAAAAAAGTCAAGCGAAGGATAAATACATGCCCAACAGATCTCTGTTCGGAGGTGACTGCAGAGGGCAGTAAGCAAGCACATTTTCCTCACCTGGAAAGTGAAGAAGTTCTGCAAACACATTAAAGAGAGCTGCAATTCCATAGTTATAACGGTTACAAGTACTCCTGTCCTCATCTGTAAAAGTACATTGAACAGAGATCATGGGCGAGATATAAATTTAGTATTTCAGACCAGACAGGAGTAGCAAACCAGCAGCAATCTGGTACCCAAAGACTTGGGCCTCCAGAGACAGATGGGGTGGACACCTCTAAATAGTGGCTGCCCTCCTGGCCTGCCTGCCCATACCCCTGCACAAGCTGCCAGCAAATGGGGTTCACTGTAATTCCTAACGTAATCATTGTCCTTCCCAGAAAAATACACTCAAACCTTTATGGCCATGGCTCCAAAACACACATTTACCAACACTGGCATAATCAAAAAGAAAAAAGTGCTAAAATTCAAAACTTAATATATTATAAAGCATCAAGTTTTGTCTTATTAAAAAAAAAAAAAAAGGAGGGGAAGAGCAATAAGATTATAGGAATTGGGGACTTTTAATAGTATCCTTTATAGCACTCAATGCAAATATTTGCTCAAAATTTAATAATAAATAGGGAAGAAAAAAATGCTCTGGAGAGTTGTCTAGTTCCACGGTGCTCCACTATGTACTTTATTATCTCTGGATATTCTCTCTGGATATTTCTAGACTTACAATGATATACTGTACAAGTCTTAAACCTCCAAAAATAATGCAAGCGAACGAACAGCTCCCTATTTTCTCAGAAGTTTCCCTAGCTGTTACGCTATCAGGCTATCTGGGTTGAGCTGGAAGTAACAGCTTCACGTCCCAAGCTCCTCTGTCTGAGGACCAAGGTGGAGAAGAAAGGACTGTGAAACAGCAGCAGTGAATCAGTGCTCAGGGGCACTCACCTAGGAGCTGGGCACTGAAAGGCAATAGCTCAGGAAATCCATAGACCTGGGTGCCCTGGATGAGGGCGTTGCTTAGGGCCCCAAATCCCTGCAGCCAACCCAACCGTACCATCACACAGACGCTCTCAGTCACGTTGTACCAGCCCAGCTTCAACATAAGCTTGAACTGACTCCTGCACACCCTCCTTTACCAGTGGGGTCTTGTGCGCTGATGGAAGACGACCGTCAGAGCTCCGCTGATGCCCAGGCTGCAACTCAGAGCAAAGCAGTACACGCGCACGTCTTTTGAGGACAAGGAGCCAGGAGACAAACCAAATGAGGGGACTGGGAGCTAACGAGCATGTAATCAGTGCTGAAGGGCACACTGAGCAGTCTATGACTTTTTTAATGCCTGCATTTTATAGCATTTGCAAATTAACACACTCAGCAGGCTGGTGGGAATCTGAGTCATCGAAGGCATAAAAATAAATGTAGTCAGATGTCAAAACAACCAGGCGTGAGCTCCAATTTTTAAGAGCCGTATTTCTAATGACAAAATAAAAGAAATCCCAACTCTAATATGTCCATTTTGACTCTGTCAAAAATCTGATGTTTTATTCAGTAAATGAAATGTAGAGCTATTATTCAAACTGCTTTACATCTGGTTTTAAACCCTCTAAGTCAGCTAATCTTTGTGGATATTTCAAAGTCCTATCATTAAGACTGACTATATGTAATGAAAAAGCAACATTTAATACCAGCTAAAAACAAGTTAGCAAAAGAATGAAAGGATTCAAACAGGTTTTTTTTTGTTTTGTTCATGACAAAATACTTCTGATTTTTACTGCGTTTTCCTTTGACGAGAAAGAAAACTCGTTGATTCAAAAGTAATTACAACTGTGAGGAAAATTTTTTAAAAAATCACCACTGAACTGAAACTTAACTCACACTGCAATTTCTGATTTTAAATGTTTAGATGTGGTGCAATATCCCTCTAGGATCTTCCAGTATGGTGCAACTGTGGGTTTCCCCTGAAGAGGGGACAGAGGCAAACTGGGGCTCCTCATCCCTCCGCGTCCTGCCCACCACGTCTACTAACTGACCTAACCTTATCTTGTCCCCAAAAAGGATGGTACTGGCTTCTCACTTGTGCCATAACAGCATCAGCAGATGAGCCGCAAGGTCTGGGAGATGCTCGGAGCTTAAACCACCCGTTCCTTTCCAACCGGACCACGTCTATTAACGAGCGATTCCCCCGGCTGCCCGCAGCTGAGGCAAGCAAGGAGAGGAGCTCCATCTAGCGAGAGCAGCAGGCACAGACCCGGTTGCCAGCTGGGAACCCCACCGAGTGTCCCACTGAGGTGGAGGGACAGGCAGGCAGCTGTGACACTCTCCTGGGTTTGGCTGGAGGTGATGGTTTCAGCATCCTTCGCTCTGAGGGGACCACTCCATACTGTTCTTGTCCTTCCAGCCACTCACGGCATGAACGAGCAGAACGGTCCCACTAGGGCAGCACCACTTCGCAGAGAAACACGAGTTGTCTTCCCGGGGCCAGCACTACCTACTAACCAAATCCAGTCGCTTCATTCCTCCGCTTTCCTCCTCCCAGCCTCACCACACTGCATGCTGAAAGCATCTGGAAGTGTACTGCCATTTGAATGTACAACTGCACATGTGACACTTGTCCCTTCACCCCTCTCCTCATAAGCTACAACTGAGCATCACTTGGTTAAAATAACCTATAAAATACCCTGAAACACTTGAGTTTTGTTGGACTTCTTCAAATGCAGATGAAAATGTCGACTGGCATAAACAAACAGACACTTGTGTATTATAGACTATTTGCTAGAATAAAATGCAACATGTAAAGGAAACATGGGGCAGTTCTCAGCTTTGCAAGGACGGAGTTAACAGAAAACAAGTATCAAGAAAAAAAAAATTGAAAAACTTTTCGAAGTCCTAGTATATTGTGAGGATGAAACATTTCTGCCTTTTGGAAATACCTATTTATATATATGACCAATACTCACATCAGCCCTGACAAAAGAACGCGAGGCACAGAACCAGGTGTCCTCAGAAGGGAGCAGAAACCAGTATCTAGCAGCACTTCCAAAAAAGCTGTTTCCAGCTGCTCTGAACCGTTTGAATTCATTTTCAAGACTGTTTTTCTGAGGTCAGGAGCAGAACCCACGCCAAAGAATGTGTTCTGTTTGGTTACTCAAAAGGGAGTATTTAGCTGGGGAAGCATCGGGAATGTTTAAGGGGACCTATTTTCTAGCTTTTTGCAAGTTATTACCTGGCCAAATTCCAGGTTATTGGGCCTAAATTAGAGAATGAAGTGATGTGTAACTATATAAAGGTTATAAAGACGTTTAATATTCATTATTGCACACTAGTTTTGAAAAGCAGTCAGTGTTCCTAGCCAGAACCACATACACTAGAGAGATTCCATATGTCCATCCAAATCGACCTATGCAGAAATTAATCATAATTCCAGAGAAGGAAGAGTCTGCCTCGCCCCACCACTAACTGCATACAAAACTTCCTCTCGCACAGCTTTTGCAGGACGGCCTCACTGTACGAGTATCTTCGGCATCAGGGATGTCCACACGAGGAACAGACTTTTGTGCTTCTTAGTGAATGTGGAAAGCTAGCCAAGGCTACACGTGCCTAGGTGAACGACAAAGGACTCTCACAGTTTATCTACCCAGAAAAACACACCGTCACCTACTGCAGAAAAGAGTTTACAACACAAATCAGCTGCTCAATAGCTCCTGCCACGTGAAAGAAATTGAGCAATCCAGGACAGTAAACTACTGCACATTCAACAAGAAAATTCAAGAATATCCAAGCCAGAAGCCAGTGTGGCACACCAGGCGTTCTGCACATCCTACCTTATTCCATGGGAACTTCTGTGGGAAGACACACCTTCAATATCAATAAAAGAACACCTTCAAAAAATACATATCTAACCAATTTAACTTAGCGTCTTCACTCTCTGCAGATTTCCAGGAAAAAGCACGTTTCCACTTCAAAGTTTGCAGAAAGAAGGCTTGTTTATGCAGAGGCACTCAAGCTACTGACGCAAGGCTTGCCAAATCCCGCGGCTGAAGATGTCGTTGCCTCTTCTCGCTGCCTGCCTCACGTACCACCACCGACAGCCACTGGTGCAGCACGGCAAGCAGTCTCTTCCTGCCTTATGATGCTGCAGCTCACGGTCCACTGTGTTTGCTTTCTCTGAATGTCAATCTGTGCTGTATGCCATTTGCGAACTACCCTGGCCGCACAGCAGCCATACGTGCCGTCCTGACCACTTTGTCCGGCAGCATAAGGAGAGGGGAACAGAAAGCTGGACGTCACAGCCTCATCAGTCACCCTACCAAAACTTCACAGGGTTTGTTGGCCAGAGCCTTCAGGAAGATTAATTTGAATCGGCTTTTATAAAGCAATAATTAAACCATAAATAGAATTTAAAAGTGACCGTAAAGTGCTTTTGTTTAATTTCTTTTGAAGTTAGTTAAATAAACAAAAGCCACTGCCAAATAAGAGTATCCATAACAGATTTGAATGAGATTTAACTAGCACGCCTTAGAAGTTAGCTCATATTAACATTTCAGACTGTCCATGCAGTTAGCTTGGAATATTTTTTCTGAATGTTCCTATGTATACAAGCCCAGAAACTGCTACTCATTTTTCCTGAGACACCAAAATGCAGAGAAGACGGAGGGCTGTGTTTAGCACTGGGCAGGAAGGTGGCTGTGAAGAAGTGTGAAGTGAGAGTGTTCCAAGCAAGTATTTTTGAAAGTTACTCACAAAAATGACAAAAATGGCTCTGTTGCTTAGCTCATTTTTCAACTGAATTACTTAACCAGATGGAAAGCCAAGATATGTGACCTTCTGTGCCAAGTAAGGTCACTCTCCTTTTTTTTTTCTTTTAATAGAGTTTAAAAGTAGAAGCTACTCTGAAAAGACAAGCAAACTTTTGATGAAAACTCAAGGTGAACACGTTTTCTAAAGGGTGATTGCAAAGGCAATTAGACACACAAAACAAATTTATTCTAACAGCACTCAGATTTCTAGGGGAAAAATACATATATATATTTATATCACTGTGATATTATTGATCATTCTGATGCTGGAAGTACACGTTGCAGGCCAAATTCTTCTCTGGTAAGTCACCTCTAAAGCACACCAGAAAAAAAAAAAAAAAAAAAAAAAAAAAAAGAAAATTATACGGCTACAAATTTTAAGGGAAAAAGAAATGTCAGAGATAAAGTCATGCTCTAGTGAGAAGCATGGCATTTGTTTTTAAGATCTAATTTCTGCAGTTTAACTAGACTCTGCTGTACTTTTCAGTGTCTGTACTCCCTCCCAACAAAGCTCGGAGTGGACAAAGCAGCTACACAGGCTCCAGCTCACAAACTGAACTGACATTTCCATCTCAGAAGTGATGCAGAAACTCTGCACAACTAAATCACTCAACCTCCATCCTTCCCTAGCTGGCTTTAATAGTGGGATATACCAGCTCCCAGTTTACTGTGGGCAAAAAGACCTTCCTCTGAGTACCTTCATTCAGAACTCATTTAAACCACCGGAGAGACTTCAGCAGGCTTCAGGACATGACAGATCTTACACACAATTTTAACTGAAATTAAGCAAATTTTAATGTTAAGTACGTTTACTTTTCGAGACCAAAACAGGGAGTTTTCCAAACAAGCAGATCTAATAAAACTGTAATTTTCTATAAAGCTTTAAAACCTGTTACAGAGACACTGGCTGTGTTACATTATTAGGTAAGTCCACACACATCCATACAAACCGTCGGCTCTGTGAATATTCTATCTTTATTCAAGTAGGCAAATTAGGCAACTACTCTCATAGGTATTTATAGCATTGGGATTTGAGGACCTATTTCTGAGAGGTGACAGGCAGCTACTTCTTCCAACGTACCAGAACGCTCAGGTTACAGGGCTCATGTGTGATCAAGGATCTTGTAACCAACGCTGCAACCCACCTCCAAAAAGTCCAGCTCTCATCAATAATAAAAGCTGCTTTACACAGTGGGTATAACTATCTCCTTAAAGCCTAACTAAGCAGCCGAGAAGCCTTATCCCACCAAAGGCAGTAGCAAATGTAGTACGTGTTTGTTCGTGCTGACTTACAGCAGTTCAAATGCACAATGCACAAAGCCTCACCACTAGCAAATAGGGTACAAGTCTTTCAAGAAACAGATAGTATAAATCAACTAGGAATAAATTAGAAACAGGCAACAGATTCATTTTTTAAAGTATCTGTTCAATTTTTTTATCTCCAAAGTGGTTAAAACAGTCAAAGAGAAATAGCCAGGCTAAAAATGTCAAATTATATAGTATTACATATATATACATATACACATATACATATATATATATACATATACATATATATATATACATATATATATATACATATATATATACGACAGCAACTTCTTTCCCCAGCTACATTTTGAATAGGAAAATAACCTTTTTTTATTCAAAAGCAGGCAAAGGATAAGCCCACAAGCTTACCAGGAAAGTTAACCTCTGGACTAAAACCAAATAGAAAAATTCCATCAGGGAAGGAGAATAATTCATTAAGTTGCAAAGCCCACATTCAGCCACAAGACCGTGGTGAGAATTCTTAGGTAACTTCCAATTTCACAGAGCACTACAGACTACCAGCTAGTATATAACAAAAATGTACCAATGAATTTCAAACAAATCCAACTGAATTCAAAGCACGGGCGTTATGCAGAGTATCATATTTTGCTCTCAACTTTCATCTGATTTTCCTGTATTAATCTTCAATAGCCAGAACAAATGCTTCAAAAGAGTAAGAATGTGGTCTATCCCACAAAGACACTTATCCATGAAGTTATGCACAACTTGTTCCAAAAAAGCAGTAGATAATTTCATTGAATCACAAGATTTGCTGGAAGTTTGACAGTTACATTTTTTGCCAAAATCAAGCAGTTTCAAATTATTTCTCAAATAATTACTTGGGGGAGCTATGATGTTTATTTTGAAATTTCATACACTGTAACACCTTCTTGAAAGCCAAAGCACTGTAACAAATACCTGTAACAACAAAACTGCCGTATCCAGAAAAATTTTGAAGTGTCATGTGAAACTATTTTTATAAAAGCTTGAAAGAGTAGTATCTGAAACACTCCAAAAGCTTTTGGAAAATATGAATAAAACCAAGATCCATTTTATGAATTCTGAAATCCTTTAAAAATTACTGGGAGCCACACATCTCTGTGCATACTGGACCATTCGTGAGGTTTACGAGAAGACAGTTGCTGAACATACGCCTATAAAAATCATCATCTTAACCAACACATTGAGCACCAGTTTTAAGGCTCATTTTGCATATCAAGGTCTTCCTTAAAATCTGCCTGCAACGTACCTAGAAGCACGGAGGGAGGACACAGGAGACATCAGACCTGTGGATAATTTTGCTCACTAACACCTCTTCGCCCTGACAACAGGATACCAACGGTAGCGGCTGGTTGACTGGCTCTGAAATCCTGAAAAGCACAGATGACGCACGTGCTGAAGTCACTTGCATAATAAAATGCATAGACATGCACAAACATAGATGGAAATATTTGGAATTAGAAGTAGGCCACCTTCCACTGAACACATGGATACACAACATGCGCTCGGTTTCCTGTCCAACAGCTGCCACAGATCACAACCTCTGGTGTCTGAATGAGTCTCAAAGTGTGCAAAAAAAATAAGACTACCTGAGTACCCGAGCAGATACCCCAAATTTGGGGGTTTCAAAGTTATTTCACTTAAGACTGACAAATAGGTGGAGAAATGCAGTATTCCATTAATAGCAGTTGCTTTATTTACAGCAAATGTACATGGGGCAGAAGAGGACAGGATAGTGAAAAGGTGAGACCAAAAAAATCCAACTCTTCTTCCAATAGACTTATGATCTCTTCCGTTAATCAGTCTACACAGTTTATATACATAATCAAGAGATGAATATTAACTAGCTAGCCTGTGAAGTTTCTGAGAAACTTTGACCAACTACCCACAGATGTGTGTGGGTAGTGACATGACGTTATTCCTGGAAAGCCTATTTGTAATGTCCACATTCTAGAAGTGTTATCACACATCCTCAGGCAATCAAGATCTGCCTTCGCTGGCATCCTTGCAACAGTTTTGACTTGTACAGGGATTACTGGAAGCAGAGTGCTTTACAGAACAGTCTAACTTTGGGAATTACATAGAGTAATACAGTGGCCTGACGCTGCCTGAAAAATAAGCAAAATAACTAAAGTACTGATTTGCATTTAAGTAACTGTGTTTGGATATTTTCACCAAGGAGAACGTCCAACTTTGTAGGAATTACTTAAAATGCATGTATATATACAATTCCACTGAACATTTTAAGATCCTATAGCTTCCATTCACCAGGCATCAGGTAGTGTTTCATTTTTCGAGCATGCTTCAAAATATTCCTGTTGAGTATTTTCTCCATAGTATACCTGCAAAACCCAGGTAGGGAGACCTTCAGAAACTTGTCTCTGATGACACAGAAAGTGGCTGTTAGATTCACATACATACAAAAGACAGAAAACTTGTCTTTTAGCTCCATACTCAAAAAGCTTTTCTACTTTTCTTTTTCAAAGATGAAAATTTAAGCAATAAGCAATACTTTAGTATAGAACAATTTAAATCTTGAGCAAATGTTTTCTAAAATTGTTCAACAAAGGTAAGCATACTGTTTCCACTAGGAAGACTTCAGAATCTATTTCTGTTATGGCCATGAAATAAAGACTGGAATACCAAAAAGTCTTTCTGTTCAAAGAAGCAATAACATTTGCAAAGACTACAAGCTTCTCCTCTGCAGAGAAATCTAAAAAAGGTAGAGCAGCTGTTCAACATCAGTGAGTTTAAGTCAGTGTCTTCCTCCACAAAGAACGGCTGAAGTCCTTGTGGCAAAATTAGGGAGAACTTGAATTCTGCGTGACAGTGGACTTCCCAATAAATATCCAGCTACCATCCCCTTAGCATCACAGTATTTCTAATCACTCCTACGCCAGCATCTTTGTTCCTTTATACAAAGATGCTGGCGTATTAAAGTACTGAATGCCCTTGAATTTCATCTGGGCTTGTTGTGAGGGAAATCTTCCTTGTGTCAAAACATCAGGTGGACTCTTCACTTACCCACCTTAATTCCCATAAGCCAGATTGCTTTATCTGGTAATTACTAAGGTGCCGTCTTTATTTTAACCTCAGTGAGGGAAGATGTTTTTATCAGTATGTCCACAGCTGCTAGGCAGGAATGATTAGTTTCACAGCTTTCAAACCTTTCCACATCATTTAAATGCACTATACAATGGCACTTTTCAAAACGATGGGCCTCAGCCAACTAAATCCATTGGAGGAAACAGGCATAATTCAGTCCTCTCAGCCTAAATGTACTCTTCCTTTTACACTCATTCTTAATTATTACTGTGTATGGATGCCTCTTGGAACTATGTAGTGAATGCATGTCAAAGCAAATCTACCACGCTCCAAACCTTAAATGAGAGGAATCAAATGAGATTTAGCTGGGGAAAAAAATTATAAATGAAAAAGAAACATGGTAAAGAAACATAGAGACAGAAGTCACAATTAAAGACTTTTTACCTTTGTACAACATTTAGCTTAGGGCTGCAGCTCAGCAGAGACTTCAGGATATTTACCTTAACTTTCCCCTTCACACGACAAACAGTTCTTTGAGTCTCACACTCCCGGTTAAGCCTTAAACCATCTTTCCTCTTCAAAACAAGAATACTGCTGTCAAAAGTGGTACTTCAAATAAGCATTATCAAATTTGTTTCCACTTAAAGCAGTGTGGCAATGTTTAAGTAAGCTTTTGCCAAGCTATTTCTAATAACCCATACCTAAATGTCAGATTTCTGTTATATAATATGTTGGCACATTTTCCCTTCACAGACTTCAGTAAGTTAAAATGTCTTTCTAGGTTCTTACGCTGCAGACAGACTTTACCCAAATACCCCATAAAATGCATTTACGCAGAACAAAATCAAACCAGAAACCTGCTTTATGAAACTGTAAATTTTCTGGCCCATGTTCACCCCCTGCAGCTCTATACCAGCCTCTAACTTTCCTTGGGGTCCTAGACCACAGTGGAGCCCACCTCACATTAAGGGGATGCTAGAAATCTGCAAAGCTTTTGAGGTCCAGCCACCAGAGCGGAAAATATGAGCTTCCTATATTTAAGTTGTCTCTATTTCAGAATGTCATTACTGGAATTCTTTAAGACTTTTTTTTTTTTTTTTTTAACTTTAAAAGTCCTTCTCATCTTGACTTTGCTATTTATGTGTGCACACAAAATAGTTTCCCTAAAGCTTTTACTTCTGTCATACCAGGATTTCCACTAAGAAGGTCATCAGTACCAAATGCTTATAGCTTTTAGCCACACAAAACACCATTGTGGTTTCCTGCCTCTACTAAAATCACGTGTTATATCTATACTTCCAATTCTGCAAGTCCTGTTAAAGGGAATTATCAGTTAAATTGTGCATCGTCCAATTTATAAATAAATCCTGGACTAGAAGCCTGGCTTAGCTGACTAAATTCACAGAATATGGCAGAAGCTATTGAACACAGTATCCAGTGACAGCCCTGAATAACAGCACTGAACCAAATGGAGTTACCGTGGCGTAAAGTCAGAACTGGGAGCAGAACTTGGCCACCTGGTGTTTACTCACTTCACTAAACCTAAAGCCCTGGTCAAACAATGAATAACTATATAATCTGTGAGGAGAAATGTCTGGAAACCCAGGACACGGAGGTAAAATAAGGATAAACGTTTTGCTTCCGAGCTGGACTTTCTGGGTTTTGTTAGTCTAAGCCAGACCATCGATGTTACTTAAACATTTTACCGTGAATATTTTCAGTGTGAAATTCCATTCATTTTAAAACAAGGCATGATTCACAGAGAATTCACAGAGCAGGAATTCTAAAGTAGCTTGACTGTAACATGTAACATATAAACGTTTATAGGAGGTAGGATTTCTTTCTCTAGATAGTCAATATAGTTGTTACAGCCCTGGACTGTAAATCCCTGGAACTCTAGTATTTCTTCACGAATCCAGTTCACGTATTCCGAGATAAATACGCTGAAAAGCGAGGAGGTTTCTCCCTGCCCTAGCAGCTTTCGCAGGGCTGCGCTCGCACCTTACGCCTCACGGAAAGGTACGTGGCACGGACTTTCAAAAGCCCGTCAAAATCGCGGAAACCCTACGTTCACATAAAAGTTCCCGGGGCCGGGAGGGGACCATCTCTGAGGAGAAATGTCCCTGAGGGGACCGTCCCTGAGGCGACCGTGCCGGGGCCGAGCCTCCCGTTAGCCCAGAACACCGCGACCGCTCTGAGGGGCGGGAGGCGGGCTCGCCCCCTCACCGCGCAGGTACCAGCGGGCGCCCGGGGGCTTTCAGCCCGCCGGCGGACCCCTACCTTCGCTCGGGGCCGCGGGGGTGCGAGCCCGGCGGCGGCTCCGTCCTGCTCGGCGCCTCCGCTCGCTTCGCTTCTCCCTGCGTGCCCTCCCCGCGGGCGGGCGGGCGGGGAGCGGCGGAACGGCGGCCCCGGGGCGGGGGGAGCCCCCAGTGCCGGGCCGCGAGCTGGGACAGCAGCGGCCGCTCATAGCCCCGCCGTTCGTTACCCGGGCTGCGGGTCCCGTGTAACGCTGCTGTGATTAGGGGATCGCCCAGGGATGGGGCTCTGCTTACTGTGTGCTTGTGCACTTCGGACTCGTGTAATTACGTGTTGTTGGTAAATAATTTTCGTGTTTATTTGTTTATTTACGTACCACCAGCTACGATTGCAGACACTTAGAACTTTAAACATATTAAGTGCGTCTGCGTCGTCGTGTTGGGGTGTCAGGATCGCTCCCCAGCCCCATTTTTCTGCACAAAGTATACAAATTGCAGCGTTTCCTCCGCACTGCCCCGGTGATGCTTATGTTGCACGTTCCCTCCTTTAGTTTAATTACCAAGCCCACGCCGACCGCCGCGCCTCCTGCACGCGCAGAAGGCGAACAGCTGTAATCACCTTCATTTTTTATTAACCCCCTTCCTCCCCTCCAGCCGCTGCCCCGCCGCCAGCCGCTCGCTGCCGGAGGGACACCGGCACCCGCCGCCTCGACCCGGGCCGCCACCCCCGGGTTCCAGGGCACCAGGAGCCCCGCTCTCCACCTCCCTCTCCCCTTCCAACGGCCGCTTTCGTCCGTTGACCGCCGCCCTCAGGCGAGAGGAGCCACGGCCGCCACCCTCTCCGCCCGCCCCCCCGACCCGTCCCCTCAGCCACCCGCCGCGCACGCCCTGACGTCACCGCCCTCCCTTCCCCGCACGCCGCGCAGCCTCCTCGCGCCGGCCGTGCCGCGGGCGCTGATTGGCCGCCGCCTTCCCGCTTCCTCCTGGCCGCCCGAGAGCCCGCCATTTTGAAAAGCTCGCCGCCGCCGCCGACTCCCCGCGGGCCCCCGGCACCGGGACCGGCCCCGGGGCTGCAGCCGGAGCTGAGGTGGGTCCGCGCCGCCGCCCCCAACGGGGGAGGCCCCTCTGGTGCCGAGGGGGAGCGAACCGAGGCTCCCGTCCCGCTGCGGAGCCGCCCCGTCAGCCGGCCTGCCGCCGGGCCGCGCTGCCCGCCGCAGGGCTCCTCAGGCGCTGTGTGTCGCCGCCGCCTTCCCCGCGCCTCACGCTGAGGGGGCACGAAGTTTTGGGCTTGCCTCAGCGCCCTCTGCCTGCGTGGGAAAGGGAGGGAAAGGCAGCCTGTGCCGGGCTGCTTGCTGGCTCGCTCCTGTGGGCACTGCCCCGAGTACACTCCCAAGGAGATATCTTACCCCCAAAGAGATGTTTTTGCTCCTCGTGGTGCAACAAAGAGGGCTAAACTTTCATTTTCCTCTCGCTAATAAAACTTGTGGTTTTATTGCCACCTGCGAACCTCCATCCGTGTGCCTATTTTAGTTGTTTTTCACTGAGTTTGACCTCCTGCGGATATACTGGTTTTAATTTTGGAAAAAGGAAATGGTTAACGTGATATTTTCCCTCAAGGTCTTTAAACAATTGATGGTGTATTGTGTTCTAGAAGCGTAAACAGTGAATAATCTTGAAAGCTAGAGTCTTGTAAACTGAAGAGATAGCCCTATCTTCCTTTGTTAGGTAGGCATTCTCTGTCACAAGGGAAATGGCACTCACCAGAGTGAGACATTTCTTTTAAGTTAAAACTTAATCCACTTGAAGTGCTAGAAAAAGACTCCTCCTAAATATACTGTGTGACACGTTTATTGGTTTCTGTTGTAGACTTGGAGGTTAAAACCAAAAAGCATCTTTGAGCCTTAAGTTGTCTAATGGCTATTTCAATTCTGAAAGCAGCATTTACTTTTCCAAATTGCTCATAACTTTTTTCACTTTTCCCATTTCCCATCTAAATACCCAGTTTGTTGAATTTATCCGGGAACTTGTATGCCTAGTTAACTGCGATCAGAAATAACTGATAACGTGGTGCACTAAAATTGTGACGTCTTCAAGCTTTACTGTTCTTTCTAGTACAGTGCCACTTGCTTTGAGTGGGTGTTTCTGAAAGTTTCAGAAAGCACGCTCGCAGATGTGTGCGTGGAAAGAGCTGATAAGCTTTTAAACTTCTTAACCTGGCTAGTTGCAGAATGGATGACAACTTCTGAAACTTACTCCGTTGTGTATCTGCAGTCTAGTTTGTGTTTTAAACTATGTAACCAGTCACAACCGAAGCACTATGCCATTAGTTGTAATATACTTTTTTTTAAAAAAAAAAAAGCAATAGTGCTATTTTTTATGGTTTTCCTGTTTTTTACAGAAATATACACCATGTCTTCTGTTGCTTCGTCCAAAGAAGATACAATGTCGTCTGAGAAAGCAGACGAGAAACAACCTGAAGCTGAAAACAAAGCTGAGGAAAGTGATGAAGATGAAGAGGAGGAAGAAGAGGAGGAAGAAGAAAAGGGTACTTGTTTTTTCCACTGAATAATTTGTCGTTTAAAAATGCTGAGTTGATTGAATGCATTCATCTGTGTTCTCAGCTAATTTTACAAGAAATATTAGAAGATTCTACAGTGCATCTTTCTCTCAGATCACAAATAATTTCCCAGTAGACTAAAACAGACAAACCTGGAAGCAACAACACTGATGTTCCTCAAGCAAGAATGAAAGAATTGCTGGCATCTTGGATTCACACACTAGTGTGTTGTTTTTTTATTGCTGGAAAAACTTTTAGGTGATTATAAGGTGCAGCATCCTGTATAAAATTATTCACACACCAAAAAAAAAATGCATATCCAAGAAAGAATCCTTTTTTTTTTTTTTTTTTTGCCAATAACACTTTGAAGTGATCCATGTTTGCAAAAGAAACTTGGAAAGATCTGTGAAATAGCTTTGGAGCAATACAGACATCGTTGTTTGCCTTACTACTGTGAATTATTTTATTTGGTACCAAAGCTTAGTTATAGCGGTGGGAGAATTCCATGCAACTAATTTTACCAGTAAAAATTGTGCTGTCAGAGGGACAAGCAAGGCAGGATTTGTGTTGCAGCACGTAATTGCAGAGGGGGTAGTCAAGGAATACAAGAGGTGATGAAGGAACTACCATGCAATAATGCTGGTGTGAAATCCCTAGGCAACTATTTTGCAAATGAAAGCATCTGTGTAAACAGAGTGGCAGTATTGCATAGTGAAAAGTCACGGATGGTCTTAGGTTCTTACAGGAGCAGAGCTTTGTCTTCAGGAAAGGTGTCAGAAAAATTGTGCTGTTTGGAGAACAACAGAGTAATTAAGTTTTTACAAACAGCTCTTCCTTGTATATGCCAAAGTATGTTTTTCTATGTTGTCAGCAGATAATTGTTCGGTTTCAATTATGTATATACACATTACGAAGCTGCTTTTTGATATTAAGGCTAGAACAGCACTATCTGCTAAAAACAGTGTGATGAGTGTTTTGAGGTCGAGTGTTTTACTGTGAAATGTTTAGGCTTGTGAAGCCTTGGGGCTTTTGTCCTGGTGTGGTGCTGTTAAAGTAGTGAAATGCAATGTATAGATAAAACAGTTGAAGCGTATTCGTAGAATCATAGAATGGTCTGGGTTAAGAAGGACCTTAAAGATCATCTAGTTCCAACACCTATGGGCAGGGACGGTTTCCAATAGAAGGACTGATCAGTACCAGAATTATTGTGAATAGTATCCTTGTAGTAGCAGTGACACTAGTTCTGTGCTCTGCAGAGTGTTGTACTGTACAGCTGTGTTTGGGTTAGTACAGGCCCACTGTCCTTGTGGGAGGGATCTGTCTTTGCTGCTGATATGATACTGCTGTGTAGGTCCCCCATGCCGCAAGTGGGAAGAGGCTGCAGGCAAGTTGGATTCCCCTTTTGCCCATCTGGTAGCGTTATTCTCCCACAAAGAGCTAGAATGGAACTGTGCCTGTGGGGGCTAGGGGTGGCAGAGGGAGACTGCAAAAAAATAACAGCTCTATACCTTAGAAAGGTGATGAAAGGCCAGAAGGCTGGGTTTCTGAAAATGCGTGGTGTTGTCATCTCTATCATGAGGTGCAGTTCTCTTTAGGAAGTGTCTGTTCTTCTCATTGAGGTTAGGTTAGATGTAGGGTTGTAGTTAAGAACTAGAGACTCTACAAAACCCCTTGACCTTCTAGCCAAAGGTTTGAAAGTGTAGTAGTACTTGGTTATATCATTATCTTTTTTTTTTTTTTTTGGTTTGTCATTGCAAAGATTCAGTTGTATTGCCTGTCGCTACGGTGGAATCTGGTCATGTCATGAACAACACTATGTTTAAGGAAACTGTATTTTGCAGAAAAGAGCCTCATTGTTGAAGGAAAAAGGGAGAAGAAGAAGGTAGACCGGTTGACTATGCAAGTGTCCTCATTACAAAAAGAACCTTTTACAATTACACCAGGTAAGTTTGACCTCTCACATAAGAATTGGGAGAATTGGGAATTACGATGGATCCTCTCAAGTGATAAAATTGTTAATTTGTTGTAGATGAGACCTAACCTAACAATCATGATATGTTTTAAAATATTAAGGCTATTACAGTTATATGAAAACTACGTATTTAAATTTAATCCTGAATAGGTTCCTCAGTATCTAGCCACCACTAAAAATTGCAGGACTATCTCAAATAACAAGAAATGCCAAGCCTGTGAACCCTGGTAGTATCAAGTAGTAAAGAGAAAAAACATCACTATCGTGGTGCCCAATTGATTGGAAAAACCCTGCCTAATGTTTGACCTATTATGTCTGATGCTGTGCTGAAATAACTTCTTTGCTTTTTTAAAAAAAATTACAACTGTTTGAAGTTGGAAACAGATAGGTAGATGTGATGAATCAACACAACTGATTTTAACTGTTTCAGGAAAAGGACAAAAACTTTGCGAAATTGAAAGGATACAATTCTTTTTGAGTAAAAAGAAGACAGATGAACTTCGGAACCTGCACAAACTCCTCTACAACAGGCCAGGCACTGTAAGAACTTAATATCAATCTTGTATATTTATTAGTTCTCATCCATTGTGAAAAGGTTTGTAGTAAAGTTTTTTTGCATTTGCACATGTGGATCTGCTTTTTAAGAGTCATTTGTTATAAACTACTTAGAAAATTAATATTACAGGAATAGTTAATCAAGCCCACATTTTTTCTAACTTCTGTAAACTAGGCTCTAAAAATCCTGTGGAAGGGTATACTGAATTGTAAGCCTGTTTGAACAGTTGTTTGGTTTTTTTCCCCTCTCTGTGTGCAGAGGAGTGGTTACTTTACTAGGATGAGTTGGAAGTCATTTGAGTCACATGGTAAAACTGCTTATGTGCAAGTCATAGTGAAGTATTCCATGTATAGTTACTTTGTTCAACATAGCTTTTTTTTTTAGTTCTTCAGTTCCTTTTGTTTGATACCTGTGTTAGTGGTTTTTACTACATTGTTACCTACCTGGTCATTTTCTCCTTCAATATGCACAAAACAATAGGAAGTAAAACCACATTAATATATGAAATCTTTATAGTCATTTTTTCATTTATCTGAAGTAAGATTCAACAGAAATATTAGTTAAAAAATTATACGCTTGCATTTGTATCTGAAAATGAAACCTAAACAAATCATAATATCAAATCTTTCTTGGAGCCTTTTACATAGCATTGAGCTTGTCTTAAATTTCAGAGTAAGGATGACCCATTTTCTTTCCAAAAAGGAATGAAATGGACATAGGGAAATTAAGGCAGATTAAACTTTACCATTTCAGCACACTTACCATAATTATAGGAATTTATTTTTAAGCTGCTCTTATATTTTTGAAACTTAACTGGCTAGCGCAGAAATCAAGAACTGAGTAGTACAAGTGCATGCTATTATAGTGTCTCAGACCACTGCTGCAAATGCAACGCTTGTTTAAATGGCAAAGCAAAGGTCCGTTATCTCAAGTATTCAGAAGAAAGAACAATATATATTCATTAGAAACTATTGATGTGAATTATGGTATTTATTCAGTGTGGCAATAAACAAAACGAGAACTTCTAGCTCAATGCATACAGAGGTTTGCAAACATTTGGGTTGTTCTGCAGTAGAACTTAATTTTGGTTTGAAAGGTGGAATGACAAAACCAGGTAACTTTCTGATTTAGTTAGCTCTATAGTGGAAGTTTTGAAACTATCCATTTATCCTTCTTGAAACCAGTAGTGCTTTTATACCTTCCTTCAGTGGTGGCACTGGGAAGTACCTCACAGTCCCTCTCTCCCACTTTAACTCGTATGTCTGAGGAGTGACTCATTGAAGGGACTATAAAGTTTATTGTTTTGCAACAAGCTACTAAGAAACTAACAACTTCATTATACTGTTTTATTGATTACTGAATCAATTATTAATACACAATGTAATCAACTGACAGGCACATGACTATTAGCAGTTAAACAATTATGTGCAAAATGATATAAATTGGTATTTAACACTCTTAAATCTTGTTAGCTAGTCACTGTTCCCTCCCACACAACTTACTTGGATGCAATTCCACCCCGCTTTGCTCTGCCTTCTCACATGCGGTCTTACGGGCATTGAGTTGGAGAACCAAACCAGGTGCTTAAAGAGAGTCCCAGTGGTCTGAGTCCTTAGGTCACCCTTGCTACTTTCTGTAGGTGTCCACATTCCTGCTGCCCAAAGCATGCTGTTTCTGATACAGTCACCTGAGCAATCTCTGCCTTGTACGCTACTGGTATGGTTCCCTAGGTACAAATGGCCCTGCAAAGTTCTGCTCTCCAACAGGTTGCCTAAACACCCCTTCAGTTGTCTGGTTTGTTCTGATTACACATGGCTTATGTGTAACAAACCTATTTTAGGCAAATTGGTTTGCTTAACCTCAGTTGCTCTATCTACTTCATGACACTGAAGTACAAATACTTTCTTTAGCTTATACACAGATAGTCCACATAACAAAGCAGGATTTTTCATGCTGTTTTTGAGCTTACACAGCATTCTGCTGCCTTAGTTGCTTGGTTACAAATCATTGCCTTTGATGTATTCTTAGAACAATCTTCAGATTTCCTGCGAAGTTTTGATACACCTGCAGGATGTTTTGCTTGTGGATATCGAGTAGCATCTTCTGTTGAAGTGACTGAGATGGAATTCTGTCATGTCACAGTGTATTTCTTCCACCTATTAATCATCACCTGTTTATCGTGGAAAGTTTCTCTCAACTGTACCTGTTCTGTTTCTACGCTCATCTTTCAGTAACACCTGTGTTCTAACCTAAGATATGATAGACACGAATTATGTTGCAACCTTGTGTTGGAAGCTTATGTTGTAACACAAAGTATGCCCCATCATTCATTGACCAGAGTCAGTATTCTATGGACTATTTAATACTGTTTTTATTGCCTTTGATTATAGTTATGTTTATAAGAATATTCCTAGTCCTAGAAAAATTCTCAGATATGTTGGATTTACTGTATTTCCATTAATTTTTGTGAAAGCAACGCCTCTGACCTAAAAGATAATACATTTATTTGCTTCAAAATACATTCCATTTGAATATATATCAATACAATTTCATTCAAAGCTGTAATCAGAACAGTAGGCAACTCAGAAAGATCTTTAATGTCACGAAGATCAGGTGTTCCTTTGTATGCATATTGTGTATGTGCTCTGCAAAGCGATTAACATTTTTAATAAAATACCAGTATCATCCGCGTGTTTTCTTAAGGTGCTGGGCAAAGATAATTTTCTTGGGAAAAGGAGTTTAGTTCAGATTATTCTTGGTAATGTTAAAAAAAATCTCAGAAGAATAAGATCTAGGGATTCTTTTAAACTGTTTCTTTGTTTAGAGGAGATGGAGATAAATCAAAGCAGTAAATATATTTTAAGTTCTAGATGGAGTGCTTTCCAAGTGTAATTGCTATTGCAATGAAAGTTCAGTCCTGTTCAGACTGCAGGCTTAATGATCGACCTTGTAAATTGGGTGGTATGTAAATGTGAAAATTGGTCATGCTAAGGAAGAGGTTCAAATGTATAATCACAATCCTATGTAAGACTTAAAAAAAAAAAAAAAGGCAAAGCAAATCTGCACTAGTAGGTCAAATAGTAAAAGCCAAATTCACTATTCTGTAGCAAAATATATGGTATAAGTCATGTGACAAGATCATAGTTGTGCAAACATGTAAATAATTATGCAGTACTTTCTAAACAAGCTCAAAAAAGTTAACAAATGTAATTGGATGACATCTTTTAAGCTACCCCTAAAGAAAAGTAATCTGTGTGTTCTGTTCTAGGTTGCTTCCCTAAAGAAGAATGTGGGTCAGTTCAGTGGGTTTCCATTTGAAAAAGGAAGTGACCAATACAAAAAAAAGGAGGAAATGTTAAAAAAGTAATGATCTCTATTGCTACTTAATGTAGTCTGACTCATGCTCTACGTTGTTTTTATTTTCAAAATTTTGCTTCACAAAGTTTATGTTGAACTCTGTTCATTTTGCAAGCTTTCATCCCTTTCACCCTCTGTCTCAAAACTTGTCTTCTTCGAAATCTAAACTGTCTGCTAGTTGCATATTAAAAGTACAGTGTTATTCCTAGAACTATTGACAAATAAATGTAGTGATTTGTAGTAACTAACATAACAAATAGGTGGGTTTTTTTGTTTTGTTTAACTGTTTCCCCACATAAGCACCTTCTCTATCAACACAAGTGGCTGCAGTTTGGTTGTTATGGACTGAAAGGGTTTAAAAATATAAACCAGCATAGCTAGTCATAACAAATGGAAGAATTTCAGGTTGCAGACATAAGCCAGGCAGCAGCTTCCAGCAGTCAAATACTGACTTATGATGTGTTACTGAATCCTTTTTTTTTTTTTTTTTTCTCTTACTCCTCCCTCCAGATTTAGAAATGCAATGTTGAAAAGTATCTGTGAAGTTCTTGATTTGGAAAGATCAGGAGTTAATAGTGAACTGGTAACAAGGATCTTAAACTTCTTGATGCACCCAAAATCTTCAGGCAAGGTGAGATGCAGTTTGCTATGCTTGTTTTTATAGCTCTATTCTAGTGAAGAATGCAGCTGTCTCCATTCTTGGAAGTAAGTAGCACTACTACTGCAGACATCCTTAATGGGACGTGTTCTAGCTTGCTAAGGATCTTAAGGGTGAGAACTTCGATCAAAGATGCTTACATGTAAGAGCACGTGTTGTACAATGTTAGCGCTCAAAAGCATGTGTGAAGCTAATTAGGAACATCGGTATCTAAATGCCATAAGTAGCTTCAGCTGTGATTGAGTGGGACAGAATGCATGTAACACATAATCAGGAAAGAAAAAAAAGTGTCAGAACAAAGAAATAAAACGTGAAAACACAGGAACATAAACAGTCAGATGTACCTGGGCACACCATATGTCAACAAGTGTGTGTAATCACACTCAGAATGGAATTTATTGTAGAGCTGGGAATATTTGCTTTATCTAGTATATTCTAATGCACTGCATTCAACTGCCAAGACTACTAAACTGTTAGTAATCTTCAACCCTGTTTTCAATCTAAAATCTGAACTTAACTGGTGAGAGTATTGCTCAGGAAATTAAATTTATTCCCAGCAACACTGGTGACTAATAGGAACAAGTCAGCACGTTGCCTTAGGCACACTCGGTACGAGTGACAACAAAATGCAGTTTTGTATGACCTGAAAAGTTGTCATCTAATTTCTTGCTAGAAAAAAAAGTTTGCCTTTGTGGGTAATGTAAAAGATTCCTTCTAAATTATTCTTTCTTGTTTCCCTTCCTTAATCCTTGAAGGTGGAATATTTGTTCCTTTATGGGTGTAAAAGTGATGCTTAGCTTATAAGTGAACTTAAGTTTCATTTTACTCTGATTTATCCCTGTACTATGAATTTCTGCTTATGGTATAAGAGTAGCATGTGCAGTTGGTTTGTTTTTTGTTATGACAACTTAAAGACCTCTGTATTTACTAATCTTTCACATGATTTGAAAGCATTTATGTGTTTCAAATCTCACTTTTGTATTCCTACTTGAATAACACATCCCTGTCTCTCAGCCATTGCCAAAGTCCAAAAAAACACCAAGCAAAGGTGGCAAAAAGGAGCGCAGTAGCACTGGAACAACAAGAAAAGCAAAACGCACCAAGTGTCCAGAGATCTTGTCAGATGAATCTAGCAGTGAGGAAGATGAAAAGAAGGAAAAGGATGACTCTTCAGAAGAAAAAGAAAGTGAAGAGGAGGTAATGAGGATTTTTGTTGTTGTTTTTCAACATAGGGCTAAAAGTATTTGTCTGCAGTTTGTCACTGTGGTTGCTATCAATTGGTAATTTTTGGAACACGCAAGGTTGGGAGGTAAGTGATGATTTTACTGAATGAATGGCTTGAAGGCGAAACACTGTAAAGGGAACACATCTTCAATTTATGAGGGATTGTCATGATTTCGTTGTGCATTAAAGTTAGAGAATCAATAAGGCAGAGGTTCTGATTTTTGGATATATATACACACCTTACAAACCATTTACCCTATATCATTTAGGAGCAGTCATGGTTTCAAGTGCAATTGAAACTTAATAATTAACTTAATTCTTATATCATTTCGTGAAGATTTTATTAATGTGATTTTCATTTAAAAGAAAAAAAATCCTAGGATTTTTGGAGTGTGTTTCTATGTTTATGTGTAGGGTTTGATTGGTTATCTAGGAGTTAACTTGGAACTCAGTAATGTCCCTAACCTACTCAGCTGCGTTGTTTCCAGATCTTGGTTCCACATTTCCTCTGGATTTTGTCATAATTTCTCTTTCAGTGTTCTGTGTCTTGGATCACAAAGCTAAAGGGAGCAACATAGTAAGCAGCCTTACAGAGATCCCTGCAGTCTCCAGAGCGTTCTCACCTCACTGTTTGCAGTTCTTCTCTATCTTTTTTTTAAATTTATTTCAGTTTTCCATAGTAGGAAAGGAATAACATGAACTTTATATTTAAATTCAAAATACCTTTCTATGTGCATTCCCTTTCAGTCCAGTAGTTACAGAATAGGCACACGGAGAGCCAGTGTAAGTATACAGATGCCACTGATTTGTCCTTATGCCTGAAGTGTGGTAAAAAGAAATGAGAAGGAGCTGCAGGCTCCATCTTTTGCTGTATTTTGATTTAGACAGTACCACCTTTTTAGCTGTAATCAAAGCCCTGAAACAAACAGCAATTAGTCAACTAGTGTCAAAAGAAAATTCTTTATGTAAGCTACAGAGCCTTTGGCTGTAAAGTGTGACCATTATTTACTTGGGTTGCATTCCCTCTACTGCAGTGCAAGTGTAACACTAAATAAACAGTCTGAGTTGCAGAAAATAGTAACAAAAGTCTGTTGTCAGAAAGCTGATGTATGTAACTTCAACTGTTGATGCAAACACTGTCATTTTGACAGGTGTTCATTTTAACTTTAAAGATTGTTCAAGGAAATTCTTCACATCTCCACAAAACAAACTTAATTTCTGAATTTCTTCCCCCAGAAATAGTGAGTCAAAGGAGGGCTGAAATGCTAAAAGTTAATTTTATATTTGTTCATCTCTTCAGCAGTACAATCTTCCTGCTGTGAGGAAAGGAACGTGGCTTTCAGAGCCAGGAGTCTGCTTTTAGAAACTTTTTCAAGAACTCGAGTATTTAAGGAAAAAAAAAGTAAACGCTATTGATCTAACTGGGTCTTCTTTGTCTTCTTTCAAAAGGTAGGAGTTAGATGTCTGCCAGGCAATAGCTGAGTGCACTGAAGTCTTTGGAAAATGAAGCTGACTTGCATGAAACAAAATCTTAATTACTACAAAAACACTACTGTGTCAGATTAGTTTTAATATAGGAAATGGTGAAGTAGTAAATGTGTACCTTTGTACAACTTTGAGATCACAGCATTTAAAAAATGCTAGGTTTACGATACTCCTTAACATACTACAGGTTGAAAGATGTAGGTAACATCTGCTTTGTTACCCCTGTTCTGCTGGAATCTTGGGCATGGAGTGGCTGGCACAAACAAAGTTAAGAGCCTCTCTTGATCGCAGGGTTTTTATTTAAAAAAAAAAAAATCTTAGTTACCTGGAAGCAAAAAATGTCTGAAATACTTTTGTGTGCTGAAGGAGCATAATTTTGTAAAAGCTTAAAAGTGAGTACTGGTTTTAACCTTTGACTTTGTAGCTAGTGATGGATCTTTAGCAGAAACTCAAAAGTTATAAACTACAAATGTTTATTTCGTTAATGGGGTGATTATTGAGTGTATTTCCTGAATTTCAACAATGAAGGTCTGAATTCTTCACCTAACACTGTTGTGTAATTGTACAGTTGCATGGACGATTATAAGTGAGCACGCCAATATAAATAAATGTATTCTGTTTTATTGAATACTAGTTTCACGGGTTGTACCAGATACTAACGGGAAACGTAGTTAAAAGTTGTAGGACCCAATGTTAATTTTTTTAGGTGTTATAGTTCGCTCAGTTGATTACGCTGCCATTTAAAATTTTAATTAGACGTATGAATTTAGTAACTGCTGTTAGTTTGTGTTGTTTCATGATGTTCCTTCTCTTTACTCCTGCTCAAAGTTTTGTATTGCTTTCTGTGAGGAAAGTTTTCAGCCTTGTCAGAAGTACTATGTAAAGATTTTGTGTGTTAAGCACACAGTTTGTGCCAAAAATGCAATGCACTGATAGATGAGTTGTATTTATACATAGAGGCACCGCATGTATAATGTTCCTAATTTTCCCCTGTCGGTAGTAACTTAATGCATTAACTTCTTGAGTTTACTAGTCACAATAACTGGTCAAATTGTTAGCTCATGTAGTTCTTCTCAATTAGTGCAAAAAGAATTTAGTTGCATGTAGTCCTAGGGAGCTATAGCATCCAGAAATTAATTGAACACAGTGAACATACTGTTTTTTGTGTGTGTTTAAGAAGTGTTATAAGTTAGTTATAACTAACTATAACTTTGAGCAACCTGATCTAGAGGAAGGTATCCCTGCCTGTGTCGGGGGGATTGAAACTAGGTGGGGTTTTTTAAGTTCCTTCCAGCTCAAACTATTCTATGCTAAGTAATTACAAATGGTACATTATAGTACAGCTAAATTATTGGTATCATCAAAAAGTTCTAGTTCTTTGAGTCTGTGTAGAGGGACAACGTGAAATTTAAAAGAATATGAACATATTCCCTCAGTGGCATAGGGGCAGAAATTGCTAGTAAAATGTAGTAATTAGATCTGTTGATCTGTATCAACAATGAAAATCATCCCTTCTGTTGAAAAGGGGAATGGATTGTTCAGGTAGAAACCATTATTTTAATCTTCCATTTTCTTCTTTATAGCCCCCTAGAAAAGCATCCAAAAGAGAAAAGTCTAAAAAGATGACTTCCAAACCCAAGAAAGCTGTGAAGGCTGCTAATGTCAAGAAGGCAGATAGCAGCACTACTAAAAAGAATCAGAACAGTTCTAGAAAAGGTAAAAGCTTTAAATCTTTCCTCCTATGTTGTCTTGTAGCTTAACAGGGATGTTTATTAGAAGGCAGATTTCTTTACCTAATTATGAAGAAAAATGGAATTTGATGAATAATGGACTTGCTGCTCGATGTGTCTTTCCTTGAAATGGTAATATTTAAAAAATGTTGTTTTGGATATACCTTTATATAACTTATTTGTGTGTGTATACATTTTACTTGCCTATACATTGAAAGTATCAACCCAGTTCTGTCTTCTGCTGGAAGAATATTAGTGAAATTCCGTTAGTGCCTCTGTAGGGACTTTACGTGAATCTTATAATTGATGTTGCAGTATATATCCCACTGTGCGTGTCTCTTACTCAGCAGCCCAATGTGGTTTTGGTAACGTAGACTGGGGTTGTATGTGCATCCTGTTGTTCTTAGTTTTCTCATATCTGACAATATACATAGAAGACATACATTCAGGATACCATGTAGAGGTTCCAGCAGTGCTATTAGGGACAGACTGGTTTCTTTCTAAGCAACTTTGCAGACAAGGAGCTGAGTTAGGGGCAAATGGTTCTCACAGGCACTGAGCTGAACCGTAGTGAGCAGTGTGCCCCTGTGACAGGGAAAGTCAAGAACACTCTGGGCTGGTTTAGCAAGTGCATAGGCACAGGCTGAGGGAAATATTGCAGTTAATTATTGCCCCATGTTGATCACTTGTCAGCCTGCCCTGGGGGTGCTGTGCCCAGCTTTGGGCTCCCTTGTACAAGGTGGGTGCAGACAGCCTGGAGTGGAGGGCCAGCAAGGTGACGGGGTTGGAGCACACGGTGTGGGAGGGATGCTGAGCAAGCTGGGCTCATTCAGCCTTAAGAAGAGCTGGGTAAATGGGGACCGTGCTGCAGCCTGCAACTGCTGAGTGGGAGAGGAAGGGAAGGCAGGGCCAGGCTCTGCTTGGAGGTGTGCAGTAAGAGGATAGGAGGCACAGACACAACTGCCATCAGGGAAATTGCAGTTGTATGTTAGAAGCAGCAAAGCTTCACTGTGAGGGTATTCCCCCAGAAGAGGAGCCTCGAGCAGTTGTGGTATGCCCTTTGTTGGGGGTGTTCAGGCAGGAAGCCAAGCAACCCACTCCACTGTCCCCGTTCTGAGAAGCAGCTTAAACCAGATCATCTCCAGAGGTCCCCCCCAGCCTTAAATTCTCTGACCTTCTATGAGTAAACAGCCATGCCCCTGTCCCAGTTGTCCTGTGTTACTAATCCAGCATATCTCCGTATGCTGCAGACGGTTCATTTAATGCCAGCACCAGCATACGTATGCTACAGAACACACAGCAATTCAAACTACCATTTATCAGTGTGTTGACAGTAGCACCCCACAGTCATAGAGCTGTGCTAAACTTCTTTCGTAGCTGAATTTCTCAGCAGTTACCTAGCCTGTGCTGAATTCAGTTCTTGTTTGTCTGCTGGCAGTAATAATGTGATCAATTCTGTGTCTGTGTACATTTCATTTTGCCATTGCAAACATGTTATATATAACATACGTCTATGTAAAGCACATATAAAGTAAGCATCGTTTCTTCTTCATTCCTATTCCATTTCTGTTTTGAGTGTATGTTCACCCTATGAAAATCAAAACGTTAAGTAGGTCTTTCCAAATGCTCGTTGGCATCTGCTCTGCTGATCTGTGCCTCTGGGAGCAGAGGAGTTGAGCGGAAGTTAGAGTCATTCAGTCTCAGTTTTTTTGTTGCTGGAAAAGATTGTGGGAGTGTTATCTGTATGTCCTGTCCTTTCACATAACTTCCTCTATGAATCTCTTCATTTGTTGACATAGTTTTTCTGATGGCATGTTTTGTATTAGAACATTACGAAATTACTAGACCTTAATGGGCAACACTGCTGGGGAAAAATAAATTGAAACTACTTTTTAAAGCAGCTAAGTACTGTTAGGTACGTAATGCCTCTATTTAGAGTTGCTGTAATAAACTTTTTTCTAGTTTGATGTATGAGTGTAATTGGTCCCATACTTTCTAGAATACATATTGATTTTTAAACTGATAGTTCATGGACAGTGATGCAAAGACATATATAAAGATAATACTGCCAGCATTAGCTTTGTTTATAAAGCAATGGTGTGGCAAGATACCCATTTTGAGGGAGACCATCTGCATCAGTTGTTTGGGAAAAGTTCTGGTGGCTTTTGTTTTATCAGAAGAAAGCAGGCAAATTTAAAATCTTTTATTACAACACAAATTATTCTTCATATTTAGAAAGTGAATCTGAGGATAGTTCAGATGATGAACCTTTAATTAAAAAGCTGAAGAAACCACCCACAGATGAAGAACTAAAGGAAACTGTCAAGAAATTGCTGGCTAATGCAAACTTGGAGGAGGTCACAATGAAACAAATTTGCAAGGAGGTAAGCAAATGATTTTGCTATCTTTTTTCTTTTAGATAGTGAGTTGTCTATAAACAACCCTTGCCAATTGTGGCTTGCACTCCACATCATTTTTCTGAAGCAGTGCTTTTGCATTGATTTATTTACAGCTACAGCAAGGAGATCCTTAATCTTAAAGTATGCAGCACTGATGCTCCACACAAGAATGGAAATCTCTAAATCAAAATCAGCTACGTGGAAAGTAGCAGTATTACCTCCAAAACTTGTGTGTACAAAAGTGCAAGTGTTAGAGCTGTTGAGATAGTGCAGCAGTTTTCTGCTTGTCAAAAGGGGAGGGCTGTGTCCCACATGAGCACATTTCTACTGCTCACCTTGCTCTTCTTCCTGTATTCTCTTTGAGTCCATTCAGTGCTAACCTACCACCAAAAGAGGAATAGGTCTCAGGTGAGTTAGTGAATTCAGTGGGATAAGCAAAGGAGTCATTAAGCTTCGGAACAGGAGCCAGGAAAGAACGTGGATGGAAAAGGGAAGTGACCACCACACAGACAAACTGTTACTTTGATACTTCCTAGAGTCAGTTATCTCACGTTTGTTTTCTTGGTACTTCCACAAAGTTATCTTGAGAAAATGAAACCAGCAGTTCATCTTAAGAGAAAACTGTACATTTGTATTCTGTACAACCGTCTGTTTGTGTTTATAGTCGTTCTAGAACGTCTGAAACTTGGTGTAGTGGTATAAAGTATTCTGCGTTGACTGTCAGTATTGGCATTTAGTTTTTTGTTTGTGTGGTATCCCTCCACACCGTAATCCTGGTGGTTAACCAAACAGTAGTTGTAGTATAGCACTTAGATATGTTGACTCTTACGTTAGTGACTTTGAGGATCACAATTTCACTTTTTTACCAAAAAATAAAAAAACTTGGGGTTTTGTTTTTTCCTATTGTTATTTTAGCTTCCCACCCTAATGCAGGGGGCATCTGTCTACTTAGCATGTAAGACAAAAACTGGAGAATTCTTAATTTTCCTGACATGGCAAGATAGCCATTCCCATTTTTTATCTGTAGTGTTGGTAGTACCAGTTCAGTTGGTGACCAAACATAAATATGTGCATTTAAATTTTGTGATCAAAATTAGAACGGGAAAATCACTTTCCATAATTCACAGAGGGAATTTTGACAGTTGTACTACTGTTAAGTACAACTCCAATTTTTGCCCTAATGTCATTTAAGCTTTTTCTATTCATACAACACATTGAATGAAAGTAACTTGAGGTTGTATTTTTTATTCTTTTTTTTAGGTATATGAAAACTATCCTAATTATGATTTGTCTGACAGAAAAGACTTCATTAAAAAAACAGTCAAAGAGGTAAAGACCTTATTGTTTAGAAAACTTTCTATAGTTTTTTTTTTTTTTTTTTGCAGTCTGTTAAAAATTGGCATGGCATCCTTTTACACTGGTTTTAATAGCCTCCTGTATAGTATTGGAGGTATCCCAAATTTCAGTTTCCGATAAACATGAATAGTTGTGGTGGGAAGGGGGGGGTGGAGGGTTTTCCTGCTTTCCTCTTCCTAAAGTAACTAGCCCAGACCTTTTTTGTTAGTATTTCACTACTACTTTAAGAGTTTCTTTGATAAGCAGAACTAAAACTAAAGTTACAGTATTTTTTGATGACTTCTGACTCTCTGAAAGCTATGTATTTTCTTTTAATTGCAGCCTTGGCTGCAGGTTGCCCCACAAGTCACGCACTGACCATGTACATTCATAGGTAATAGCACAGGAGATTGTATAAGCTCTGCTGATTGGAAAGCTCTGGCAGTAAGAGAAAGAAAAAAAAAGGATAAAGATAAATACGTTTTCTTTGTTTGCACCCCTCTTCTTGTGCTTTTGAGAGCACAGTTATGATGCTGCCTCTGAGTTTTTCTTTTTTCATGTGGTTTTATTTGCAGATGTTGAAATGATTTATGGCTGTCTAGAACATAGCTGTGCCTGTGTGCTGTGTGTACATATGTACATGTTGTTATCACCAAAGGCATAAATAAGAGCAGTCTGTCTGATGCAGGGATGTTCTTGTTTTTTGTGATAGCAGAAGTATTTTCTTGATAGTCTGCTAAAGGAGAGGCTATTTGTAATTGCATTTAGAGAAAGGAGAAAACTGATACACTTCTCATTTCAGTTGATTTCATGATCTGGTTTGACTGTGGGAAACTGAAGATTCCTGATTTTATGTTCCCATGGATTTGAAGATCTGATAGGCACCAGCAAAAGGAATGTGTCTTACCCTTGTGGTATTTAGTCAGAGCTGATTCTGCTGATCTAATGCTAAGAGTGTTGATGTAAATCACGTTGTGTATCTTTTTTTTTTTTTTAAACTAAACGTGCATTTGATGCAGTTTTTAGTTGAACATACTTAACTTTTGTGCATGGCAATAAGTGTTCCCTTTTTATAGTTTTTGTACATTTTGAATTGCTTTGTATAATTAGATTCATTAGAACCATCATAGCTTAGTCTGCCTTACTAGCTTGCAGAAGATTTTAAAATGAAGATGAGAGCTGTTTATCTGTGGATATACATGCAGAGACTGGAATATTGCAGTATTGGTTATTAAAAAATATTTTGAATACATATCCATTCTGAAAACAACAAGAGTTAGTCACATGTTAATGTCTTTTATATTCTGATACATTCTGCATATACAGAGTTACCTGAGTCTGGAATACTGTCTTGCATGTGTAGGCACTGAGACAACTGTTAAGGCATGGTAACTAATTGGCATATAGATGTTATTTTTGTACTTTTAAAAGGCTTTCTGTTGTGTATATAAAGTTATTTCAGATTTCTTTTGTGCAAATCAGTTTTTTAATCTTGTTATCTTGGAGGATTTATGACATGAAATGTCATTATTCAGCAGTGAGGCTGTGATGAAAAGTGGGATGCAGAAGTTTTGTGAAACTACAAATGAGGTTTTACAGTGTTTTTCCCATCTTACCTTGTACAGAAATGAAACTGTAGTTTTATACTTAAGCTTTTCAGCATTTAACTTTGTACAAAGACTACAGGTACATTTGTTTCAATGGCTTGACATATTAAATAAAATCCCTCTATAGGCTATAGGGAAATTTTCAAATTTCTCTTTGTACAAAATCTTTTATTTTAGTGTCCTGATTTAATGGCCTAACGTCTCAGAAGTGGGTGTCCAGGATGTGCAGCTGGGAGGCTTGAGAGCTTTGGAAGCCCATAGTGGGGCTTCTGGATCAGGCATCGCTAAGTGTGTGGTTAAGCTCTGTTCTGAGAGCAACAGCTCTTCTGAACCTGAGCCTTGGTGCCTCAGCATATGCAATGGTACTTTTAAGTCTGTAGTCTTGAACTTTGGCCCACAGCTTTTTGGATCAAAGTAAACTCTTTGCATAAGTTTCTGTTCTTTAGGTTTCTGTTCTCCGTACACCATGTTGTTAATATGGAAAGTCCTACACTTAAAATTATGAACTACTAACAGACGCCAAAGTGTGGGCTGCTGTTAACGCCGTGAGCAAAAGAATCCCTCTGACTACAGTATTGCTGGAAAGACAAAGCATATTTTTGAATTTTATTATTGTACAGTGGGGAAATCAGGGTTCATAAGTGATCTAAATTCTGAAAATGTTCAGCCAGTTAGATTGTTAATTGTCATACACTTTGAATTTCTGTGCATATGATCATTTATAAGAAGGCTGAATGTAACGGGGTTTTTTTGTATTCAATAAATGTCTTTCACAAAAATGTAAATCAATTTTGATGATAAAACATTTGCTTAAATGTACAGTAAAAAAAAAAAGAGGAAAAAGGTGGTTGTCTCTATCTCATTTGGTAGAAATACTCAAGCCTGATTGAGCAGGCCTCTCTGTTTTAAAGATGTTTTTCCTGAAGTGCATGTCCTTACAGCAAATTATGATTTTATATCTTCTGTGATTTATTTTTCCCTCTGAAATATTTTAGCATAAAGAAAACTTTGTAAATTTTAATTAAAAATGCCAGAAGTCTCCACTTCTACTAGAAGTCCTGCCTAAAAGTGGTAAGTTACTTGTGTCAAGTTCTGTTGTGTTTTCAGATGGATTTTCTACAAATAATTTACCTTTCTTGTGACTGTTATGTAAATACACCGGTCAGTTTTAATGATGTGGGTCTGGAAGTGTTTTTAAGGTGAATAACTTCTAAGTATAAACATTTCTTACAGTGTAAATTCAAACAAAAGCTTACAGAGGGATAGCATACTTCTATTTATTGTATATGTGCATTACTTGCCATTTTGGAATTCTGACGAAGGACTGGAAATTAACTTAGCAACCTTCAAAGGCTGTGTTTAAATCCCTTAATTACAACTAAGTGCAGCTCTCAGCTGAGAAGAAATGTCTGAGCTGTTTCTCTGCTAATTCATACTGGTCTGGCTACAGCTGATAAAAGATTCCAGTTCTTTCTACAACAGCGTGGAAGGCTGCAAGACAGTACTAAAAGGTACATAAAATGTCCTGGTTATCCTGATGCTATTGGATTAAAAGCACAGCTGATCGGGGCTCTAGATGCTATACAGAGATGCTGATTTAAAAAATAGTGACCAGCTAATTGGATGAAAGTTAACTGAGTACAGTGTTCAGGCGTATAACTTCCAGAAGCTTAAGATTATATCCTGACCATAGTAGTCTAGAAAAATCATTCTAGCATCTTGATTTGATTGCTTACAGAATAATTCCTGCAGGGCGGTGTATTGATTCCTCTGTTCTGTTACATTTCAAGTATTCAGTGTTTTGGTTGGTGAGCTGCAAAAACACGCAATTAACCTGAATGTCTGCCTTATGGAAACAGCTGGATTTATGAGTGAGCTTGGCACTTGAAGTTTATGGGTCCTGCAGAAGAAGGATGGAGGCAATGAGGTGGGGAAAGGGAAGAGTAGAACTTTGCAGGGTGAGGGGAGAGAGAGATAGGGGTATTGCATGTCTTTGCACAAACAGCTGAGTAGGAGTTACGGGGTACCAACCCATGGGATACTGCTCAGGCACATCTAACCAAGACTAACTTAGGAAGACAGCTGTAAGTGCCATCCTACTTTCTCCAGATGTGTAGCCTAATAGCCTTCTTGGACCTGAACAAGCTGTTTGTAGTATCTGTGTTCTTTCTGCATTTTCCTGTTACGAGATACGTGACAAAACAAGATGTATGAATGCCTGCGTTTAGATTAGCCACTGCTAAGCAGGGCTTAAATAAGCTTTTTGGAGCCCACTGCTTAATCTGGCCAAGTAATGCTCCTGGCAGTTGGCACAGGGATTGCAGGAAGGTTTATTAGATCGGTTGCTGCTTTGGAGAGAGGGTACCTCATAACCACTTGGGTAGAATTAATTATTCCTCCTTTCAAATCTGAAAGTTGTGTGGTAAATGTGTCACAAAGTCATGGAATGGTTTCAGCTGGAAGGGACCTCTGGAGGTGATCTAATCCAACTCACCTGCTCAAGGTGACTTTAATCAAGTAGCTCCTACTGAGTCAGATTGAAAGCATTCCTGAAATGATTGCTTTTTTCACATTGTTATTTCTATTATTTTTTATTTTGGTTCCCATCACTTAGGGAGAACAGTGGAAAAATCTATAAGGTACCAGAATACTTTGAAAACTTGCAGTAGGAAATTGGTAAAAACCAATCTTTCTCTTGCTGAAAAATGTGAAGAAACATTTTAAGTGCTAACAAGTGTGTTGTTGTTTCTCTTCAAAGAAATATCTCTTTGCCTTTGAATTCAGAAATGATTATTAAAGTGAGTAGCTGAAAGTTGTAGGTCAAGAAGTCTGTTCAGTTGGACCTTGACTTGCAGGAGGAAGGGGCAGACAGGAACCTCGTAAGGGTCAACAAAAGCACATGCAGCATCTGGGATGTAATAAGACCATATAAGTGTGGGTGGAGACAGACTGGTCTCTTTCTAAGCAACTTGGCAGAAAAGGACCTGAGTTAGGAGCAAATGGTTCTCACAGGCACTGAGCTGAATTGTGCTGCTGCCTGCAACTGCTGAGAGGGAGAGGAAAGGCAAGGCAGGGCCAGGCTCTGCCTGGAGGTGTGTGGTGAGAGGATGGGAGGCACAGACACAACTGCCATCAGGGAAATTGCAGTTGTATGTTAGGAGAAGCAAAACTTCACTGTGAGGGTGTTCCCCCAGAAGAGGAGCCTCGAGCAGCTGTGGCATGCCCTTTGTTGGGGGTGTTCAGGCAGGAAGCCAAGCAACCCACTCCACTGTCCCCGTTCTGAGAAGCAGCTTAAATCAGATCATCTCCGGAGGTTAGATCCCCCTTCTCGCTATGATTCCGTGGGAATAGATGAAATATTTCTCCTTTAATGAGAAGTTCAGTATTTGAGCAGCTTGCCATTGCAAAAGTAATTAAGTGTTGCTCTGAAACATCCAGTAGCTGTAGGGTTGGGAAGTAAAAGAGTGATAGGCTCATGCAGGTGCAGTTTGCTGAAATTCAGAGGCTGTTAGACCAAAGCAGTGAGCTTAATGGTCTTTGCTTAATTAATGAAAAACAGTCTTTTGAAAAACAAGAAGAAAAATGCTCTCTTACCTATTTGTAAAACATTACTGGTAGTACTAGTACTTGATATAGTAATGAAATATGCTGTCTGGGGAGGGATCTTACCATCTCAAGCCCCAGACTTGGTTAAAACCTAGCATCTTACTTGTTCAGTGCATAGCAGGATGGCAGCATTAACAGATTTGCCTTTCTTTTCCACCTGACATTGTTCATGGGACTGCAGCCAGTCCTAATCTCACTACTTATTTCACTTTCATTTCTGAGATGGTTTTAGGCAGCGGGGCTAACATGGAAAGAAAAAATCCCTTACACCAACTGTTTTACTTGAAGGACAGTCATGCGGAGGGGAAGTGTGATGAAATCTGCTAATTATACTTAATTTTAAAAGTAGCACTAGTATTTTTCTTCTATCTTAAAGATCTTAAAGATTGTTATTCTTAGAATGAAGCTACCATTCTTCAAGACCAGGGTCATGTATAAAGAAAATAATTTCCTGAAGGAACTCGGAATTAGGAGAAATAAACAGGTCATCGAGATCCACACATTGAACTGCGAGGGCAAAGCAGTGAACCTGCCACGCAGTAGTGCTTTCACTGTGTCAGAGCTACAGGTGTTACTGGTTGAAATAAGCTTTTAAAGAGGATAGGATTTTCTTGTTTGTTTGTAGTGAATTGTACCCCAAACAAGCATGTAACCCACCCACCCCCCTTCAAGCAGAACAACATAGGTTTCTAGCAGAATTTTTCACTGGGCAACCGAACATTGCAGGGCTGACTTGTTTGTATTTTTAAGGTTTGTAATATGTAGTCAGGCTTCCACAGCTGTATGTATGCTTTTAGTGATCTGAGCTAGTAGGAATGTTTCAGGACTGTGACTTCACATAGCATTCATGCTAGTTATTCAATGAAAAGCAGTAAGTGTTTCTCTGGTGATTTTTATAGCTATTTTAATATCATAATATCACAGTCAGTGCTTCTGGACTGTTGTCGCTTTACCTTAAATTTTGGATTTATAAGCTCACATCATTATTTTCCTTAAGTGCTTTGTAAAGTTTTAACAAAAATTAACTAATCACTAGTTAAATTTCAAGAAAGGAAAAAAAAAAACACCACACGTGCCCTGTGGATACTTTCCAGTTTTATTCTGCTGCCACAACATAGTCACACAGAAGAGTTGAAGTGTAACAGATCATGCTCTGCAGTCAAATATTTTTGATAACATTTAAACAAACTTGCTCAAAAAAAAAATTCCCTAGTTCTTTATTTGCAGGGAATAAATTAATTAAACACAAAAGTAAAACACATACATGCTTGAAATAAAATTTGACATAAGTATTTAAAAAATTGGGGGAACATTAATTAAGAATGAAGCCTCAGAACCAGCCTGATGTTCTTATATATTTTAAACCACCATAAGCTAAAGTGGAACATATTTTATTTACTCCTCAAACTTAAGTGCAGTACACCACCATTTAAGTGCCTTGGCACAAAAATAATATACAAATAATTAATAGACTAGGCCATTGGTAAATGTATCACTTGTTATTTTTTCTTAATGCTATAAGAAGTGTGCAGCAGCTAAAGCCAAATGTGACAATATTTGTTCCTGTCCATCTCTATTCCCTAGAGTGTATCACTTATCTACCTACAAAACTGTAGGTAGATTTAAAAGCCCAAGTACAAATTAACAGGATGGAAGCACGTGCCTAAAACAAGCATGTTCGTGCAAGCTTTCAACTGTAGAAATGGAAGCTGAGCTCAACTTTCCAGGCAGTTCTTTCTTAAATACACAATGGGTTTATATGCTGCTATGGAGCTGACTGAAGTTTAGACCAAAGTCAGCTGTAAGCAGCCACTGATTTTAATTAATGTCTTGAGCTCATCGTAAAACTTTTTTTTTTCCCATGTTCACAAGCTCCACTCCTATTAATGTTGTCATGTGTGATAAACTGGGAACTCAAATATATACAGCTCTCAGTCCTCCCTAGGTGTGCTGTAAGTGGGCTTGTAATATGTGAAATTAACAAAGTGCAAATGATTACCAAAAGCAAAATCTGACATCTGATTATCTTTTATCCTCAAAGGATTTTGTTTTGCTTCTTACAGCCTTTAAATTACAATTTAATACTTGGAAATACTTTTAAAACTGTACATACTAGCCTTTATGTAGAGAAAAATTATGAACAGTTACACTTTTCCTATTAATCCATATAATTCAGCTTTAAGAAGCAGAACAGAATATATATCTGAAAAACATCTAGTTATATAAACATCTTCACCTTGTAAATTAAAGATTAAATAAAGATATTTAACAGTATCCTTGCTACTCTAAAAACAAAATTTAGGTATTTAAGAAGAATTGCATTTATTCAGTAGGATTTTTCTTAAGGTTGCTTTTGTTTTTTTCAATGATACAGCTTTATGGAAATAAGCACTGTAACTTAAAAAAAGCTTTCTGTGCCACTCTTACATGAAGAGATTAATAAATGAAAAAGCCTATGCTTGAGAATGAGGGAGGGAAAAGAATAAGTGCTTACTATCATTCCAAAAAACATGAGCTCTGTAGTAAAGTGACATGGAAGGCGCGATGGATCAGAACTAAGAGTTGTTGGTATTTTTTTTTTCCATTACTACCATTTTAGTGGAACAGTAATACAATAGATATTCTGGTTGTGTCTGTCCTACTTCTACTAAAAAATACTTTGTCTTCCCCATCTCATGGAAAAGCTATTAGATAGACGCTTAGCCCTTACTGAATAACTCCCACCAGTTGCTTTTAATAATACTTAAACAACAAAAGAAAAAAAAAATCAAGTCAAAGTGCAAGCCACCTTGTTTCAGCCCTTCATAAAGTGTTAATATTTTCCCTCATTCATCTTAACTTATTTTTTAAATATAAAAGCTGAATGAGCCGTTAGGAACTTAGAGTCCTTCTTCACTCCTCCCTGTACACGCATAACAGTAGACATCCTCTACTCAGCCCAAATGAATTTGGAGTTTCGTTTTCAAAATTATCATAGAAATATAATATTTTTAAGATGCCCTACTTCTAAATGATCAGAAGCACTAAGGAAATCTAAACTTACCCTATTGTAACAAGGATTTCTCTGAGTAAAACAGGGAGAATATTTAAAAGAAGGTTTTAAAATTATGTAAAAGTTATTTTTTCCTTTCAAGTTTTTATAAGGTATAATAACCTTACTATGATTGCACTGTAAACTGTTCCAGCAGTCTGATTTAAACAAACTTGATATTCCAAAGCCTAAGTGTTGGAGGCTAAGAAACTGAAAAAATACTGTAGAAGAGGTTATTGATTACAAGTGGAAAGAATGATAGTTGAGTTCATTCCTACAGTAATTCTGTAATTTGTCTAGGTTATTCAGGTTTTGGGGAGCAAACTTGAACTCCTCTGAGCATAATTCACCTGAGAAGCACAGTTAGTGGAAAACTCTTATTCTCATAACTAACTGCCAGCATTTTTAATGCTGTATGTTAACTTAGTCTTGTTTTAATCTGACCTTCTGAAATGAAGATCGACGATAGCGTGACTTGAGCCACACAGAAAAGGACTCACAACAGAAGTTCCATTAGTTAAGCTGTGGCCAGGGACTCCAACGTCACTCTTGCTAGTAATATCTTAGCTGGAAAGAAAAAAACAACCCCAACAAGATGTAATGTTAGGGCTTGGAAAGGGGAAACAACAACAAAATAGGAAAAGGAAGATGAAGATTTTATCTTCGGGTACCATATACTATTAAAGTACCATTTAGAAAAAAGGCAGCAAATAGGAAACTTGAAGATAGTTTTACCCACAGAAAACAATTTAAAATGTATCTGTAACCACAGAATTTCAGTACTTAAAATGCTGCTATTTTGCTCGCTTCTCGAACCCCACTCAAATAAGCTCCTGTAACGGTCTGAGGAAAGTGCCTGTTTGTGGCCTGCATGAAAAAAAAGAAAAAGGGAGATGTTTCTAAAACTATTAAAACAGCTAGAATTTCAATTTATAAGATCAGTTATGTTTTCCCTAGGCATATACCAACATTTTAAAATGGTATGGAAAACCTGTTTGAAAGAGTTTAAGAGGAAAGACTTACTATTTTTGGCACTATCAAAATCTGCAAGCAAGTTAGTAGTCTGCTTTGCTATCTGTACTTAGTGAGACGCGTAAGTACTGCTTCGATATAGAAGGCACCTGTGCCATCAGTGGCATGCATTTGTTATGTTAACCACAAATACAGGAACAGCAAGGTAATTTGACTAAAAATACAAGTGGAGCATGTTGCCTTGTCACATGACGTTCTTATGGTTATGCAGTTTGCTCCCAACCTGGGATATTTGGCAAACTTCCTATTCCCAATAATAGGAATTAAAATTTTAGGATTTGTGTCAAAGTCAAGAAACATTAGTGTATTTGTGTAATAGAATAATATTTATATGCTACCTCTAAATTAATGACTGCTGGCTAACAAAAGACTAGCTTTCATAAACAGTTCCCCAATAACCTTAAGCAACAGTAACAAAGATACTTACCTCACCAGCAAAAAAAATTTTTCCTTGTATGTCTTCAGCTATAATGTCATAAGCTTCACCACTGCCTCCTGTCCTCACGAAGCTGTACGCCATCTGGAGCCATGGATCTTTGCTCCATCGAGTAACAAAAAACTTTACTGGGTCTGGAACCTCCTGTGTAATCAAGGTAAAACTTATGTGCTACGCAGAAGAGCTCGTATTTGGATAGCTTTCTGTAATCCCTAGAGAGTATGCAGTATTATTACAACACAGAGTGGACTAAATTCCAGAATTAAATTCCAGTTTTCCCTTGGTGACTAGTGGCATAATAATTTGTTTGCTAGACATGTCTGATGTCTGAAACGTTACAGTTGCACTGTTTTGAATCCAACAAATCTGGATATTGTACTGTATCTAGAACTACACAGAAAAAAAATCCTGTTAAAATAATGCATGGTCTTGCAAACATATAAAATACCAGTATCAACATCATTCAGTATGTTTGTGCGTATAACATGAGAACTTTATGTCTTAGAGAGGTATAATGCTTTGCAAATTCTAGCTTGATAAATCTCAAAATATAATCTCCATTTTGTGGATTATTTTATTCCATTGAAGAAATAACGTTGCTTGTCTAATATCAGAAAGTGAGCTACTTTGAAAGCTAGGTTCAGGGAGAAAACAGAAAACTAAGTCCATAATTAAGCCTTGACAGTAATAGCATGTATTCTTTGTCACGTTACACCATGTAAATTCCACACAGTTCTACCAAAAAGAGCCTGGATAACTGTACGAGGCCTTGGTTAACTACAGCTGTGTCTTACTCTTAGGGGGGTTGTGATCAAAAGTACCTCTGATTTGTCTCTTGCACAACATCTGCTATCAACAAATAAGACTATTCTGTTCAGGTAGCACCCAAAATATAAAGTTCAAGCAATCACAACAAGGACTGGCCAAACAGCTACATATGGCACGTTGCATGGACATCCCAGAATTGGTATACCCCTAGAAGCCACCTCATCTCTGAAAATCCTGCAGCGTTGTGGACAGATGACTGAAATTCACAGCAGCTATAAACCACAGGAACAAAGATGAGAGAATCATCCTTCTGGGCTAGTGCCAAAACCCAAGGCCTGTTTGCTGCCTCTACATTCTCATGAGATCAAAAATGCAGATGTGTGGCCTTGCATTGCCATGATTCTAGTAACTGTAAAGCTGTCACCAAAAGTTTGTTCAGTAAAAAAAAAAAAAAGGAAGGCTTTTGGATGCCAAAATCTTTAAGATTATTAGTCCAAGCATTCCCTGAGACCTAACTGCTCGAAGTAATTTAACTGTAAGCTATTACAGTCCATCAAGTAGACTGCAAATAACATTGTTAAGTAATAACTTTATGCTTGCCCCAGATTTGTCTGGTTTTCCTATTTCCAGGATTCCTGCTTATCCTGGTGATGAGCTGGTGGGAAGTAAGGGAATTTTTACTTTATTTCTTTACAGTCAAGTTATAGGGCCCTTGACTGATCATCTTGCTTGTACTTCCACACCAAGGTATGTCACAAAGGGCTGTTTCTTATTAAAAGAATAACTTTCCCACACACCTGCGTCCAATTTCAGTGGCTTTTTACACTGGAGGAAAATAAAAGAATTATTACGCTTAAAGCTTTTATGGTATATTAGAAGCAGGCATAACCAACAGAAAGTTTGGAAAAAGTGACGGTTAAGAAGTGTATTACCTTCCTAAAGTACTGATTTATTTTAATTGTCATGTCTAAAAACACTTTGGAGGAAAGTTCATTTCTGGTGTTTTATTCAACGTGCTTTTCCTTGGGACAGCTCTAAGAAATCTCAAGACATATTTTTTAGACAAGGGACCAAACATGGTGTTTTTACCATATCTCAAAGGACACATATTTCCTCAAACACACAGAAAAAGAAAGAAGAAAACAGGAAAGCTTTGGTACTTTCAACATCAGGTAATACAACCAAAAGCTTTATGTCTGTTGGCAAGTTAATTCATGTCTTTTAAGAGAAGAGGCTTCTCTTACCTGCTCCTTAAACAGCTCTCGAAGTACAGTCATACACTGTTGTAGTACTTGTTTATCATCTAAATTCTTAATGGTTGTCACAGCATCTCCAGTGACCACTGACATTAAAATGCTTTGTTTGCCCTAGAAACAGAACATTAACATATTGTATCACTTCAAAATTACTAGTTGAGGTATTTCTTGAAAGAGATTTTCATTCTAGAGGAAATTAGTTCCTCAGAATAAAGAGTCCATATTATTCGGTATTTATGCTCAAATTAATTACATCCACTAATGTTGGGGGGGGGGTTTGACACACATCTGTATCAGGTGACAGCTCCACTTAGAACTCACAGAATTCATTGAAGACTTGCTATCTACCTATTGAAAGGTTACACCAAAAAAATGACCTTTAGAGTCCTACTCTTTGTGACAGACTTCTCAAGCTCCTCTTCTGTTCAAGACTTCACATCAACTCTACTCCAATTTCAAAAAAAAAAAAGAGACTATTTAAATGCTAGCTAGATATGTTTCTGGACTTAAGCCAATGCTTACAGCCTTTGACGCAGTCCCACATGACATCCTGATCTCCAAATTGGAAAGAGATGAAGAGTGAACCATTTAGTGAACAAGGAACTGGCTTGAAGGCTGCACCCAGAGAGTGGTGGTTAATGGCTCTATTAAGCTGCTGTCTCAGGTGGAGGCTGGTGATGACTGGTGTCCTTCAGGGGTCTGTCCTGAGATTGGTGCTGTTTAATACCTTTATCAATGACATAGTGGGATCGAGTGCACCCTCAGCAAGTTTGCAGGTGACACCAAGCTGAGTGGTGCAGTTGGTAACAACAGAAGGAAGGGATGCCATTCAAAGGGACCTGGACAAGCTCAGCATGAGCCAGCAGTGTGTGCTTGCAGCCCAGAAGGCCGGCTGCATCCTGGGCTGCATCAACAGAGGGGTGACCAGAAGGGTGAGGGAGGTGATTGTCCTCCTCTGCTTTGCCCCTGTAAGGACCCACCTGGAGTGCTGCATCCAGGTCTGGGGAACCCAGCACAAGGATGTGGGGCTGTTAGAGCGGGGCCACAGGAGGGCCCTAAAGATGATCAGAGGGCTGGAGCTCCTCTCCTGTGAAGAAAGGCTGAGAGCTGGGGGTGTTCAGCCTAGAGAAGAGAAGGCTCCAGGGTGACCTCATCGCAGCTTTTCAATAAAGGGGCTTATAAAAATGATGGACAGCAACTTTTTGTTTGGGCAGATAACAATAGGACAAGGGGAAATGGTTTAAAACTAAAAGAGGGTACGTTTATATTAGAAATTAGGAGGAAATTCTTCACTGTAGAAGGGTGGTGAGGCACTGGAGCAGGTTGCCCAGAGAAGCTGTGGATGCCCCATCCCTGGAGGTGCTCAAGGCCAGGTTGGATGGGGCTTTGGGCAGCCTGGTCTGGTGGGAGGTGTCCCTGCCCGTGGCAGCGGGTTGGAACTGGGTGGTCTTTAAGGTCCCTTCCAGCCCAAGCAATGTTACAGTTCAATGATAAGTCCTTAGCATCTGATTCTGGCCAAAGAAAGCAAAGCTCAGTTCTCCTGATGCTTTCTTTCACTTGAGGAAATTTGCTATGATTCAGTACTTTCAAAGATTAAGCAGTGACTGTAGAATACCACACGGGCTGTCAAATCCATTAAATTCCTCCTCTCTTACCTATAAGGCAATTCCTCTGTTACTAAATTTGACAGCTATCAGAGAATACTTACCTATTCTATTAGCTATAGCCAGCACACTGAATCTCATGGAGAATGAGCTCTTAAGTATTAAGGAAAAAGCTTTACAGAGAGCCATATACAGGTATTGATACTGTAATAACAGAGCGCAGCCTTCACAGGATAGTTCTTGTTTGGTTAAGTCATGAGATTACAAAAGTACTTTTAATTGCTGCCAAGTATAAGCAGCACCCGTTAAAGCATGAAAAAGTAAGTGTGTAATGTGTCTGCTTGGAACTGTCAGGGAAGGGAGAAAATGTCAATACGCTTGTTTGAATTGGTTTTGAAATCCATGAGTTTGGCCTTGCAGACCTCAGTTTCATACAAAATCTGTTGTTTGTTTGCTGCTGCTTCACAGTCATTCAGGTCACTGCAAGCCAGTAGGTAAATTGGCATGAGCTTTTTTAGGTTTAAGTAAGGAAACAGAAGTCCTAAACTGGAAGTGACTGGCAGACTTTCACGTATTTGTTCCTCTGCAGTTAGGTGTTACACACTTGTTTTTAGGATAGCTTTACACTAAAAACATTAAATTTACTTGTATATTATTTTGTAGACAGATCTGGGAAAACACTGCCATTTATTACAAAGTATAAATCAACTTTTTTCTTGCTAAATAGTAATTCCACTTACTTTAAGAGTAGCAGGAAAAAAAAAAAAAAAAGCTTTCAATTTTCAGTAATTATGGCACCTAGATTACAGACTGTATTTCTGAAGGGACAAGAGAAAATACAGATGGTGTATGATACCTCTGGATCCATGTCATAGAAGACACTAAAAAGCCCACGTTGGCTGGAATTGGGCGGAACATGACCAAAAAAATCAGCTCCTTGAATTTTACTGTCCCAAAATCTATAAGGAAACTGCAAGGCGATCTAGAGAGAAAGAGAGAGGGAATCAAATTATTTCATACTACAGAACTCAAAAGTGTTCTAGCTCTTTTTCCCTTTTCCACTCAATTAGAGACATACAGTTCTGTAAGGGGGTCTCAACAAAGAATGTGTGGGCCTGTTCACCAAGGGAAATAAAACTGAAGTCCCAGAACTTGAAAACAAAATCAAGTTCACAATTTAATTCACTATGGAAAATGCTCAAATTCTTTTCAGGAGTAGCTGTCTTTTTGTACTGGGAAAATGTAGATCTTACACTGGTCAAATATACAGCTTTCAGTATTCATCTCATGTAGTTCATATATTTATTAGGTCAAAAGGAACAGGAAAAAGAGAGAATACTACGAGAATTTTGGAAGATCTAAGATCAATAGAAGGCTTGCACAAAAAGTTTAACCTGTGAAGTGATTCTGCAAACAATTTCTTTTAAAAAACAGATTTGAGTTGGGAATACTAAAGAAATACGTGATCCTTGCTAGCATTTTTCTTTTCTGAGCATTTTAATGTACACTGTGCAGGTTAAAAAATAAATGGACAACTATTTCAATTGAATTTCTCTAACAGTGTAGAAAGAGAGAAAAGAAGCAGCTCCGTAAAATGTTTCTTTCCATGCTTCCTCTCCCTGTCTCACCCCCTCCAAAACTGCATGTAACAGACGCGTCACTGAAGATTTTTGGCTAGAGGATACAAGTAAAACCAAACGTGTAGATGAACCCTGAGAAATGCACAGTAAAAGCGACAGGGACAAAGCACCCAATATTTCTGTGAAGAGAAGCTGAAATATATTCCACATTTACTTACCTTCTCAATGACTCCTGCTCCCAAACTATTAATGGCTTTAATTTTTTTTTCTGACAGTGGAGGATTGAACTGAATGGCATTTTTCTGAAGAAGGGCCAGTGGTATGGTCACTAATACCTGAGAGAAATAATTACAGTCACAACAGCAGCAAAAGGTGAACAAACACCGCATTTAAGCCTAATAGCATCCCCTTAACTGTCAGATTTTTCATGTAGGATGCAGCATAATACCCAGCAGACGTCTCAAGATTAGTGTCTGATTTTACTGCACATCACATTCAGGTGAGAACAGGTCCCTCAGTCACTCCCTGGCTTTTAAGTTGAAGTCTGCTGAATTGCTTGTATCACTGGCTAACAATGCCGCTAATTTTAATACCTCCTGTAAATTATAGTCAGTGACTATCAGATTAAAAGAACCGTCTTTTTGAAAGGAGGAAAGATGTGTTTGTTTGATTCCTTTCAGAGATTCCCACCCTTTAAAATCTGTTCAGCAACACAAGTGATGACAATCCAGTTTTGATCACATTTAGGTATTATTTTATAAATGCCTAAAATGTAAAATATTCAGCACAAGACAGATGGGGACACAGGAAATAAGGGTGACTGAGAAATACGGGTTGTTGAGTCCTGCATCCCAAAGGAAAAAGTTCCATGGGGCAGATTTACATGTCAAGTGGGGTAAAGCTGAGTAGGGAATGGAACAAAAAAACCCGCCATCCTAACTGTCACTTTGAAGACCAGATAAAAATCTACATAATTCACATCTTTGTAGTACTGCCTTTATAGACCTTAGTTCTTTAAAACCAACTAGTACTGAAAACTCAAGCATGTGGAATGAAAAATACATTCTGGGATATCCAAATACAAGTCACTGGAATATATGAGTTTTCATCATTGAGAGACTTTAGAAATTGGACTAGAGAGTCTTCTGAGGGAAAGGGAGGGGGAAAAAAGTACATGTACTGTGGTCAATACTGCTCTTGTGTTCTCCAAAATCCATAAACTTGAAGCATATCATTTACCTTTTGGGTTCTCCACACTGTTCCTTCTGCAGTAGTGACCTGTACTTCTTCACCAGAATAGTCAATGCTCTGTACCTATTGAAAGGCAAACACAAAGCTATTACACTACAAAATCTCTATGTGCAATATAAATTCAAACAAGAATAGCTAATATAGTCTGTAAACTAGATGAATACAAATATCCAGAGAAATATTGAAAGAAATTAAAAAAATCTCCTATGTAGCTGAAAAAGAAAAAATCATGATTTTAACATACCAGGTCATCGCATTATGTTTAAGTACAGATGGTCTCAGAGAGGATTTCCAGCAATAGTATAAAGTGTTCCTTACTGGAGAGTTCGTTACTGTTCATTATGGTATTCTTTAAAAAATCAAGTTAGTTTGATAAATTGATTTTTTATTACTGTATACCTTTGACACTGCATTCATCAAATACTACAATTAAATTTATATAAAATTTAGACTGCGCTCCATTTGGACTGCATTTAGACTGTAGAAATACAGCTGTGTTTTCAGTATCAAAGATTTAATATAAGTTTTAGTACTCAATGCTAATGGCAACATCAATAATTTAATTTCTGAGCAGTCAGAACCTTAACTTGTCCTCTTTTCTTATAGCTAAGCTGGAATAACAGCAGGTGCACATTTCCCTGGTCAAAAAGAATACAGAGATATGATGTAGTGCTTCAAAGTAAAGCAAGGCAGGTGCTACATCAACCAGACTTACCGGCAAATTCAACCGGATGTCCAATCCTTCTGCCAGCGTATCAATTACTGTAGAATATCCCACAGTTAGAAGAGTGTGATCTCCAGCAAACTGGGCAAAAAATTCGTTATGGTCCCATGAGCGTGCAGATACCTGTGGGCAGAACATACCGAGTGTCTCGACTGGTGAGGTGACATGGGGACTAGCAGAAGTTCCACAACTCAGAAGAAGCCACCCTAATTCCCTTCACTACTCGGGGAGGGGGGAGGAAAGTAACAGCATGATAATATATAGCAATGCTGACAAAAATAAACGGCTTATTTTCCTAAAGCCTCTAAATGACCTGTAAGTTGCTGGATTAAGGAAAGTAATCATATGAGCTGGTCACCAGCACGTAATTTATAGTTCTGCTTAGGCCAGGAAAACAAACAACAACAAAAATGTAGTACAAAAATGCAGGTGGATAGTAGTTGGTTTATTTCAGTTTTCCCTCTCTAGCAAAGAAGCCAGATTTTTACAGCCCTAAGACTTCCAATACAAATCAAAACTCTTCCCACCAGGAGGGGGAAATGAGATTAAAAAATCTCAATATATTTTTTCTCTAACTTTGCAGATTTTTCCATGTTACCTTTCATCGACAATAGAGATATGTGCATTAAGCAATCACTACTTGGCAGTTAAAAATCTGAAGCAGTTCTCAAACTGCTATTGAAATGCTAGTTCCTAACACTGTTGTTGCATTTACCTCATATTTTAATTTTCAGATTAACAAGAAAATAGGTTTTAGCATCTTTCTTATTTCCTCTGGGAGCTAATGAAGTGGAAAAGCTTGACAGATCAAAATGTTCTCCATTGACTGTCCTGGTATAACACTGTCTTGCAGATTTTTGTTATTTCTTATGTGCTTCTCAGTTCAGATCAGATTTGTGCACCTGCACACATCCATCAGCTCTCCCACTACCAGAGCAAGTTTGACCCTAAACATCATTAACCCAAGCAACAGGACTAGGTAAATGGCACACTGCAAACAACATCATACTTTGATATTTCCTGAACCTTGGTTAACTCTGAAGTCGCGAGGAAAGCCAAGTATCACATAGGCAACAGAATACCTAGGAGTGGTGAACTGGGGCCCACCGTCATGGTGTTGGAACACTTCAGAAGTTAAATGCTTTTATTCTCAAGATACCTAGCAAGGTAGAGAAATACCTCAGTTTTTAAGCACAACTGAGAAGCAGAAGTCACACACAACATCTGAGGCAGAGTAACTCTCCTGTGAATTCTACCACCCAGAATCTCAGCAAAATGCCCTGATTCCACTGCACCACCTACTCGGAACTTCTAAAGTTAAAGAGGATACCGCTGCGAGCTTGTCATGAACTCCCTTTAGATTACTTAAGGAGGTGCTAGAATTTGTGTCACGATGCTTTTGAAGAAAAGGTTAGGGATATAGGAATAGTTTAGGGCTAGCTGATTCTTCCTTGGGGCCACGGATGGACCAGATAGCTTGTCAATGTCACTTCCAACTCTATTTTCTATAGAGCTAAACCACGTCAAAAAACAGCTGTCAAAACTCACCTGAGAGAGATTGCTGCCACAGGCGTACTCCAAGTTACTGAGATGGAACTGTAGTACTTTTTCTTCCAGCTCACTGAACTGGATACCAGACTCCTGAATGAAGGCTTTATAGATCTCCTGTATTTTCTCTGTAAAAGAACGTGTTTAAAGTAAGGATATATCATCAGAATATATTCATCAGAAGTCCTACTGCACTTCAGTATGCTATTTTCTGGATCACCTGATTTTCAAGCTTACTACTAGTTTGCACTAAGATCTTTTTCTTCTCCCCAGAAAAAGAAACACAAGATCCTTCTGGTGATAACATGTAGCTCTGTTGTTTAAACATAGGTTTCCCCGGTAAAATTTTTTTCTTTAAAAAAAAAAAAAAAAAAACATGCATAACTTCAGGAAAAAAAGGAAAAAAGAAAAAAAAGAGGTTAAAAAGATTAGTTTTTTAATGGGCAACAGCATAGTTGGGATAGTCAATTTAGATAGTAGATAAATTAATTGTTTAGCTATCATCAATGTACGTTTGAAGATATTTCAAGGAAAAGAGCACTTCAATATAACAGAATCCTTGCCAATAAACGGTGTGGATTTATTTTTTCTTAATTAAGGAGATGAGAAATTTGATGCAGAGTTCACTGAAGACCACAGGAATTATTAATTCTGTCTTACTGAACCCACAGTGAAAAGATTTGGGGATGCAAACTTTTCCAAGCAAGTTTATTTGTTGTTGAATATACTTGCATGCTGTAAGTGGGAGGCATTACTAACAGAGATGGGGGCATTCTTGGCAGTAAAAAGCTTTGATCAGGCTCTTTTTTAGACAGGTTAGTCATAATGAATAAAACTAATGGCTAGCTGTGTCCTGCTTTGGTAAGAAACAAGTCTTTTGAATTGCTATTGCCACTAGCTACCTGTATACCGAAAAAGCCACATCTTGAAAACAAGATACTGCATTAAAAGTGATACAGAACTATAAAAGCCTTCAGATGAGGCCTCCTTAAAATTACACGTGACATTTTGGTCTGTGTGTATACGGTAGTCAGTCAATCTCCCTTTGTCCTCCACAGGGTCACATTATCACTGTTGTATGTAAGGTCAGATGTGCAGCCATACACTTCTAAAAATGTCCAATGTAAAAGGCAATTTAATATAAAACTCTGAATTCTGATGGTTATGAGCACAGCCAACATCTTCACTTTTAAATACATCTCCCACTTACCACCAAGAGGAACATCTTGATGTTGGGTTTTATCTTTTCTCCACTCAGAGACAACATCTAGGATGGCATTGAAATGAAAGTCCATACGTTTATCAATAGTGGGATCTGTTATCCTTCCACCTTCCTGGATCAAGTCACATTTCTCCCCTAGTTTGTGCATTTTAATGCCAAGCTTAAGAAAAAGACATTTTATTGCTTTTTAAATATGGAAAAACTACAGTGCCTACCCTGCTCAAAGTTATTAAAGAAAGGTGAATCCCTCAGATTTAAGCGATGTCACTTAAAAAACATCCATGAGTTTAAATAATTAGTCAGATTAACTCAGACTCTCGTCCTCCTAGCACTGGAATACCAACAGCCCTTCTATCCCTTAATTGTGAACAAACTGTATTTCCCCACTCTTCTTTCCTTTTCTATATCGTGGATTCTCTGAAACCTCGTCTCCAACTTTCCCATCAAGTCAGGGGCTAGCACAGAGTTGTTGGGTCTGTTATCAGTCATGATGAACCAGTTTCCTTCATTTTTACCTTGCCTTATCTTCTTTTTGCCATTAAAAGCAGTTCTTTTCCACAACTTTCTGGTAACTTATGCCCCAACAGTTCCCTGCAAGTCAGGAATCAACAGAATGCATCTCGCCAGATACTGCCCATTTCATTAGCAAACAAGCAAAAACAATTTTGAATTACACTTAGTATCTTGCTCTGCTTGTTCAACTTGTATCAAATACCCAACAGACCTAAGTCAGAAAATAGACTTTATGCTCCACAGTCAGTCTGGAGAAAATAGCACTAGAATAGCTGTAACTTTTTCCTAGGGCCTTGTTAACTTAAACCGCACCCCAGTGTTTTTTGCATATCCTCACATATCTCCAGGCTGTTGCTCACCACTGCAGATCAAGATAGAGCTGGACTTTGAATCAAAGATGACATCAAAGACCACATGGGGATGGGCACCCAATGTGTATTCAGAAGTCATCGCTCCTTACCTCATAACTAAAATGTGACTTAAAACCAAAACATACATTTTTGTTTTCCATGACACCGTAGAGCACTATGCTGTCAGAACAACATGGGCTGGATTTGCATGCCTCCCTGAACGAACTCCAAACTCAAGTTCCACTTAGGGAAATTCTGCTTCCTGCCCAATCAAACTGCATTGCATTTGCAACAGTAGCTATTAAACATATTAAGCGTTACTTGTGCGGAATCAAACTAGTAATACAGAGGCCAAGCAAAGCTAAGTCTATCACGGACACACGTATTACAGCAACACAGCAATAGACTCCCACAGTAAAGCCCTTCTCAGCTCCAAGGGTTAGACTGTACTAGAATCAGCAGGCTGCCAGGGGCCTTTTTACATTTTTATCTCCAGAAATGAGCAGAAACGTGGTTTCTTCTGGTTCTGAAGCTGAAGCCACCCTAGCTAGCTGTACATAATGTGCCTGAGATTGTTCCACAGCCCTTGTCTGTCGCCAGCTGTTACCAACGATATGATAGCAACGTGGAGTTTACTTAAAATGCAGAACAGCGTTTTAATCATGTCACGAAAAAGGACTCCCACCCTTACCCACCCACCCACGCCTGGCTTTTAACAACACTTTTGCGCTAACGATAATGCACGACCGCTGTAAGGAACCCACTTGCTCACACATTAGTGCCATTGGGTTGTTGACACATCCGTTGACAATTTGTGCACCTCTTCCAACAGTGACTCCTGTGAACGTCTTATCATCCCACACTCGGCCACCAATTCTGTCTTTAGCTTCTAAGACAATGACCTGTGGCAGAATGCAGTTCAGGAAATTGGAAGGCATGATTATAATAAACATACCTGTTCAACTCCAGAGCAAAGGGGAAAACAAAGCAAAACCAGACAAGCAAACAAAAAACAACCCATCGATGCTAACAATATTAATGCTACTTCTGTTTCTTGATATAGCTCATTTATGTATTTAAATTTTAACTTACAGGTTATTCTTTAGGATTTATACGCATATAAATAACTGATACTTTAAGAAACAGCCCTAGTTTAAAAAAAAAAAAAAAAAAAAAACTTTTAAAAAGTTAAAGACATTCAGAAAATCTCAAAATTGGGGTTCATGGTGTGCTAGAGACTTTTATATACAAATATCCAACTACATTATCTCCTTGGGATCCACATAAACCTTTTGGAGAAGTTCATTCCTGTGGTATTCCGAGAACACCCTATTGTCATATTTCTATCATTCACACATACTTTCTTCAGCATCCACCACTTATCATAGTCAGACACAGGATCCTGGACTGGATGGATGTTTTGTCTGACTGAATATATTTACTATTATTTACTTTTATTGTCTTTTTATCATTAGATATGTTTTTTTTTTTTTTAGAGAAACTCCATCTCCCCAGAACAGCAGAAAGCAACAGGAAAAAAATAAAAACAATGTAAAAAAAATAATTACAATATATTTCATATATTTAAAAAATGGTCCTGCCAGTTGATAATTACATATTTTACTGCAGAAGAGCTTTCCACAGGACTTGATGAATAAGGCTGCACTGCAATTTACTCTTCAACAATCAATGAATGAGATAATGGCGCACTAGGATCTAGGGTTTCACTTTAAAAAAAAAATAATGAAAGTAATGTGCTCATTCATTTCCTTAAGCATCAGTCCTGCAAACATTTCACGTGCAAAGAGTCCCACAGATTTTCATAAGAACACTCTGATGTGTAAAATTATGTCAGTATTGTGGGATCACACTGGTAACGGCAAATAAGAGGGAAAAGGGAAACGCACATGGTTTGCTTATTTTGAATAAAGAACCAGATAGGTACATTAAATTGCACTAGGGAAAGCAAATGTCCTCTCTTAAAACATCCATCATCTACAGTTCCATTATTTGGACATGAATATCCCTGTCTCCCCTATCCTCCCTATCCAAGTCTGTACAAAATATTCAGCACTTGCGTTGCTGGATTTTAGATAAAGGTAAACACTGTCTTTAACAGCAGCTTTTTTCAGTAAGCCCCCAGATTTTACAAACTAATTAGAACACCCTATACGTAGATGTTTGTAACAAGGATGTTATTATTATTCTATGTATAGAACATCTTCAAAGCAGAAGTCTGATTTTTTCAAGTAATGCACTCTAAAGTTTCTTACCTTAATTCCAAAGTTGTGCAGTTGTCGGGCTGCTGCTAATCCTGCTGCACCAGCCCCAACAATAATTACAGATTTCTAAAAAATAGTAAAATATTTAAATCAATATAAATAGTCAGAGCTAAAATTGAAGTGATTATTGCACACAATTCTTGCTAAATTTAAAACTCTGAAATCTGTGGATATTTTAAGTGGTCTTGTCCTCTAATGTAATCAGAAATAACTTTCAGAAATGATATTGCATTTAATATACAGAAAAGGCCAACTGTAGCTTTGAAGTTAAAATTTTTAGGCACTTTAAATTCAGATGTCTCTATTTCTTTTACCAGAACAGCTGAAGTTATCAGGCAACTAACACACTTTGTAACAATTTCAATCACAAATTGGGTTGACCAATAAAAACTATTTTATAAGTTGTGAACACATAGAAATACACTTTCCGTATGTAAATCAACTTACTATTTCTAGGAGGTATTCCATTACAGAATACATTCGCTCTATAAGTTTCTGTGTGCTGTAATGCAGGTTGCTACTCCTAAGTACGTAGGAGTAATCGTAGCTCTTTAATTGTAGCTCTTGCAACCAGAGAAGGAAATTCCTATTATATTCTATGGAATATAATGTGGGAGCTGTGGTGTACTACTGTGTTAAGCCACAAGAAGAACTGAGGCGTATTGAAGGTTTTTCCCCACAGTTCCCACCCATCCAAAAAGCACAAATCCACAGGACTGGACTTCACAGATGTCAGCATGAATACAAACCTTGCTGGCAAACTCCAATGTCTGTAGTTTCAATAAACACTGAAGACAGATGAGGAAGGACCATGTTAAAAACATGCAAGATGTTTGCTTTTAGATGTCATTCTGACTTAAACGACAGATAATGAGGAAAAAGGAGAAGAAAAAAACCTCATACTGTGTAGTTTTATAGCATTAATAACACAGGGATTTTTACAGCTACTTACGTTGTGGTATTCTTTAGGAAGAAGATACTGGTCAGGACTGACTGATAAAATCCCTGTATTAATTAGTCCTTTCCTCGTCATAAAATAAAGTATCCTCTCCATTTCCTGTACACAGCGAATACGCACAAGCCCCCGAACAATGATATGATGGATACATTTTTGAGGGGTAAGAGCCTCCTGTAAAGGAAAAACAAAAGACAAAAAAGGAAATGTTGACAGTCAAATATTTTCAATATTTTCACATTTGCAGTGTATATAAACTGTGGACCAGATGTTAAAGGTTAATCATGAATCACAGAGGTTTCTGAGAGCATTTTCAAAGCAAGTTTTGTGGAAGTTTCTTGCTAGCCAGCTGTACAGACAAAGGTAACAATTTATCTCTTCCAACTTTCCTAGAAATAAAAAGCTAGACTGACATAGAATAAAAGCATGAGTCTAAAAGAGACTCTTGCAGACTCTACAGTATGCTCCATTAGTATAGCAGCGGCCTTGAAATCCATCACAGACTGCAAAACGAATCTACCTGGTGGCAGTGGTCAGTGGCATTCCAGTAAAATCCACACCAAAATAGCATTCCAAATAAAAAAATAGACCACTGTCCAAAAGCTTTATATTAATCGAGATACCAGTATCTGAAAGCTTCAGTATGTGAAATTCTAGCTGGCTCCTGAGTTCATTTATATTGCATATGACAGAGGCAACTCCACTGAAGGTAGCATTGTAGAGCTGACGTAAATGAACAGACAATCATGCCCTTGTCTGACGTTCATACAAAAAAAAAAAAAATCATAAAGCACCTCCAGAACACTGTTTAGAAATGTCCAAGCATCCCTTTAAAAGCTAATAGCTAGGCAGACTCAAAAGTTTTAATGCTCATAAAACTTTTGTGTGTGCTGCAAAATAAGCTCCTAGGCATTAAAACTGAAGGGAAAATTAAAAAAAAAAAAAAAAAAAAAAAAAAGTCTTAGAAATGTTTTCCAAAAGGACGAGAACATTTTTCTGGTGTACAGGATATATCTAAGAAGAGAGACTAATCCCTTTGCTCTCTTCCCCTCAAAATCTCCACATCCCATAGCAGTAGCTATTATTTGTAAGCAAACAAATCAACTTTTAGCATGTCTTACCTTGCAGTTTGTGTACCACAGAGCCAAAATCAGGTTTCTCAAGGCCAAATACATGGTTGGGTCTCGTGAATATTCTGGGAACTCATAGAGCTCATCCAGTTCCATGACATCTGGCCTCACACAAAGTGCTTTCCCACATTCATTGGGCTGGTAAAAAGGCTGGAAATATTTGTTCATTCCTGCAACTGAATAAAGACACATGGAGAAAAAAAGAAATAAAAAAAAGAGTCATATTCCATTGTATATTTATCCTTTTCCCTTTACGAGCATCCGTTGACCTCACACAGATAAACAAGCAGTGAAGCATCCCAACCTCTAGCCACTTTTGGAATGGTTTCATTCATATCGCTCTTCCCTCTTGCCCTCCAGGATGTGTGGTGCTAATTATTGTCCTGGTACCTGATGTGTCTTGGATCTGTCAGAGCTCACATTTTGCTAGAGAAACACTGTGTGCCCTCAGATGCCATGGCAGGTCCAACACGGAACAGGATCTGAATTCAAGTCCAAGGTCTAGCACCACTGTACCCCTGAACCACTTTCATCTTCAGCCCCCAGCACTCCCCAGAGTGAATACCTACAAGTAATCATCCTCCATGTGCAGTAATGGTACCTCTGTGTAATTAAATTGGTTTTCTGTTTGTTAAGCAGATAAGCAACTGTTCAATACGTGAGTGGATTTATTTTCAGCACCTAAGGATAGGAAAGCCTGCTAGGATGACACAGAAACTGAACTTTCCTCAAGGCACTCCCTCTGAGCTAGTGTTGAGGTATAGCAGTACGGATGAGTATGGGAATCCTGCATTACCTTTTTCCATACTGGGCCTATTTTGCAGATCATCACACCCAGGCTATCAGTCTCAGAGCTGTTATTAGCAAAAAAAAAGTTAACCTAAGCTGAATCCAAGTGCCTTAAGAAATCCAATCCTTTTCTCCAAACCCCAAAGGTCACCAATATCAAAACTACAGAATCACGTATTGTTTTTATAAATCTTTTTTTCCTTAAGAAAGCAAATGATCACTATGTACCCACACATTAATTTCCCATTTCTATTAAAAAATAACAGGTAGCACTCCAAAAGCCTGTAATATCTGTGATTACACCTTAAATAAATGCCATGAGAAATGTATTACCTTTATCTTACACACTAATCAATTACAGCAAAGAAGTACAGAGGCAGTCACACAGAGAGGGTGTATTAGTGCTGAGAACAGAACCGGTGCTTCTGAGTCAGGAGCACTGTGTGCCTTATAAACTCAGTTATAAGACAAAATTCATCACACCTATTTAAGCAACAGAGCCCTGCAGATGGCTCTTACCAGTCAAATTAGGCACGCTCTTTAGGTGCTCTAACTTCACAAGGTTGGATTCACCAGGTAAACGATTAGTGCTGGTACAGGATGGACTCATGCCCACGCAGTCTGGATAATATGCAGCTAGAAAGGGAGCTGCCACACTGTCTTTCAGCAAAGGAGGGAGTATGAGCATGGAGTACCACCAATGGTCTGAAACTTCAGCCACTCTCTGGCCAAGCGGAGAAGTGAAGGAAAGAGGGGAGAAGAGAACACGTCAGTACTTTGAAAACGTTGGAAAATGAACCAATTCCCCCCTCCCTCCAAAACTGAGACCAAAAAGCACTAGAAGTACCAATCTCAGAATTGCAAGTCAAAAAGACATTTTCTCTCCCTCTTTCCCCTTCCTCAGCCTGACACAGAAAACCTGCAGTTTTAACGCCTTCCTCAGAAACAGCTGAAACTTCACAAAGTCCACGTCCATGTGGAAAGCAAACAGATGAGACATACCATGACAATAATCTATGCTTAATCAGGCCCTTGATAAAACATTTACCGTTGCTTATGCATTCAGAAATCTGAACTTCAAAAAGTCTAAACTGTTCAATTTTACTTAGATTCTGCTATCCCCATCCAAGACCTTCTAAAACCCTAACAAATGCTAACAATTCAGCTGTGTTTTACAAAGCAAACATGCATTAAGGAAACAAAACCACCAAGCTCCTACAAGAGCGAACAATAATCTTGAACAGGTGTCCTGAGATAGAGGTGGCTCAGAGACGCTTGCCAACGATAGCTTATTGAACATCAGGTCACACTCCATTTGAAATGCGGGGTTACATGATCATAAAGCCATTGCAACACCAACATACATCAGGTTTTGTATTGTGGGCATTAGGAGAGAGAAAACATGATTTGGTGTTCTTTCGGAGCTTTCAAAAAAGAGGAGACTAGTTTGACTAAAGACAGAAACCACCTGGAAGACGGGGAAATTTGGGGATGAGGATTTTTGTTAGAAAGCTGGCAACTGAATGCTGTTGTTTTGCCTGATCAAAAGAGAGGATTAGGAGCAAACTTTGAATCACTAATCACAACCCAAAGACACCAAGAAGCACCTGAAATCTAACTGGTAGTGAGGGAAGAGAGGAAAAAGATGAGAAAGTAGAAAGCCCGAGGCTCTGTTGCAAATAGCGTCTGACAATTTCCTGAGCAAAATGCATAAATGCTACTACAATTGGCCAAAGGACCAAGAAAAGGAAAGACATATGCCATGCTGTAGGGTTGTTTTTATATTCTAGAACAAATGAGGAGGAACAACCACTACTCACCAAGTCCTCAGGCATGGAACACTGGTCTGAGCCCTCCGTCTGAAAGAAAAGTCAATTGAATCAGAGCTATTCTTAGGCCGTACAACAGAAGTTAAACATAAAACAAAGCAATTTGGCTATGGCATAGTTCCTTCAACTTAAAAACCAAACCAAAGAATTCATTAGTGTTAGCTTTCTGTAGCACAGGCGTTTATATTAGTAAAAATAAATACTAGAGAAGTGCATAGTTAAAAACACAACATAGCATAAAACCAGAACACCCTACAAAATGTTTCTCATTTGTTCAATTAAATAGTCTCTATTGACCAGACATTAAGATATAGGTCTTATTCCATGACATGGAGTGGAACGCTGAAACAAAAAAAAAATGGAGGGGGGGCGGAATTTTATAGAGAAATTCTGAGAAGATTCCACATTTTTCAGGGAGAAAATCTTCCCCTCCAGACTATAAAAACAAAATTATCTCATTGATTTTAAGAATATCACAAAGTTCCAAGATGAAACATCAATCCTTTCATATGGTCAGTGTTTTCATGTTATGTTTTTACCTATAACGATTCTATGGCACTATAAGGACTCTCAAATTTCAGGAGTTACCTAGCCAAAGCTGAATGTTCTCCATTTAAAGCCCCATGACAAACTTGCTAAAAATTAATAAAAGCTCATTAAGCTTTTCAAATGTTTTCCTCAACAGTAAAGTATGGCCAAACAAAACCAAAATAAATAAAGTAAAATAAAATAATAAAAATAAAAATAATAATAATAAAAAAACATTTTGGAGTATGTCTATTTTGTACATGCTGATAATATTTTAGTAGCTTTAGAATGAGTGATTTTACAGTTGATTGCAGACAGAAAGTATTTCGGATGCTTCTTGCTTGATATTTCCTCTCAGGAAACAAAAAAAGCCAAACAGTTTGTAGGCTTTTAAGCCATGCAGCTCTCCAGGCCATCGGACACTTGTTTTGAAATTAGAAACATTAAGCAGCAAAACAAGAGGTAATTTATGTCTGCAAACAAGAAAAATGTATTTGTTAGTTTCAGAATGAGCAAAAGTCTTCTATGCTACCTTGGTGGAATTGTTTAGTTTCATACCACATCTGTATGTTTTTGCTATCTGTGGTGTCAGCTGGATTTCCTTTGTCAGCTGACGCCATTTACCACATTCTGGCTTCGTGCACTGCACCTACAAGTCGAAAAACAAACATGTTTTTACTCGTTACTGACTGATTACAGATAAGGTTAATGATGCATAACTAACTGATCAGAAAGAAGGTAGACATGAGGAAATTTTTAAATACAGTTTTTAAATTCATTCTCCTGTAATGCTGAGGACATCAGTAAGACATCAGTAAGGTATACATAAATCTTGGGTCAATCTCCTGTAAGACTGCATATCACTCCAGAACCTAACTCCAAATTTGATTCAATACCCAGTTACACTATTGTCTTCAGTGGGCTTTGCAAGTGTTGCTGCAAAAACACATCATTCACTACTTCAAAAATAATGATAATATTTTTAAAAAACCTTCCTTCAATTCCCATCTCTCCTTCTCTTCTCCCTTCACTAGAGAAGTTACCTTGAGCTGTTCCCAAGCCGTCTAGTACTAGAAAGCCCATCTGAAAACTCAGCTGACCTGCTGCTTGATCATACAATATCAGAAAGTCTTTGAGAGCAAGAAATGAGAAGACAGAAAGGAAGAGGGCAGGAGGAGCTCATTTAAACATCAGAACAAAACCGCGTACTTTCTCAGACTACCATCACATGGAAATACACTCTCTTGCGTAAATCACTCTTTGTCTTACCCAGTAAGGAAGCTGTTGATCAGCCATGAAGGCTTTTGGACTGGGCTCGCTTTTACCATTACTTGTCCAAATCCTTTTCCAGGCAGTATATTTCTCATAACCATCTTTATGGCTAAGAAGAAAGAGAAAATAGCAAGCAGTCAGAAAATTGAATGATCTATTTCATTTTAAGCAACGATGGTTATTCTAAAATTAAACATTTTATATAAGGAGAGAAATAAGGCTGCAGAGTTGTATATTTATCTATTAAATACAGAGGAAGTCATGGCTCTTATGATAGCAATAAAGAGCATCCTGACCGCTATGTCCTCTTGATAATGAACAGCCTTCCTGGAATCTAAAGTCTGGACTGAGTTACAGGTACTGCTGAGCACACAAGTACCCAAGAGCCTCAGCAGAGATGGACTCAACTCCCACGCAAATGGAAAGGAGCTTGGAGCTTGAAGTGCTCTCTGAGCCTGACCAGAGACTCCAGTCACTGAACTGCAAGTGCAAAAGCTACTCACTGGTTTTGGTCTTATGTAGAGGCAAGTTCTCCTGAATTCACACTGTAGCGTGAATCTGCTAACTAAGAGAAAATAGATGTACTTAAAACTATTCTCACCTTTTAAAATTCTCTGCTGTCATTTTAAAAGGGAGGAAAGGTTCAGATTAACTGTACCCACAAAACATCTTGCATAAAATAACTGGTTTTGTTCCTGCTACATATTTATGTAGATGATTAGTCCATGCAACACCTGCAGTTTTAGCACCAATAGCGAAGTGTAACTTCAAATCAAGCAAGCACAAAGGACAAGACTTCGTATTATACATATTAGGTTTCAGCACTTGTATCATCCGTCAAAATTTAATAAGAACTGAAGAAGCACAACCTTAATTGGCAAGTCTACCTTCGGTAATAGTGGTCAAAGCATTCGTTGCAGAAGTGTTCCCCACAGGAAAGATGATACCATCTAGATGTATAACCATTTTTAGCACATCTGTAAAGCAAGAGACATAGAAATAGCTTTATAAAATATTTCAGAAAAAAATCTATTGACAGTAGCACATTCTAGAATGTGAACAATATATTCAGGACAAGCCAGGCCATTATGTTCCATTCATGAAGGCTGACTTGCACAAGGCACTACAGCCACACCAATAACAATAACGAGAAGATCATTTCAATTGTCTCAGACATTTCCAGTTTCCGAACTAAGCAGCACCAGATGCAATGGAGGCAAAGCATACACAATATGCAATTTTATAGTTGGTCTGGCTTCCAGCAACTTCCCTCTAACAATAGTCCACTGAGCCTTTCTTTAGTACCCTTTAAGCAGATGGTTCCTGGACACGAAATACAGTTGCTTTTACAGTGCTTACTGCAACACATAAAGCATTTTCCAAACGTCCCTCTCCGTAGGAACTTACCCTTCTTTTACCTTTTCTCATTTCATTCTGGTATCAGTGCAGGGGTGAGAGGAGGTTGTTTCAATGATTATTTTTCTTGTATGGGTAATCGATCAATTCCTAAGTCATTACAACATCTAGTCCTCAGAACAGCTGACAGAACCATACATGCAAATCCAAATGCAAAACAGATGTTGCCTGTTTTTTAACGTGACCAAGTTGGCTACAACTTTAACCCAACGAGAGAAAATCCTGAGGAAACCATTACACATTCTGGGCATTTATTCCCTATATACTCTTAGAAAAAATATTCATTAGCAAAGATTATATTCATTATGCAAAGCAACCACTCTTCACTTAGAAAACTCTCATTAAACACAATTAAATGGTTCAAGACAAATTCATAAGGTAAAAAACAGTGGCCTAAGCTACTAACTGAAATAGCTAGAAATGAAATGATATCATGTCAAATAAATAACATCGAAACCACATATTCTAAGGGAAAAATGTATATCTACCGCAACACTAAAATAACACTTAAGAGAGCACAACTATGCAAAAACTGGTGTTTCCTAAATAAAAAATAAATCACCAACACAGATTTCTCAGGTGTTTCTCAGGTGCCTGGATTATTTTACTTCACTGAAGAATAAATAAAACAAGGAAAGTTTGACCCAGTTAACTAGGGAGGGGATGATGCCATGTAATTACAGTCTGCCTACTGCATAGTGAGATCTAATATCTTTCTTATTGCAGATACTAAATGCATGGTACTGACAAGATGCATCTTGAGGGTAAGAATGCAAAAGGACTGGCCAAAAGTCATGAACAACTTGAGAACAAAGAGTTCAAATAAGCCTGATTGTCTCCCAAGACCTAAACATGAAGCTGAGACTCTCACCTCAGACTGCAAAACATTCCAACAAATTTCTGCATTTGTCAGTTTCTGCAGTAAATGACGGTTTCATTTTCCATCTCGAAAGCACGTTTAGCTTCCTCGGGTTACCCTTGTATGCTCCCAGTTTCACAGAAGCAAGGTTCCAGAAGACACCGTTAATAACATCAGTAAGCTTATTCTAAGCTAAAGACACGCTGTATCAGATTTAGCAACTTGCGCAGAAGAAATGTATCCACAAAAGGATAGCTGTGACACTGTCCTGGCATCTTAAGTCTCACGTTACTACCATTCAATTCTCTCTGTACATTTAGAAATGAGGGGATTTTTCAGAATGCAGTTAAAATTCCAAATTTCAACTGCAACTTTAGAGAAGTCTATGAAAAATCAAATTAAAAAGGAACAAACCTTTCAGCTGCACTGGCAAAGCAAACAGGACATGTTGCAGTGCATCCAGCTTTTTCACACTTCCTATATTTCTTCTCTGACGCGTCATCATCATCATCTGCTGCCTCAGCCGCTTTCTTCTTCACCTAATAAAGAATAGCTGAAATCTGACCAGAAATGACACGATTGCGTTTTACACACAGTGGTATTCAGATAGCTTTGCAGGTTGTGGCATAGCATCGAATGTTTTAAATGATACAAACAAAACTTTCTGAATCCACTGTGAAATAGCTGCAGCATGAAACAGCTGTCAAAGTAGGTCAGTTTTTCTACCCCTCCCCCCCCCCCCAAAAAAAAAGAGCAAGGATGGAAATATCATTTAAAGCTAAAAATGTCCTGCCCTAGCTTAACCGATGCCATTGAAGAAATTATAAGCAAAGCTTCCAGTTTAAATCATATTTTAAGCTCCATCACATGCTAATGAGTAAGGCCTCAGGAGTTCGTTCTATTTCTCCTTCAGAAAAGTCTCTTTTTCATATACTTATTGATATTAATTAGTGGCAATCTTATCTGCACATCAAATAAAACATTAGGGCCATGGGGGGGAGGGGGGATGACTCCAGATACAAAGCTGTAATATGGTAGAGGCATATGGTAATATGCCTCTTCTAGGCCTCAAAGGTACTGTGTATTTTGTTGGTTTAGGTCTCAGTCTCGATTGGCAGACAGCTTTGTTTGGCTGCACAGAACACTCTGCTTGTATTGTTAACACATCACGAATTTACAAGTTACATTGAGCATTCCTCTTTTCTGAATACTCTTCGTAAATAAGAAGCTTTGACTATTTCTTCACAGAGTTAACCAATTCTCCCTCCCCCGGGATAAATACTCTAAGTACTAGATGATCCACAGTGAAGCCCTCTTCCTTTATAAACATCAACATGAAGAAAAAAAAAAGTACCAAACCATGTGTTTTTAAATTGTTATAAATACCTGTCTTCCAGAACTCCTCAGAGGAAGGTTGTCTGGAGACTGGTCTGAAGAACATGTCTTTTTCTTTGTTCGTACCCTTCCAGTTGACATTGTACTATTAGACCTGGGGAAGGAAAGAAAAAAAAAAAAGGCAACAGTTAAGGAGAAATAAAAATTAAATTGATTAAATTTGCAGAGCTGTTTAATCACCTGGACAGTACAGCCACTCTTAGAATGCTACTTTAGTCAGAGTTACCTAGATAAAAACCTGTTTAGCTTGGCTACCGATTCAGGGGAGAAAGGAGAATGAGGCACTATGAGGAAAGGAACAACAATCTTATTTTAAACTAAATTCAAAGTTAAGATTAGATCCTGGAGTACATCCTGACAGGCTATTCCAGATCAGCATAGCCTGGATTTCAATAATCTGATTTGCATTACGTCAAGATCTGGACTGGAATTGGGGCTGGCAAAGTGAACAGACATCAGTCCATAATGCAAGCTTTGAAATACCAGTCTTCACAGTGCTCTTCCTACTAACTACTGATTTATTGGTAGCAAGAGATTTGCACTGCAAAGCACTTTTCCAAACAGTGTGCTCAAGAGACATTTAATGCCAAGTGAAATACCATTTCCAAGTCTCTCCTGTCTCACACCCTCCTGTAAAAATGCATCAGAATGCAAAGCCTAAACAGCTGCATTTGCATTGCAATTTTAGGCAAGCGGAATATTGCAAACAGAGTTATTAAACATACTTTGGGAGAAAAAAGAAGTTCAACACCACAAGATAGATCTACACTTGTCTTTAACGACATTGGTGGGAACGAGAAGAAGTTCATCATGCAAGCTGGAAAGCGTGTAATGTGAGAAAGCATGCCACAGAGATATGAAAGCACATTTAAAATGGTATTATCAAAGGCGTTCTTTTTGCAGGGGATAAAATAAAATAAGGAGAGCCTGGAGGAAGAATTAAATCTAAGTGCACTCCACCACTCAGAAAGGAAATGGAAATAAAACCCTTGTACTACAGCACTGAGTCATGAAAGTTATCTTGTTGTAGCAGGGATCAGTTTGCCTTTTTTAAAAAATAATAATAATAATAATAATAATATTTCTGGAATTTCTCAATTCTCCCTGTTGTCCCAGGCTGCATCCTCCTTGTTCAAGCTGACAGCGAGGGATGTGCTAGCAGTAGCTTCATTCACAAATTTTGCAGAAGTACAGGTAGCAGGAGGAGGGAACAGGCACCTTTACAAAGTTTAAAATGCAGCTGACGTAAATCAAGTAAGTCGCTGCTTTATTCTGCCCTCAAGATAGAGGGAATTGATTTGGGTGCAGAAGGGAAAATTCACACAGTATTCACGTATGTGAGAAGAGAAATGAGTTCAGACAAGCCAATACAAAAATTAACTTTTTTTTTCTATGAAAAAATATATATCAACTATAATTAATTAGAGGAAAAAAAAAAAGGCAAGGTTTACTACCCCAAAAAGCCACCAATGTTCCACCACAGCTTCCCCCACTGCACGGAGGTGGATGAGGATGGAAGAAGAGACAGGAAAGCCAACCGCTGGCATTTACGTGACATTTCCCAAAGCACCGCATGAAGCCCCAGGAAGTGCTGCCTGTTCTCCACCCGGGGCTGTCCCTCTGGGTCAGGGGCACAACAGCATCGCTTTGTATCCCCTTGGTGTATCCTGCTGGCCTCTGACACTAGCTAACCTTCCCTAAATACTGTTGCCCTCAGGGCCGAGGCTCCATCCTCCCCCACTGGCCCTGGCTGGTCTCCAGGTGGTCGCAGGAGAGGTGTGAGCATCCCAGGAAGCATTTGTGAGAGTGAGATGGAGAAAAAAAAATAAAAATAAAAAAATAATAATAATAAAGAGAGAGAAACGAGGCAGTTATGGCTCGCTAAGAAGTTCTCTGAGGATGCTGAAGGCTCAGGCAGGCCTCCGGTTTGGCAGGGCGGAGGCCGGCGGTACGGGAGCCAGAATATATTTGCGCTGTCAACGCTGCCTGGGGACGAGGAGGTGGGCAGGAGGCGACCGGCTAGCTGCAGGAAGGCCATTGTTCCCAGCTGCGTGTCACCTCGTCCCCAGTTCCCCTCCACAAACCCCACTGGCCTCACCCCACAGCCCCTGGCGCTTTGGGGAGGGAGCAAACCTCGCGGAGCTTGGGGGGGCTCTGTGCCCCATGAGCGGGGTCTTGCTGGCTCTGCGCCCTATAAACGTGGTCCTACTGGCTCTGAACCCTATAAACGTGGTCTTACTGGCTGGGTGCCCTATAAGCGTGGTCTTACCGGCCGAGGAAATGCCCCCCATGACGGGGGAGAGGGGGACACACGGCGTGTCCCTGGCGGTAACATTTCGCCCAGCCTGGCCTGTAAGGGAAAGCCCCCCCGGGGCTCCGCGGGGAGTTGACAGCAAGTTTGGCTCGGGGAAAAATTAAAAAAATAAAAAAGGGAAGAGAAGATAAATAAATTAAATAGAGGAAGCGAGAGGGGAACGGGAGCGAGGGGCCGCGCGCACCTTTACACAGCTCGGGGCGCCGGCCCCGGCCCCGGCCCCCAGCCCCACGCCGGGGGTGGCCGCCCCCGCCCGCAGCCCGGCCCCGCGGTGACAGCGGCCCCGGCACGGGGCTGGGAGCGTCCCCGCCCGGCGCTCACCTCAGGGGCCGGAGACCGCATCCACGCGTGTCCGCGCCGCCTCCTGCTACAGCTGCGGCGAGAGGGAAGGGGGAGAGGGAGGGAAGGAGGGGGGGAGCGAGGTGAGGCGGGGGCCGCGCTGCACCTGCCCCGCTGCCTGAGGGAGAGGGGGGCACTCACTCACCGCCGCGGCCGTCCCCAGCGCCATCCTCCACCTCCTCCTCCTCCTCCTCCTCCTCCTCAGCCCGCCTCCTGCCGCCGCTTCCGCTCCACACAGCGAGGGGGAGGCGCCAGCACGGCCCGGCCCGGCTCGGTACGGCTCGGCTCCGCCACGGCCAACCGGCCCCAGGCGCCTTCGCCCCCAAGCCGGGCTGCGGAGCCGCCAGGTAGACGCGTGTGAGGAGCGGCCCCTCCATTTTGGACGGGAAGGGTGGGGCTGGAGACCACGGGAGGGGGCTGGCACCGCGGCGCTCCGGCAACACAGAGCCGGGCTCGTGCGTGGTGCTGGCTGACCGGGGTTTCTCTCCCTCCCTCTCCCCGCAGCCGCTGGAAATGGACGGCCCTGCTGGCGTGCCCGCCGAGCCGCAAGGCGCCCCGGCTCAGAAGGACAGGGTGCTGACGGCGCAGGAGTGGCTGCACAAGTGGGAAACGGGGGCGGCCGCCTTCCACAAGGAGCACGGGCACCCGTACGGCACCTCTGCCCTCCGTCCGGAGGAACGGGGAGGGGGGCGCGTCCAACAGCCTCCCCTAAAGCTGTAGAGCTCGTGTGGGGAAACGTAACGGAGCAGGCACTGCCTGAGCCTTAGAACAGCTATGTGACCTCCACTCGTTAAAAAATGGCAGTGAAAAAAAAAGGGGGTTGGGGAGACATCAATCCATTTAGAACTGTTCCTCCTTAAATCACGTTTTAAACCTTAAAGTTTAGGCAACCTGACTAAAAGTCTTAAATTTTCTGATGCAAAGGCTCTGCGTTGCTGTTCATAAGTTATGAAACCAGGGCCTACAGCAACGCTGGGGCAATTACTGTGCCCTGGAAGACAGGGGCCTGAGGGAGAAAACCCAATTATACTGTCTTGTAACTAATAAAACTTACTCCTGAGACATGTATAATGATTGATCCAGAGGCTTAATCATCGTTTTGTTTAAGCTGCCTGTTGCGGACCTCTTAGAAGTGGGTAAGTTGGGTTTGTTTACCCGAGGAGACGAGCAAACAGAAACGAGGACAAATCTGGTCAACAGCAATGAAGTTCACTTTCCGAGAAAATGGAAGGTGAATGTTCGTAGCTCTTGTTTTTACTTCTGATAGCATTTCTAACTATGGCTGTGTATCCCATGGTGGAGTTTGCACGTTACCTTGTAGCGCTTGGCTCTTCGTGAGCCCCCACAAAGTGAAAAATGTCTGTTCTTCTGCAGGCTGCTAGGCAAGTACCTGGACGTGCTCTTAAGCGGCAGGCGTGGACTGAGGATACTTTTTCCACTTTGTGGTAAAGCAGTAGACATGAAAAGGTACGAAACGGCACAGGCTATAACTGCGAAAATCTCAGTGATGTGGGGAGGGAGGGAGAGGGGGAATTCCCAGCCCTACAACTGCCGGTGGAAGCGTGCTGGATCTCCGCTGGCGGCAGACTGGAGGCTTGCTCCATTTCATTTGCTGGCACTTGGTTTAGTGCCGTAAACGGGATGGATGAGGACTAATCTGAATGTCCTTCTGACCGCCCTGAGTTCAGCCTGGGGAATGCCGGGTTTGTGATGGACGGAGTGGTGGAAGCCGTGCCCTAATGGCTGCTTCATTTTTTGGTGTGGCCCACAGTGGGCCTGGTTGTGCCAGAGCACGTGCTCATGAGACCATGTGGCATGTCACACCTGGGAAATAAGGTGATTTAGGCTAAATACAACTTTTTTTACATTTCTTTATGTTACTTTCACTAGTTGTTGGCTGGGTTATAATTTATTAATAGGGGCTGCATAAACCTGTGCTGATCCCTGGGGGTAAGGGACAGGAGCCAAACCCACCCCAACTGATCTGCACCCCCTAGTTAGCCCTAGTGACCACAGCTGGTCATGGTGATGGCTTCCTAAGCTGACCACAGGCCCTGAGGTGTGCCACTGCCTCAGTGAGGACTCACACCCTGCCACCTTGTCTCACTGAGCACCACTGCTGGGGCAGTCTTCACTGCTTTTATAGAAATTAATGATTAAGCAATTAAATCTAAATAAAGCCACTGAGTCCCCATCAGCTGCCTGCTGAGGGGTGCTACCTTAAACTCTGATCATGTGGGGGTGGTGTTCAATAACGTGAAAACTCCAGAAAGAGGAGACACACCCATGCATCCTAGAACCAGGTTTGAGTGAGCATTTCTCTGGCAAATACATATTGAGGTGCACATACAGTAATGGCCTGAGCTGTGGGCCTCAGTAAACCTGGGACCTCTCTGCTGCATGCAGGCTGGCCGACTTGGGACACAGCATCGTCGGCGTGGACATCAGCGAGCAAGCGCTGAAGGAGTTTTTTGCAGATCAGAGTCTGCCTTATTGCGAGGAGCCAGTCCCAGGGATTGCGGGAGCAAAAAAGTTGCAGGTATGTTTCCTGCGTTGCCAAATGATCTGGTGTGGTCAGCCACGCAATGCAGGCGTAACTGAGCAAACAAGTCCTTCTGCTTTTATGCCACTGTCTTACTTGTAATTGTTCATTTCTCCTGATGAGGTCTGAAAGGAAACACTGGGTTGTAGCTTTGGACTGGGAAGTTCTTATATTGAGCTTATTACTTTGGCTTTCTTTTCACATGACTTTGAAAGGCCTAAATGAAGTTTAGAGGATAGTGCATTTCAAAACCGGACAGTCACATTCCTTGATAGATCAGAACCTCTGTGGAAGGAATCAGGAGATGTACCTTGTTTGTTTGTTTTTTTAAAAAATAAAATAATCAGTTTTTCTTTATGACACCTAAGTGTATATTTAAAGATGTAGTTTGCTGATGAATATTGTTTTTCTTGCTTTTCATCCTAGAGTACCTCTGGAAACATTTGTCTGTACTGCTGCAGCATTTATGATTTGTCCAGGTAGGAGTCTACAGTGCGTTCTGCAATTTTCTATAACCAACCATATATTCATACTGTCAAATAGTTTTATTTGAACCAGCTTCTCTCAAGAAAACTCTTACTAACATGTGTGAGAAATGTGAATAGCCAATATCCAACAAAAAATTGCACCTGTTGTTGACCATTAGGTAAAGGCAACTAAATATCTTTAAATGGGCTTGGCTAAGCTGTCATCTAAAAGTTATGGGAAACCATGTTTGCTTTTGCAGTAAAAGCAAGTTATGTTCAATATTATTGATGGATTCTACAAGGCAAAATCCTAGCACAATCCCTTACTCAGAGTAGCTTAGTGAAAGTAAAGAGAATATACCAGAGGTGTCACCTTGGACAGCTTTTCCTGTAACTAAGTACTAAATATATTTTTCCCCAAAACTACTTGATTAACATATTAATGTAAGCTGTACCCATTGGTTATGTGCCCCATACTTCACTTAACATATTTTTCTCAGTGGGCTTAAAGTACTTAACATCACCCCAGTTTATGTCCCTTTTAAAATATTGTCAAACAGTGACTGCAAGTGCCTTTACAAACATGGCTCAACTTAGTATCTTCTAAAGGATTTTAGTGCTAAAATGTCCTTATTTCTTATTTGTTCTTTATCAGTTACAAGACAATGGAAAATGCAAAATATTTCAGCACAGTCCACACTACTGTCTCCTGAAAAATATTTCAGCCCACTGTTCTCTGTGGCCTCAAAGTCACTTCTCAGATCCTGGGGTGGCTTTGCACCTGCCTTTCTGCTCAGCTGTCAGCTGGTGGGGAATTTTGCAAAGATTACACAGAGTTGTACAGAGACTCTCTCCAGCCTCTGGCATGGAAGACTGTGCCTTGGACAGTAACACATCTGGTTTATTTATTTGTCTCCAGAAGACGTTCACAATAGGTGTATGTAAGTCTGTCCTGAAACGTCCCCAGACCTGCACCAGTGCTGGGGTAGCTGGAGATTGGAGAGCATGCAAGAAAGCGATGCTTCTGGTTTTGAAATGTGTCTTGAAAGAAGTTGAAGATGCCCAGTGTCCTCTATTGTAGTTCCTTCCTCTTGTATTTCTGACTCTGACACAACTTACCCTAGAGTTTAAGGTTTTGGTGAGGTTATGTGTGTTCACACAAACAATTGTCAGTAACAATTTGTTCCCTAGCTGTTCAATAAGGAGGAGGAGCTAAGCTCTTGATCTTTATGTGGACGGGCTTTTCAGAGAGTCAACATATACAGGAATAATAGGTCATTTAGGACTCAAGAACACAGTGCTTGCTTAATGATCCCCTTTGTATTCATTACTGGAGACCAAAGTCCTCTAGAGAATAGAGTGCTGCTAAGACTTTTGCTGTTGTGGCTGTTTGATTTGGCGTGTGTATGTGAGGAGTCTTGCAAAAAATGAACACCTTGGCACTGATGGGCAGTACTTGGAAGCGACTTTGTAGATACTGCCTGGTTTCCTCCTCACCTTTCCCCTGTGACGTAGGTTCTTGCTGTGTTGAGTCCTATAAGCCCCTCTAGCTGTGAGTTGACAAGCTGCCCAGGGACTGCTTGAGCTTCTCCTCCGCAGATTTTGAAAACTTTGGTTCTAAGTTTAGTAGCAGGTAGCATGGTAAAATCTGTAACTTCCGTCATATTGTGGTGGAATAGTACTATGAAGTAAACCAAAAATCGGTAATTAGCGAAATCTTCAGTTGATATTAATGGGCCCAGTGGATAGGTTTGTCACTCACAAAACAAATTGGCAGGTACTTGTTCTGGATGCATGGTTCTGTGCTGAGTGCTGCTCTGACAAAAGTACAAACCTCGTTCCCTACAGCAGTCAGCAGATACCTGGGACTACAAAAATGCACACAGTTCTAGTTTCTATGTACAGACCATTTGATTAATTACCCAGTAATTATGGAAATTAAACTTATTTCTTTCTTGCTGAGGCTGGCCTGCAAACGAATCCTTTTGATCTCCTTGCCTAGCATTCATTAAGGGAAAACTCAGACATGCTTGTGACCTTTGTCAGAATGAGGCATTTCAAAGGCTCTTGCTGGTTAAAGAGTAACAGGAATTACTGCTCTTTGTGGGAACTCTGGGAAGTGTGTTAAACAGTTATGTTACACAATCATCTTACGTCCTAATACAATTATAGCTACCAGACTATAAATAAAAATTGCTTTAACCGAAACTACTAACACATGCAGGGATAGCAATTCACAACGTTATTACCTAAAAGAAGTGGGATTTCTCTGGATATGTGAATTTCTGCTTTAGATGTTAATTTTTATTAATTGTAGTAGTATATAAACTGCCATCTCTCATGCTGCATATCTCATAAACTCATAGCAGGAGATAAAGTGAGGCTAAAGATTGGGTACTGGTACGGTGAAAGACGTATCTAAGAGGAGTGCTTCCTAATACCTTAGTTTCATCCGTATGAAATCAGGACGAAAGAAAGCTGTGCACCTTTTTCTTCCATTTCCTCATGGCTTGGTTCTCCTCAGAAGCAAATGGGATGTACAGGCAGGCAGGGAGCACCCAGACACTCGGCTCAGGAGCTCCTGGCATCTGGGCAGCCAGGAGACCAGCAGCAGGGAAAGGCTGCAGCGTGAGGCTGCCCATGGCCTGCGCTGTCTGTACTCCCTGATGAAATCCATGGGGAGTAAAGTACCTGAAATGCCCGCGTGGAGCCACCGCCACCATTCCAGTTAGACCAGGTAGGAGGTGGAAAGAAAAAAGAGGTGCAAAAAAACTGCAGGGGTTTTCCTGAGGTCATGCAGCAGACTCGTCTATGCAGAGAGAACAGCCTGCAAGTGTCAGAAAATCAAATTTGTCACCTGCCCCCTCATCCCCACTGCCTCTTTAGCTGTCTCTTTAAAACTCTCCTTCCTTATAAGAGACTGTTTATTTAAATTAGATGCTTGGTCTTGGCAAGCTTTAAGAGGAGTCAGGAATCTGCAGTGTTATCATGTCTCAACGCAGCAGAGCGGGAAGTACAGGCTCAGCTTCTAGGTTAGACGCCAGAAACTCAGCAATGCTGTTGCAAAGCAATGAGCAGCAGGGCAGGGAGAAGTGAAGAAAAAGGTGATGCAATTGGACTCAGACACTCTCCCAGTAGGCAGAAAGGTATTGTAGACTGCTTTTTTTTTTTTTTTCCTCAGTAAGTAAACGTATTTCAGACTTCCTTCAAAAGTATGCAATTTACTTTATTATTACTTTACTCTCTAATTTCCTGGTTTAATAATTACCAGAAACAAGGCTTTTCCTGCCCATAAACATCCTCATCTCTAGTGTCACCCTGACTGCTCTTAACACTCGTTAATAAAGGCATTTTCCAATAGTCTTGGCTACTTGCAGGCTTTAGGTAGTCAGAGAAGCCATCTGCCAGAACATTCAGGAGCAAACGTAACATCTGTGACAGCATTAGACTGAGGCAAGTACCACAGTAACTTACCTTTTCTAAGAGTAAACAAATTGCAAACTGAAGCTAACTGTCCTGAGCATGTGGCTGGGGACTGGGCTGTTTAAAATTGCTGGGTGTGCTGCGTTCAGTAATCCTAAAGCAGTGAGGTGCCTTCCTTACCCTGCGTTTGAAATCATGTGTGGGTTCTAGAAGGAAGCCGTGAGTTAACGATGTCCCAAATGTATGTTGGTGCTGCCTCAGGGGTCACGGCAGGTTGTGACTGCCAAAAACACCAGACTTGTATCCCAAAAGTGTTTAAAAAGCGTTTCTTCCCCCTGCCTTGTCTCAGCACACCCTAGCGATGGGGAAATGCTGAACAATCCCAGCACCTCGTGCTATCTGTCGTGGCAGGACCACGTACCAGAGGGCTTCTTGCGACCCAGTTCATAATGTTCTGGGTCATGAAAAGGCTGGATCCTAACAACAAATCAGGTCTGCCCAGCCAGCTGGAGACTACTGCCAGCTGCTCAGAAGTATCTGAATAAGGATGAAGGTACCTTATCAGTATTTTTAAGTCTTTTTCCTCATCTTTCTATAGTGCAATTGTTGGCAAGTTTGATGGGGTTTGGGACAGAGGAGCTCTAGTGGCTGTGAATCCATGCGACAGACAACGGTTAGTAAGTTTGCTTGGTGGTTATTCTGTTCTCTAATGTATCCAGTGACACAATTTTGTTACCTTCTGCCACCTGTCGACAAGCCTTCTTTCACTGAACAGAGTAACCTAAACAAGTTTTTCTCTGCCTTAAGCATCAGTTGCAGCTGCAGAGCGCTGTGCTCTAGATTTGTGAGCTTCCTTCAGGAAGCGGCCCTGCCTCTTGGTGGGAAAATATGTGGTTTGTTGCAACCCAGAAGAAGCAGAGCTGCAAGTCTCATCTGAATGTTATTATTTCCTTTTCACCCCACCTGCTTCTCTTCCCTGTCTTCATCTTCCCCTCGCTTCTCTTTGATTTTTCATTCTTGCCTACAGCCAACCCACTTGTAGTTTGACCCTGCTCCCAGGGTTTTTGAATTAGATAAGTAATCTTGTGAATTCAACTAATTTCATAAATCAGTACTGTGTTCTGTGCTGCGTTCTCGACTGTGACGGATGAATATGGTGCTTTGTCTGTTAGTTTTGAGGTGAACGTGGGAAATAAATTATTTTTTATGAAAGTGTCCAGAAACCCTTATTTAAGATGTTTCATGAATTTCATGCTCATATATCTCTGCTGAGTTTCTGTGCAGGTCAGTTCGACTTGTCTCCACACAGGACTACATGTTACCTTCTTTGGTGAATATTTTGAATGCTATGCTGAAGTGTTAGTGCAGTTCCAAAATAATAAAGTATAACTATCTCCTTTTAGCTATGCCAGTTTGATGATCTCCCTAATGGAGAAAAATTCTTCTTATCTACTCGTGACTGTTTTATACGATCCAAACAAACACAAAGGTGAGAACTTTGCACTGTTCATGTTCTGGTTTTGCATTAATACAAATTGTGTAAAGATGTGTTAGATAGATATTAGGATCTTCCCCAGCTGTTTTAAGAAACATAGCTTTGTTAGCCAGTCATGCCAATATGACTGCGTGTTAAAAACTGTAGGTGTTGAGCAAGCTTGACACTAAATTTGTTTTTTCTTTAACAATTCAAACATGCCAAGGAGAAGTGAAGGACAGGCATGATCTAAAGAACTAGATGGGTCCCTTCTGCTCCAAGCTGTTCTATGATTGTGATATACTAACCACAAAATGAAACTGGAAAAGTGAATGCTCAGCATAACTCTGTCCATCCTGTCTGGCCTAAGGACCTTGGGGTACTCCTAAGAACATCAATCCTGTTAGACCTTTGGTCTGTTTGCCCAATATTTGCAACCTTAATGTGTTGCCCATCTTGTGCCTTTCCTCCAACAACTACCGTGGTCTGCATATGCCTGGAAGAGGTGAAATTCTGTACAGCCATGAAGTATTTTTCCTTATTATAACTTTTATTACTCGCCAAAGTTTACTTTTTATTTTATTTTACTATTATTATTATTATTACAAATTCACAAAAAGATAGATTTCTTGCTGCTTTTGATCTCTTCAGCATAATTACCCTTCAGAGAGTAGGTCTTGTTATCATTAGCCCCAATAATTTAATTCACTACTCTCCCTCTTACTATTCGGCTTTTAGCTTTAATTATGGTGTTTCACTATGAAGGGATTATTGGCCCAATTTGCACACCGCAGTGTGGCCGTATCCATGGCATGTTTGTGACCTTCCCTCTTCTGACAACGTGGCTGCCTTGGCTGCAGCCTGGAGACACTGCACCAGCAGCAGCACCTGAAGCTGCCAGGGGGTCCCCCAAGGTGCCTCCAGTTCTCCTACGTGGTGTTTCTGGTTCCTGCAGGTGGTGCTGCACACAGGGGCCTGACAGGCGCCGGGTGCTGGGACTGGCTCTGGCTCTCCTGTCGCAGTACAAAAGTTTGTCTCTTCTCTGATTAGCTTCACCGTTTCCTTTCCAGGCCCACCGTTCTATGTTCCTGAATCTGAAGTTAAAAGCTTGTTTGGTAAGTAATGTTTCAGCTCACCCTTAGGATGTTTTCCAAAACACAAAAATGGGTTTGTGTGCTTCTATCTCTGCAGCAAGTGACCATGTGTTTGCTACTTAGATAAGAGATGGAGTCATGGAAAAATAATGAGGGAAATAAAAATCACATTGCCACGAGGCTTTTGCTGTTAATGCAAATTCCCACCTTTTCAAAAGATATGAGGAAAACCCAAGAGGCTGTCGCTGTATCTTTTCTCCCCTTGGCTTCTGTTCACTGCCCCAGGATTCAGACTGCACACTGTGGTCTCATAGCTTTCTCCTATTTGACAATTTCATCTTTTTCTGCACCTCATCACCATCTACCCTGCTTTTAATGCAAGGCCTTTGCATATTAGTTCTAAAGCTTCTGCTGTATTTTTGTAGCCAAAGAAGAAAAGTAAAATGTCATGCTGTAGAAATGCTAGGTGTTCAACTCAAATCCATTAACGTGTATATATATATATATATATATATATATATATATATATCGGAATTGTGTCAGGAAATCTTCAATATTGCTCCTGATATGCTTTCCTATTGCACTTCTTATAAACTTACATCTTTATGAGACCTCTGCGGTGTCCATACGCAGTGAGTCATTGGCAAAGACAGTTTTGTTCTTGGTACAAAAGAGACCAATAAGTTTTCCTCAGTGCAGTTGTGTCACACAGTTAGGGACATCTGTACATAAGATTTTGTCTTCTTACAGTTTGCTTTCTTCAGTGGCTTACCATTCAGTAATTTGTCACTCTTTCCTCCTTTTCAGGCAACCACTGTGAAATTAAGCTTCTCGAAAAAGTCAGTGACTTCTCAGACAGACACAGGCAATGGGGACTAGATTATTTCCTGGAGGTTCTTTATATACTAAAGTTTGTGGCTTGATTAAAATCCATTAAAACAACTTACCTCCCATCTAGCTTTTATTTTCATCTCACTTTTTAAAATGAGACGTGTTTTGGGACACTCTTAAAGCAGGCTTCAGCGTACAGAAAAATGTCTGTGGGACATCTTCATTTGGATTTTGCTTTCAAAGCCAACTCTACCAGATAACTGACTTCACTGCTTTAAGATGTGCATAGCTTTTCGTAAACTTAATGCACAACAAGCATTTTTGAGTGTTTCTTTTGTATCATTTCAAATATGATTAAAAAATAAATGAGGTCCCTTCTCTGCAGCTGCCAGTAGCTGCTGCCCATGTGCAGCTCTGCAGGTCCTCCTTGTAGGCTCGTGGCCCTGGAGTAATGGCAGCTGCTGTTCAAAGGCCACTAGCCTTGCACCAGCGAGGGCAGCTGAGCAAGAGAGGCGGGAAGCTGGCACGGCTTGCTGCTCCCTGTCCCCGTTATGATTACAGGTTGAGAGACGAGCTGGCAACGAGCAGGCAGGAAGTCTTGGCAACAGCCACCACGGGGGAACAGTAATCCAGTAGCGAAGAGAGGAGGGAAGTAAATGGCTGACAGTGAAGGAGAGAGTCCAGGAAGAAAATGTTCCTGCGGTCGCTTGTGTGCGAGCGTGCCGCTGTGTCCTCCAGAGAGCAGCAACCAGCAGGCAAACTGGCAGGGGGCTGTAGGGTGAGAGGGGTCAGAGAAAGCCTGTGGGGCTTCTGCATGGTTAGCCGAACACAAACCTTTCTTTGCAGGTGTTTGATCATTGCCATTGATCATTGGGTATTATTGCAATTTTTTACAGAATTGGGGGCTCTGAAAACTCTTTGTCCTGGCCTTGGTGGCTTACTTAAAAAAAAAAAAAAAAAAAAAAAGGAAATGAAGGAAATGTATGATTGCAATGTAGTATATTGCCATTTATTAAGACTAGAATGAGAGAAAAAGCTACATGCAATTTTAATGTCGCAGTCCTATAGCTGCAAGTGGGTGAAATCTGATGATTTCACACAGCAGTCCCCAGCCTACAGCCTCTCCCCCAACCACAACTCTTGATATTGCTCACAGCTACTGGGAGCTGCTGCTGCTTCAGCGCCAGGTCACTGGTGAAGAGACGACAACGCTGCTTTCACTGCTACCTTCTTGTAGCCCTGTGGGCTGGCATAAGTTGGGAACTGATGGTTTTGGACATTTTCAGTTCTGCACAGTTTGGCAGCTACTGGGTTAAAGCATCTCCTCTCTTTCTGTCCAGACTCTTTTCCAGGTGTGAGAGCTGTTAAAACTTACCTCAGGTGTGTGGAGATGTGACAGCTGTCCCAGATGCTCGATGAAGCTCACCCTGGGGTCCTGCACAGGGTTCCAGGAACGAGGGCTTTGTCGTGCTGACAGGCTGTTCTGGTAAATGCAGCACTTTGCAAAAAGAGCACACGCCGTCCATGCTGTGTGTGGATGTGAGTGGGAAAAGTGGCTGTTAGCACTTAGCACAAATATTTCCCTCACATTTTCAAAAGCTCCCCAGAACAGCAAGGGGAATCACATACAACAGTGACTGCTTCCTCGCCCTGACAGAGGCACAAATAGCACCAGCAACCTTGAGGTAACTTGGTAGCTGGGCATGGGTATGAATCCAATGCATGTTTTACGTGTATGATTTGATTTTCTTGTTGTAATTTTAATAGAGACTTGTTTGATCGACTGGGAACCCTGTGATAGACAGACACCCACATACACCAAACCGGGGCTCCCCGGCGACCCCCAAACCCCCCTCCTGGCCGCGGGAGGGGAGGCTGAGGGCCGCGGCCCGGTGTCCGCCGTCCCCACACGGCGCAGCCGCGGGCGGGCGGCCAGGGGAGGCGTGGAGGCGGCGGGGCCCCGTCCCTCAGCCGCCCGCCCACAGGGGGCAGCCGCCCTGCCCGGCCAGCCCCGGGATGGCGGCGGCGGAGGCGGCCGAGGCGGAGCTGGGCCTGCTGGAGTGCCGGGTGTGCTTCGAGCCCTACGGCCCCGGCGGGCAGCGGCGGCCGCGCAACCTGCCCTGCGGCCACGTCCTCTGCCGGGGCTGCGTGGGCGCCCTGGGCGGCCGGGGCCGGCTGGAGTGCCCCTTCTGCCGGCGGGCCTGCGGCCCCTCGGACACCAGCGACTGCCTGCCGCTGCTGCAGCTGCTCGAGGTGCTGGGCCCTGCCTGCAGCATCCTCCCGGCCGCGGGCAGCGCCGCCCCCGGGGCTCCGGCGCTGCGGCTGGCCCTGGGCGGCTGGGGGGCTCTGGTCAACCCCACGGGGGTGGCGGCGTGCCCCAAGTCGGGGCGCTTGGCGGTGGCCCACGACGGCAAGAAGAGGATCCACGTCTTCGGGCCGAGCGGGTCCTGCCTGCAGCGCTTTGGGGAGCGCGGGGAGGCAGGCAACGATATCAAGTACCCGCTCGACGTGGCCGTCACGGCGGACGGGCACGTGGTGGTCACCGATGGCGGGGACCGTGCGGTGAAGGCCTTCGACTGGGATGGAAGGGGGGCCTTGGCGGTGCGAGAGGGCTTCTGCCTGCCATGGGGCTTGGACGCCACCCCGGAGGGCGACGTGATCCTGACGGACGCGGAGGCAGGAGCTCTGTACCGCCTGACGGCTGACTTCGGAAAGGGCGAACTGAAGAAGTGCCAGATGCTCCGGTCCAAGTTAACCAGCCCCAGAGGGGTGGCGGTCTGCCAGACCTCGGGTGCTGTTGTGGTGATAGAGCACCTGAAGGCCAGGGGGCCCAACAACAGCAGCACCCGGATAAAGATATTCAATGCAGACATGGATCTCGTGGGACAGATGGATAGCTTTGGCCTGAACCTCTTTTTCCCCTCCAAAATTTATACCACGGCTGTGGCCTTTGACAAAGAAGGTCGCATCGTAGTAACAGATGTCTGTAGCCAGGCTGTGATATGCTTAGGGAAACCTGGGGAGTTTCCCATCTTTAACCCTCTAATTAGCCATGGGCTTTCATACCCCATAGGACTGACTTACATGGCAAACAATTCCCTTGTAGTTTTAGACAGCGGTGATCACACAGTAAAAATATATAGCTCCACCTGAATGCTGTATCTGCTTTTGGCCACAAAGCAAGCAAAGTCCTGGTCTTCATAGGCACGTATGGAGGGACTATTTTCTGGGTTCAACTTGAAGTGGAATTGCCCTCTTTGTCCAGCATGCTGTACTTCCCATATAACTCACATCCAATCCTCTGTCCACAGGAGACAACCTGGCTGCTGCAGGCCAGAGTCAACAGTGAATCAACCAAATGATTTGGCATTTTAAAACTATTCCATGCCTTGACAACCAAACATTCATACTACTATTTGGGAAGTAATAGCAGCGTCTGGAATAGAGTAATCCAAGACTTGAACCTGGGAGAGAGAAGGATGCATCTTGTGTTTATGGTCATCAGCGTCTTGTTTTCAGTATTCTTTGTTAAGCATGAGAGTGACAGAATGGTTTCTGTAGGATTTCTGCATGAGAAAGGAGACTGACTGGATGAACTGATGGAGAAATGGCAGATTTCAGCTCAGGGTCATTTGATCTAGCCAAAGTCAATTGCAATAGAGGAACTATCAGCAATTAGTGAGTTACATGACATGAATTGGTGCTCAAAACCTTTCTCTTTTTTTTCTCCATATTGGGGAAATGCACTTCTGGATGCACTTTTCTTTATATTTATTACCGCCTTTATTTTTATTAGAGTTGTACAGAAGCAGTTGCACTTCCTGTAGAATGCATGAGCCTGTGTCTTCATCTAGATGTAGTCTTGTGCATGGGCAGCTTTCCCCAGCAGCCTCTCCAAATATTGGTGTTTAGACCACGGGTACTTCTGCATATACTCTTGGGAGATTTCCAATACTACTGGCATCTGTCTTGTAATTAATTTAATACTTCGCACCAATCTTGAAGAGTCAGCTGAAAACTGAAATGGTGTTGAGTAATAATGAGGAAAGCCTTGCTTTTTCACAGCTTCCAAAGGAGGTTTTGTTGGTAGTGAATACACAGCAGGTTTAGGTTATTGTATATTATCCTGAAAGCAGTTTCACTGTGGACATGAATTCTGTTGCCTTATTGCACCATGGAAATTAACTTATAACTGAATTACTTTGAGAAGGATTTAGCGCACCCACTAGAAGTCACTGCTGCATTTTTATGTATTTCTGCTCCTAAAGTAATTATTTAGGTGGTTCAGCACTAAAATGAAGTTAGATATAAATGTAAATGCTTTATGAGGTATAAACAAGTAGATCAAAATTGAATAAAACTTTTTTGCTCATGTATTTAGTGACTGAAAGCATGAATATTAACTAAAGACACTTGAAATTCACAGGTAGTCTTTCTGTTGGTTCACTTTTAATCTGGCTTTTGGTCTGGCTTCCTGGGCAGTTAGTAACTGCATGTATTGCTGTATTGCAGTACCAGTGATACTCCAAATATTTCAAACTGAAGCATTTTTAATCCTCTAATTCAGACAATGTATTAATCCGTCTCATGTTACCATTTATAAAAGAGAGCAAACAAACCATAAAATGCAGCTATTTGTAAAGGTTGATTGAACAGTGACCTGCCAATAAAGTGGGATTCCCTAACTCCTATGCTGGGCGATTTAGTGAAAGTTTCTAATTTTTTTTTTTTTTTCACAGTTTTCTCTTACAGTTCAATTCCTCTGTTGAAGTTGCTGTATAGGTGGTTTCTTTTGTTTTATTTGGAGATTTATTTTTTATTTATTTTGTTTTATTTGGAGATACTCTGCTGAAGTTGTCGGGTGATTTATTGCAGTTGGAAAATATATGGGCCTGCACAGTTGGCCTAGTGCCAAGCCACAGAGCAAGCGCCTTTGGTGGGACCAGAAATAACTCTCAGATCTTTTGCAGCAGGAGGTGTCCTGCCTTGACTTGGAGCCCTCCTGAGAGTTCAAGAAGGAAATTTACTCAGAGAAGCAGCCCCCTGGCTTATATATGCCTTTCTAGGTACCAAGACAGCTGTCTTTGAGGGATATGAAAACAATTGGATAACACTTCCTTTGGGGAACTGCTGTGTTTCAAAATGCTTGTAATACCATATATGCTTTATTCATACATAATTACTGGTTTATCACAATAGCAGTTGTGGGACCCAGACACTTCCTCTGTGAGCTCTCATCTCCTCAAACCTTCCTCTGCACCAGGAGCTTGTTTTTCCTGCTGATGTCATGGGTAGGCAAGTTTCCTAGTGCCTGCTACCATGTAGGAAGCTTACTAGCAGCTGAAATGCCGAATTTGGAGTATTTAACTCATATTGTTTTAAAACACAAAATCTCCATTTGTTGCCCATTCTTCTCCTGTCTTCTTTGGTATATAGCTAGAAATAACTTGGTGTTTGGGTTTTGCTTTATTCTACCTGCTAGGGCAAACCAGCTTTCTTCTACCTAGTTTGCCCCACACCATGTCCAGCATTCTCTGAGTTACTGACTGCAAGCAAATAAAGCAAATACTTTTTTTTTTTTTTTTTGAATGATGCTGTTTTCCTTTTGCTGTAAGGCTTGGTATTTGGCATTGTTCAGCACTGCATCAAAGAAACCACTGAATTCTGTTTTAATTCACTTGATTTGGGCTTGCAAATTGAGAAGCTTTAAAAAATACATAAAAATAATGTTAAAAGTCATGAGTTTTTCAGGGAAAACCTGAAATCTTCCATCACACAAGAGGATTTAAGAGAGAGAGATCCACCAATACGCATATAAGAAACTAAGAAGTCCTTTTTTCTTATACTCACCTCTTACATTTTTTTCTTACTCCTGCCTCTTACATTATGCATTTATGCACATTTCCCTGTACCTAATTTAGATAACCGTTGCCTTCAGGATGATAACTTAATGCTGTCTGCTTTTCCAAGACCTACAGAACACGTATGGCTTCTGTCTGTGTGGTAATTGACTGGAATTTAGTCACAGATTTAAACTGAACAAAAACTTGGGTTCTGAGGATGGGATGGAAGAGGATGAGAGACTCCTACCTGAAGAGATATAATTAGGTAGATGATGATTTTGGGGTTCTACTGGATGTATTAACAATGGGGGTAGTGTGAGGTGTTCTTTCCCTTGGAAAAGAGTGCTGGGATTTTCATCAATAACATGGGACTGTGTCTCGCTGCTTCAGTGATAATCACCATCACTGCTATTTAATAAAAGAATCAGATCTAAGCTTTGCGTAATCCCCTGCACCTCACGTTTTAACGATATGGATTGCAAACAAATATAACAGACTGTATTCCCCTGCTATAGGCTGGTGTGACTGCTGCACACACACACTGCAATTTCTATTTGGTTTATTTTTAAACTCTGATCTCAGATTGCTATCATTGCATATAAATACACTGGGGTGTGTTTACAGTGTTTAGCAAGGTGTCAGAGGACTTTCACAAACGTGAATCAAAACTGTGTCCTATAACATAATTTTTGGTTTGGTTTGGTTTTGAACAAAATATTTTCTGTTAAAGAATATAATTATTCAGCCTGGTGAATTAAAAGAAGAAAGAAAGAGGGAAAAAAAGGTATAATTTACTTTTGGCCTTTGGCTATTAGTTCCCTCAAGCCACATTGCTCTGCACATCAGTTTGATGTTCATAATTTCATGACATGGGGCCATAACATCACCATAGCATTTTTTAACATGGACTTATTTCAAGTGAGGAGGAGAGCTCCTGTAATGTCAAGCCCCAAAACCACCAAGAGTTTCATAGAGCAGTGTCCATCAAAGTGGTGACCTGAAATACAGGAAGCCTTTCCTTCCTAGAAGGGTTGAGAGAGGTAAAAAAGCAACTTTTCTACACGTGACTGTGTTGGAAAAAAAAATGTTAAGGGAAATATAGAAAGCCAAGTTCTTCTTCTGTAGAGTGCAACACCATCATAAGCCATGTTCCATCTAAGAAACATTATTTTCAGTCTGTTGAAGATGCAGAGTTATGAAAGATGAAGCATTATGGAAGAAAAAAATGTATTTTCTCAAAGATATTTGTGAAATTGAAACCCAATGCGTTTTTTGAATAGGTCTCCACATCATATTGCTTATTCAGTGTTTAAATAACTGGCTTCAGAGCAGAGATAAAAGGAACAAAAAGTTCTCTTAGAGGCATTATGTATCCCACTATGTGTCACGTTTCAAATATGACTTGAGTCTTTCTAGTGAATGGTCACTCTCTGGTATTGCTTTACTGTTGGGTTTGCACAGTTCCAAGCTTGTTGGATCTGTGCAGCATCAGCCCTCTTCTTTTGAGAGATGCTGCCACTTCTGGTGTCACTCATCTGGTCCCTCTCTGTCTACCTAAGTCAGTGCTGTCCAGCTTAATTAATACTGGAGGAAGGCTGGAATAAAAAGCTCATCCTTGTTTAAGCTCAATCTAGCTGTCTTCCAAAGGGCAGTAAGTCAGACCTGCTGCTTTGGGAAGGGAAGAGCATGCTTTTTGCTGCTTGTTTTTGGACAGCTATCCTGGCTGAACACTCATCAAGACCCTGCTTTTTGGGAACCAGTACAAGGTCTGTGCACCTTTTTCATGTCCTGATTCTGATCTGATTCTGAGTGCTGCTCTCTGGTATTCATCAACATGCTTGTCCGCAGGTCCAGCAGAGAGAGATGTTATCCCGTGCTCTCACTAACTGGACATTTAGCTGTGGGGGGCGCCCCAAAAACACGTGAATAGCTCATGCAAGCCTCTTCTCAGAAGCCCATCCATTTAGTTTACAAGTCACCTTTGGATCACAGTTTGCTGTCACAGAGTGTAATATAACCGAAGCAAAAATACAGCTGTGAGGAACAGGCCAGGCAGACGTGATACAATGTCAGTAACTTACTCCTTTCCAGCAAACCCGTTATGCTACTGAATGCAATGGGTAATTACTGTCATTACCTGCACACAAAAATCCCAAAGGTGTAAACCTTAAACTTGAAATACGTTATTCCAAAGACCCACCCATCACTTTCCCCTTTGCCACGTACTGCTCTGGCCATACATCAGTCAGAAGGGATGCATACCTGTTTTGTGTTCCTCCATCAATGTGGGCATTGGCCATGCTTCAAGTCCATATTACCATTTCAACTTGATTATCTCAACTAAATGTGCTAATAATAACATATTTATATTTGACTCTGTTACACGAATATGAAGGTTTTCTCTGGAGTGTTTTCCCTGATATAACCGGCCTGTGATTTTCCTGGACATCTTCAAAGCTATTGAACACAGGAGAAGTTTTTGGTGAGCAGACGATGCATTGCATGCATGTATGCCTTTCCCCAGTCTGATGCTTTCCAAGAGATTTAGAGATATTTTTGAACTTGGCTTTCCAACATCTCTGTGAGGCAAACACAACACAAATGTTCTGGCCCTGCAGTTGCAGACGAGAGCTGAGAATCAAGGGAAGCCTTTGGCAGACGAGAGCCTAGATCTCAAACTTCCCATTACAAGGTTTGTGCCTTAATAAAGGAGGGAGAGTCTGTATTTAATTATCCTCTTGTCGGGGAGCTGCCTTCCCGATCCTGTAACAAGTTTTGACATTTTACTGATGGTCTCATTGTTACTAATTCCTTTGTTGTTTCCTACCAATCATGGAAATTCATACTTTTCAAAAATACAATGTATTCCTAGATAATTGCTTCCAGCATGCTCCACAAGGCTGCGTGGTTACAGTTTTGTCGGGCTCTGTAAGAAGGTGTCCTGCTGTGAAGCCCCATGGCAGTGATCGAGTTACTTCATTTTGAGGATAGAAAGGAGGAGAAGAGATTAACTCTGAAAATGAGGAAAAAATTAATGAAAGGTGTCTGTGGCTTAAGCAGAAGGCCAACACCCACCAAATCAGAGCACACCCATAGTTCCAGCAAAGGGAATACATTCTTAAGACATTAAACATTTCAGCCTGGAAAATGGACAGGAAGATAAGGGCAGTTGCCTCTTGATTAGCATTGAACTCTGGCGGGGGATAACCTACTTTTGAACAGATTTCACAGCCATAATTAGGCACTTTTCAGATGGTAATACTTAAGAGAGCAGTCTATCACTCTAAACACAGTAGGAAAAAATCTGTGGGAAATGAAGATGTGGAGCAAACTAAGCATTTTAGAGAAGTATACTCCCTATAATCAAATAAATACATACATAACATTTTCCTGAAGACCCTTCTTAATGTAGGCAACTTTCATTCTTTGTTCACAGGTGAGCACTATATCAAGCAGTGTGTTAAGGTAAGAACAAATTCTGGTTTTATGCAATATGTTGTTATTTAAATCATGAAAATACTTCCAGTCAGGAGATTCTGTAAAGCATTTTAAATACTCTAAGTACACCTATATGCTTTATAATTAATAAACAGTAGACAATATTAAACAGGATATAGGTCTAGAGAGGTAAAATTATAACTTGGAAAATGAAGCAATTTATTTTGAGAAATCTGTAAAGATATTAAAACATACATGTGTGTCCTTTATCAGAACTTTATGTAAAATTTATAGTAGGAAGAAGATAGTGAAAGAATTGTCATACCTACATTATCACAAAAGGTATTTACTGGTATTTGTTCCAAGTATAATAGATAAAAGACAAAATACACATGAAACTATTACTGCTCACCTAGCACGATTTCCCAAATAATAGAGATTATTGAATTTAACCAGTATTTACCAGTGTTTAGTAACTAGTGACCCATGTTAAAAGTAAGAAACAAAGACCACTTGTCTTTTACTATCACAGACTAAGAAGTTAACGTGAGAAGAAATATGATGTCATTAAAGATATGCTTTATAAGAAATCTGTCCAAAAAAAGTTGGATGGAAGTATTAAAAATTTTAAATAGTCTTCTTATGAAAACTGTGTGGCTGTCTCCTTTGGTTGTCATAGCCCTTAATTAGGTAGGAAATAGGGCTCTTCAGTGAGCCCTGCATCCGTTTCCACTCCTCTTACAGCATGATATTATTGAGCCTGAAGTATTTCAAATATGTATGTTATTCTTTTTCTATTCTTATTATTCCTTACAGCGACTTGTTTGAGTTGAGGCTTGATCTGTCATAAATAGTTTATGCGTGCAGTGATGAGTACTTCAAATGGAATTGTCCATGTAAATAAACGATGCAGGACTGGGCTTGAAGTCAGGGAGATTTGGGCTAGCACAGAGGCTTGCCCTGGAGAAGTCTTTGCAGCAGACTTTATTATGACAACTTCTGGGAACACTGTTTTTTTTTTTTTTTTTTTTTTTTTTTTTTTTTTTTTAAATGCTGAAAGCCCTGTGCATATTTAGAATATGTTATAACTAATTATGACATTCTTTCAACATCAGAAATCCTTTGCAAAGCAAAGCTAACATAATGGCTTAGCTTTTCTTGCTCATTTCTGTGTAACACACTGAAGCCGTGTCTGGTTCCTAACAGTCCATCCGACTACGGGGATCGGTGCAGCACCTCTCTTTAGGGACATGGGGTTGCTCAGTAGCCTGACAGACCTGGGACAAGGCTTACTCTGAGCTGTCAGCAGTGGAGAGCTTGTACCTGAACTGCTCTTGCCAGGCTTGAAGAGGAGGTTATTGGCAATTGCCAACAGTTTAAGTAGCTGTATTTCCTTGTGGTGGAGACTACACGGTAGGTTCCAGCTTCAAGAAGGCTACCTGAAAGGACTTCCAAGGTTGCAGGACAGTTAGACTCTTCTTTCACATTGACAAATACAAGCTTTTAAAGAACAGGTGAAAAACTGTACTGTTTTCCCAACATAATAATAATAATAATAATAATAGGTCCAGGCTCACAATTAGAACAGGGCCTCTACTTTCTTCTTCTTCTTTTTTTTTTTTTTTTTTTTGGTTTTGTTTTTGTTTTGTTTTTGGTGATGATCATAAAGCTGCTCAGGATTTGGATAGTATTGTCATTAAAGTGAAGCCAGTGTTATTCTTCCCATGTTTCTACCATGTTGGTATTTCTGAGATAAAAAACAAAAATACCTATTTAGAAAAAATGTAAACTGAAGGCAGGAGAAGATTTTCTTGTATCTCTTTCACTGGAGAAATAAAAGCAATGCAGCTGAATTATTTTCAACCATACATACCGAGTGATAGACTGTCACTCTTTCATTTGTGTTGAACTTGAATCTTAAGTCTTTTTTTCTTGATGAGAAGTCGTTTTTTTATTATTATTATTTTCTGAAATTCAACCATGTTTTTCCTGTGTGTGACTTTTGCATAGACCTCACCCATTCTCCACGGTTCAATGTTTAGTCCCTTGAAATGTCTTCCAGAACTATATTTCTCATTAGCCGTTGTTTAGTCAAGCTGTGTGGTCGATACATGTGTTCACACCACTTTGATTTCAGAAGGATTAATCCACCCAGAGGTTCAGTCCATGTTTTGTTTTATTTGTGTTTCTTTCTAAAGCAGCCTTTCATCTTTACTGTCAGACTGAAGGGAGGAAACCTCAGATCACAATGTGAATAGTGGGAAAGGACTCAAGTCATTCAGGGAACGTGTTTTGGAGACAGGCATGCAAGTTTTATTAAAGGATGCACGAGGGTGAAGGACGTTACAGTTAAATTGTGTGCAGACCAACAGTTTTAGGAACACTTCTACCCCGGCTCCTCCTGTGCAGCTTTATTTGTGATAATGATTATGGGAAAAACTAAATTAGAAGTCAACAAATTGCAAGTCACTGGCTTTTTTGGGTTGTCTGTGATAGCAGCAGTCTGGCCCCAGTGATCCAGAGGTCTTCCCTGTACTGGATTATGTAGGTGATTCCCATATATTGTCAGAGTTTTCCTGTCAAATACTGGTGGAGACAGAACACGAGAAGCCTGGAAACCTGTGTTGGCAGCCTGTGCCTCTAATTCTCTCTACTTTACAGAGCAAAACTTTTTGGCATGCCATTAGCTGTGAGCCAAATAGGATGAGCGATGAAATTAAATGACAAAAAAGCACACCCAGTGGTTGCACTGTTTGTCAGTCTTCAATCTAAAACGAGGGCATGATTTTATTTATTTATTTATTTGACTATCGGGTGATTATACTTGGGATGTTTTCTTCACTCTGGGGAGAACTAGGTGGAGAGAGTTATTGGGAGTTAGTGGGTGTTTTGCTTTTTAAATAAAAGACCTCTGTCTTCTTGTGCATTTTAAAAGTACCTTCAGCACTTGGTCCTGCCTTACACAGGAACTGTTAAACTTAATGGGAATCTTCCTGTTGATTTCACTTGGCAGCAGAAGGAGCCAAGATCTGTCCTTCTGTTTGAGCAAACACAGTGCCACCCACCTCCTCTCCCAAGGCTTTGACTCACCCAGTTTCCTTAGGTGCAGACCTCCCAATGCTTACTATTCTCCTCTCTAATCTCTTCCAAGCAATAGCTTCTTTTCTTCTCTGCACTTTAGAAAGATGCACACGTTTGGCCAGAGCATGTATTTGCAGGCATCATGTAAAAATAATTGCGTAAGGAGGAATTTTGGCTTGGCCAGCACCATTACTAGCCCAGCTTGCTCAGTAAGCACGCTTGGTGGATGCACTCCTCCCTCCCCACCCTCCTCCTCCTCCCAGGAGCTGCAGGAGGGGCAGAGCCCAAGTCCCAAGCCCAGCAGGCGGGCAGCCAGCAAGGCTTAGCTTCTCTCTGAAAGCAGCAAGGGGACTGTGACCGAGTGCCAAAGGGCTAATGGTAATGCTGCGCTTCTCTTCTGAGAGGCAGTTGCCACATTATCAGACCATTTATATTTACAGCTTTCTGATTCACCCCTACCGAGCCTCTGAAAACAGAGCCCGAGTGTTGCTGTAGGTTAGATAGACTGCTAGTAACAGCTGATTGCTATTTGAATTGACGCTGAGACTGCAGACACGGTTTTTCTACCTGTAATAAGACAGACATCTGCACTAAGTGAATGCATGCCAATGGTTGTGAAGTTCTGGACAGTGTTCATAAACAGGACCCCTGCTCACTAGTGTCCTCAGTCCGCATTCAGGATTCACAGCCACAGACAGAACTGCAGGGATCTGCTGGAGTGGTGCTCGCATACCAGGCATTCCTTACCGAAGTGATGAAGAGGGGTGAGAGCTTGTGGGGCAGGGGGAATAATAGGAGGGTTGTCCTTCCTTTGGGTTTGCTGGGGCCTGCCTACTCATTTGAATTGTAAATAATGTTAGAAGCCAGCTGTGGTAGTTTGTTTTTTCTTAGGATAGGCATCTGATTCCTACAAAACAAAGGGGGGGGGGGGGTGAAGAAAAAATATAAATCTCTACTAACTTAACATCAATTTCTTTTCAGAAGTTAGTATTTATATTAACGATATTTGGCAATATCAGTTTATATTTCCTCTGGGACTTTACAATCTTGCTTTTTTAACAGTACAAATCTTTTCCTTTTTCCTTCCCTTTCCTCTACGTATAAACTGTTCTCATCACCATGATGTTGGAAGGCTGTACAGAGGCATGTGTCTGATAAGGTCAGCAGGACAGGTTCTCAGCTATCACAGACACCTAATACAATCAAGCTCCCTCTTAAAATTAATTAGTTGTATTTCTGTGCTCTTCTGAGTGAGCAGTCATGCATTCTTCTGGGGGCTAGAAGTCAACTCACTTACAGTCTGGGTGTGTTCCAAGACAGAATCACTGAATCACAGACTGCTTGAGGTTGGCAGAGACCTCTGGAGCTAGTCTGGTCCAACCCCCTACTCAAGCAGGGACACCTAGAGGAGGATGTCCAGGACCATGTCCAGGCAGCTTCTGAAGATCTCCAAGGAGGGAAACTCCACAGCTCTCTGGGCAGCCTGTGCCAGCGCTCTGTCACCCACCCGCACAGCACAGAAGTGCTGCCTGATGTCCAGAGGGATCCTCCTGTTTCCAGTTTGTGCCCATAAGCTGTTTGTCCTGGCACTAGGCAGCACTGAAAAGAGCCTGGCTCTGTCCTCTTAAATCCCTTCTGGGATTTGTAGACACTGAGATCCCTCCGAGCCTTCTCTTCCCTAAGGGTGACAGTCCTTACTCTTGGCCTTTCCTTATAAGAGAGGTGCTCCAGTCCCTTCATCATCTTCGTGTCCCTTCACTGGTCTCACTCTGGTAAGTCCATGTCCCTCTTGTACTGGGGAGCCCGGAACTGGACCCAGCACTCCAGATGTGGCCTTGCTGGTGCTGAGCAAAGGGGAAGGATCACCTCCCTTGACCCGCTGGCAGGACTCCTAATGCAGCCCAGGATAAAAGGGACGCACAAAAGACAGTTTACATCCATTTTTTTCTTGTGTTAGTGTTTTCTTTGAACTTAAGTAGCACCATGGTTTCTAACTGGCTTGAAAGGAAGCGTAAACAGCCATATCCCCTCTGTCTTCATTTTGCTAGACTAAACAAACTGAACTTTTCTAGTCTGCTCTTGTTTGATAATATTCACCACTCGCCAGTCCTCCCAGTAACCCTTTTGTGGGTCTGTTCCAGTACGAGCTCCTCTTCCCAACACGATGAACACTGGACCTGTGGTGAGTTTTCCAGGTGGAGCCTCAGCAATGATTTTTACAGCGTCACCAGTACCTGCTCTCCCACTGTAGGAAATAACTCAAGTGACACGGCTCCAGCCACACGTGGCTTTGTCATGGTATCAGGTGGTTGTGAATCCAGTCTGTGTACCCACAGACCTGCTCTTCCTTCTGTAAACAAATTTTAGGAAGGTTTTTGAGTCAAGGAGGAGGTGTTCCCTGAGGTGAAAAAGGGATGTCATAGTTATTTAACACCAAGAGCAACACAAATGCAAAGAAACCCATCAGTGCGTTATTTCTTTCCCTGACAGTTGAGGAATGTGAACTACACAGCCCACAAATAGCTATTAGAGGACTGAACAGTTACCTGTGCCCGAGGTTTTGCGGGGATGTCAAATTCTCTGCCATAAGCCAAATCTCCCTTGAGTTTATAGAAAGGATCTCTTCGGATCCAGCAGAAATAGCAGTCACGCTTCCAGAGTGCAGGAAAATGTATCTGAACAAAATAAAGAATTATTCTTACTACTTTTTCCGCCTTCTTTGCTTGTGTTCAGTTTTGTGCCCATGGCTGCATTACTCTGATCCTAAGCTCATTTATTTCTATTAACATGACTTTTCATTTGTAGGTAGCAGTGACCAATGAAGTTCCCACAGTAACTTGAAACGACTTCTTCCTGGTAAGTGATAGGAGATGGGGAACAGAGCTCCCTGCACCCTGTTCTTTGGAGTAAAGAGATTATCCTCTGTAGAACAGAAACGTGGTTAAATGTTAAAATTAAGCAGGTACCCTCACTGATGGGTTGGTCTTATCTGCTGTGCCGCGCAGAGGGCTGAGGTTTCTAAAAACCTATTGCACTGTTGTATCGGAGGCGGAGAGAAAATGTCTGATCTGATCAGTGGAATTGCTTTTGATGTGCTTTCCCTCACAGCAAGGAACAGTTGAGCTCGAAGGAGACATGACTGCATCTGCCTTAGGGATGTTCAGTGCAATTGTTCACCTTGAGTCCCAGACTGCTTTCTACTCACTCGCTCAGGGTGGGTATGGAGGAGGCATCAGAGTCCTAACAGAGGTTTGGACCTCCTCCAGGTAAAACCAAACAGATAATTCAAAACACATGTAAATTGCCCATAAGAACAGATTTAATCCATTCACCACTGAAAGAGCCTGCAAGCTAATTCTGCTCAGAGTGAAGTGGTTTTGACTGTACTGCTTGTGAATAGAAATATTCTACATGGGAATGTACATGTATTTTTAATCTGCAGGATGATGTTTAGTTGCATGTATTCTGCATTTACTCCTAATATTGACAATTAAAACTGCTTCTCTTTCTGAGTGTCAGAACAGCATCTGTCACTACAGTCCCTTTCTAGGCCCAGCATGTTGCCATAAATGTGCTGGACATAAAGGATGATTTTCATGCCTCCAGCAGTGTTTTAGAGACATAGTCAAAACAGATCTCTGATAAGAGAGAGGTGGCAAACATCCAGCCTGACATCCATCTTGAATCTGAGAGCAAAAAGGAAATGGGAAAGCAGCCTGGAAGCCTAGCTGAGCACATTGGGTAAAATCCCACTCTCATGCACGCTATTGTAAATTCAATGTGTTTGTCCAGTGGGGCTATCTGCACAGTCTAGTGATATATGAGACAGAAATTTGGTTCCCAGTGTACAATTATGGGCAGGCACTTGCTTCCATAGATGCTCTTTAAATGTCTGCATTTTATTCCATTAAAAATACAAGTTTGTGTCCATAACAGGACATTTATTCATGCCTATGAAGTTATATTTTATCGTAGCCCTTTGATAGAAAATATTTCTCCCTTCTAGAATACCCAGGTTTGCTTCCTATATACTAAGTGCTAATTTAAAGAATGGATGACTGTACAACCTTCTTTTTTCATCAGCATCAGTAACCTATCAATTATCGTGTTAGACCTGTGATTTCTTCCTATGCTTTTTCATAACGTAAGTATATCTTAGGTAATTAATCTTATCCGTTGGTTTCATTGTATGGTTTTCATTTTACCTCTCTCTCTCTCATGCTGGACAATGTAATGGGTTTGGGTTGAAAATAAGCTTTGTTTATTCTGTAAATTTTTATTTTAAAAAGTGGTCAGTGAAAATTTAGAAACCCAAAGAAAACTTTAATTTTGGTCAATCTTATAAAATACATGCCTTGCGTTAAATTTCCTATTAAAAACCTCCAGTGCAAGCATCTTTTAGACTTTGGGTACTGTAAGATCAAGCACCTTGTTTTTCTCTTGACACTTTCAACACTGAAAAACAAATAGTTGTTTTGCTTCCCATGCTCTCAGTGCTGCCAGCTCCTCCTTGTCTCTGGCTCCTGTGACACGAGATGAAGTTAGACGTGCCAGTGACAGCGTGCGCCACTCAGGCGCAGCAAGATATGTGCTGGAGACACTGCTGACAAGATGGATGTTCTTGGCAGGCTCTGTGACATTTCTCCCTGCCTTTAGGAGGTCAGTGGAACGCAGTGCCCTGTTGGCAGGACCTCAGGCATTCACTCCGGGTACCCGGCATTGCTCCCCAGTTTCCACGACACGAAGTAGAGCAGTCGATCCTCCTGCTGAGAATAGATGCAAAGACATGGCCATGCCTTAATGTCAACCCACATTATCAGTGTTACGCTTTGGGAAGATGAGGGGCAGTTGGAACACCCCACCAGGCAAAAATAAGGAGTGCTATTTTCTTTCCTCTCCTCGCTGAACTGTGGAGCCAAATGCATGGGAATGCTGAGAGGGAAGAAACAAAAATGAAATTGATGGAAAGTAAGAACCAGACAAAGATTCAGTCCATGCCACAGTGAAGATGCAAAATTCCTGTTGACTGCTTTGGTGCACAATCATAACAAAAAATGGGGGTGGTGGAAAGCAGGGCAGGAAAAAGAGATCAGGGAAGAACAGCTTGAGATGTTTCTGCCTGTGTTTGCATCCTTATTCCCCCCATCTACCATCACCATCCACTTTCTCCAGCTGATATTTTTTCTCATTGCAGAAGCAGTAAGCTGTCATTTTTCGTGTGGCATCTCCCATCCATCCATCCATCCATCAGCATGTCCGGGAGAGCTGGCAGCTAATTCCGATGGATGAATGACCCATCAGTAACTCTCACCAGTTCCCATGGGGCATGGAAACTGATCAAGCTAAGTAATGATGACAGGTGAGAGACATCCATCCAGATGGATGTCTCTGTGGGTAGCAGAGATAGAGATGTAAAGGGTTCCATATGCTTGCTGTGTTCGAAAGGGAAATATAATGCCAGAAGACAAGCATCTTTTTGGCCTGATGTGCACTCAGTTCCTTCTTTCTGCCATTTTGTTTGCTGTCCTCCAGTGTATTCCAAGCATCCTCTTTCCTCCTCAGTGCAAAAGCAGTTATATGCAAGAACAAGAACTATCACCGAAGTCTGATTCAAAATATTTTAAAATTATTACTCATCAGAAAAAAAAATACCAAGACAAGAAGCAATCAACTTAAATACGTGCATAATATGTGCATTTTGTAACATAAAGGCAGAAAAAGACACATCTGATGTGTCTTCCTTCTCTTTTCATCTTTTTTTTTTTTTTTTGGCATCTTTTTTTCACTTTTTTTTTTAAAAAAAAAAGGAAAAAAAATATTTTAAAACTGTTCAGCTCAATTTATAGGCTTGCAATATACCACTTGTGCTAAAATAACTGATCATTTGTTTTGCCATTCTTGTATTTTAAGTGAATTACAGAATGATTCAAATTCTTACAACGTATCTGAGACTTTTCTTTGAATTGGGTGCTACTACAGATAAAAAGCAGCCAGGTGTTTTTAGTTTGTTTTTAGTTTCTCATTGCTCAAGCTTGTCAGTAATAGGCAATAAATTACATCAATTTCCCTACATTGAGTCTGTTTTGCCCGTGACGATAATTGTTGAGTGATCTCCCTGTCCTTATCTCAGCATTTGAGCCCTATCCACCTTACTTTTTCTCCCTTTCCCTTTGAAGAGAGGGAGTGAGGGAATGGTTGTGGTGAAGCTTGGCTGCCTGGCTGAGTAAAACCACCACAGGCACCTTGGTTTAAAAGCAAGCTTCTGAAAACACAAAGAGAGTCTTGCATTGGTGAGCATGATGCTCAACAGCAGTCATAGTAACACTGATATTACATTAACTTGTTATTTAAATGCAAAACAAAGTTTCCAAATACGTTGTCACATAATGATCTGTACCTTTGAGGTAGGCACACCACAGAGCATCTTGCAGAAATGAGTAAATGAGTTTTAGTGTATGTAATCAATCAGTTTTAATTACTTTTTAAGTACTCGTAAGCTTAAACACCACCTTTCACAGAAACCACAGCCTTCATTAATCATATCATCAGATGAGAACATTTTTAGTTGTGCATCCAAAACTTAAATTAATTGTAATCAGCATGGTTGTACTAGAACGATAAGTTGCAAATCTGAAAATACGTCCTTGGTTATTTGGCTTCTGGTTCAATTCTGGATGCTGGCAGAGGCTGTCTGACTTCAGTCCTTTGGTGTTTGATAATGCTTTTTGCTGTCTTTGCTCGTGAGATGGTAGTGGTGAACTCCTTTCCACTGGGTCTTTTGATGCAAGAGCCAGTACACCCACACGCACGCAGCCAAGAATTTTCTATCCTGGCACACACACACCCTCTTACATCAGGTCCATTATTTCTTCTGTTTACAGGATCATAAAAACCTGCTTTCTGAGACTACAGGCTATATATACACACACCAGTTCTAACATCTAGGCCCATCAGAAACAATTTTTTCAGACAAATAATTCTTTCAGGCTTGATGATTCTGTCAGGCATGTTAGGAAGATATTACTGTACAAGTACAGATTGCTCTCTGGGCTACCTAATGATCTCATGGGACCCCTATCACATGACTCTCTTCCTATTCTGCTGTAATGCCAAAGGTTTTGGGGAGACCAGAAATATATTCTGCTGCATGCTTGTTACCTAACAGATGTTGTCAAGTCGCGTTACAGATGCTGCCAAAAGCACTTCCCCAAGAAGACATACAATGTTGGTGGAATCAGCACCTCAGTCCTGGCAGCTGTTTTTCAGGGTGCGTTGATGTGAATGAAAGAGCAAAAATCCTTTTCCCAATTACCTAACACCAGAAAAAAAAATCAGGATTTCACAAGAAGAGAACAGCAGCTACAGTCTATGTGAGAACAAATTAGGTTGCAGCTTCCTTTTCAAACTCTTTTGCCTGGTTGGCTTTCGGAACTTGCAAATAGTTGAACATTGTCCACAAGCCTATTCCAGACTTGAGTGAAAATTCTTTCCCAAGACCCTTCCCACAGCCAAAATCACAGGCAATCTTATAAAGGCTCCTTCAGTTTCTCTTTATCTAATATCATTGTTTTTATTTAATTTTGCAATGATGTAGCTTTTCCACTAAGAGGTGGAAAATAGAGATGGAAGGGATTATTTTCCCTTCTGTCTGTTGGCTGTCTTTTGCTTCCCAGCAACATCCAACTTTTGCAGAACTCGGTTTCTGCACAGCCATTGCAGACATCGCGCCTTATCTTGAGCCAGCGCTTACTTTGATCTGTATCCTTACAGTCTGCAGTCATTTGTAGGATGTCTCATTTCAACACCTCTCCTTTTCTTTCCTGGTTGAACCACACTTCTGATGCATTTCATAACAAACTTCATTCCTGATGCCTTCTTCCACAGGCAAGATATCTATGTGTGCCAGCTTCTGCTAGTGATGTTCTTCAGATACCCAGCTGTTTGGTGAAGTCTCCCTCTCACCACACCGAGTGCATGTCTCACATTTCCTTTAATCAGTCCTCGGACCACTGGCTATTCAGGGGCGACAGGATCTACTTCCAAGCTTCTTTCTGCTCACAGCTCTTCTGAGTCCCTTTGCAGGGCTCTTCTGGCTGATGTGCCAGGGGGTGGGGTGGGACGTGCCTTCGCGGCACCATCGGCCGTTTTTACCTCTTTTTGGAAGGTCTGCTGTTTCTCAGTGCAGCTATCTATCTGTCATTTTTTGTTTAGTCCATTCTCCCTGCAGTAGCTTAGCCCCAAAGTAGACAGAATAATCCCAGTTGGATTTTAGCCTGTCTTTTCAGTAAGCAAAATGTTACAGATATCACTGATTCTGCGTCTGGGATTCCTGCCAGTTAGTTGCATTAGACAATAAGGATTGAATCTTTGGAAAATATTTTCCTGAAGCTAAGGAAACACTTTTGGGGTGAAAACAAAGTTTTAACAAGATACTTCAAAAGGAAGGCTGTCCTGAGATCATAAGCCTATTGCAGTTTTACTAAACATCTTTCTTGGCTTATTCATTGAAAGCGTGGCCATCCTTGGAGCTCATGGTTGCAGGGATAATTCATTGCTGTTTATAATGCTTTTCCCTGATGTTGAATTCACTGTTAGTGAATGGACACAACTCTCTCCTGTGGTATTTGGGCAGGCACTTGTTAACAATTGTCAGTTGTTTGGAAAAGCAGCTCCATTTGAGCAGGCTCTGTGTTTCACAGACAGCCCTTTTCAAAGGACACAAATTCCAGCCTGGGAATGGGGCAGTTTCTGCTTTTCTTTAACGTCTAGCACCAAGGTAGCACTGATTGCAAGCCTTCCAGAGGTGTAAAACAGCTCACCTGGGGCATCAGTGCTAGCACCAGGAACGCAACAGGCAATTCAGTATTTTTGACTTGATCAACTTGGCATAGACAGTGGGTTCGAGTGGAGTGCACCCTCAGCAAGTTTGCAGATTACACCAAGCTGAATGGTGTGGTTGATACAACAGAAGGAAGGGATGCCATTCAAAGGGACCTGGACAAGACTGAGAAGTGGGCCCACGTGAACCTAATGAGGTTCAAGAAGCCCAAGTGCAAGGTGCTGCACTTGAAAGCAGCCCTGCAGAGAAGGACCTGGGGGTTCAGGTGGACCAAAAGCTCGACATGAGCCAGCCGTGTGTGCCTGCAGCCCAGAAGGCCAACTGCATCCTGGGCTGCGCCAACAGAGGGGTGACCAGAAGGGTGAGGGAGGTGATTGTCCCCCTCTGCTCTGCCCTTGTGAGGACCCACGTGGAGCGTGTGTCCAGGTCTGGGGCCCCCAGCACAAGAAGGATGTAGGGCTGTTAGAGAAGGTACAGAGGAGGGCCACAAAGATATTCAGAGGGCTGGAGCACCTCTCCTGTGAAAAAGCGCTAAGAGAGCTGGGGATGTTGAGCCTGCAGAAGAGAAAGCTCTGGGGTGACCTTATTGCAGCTTTTCAATAAAGAGGGCTTATAGAAATGATGGACAGAGACTTTTTGCTTGGACAGGTAATGATAGGACAAGGGGGGGGGTGGTTTAAAACTGAAGGAGGGTACATTTAGATTAGAAATTAGGAGGAAATTCTTTACTCAGAGGGTGGTGAGGCACTGGCACAGGTCGCCCAGAGCAGCTGTGGATGCCCCATCCCTGGGGGTGCTCAGGGCCAGGCTGGATGGGGCTTTGGGCAACCTGGTCTGGTGGGAGGTGTCCCTGCCCATGGACAGGGGGTGGAACTGGGGGGTCTTTAAGGTCCCTTCCAACTTGAGACATTCTCTGATTCTATGATAATGGTGCATCTTTTCTTCTAGAATTCCCTAGAGGTCAGTATTTTGTTCTGGGCAGTTTGTGGATTCCGCCTTGTGACCTTTCCCAAACTCCATGTAACTTGCTCTCCAGTAGGATGACCAAGTTCCTTTGTGCTAACAGCACAAATCTTCGCACCCCCTTGCCTGCCCCCACGCTCTGCTGTGCACCTCACGCCGGGCTCCGGGCGCTGCCTGGGCTCCCTCACAGCCCTTTCGTTGCCCTCAAAGCCCTATTTCTCCCCGTTTTTTCACTCTTCCACTGCCCACTCCCCCATTTTGGGGCTCTTTCGTCTTTCTCTGCGGAAAGTGAGCACACCCTTGATGAGCACACACCGTTAAAACAAAACAAGAGCAAGACGGGAAGAGCCTGAAGCTCAGTGACCGTTTAACGGCCGCCCGCCGCCCGTTGAGGCGCCCCACCCCCGCGCCTCAACCGACGGTGGGCAAGGTGAGGGCAAAGCGCTACGCCCGGCTTCCCCCTCCCGCAGCGCGCATGCGCGCCGTGCACCACAGCGACACCTCCCTGCCTGCTAGCGCCACTGCAAGGCGCGGCCCCCGTCGTGCACGCTCACTGGACGGCTGCCCGAGGGGGACAGCCAACCCCCTCCTCCCCCTCCCTCCTAGTCTGCCGAAGCCGCTCGGGTGTTTCCGTCACCCCCCCGTTCCCCCCCCGCCTCCCATTCCTCCCGGTGCCGAAGCCGCTCGGGTGTTTCCGCGGCTGCCCGGTGGCGGGGCCGCTGCGGGCGGGAGGCGGTGGAAAATGGCGGCAGGGGGCTCGCTGAGGGCCGGGGCTGGCCGCGGCTGAGCGGGGAGGCGGCTGTGGGGCTGCGCCGCCGCCGGCGGGCCCTCCTCCTCCTTCTTCCCTCCTCCACCTCCTCCTCCTCCTCCTCCTCCTCCTCCTCCTTCTCCCTCCCCCGGCATGGACGCTGGCGCTGCGCGGGGTCGCTGTGCGCGGCGCTGCCCGGCTGCGAGGTGCCGCTGAGGGGGGCCGCCCGCCCGCCCGCCGCCCCCCGGGGGAACCATGTCGGACACCAAGGTGAAGGTCGCCGTCAGGGTCCGGCCCATGAACAGAAGAGGTAACCGGCTCCTACCCGCGCACCCCTTTGCGGCCAGGGGGCTGAGCAAGCGCCTTCCCCCCCTCCCCGTCCCCCCCGATCCTCTCAGCCCCCCCCCGGACCCCCTCCTGACCCCCGGGGGGATGTCGGGGGGCGTCCCGGCCGCCCGTCCATCCCCCCGCCGCCTCTCCTTGCAGAGCTGGAGCTGAACACCAAGTGCATCGTGGAGATGGAGGGGAACCAGACGGTGCTGCACCCGCCGCCTTCCAACGCCAAGCAGGGAGAGAGGTGAGAAGCGGGGCCAAAACCGAGCCCTCTTCCCCCCCCCCCCCCCCCCCCCCCGGGGGGGGGGGGGGAAGGGGGGGGCGACCCCCCCCGCCCCCCCCCCCCCCCCCCCCCCCCCCCGGGGTGTGCGAGGGGCAGCGGGCGGCCGTCGGAGGGCACAGAGCTCCCCGGGACCTCAGCTTTGTGTCCTGCGGGCAGCTGGAGGCGCCCAAAGGGAGGTGCGGATCGCTGTTAGCCTCCCGAGCCTGCAAGCCAATTCCTGGGTAAATGCTCAAAAACTGAGCCGTCGCTTAGGTGAGGATGGATGGACACTGACCGCGCACGCTGCTGCTCCCAGGAATTTCCCTTAAGCGCGGGCTGCTGGTGACTCGATGTAACCTTTGTGGGAACAAGAAGCAGAATTCAGACGTTGTCCTAGCGATGGTATTTTTTGTTTGCTGAGTTTTAACGTGCTTGCATTTGGTGATTACTGGTTCCTTTCTTAATTCAGTTGCCGTCATGTGGAATAGTCTGAGAATACGCTTAAATAATTTGGAAATCCGGCGTCTAGTTGTGATGCCCCGCTGAAGAATACCCTTGGAAATAGTCCAGAATACCAATGCACTGGACTGTAAAAATAGATCAGAACAGGAAAAGATTTCTTTCCTTTGAGGGAGTGTGGGGAAAGACGGGGAGGCAGGCGGGGAATAGTTACGTTGTTTGCTTATCTCTTTGATTACCTGTTGACAGCTCAGCTCGCTTGCTCTATTAAATATTTTTAATGCCAAGGAGTGTGAATTCATTTGCATGATTATAGAGATTTTCATCTGAACAAATTCTTGCTACTTAAGGTTTTATTTAAAATATCTGTGAGGTTGTAATAGCTATGAAAATTAGCGTGAGGATACGTTGGTATTTTTTTTCAAAGGCAATGTCGTGGCTTTTATAGTTTTCCAGCAGGAAAGGTCTACACCTTTTCTGTTCTTTCACGTCCAAGATGCGAAGGCCCTCTCACATTAATCTAAATAGTGGAATAAAGCTATAATCGTGTCAGTTGAACTTAAATCCAACCTGCGTGGTCTTCAGAGTCATTGTTATGGCTAATGTATTGGCCTGGGTCTTGAAAGATCTGTGCTCATTTCCAGTCCCTTTCATAGACTTTGTGCAATCTACAAGTCGTGCTGCCTCTGTGTGTCTTACATCCCATCTGCAAAATGGAAATCTTGTTTTCTTGAGACTATTTTAGGAGCTATGCTTTTTCTAATGTTTATTGAGCTTCATATATGGTGTCCATCACAACGCTGCTGTACTAATACCGACTCTTTAAAGTGAGTGGATTTGACAGGTACAAAGTGCAACGTTATGCGTGTTGGCTGCGGGTATTCAGGGAGACAATGCAGTGACTCTTTTGAGAGATTGTGTTTTGCGTTTGTCTGGCTTTAATACCTGTAAAAAATAATATATATATACTACCTCTTACCTAGTTTGAATTGGCTTCTGATGGTGTGCCAAGAGCCTTACGGCTGAGTTGTGACACTTGTGTGCAACCTCGTTATTGATAGCAGTGTTGGCAGGTGATAGCTGCCCTGCTTGCAGCCAGCCCACTGTGAGGGTGGAACTTGGCTGGCTGTTGAATGTTTAACTTGTGTGTTAGAAGGAAGCAACTGCATGACGTGAGAGGATTGGAAATGCTGATCGGAAGTAACTCACGCTGATGCAAAAATATGGTTTGGGTACCTTCTAAATGGCAGAGATTGTGTGGAGACCGTTGAGATGGCTAATGGCCATCTAGTGCCTTGTGAAGTTCCTTAATTTTTTTTTTTTCAGTGTTAAACTGTTGATTTCTGTTTTATTTTTTCCCATCAAGATAGAGTTTAATTCTCATGATGAAGAATGAATTCTATTCTTCTTCTGTGTGTACCCAAATAAAACGTCTATATAGACTGGCTTTGAATTGCCGAGTAGTTGCTGCTTGTACTTGGACTGGTGCCTTGACAGGGTTAGAGATGTCAAATGGATTTTTGGTTTTCTTTGTGTAGCTTGTTTTTATATAGCTCAACTGGATTTCTTCTTTCAGAGCAACCGTGTCATTGCAAAAATTACTTCCCTTGTTGGCTGATTAACTGGTCTTTCTGTTCTATATTGCATTATTTTAATATTCTGTTTAGTCTCTTTTACATTTTTCTTTTTATATGGAGATTGCCTTTTTTTCTAGAGGAATGAAAGTACAAGTTTGTGCTGTGCTTTGGAATTAGAATAAGTAGCCTTCTAAAGCAAATTTGGTTTCCAGGGCTGCTTTTCTTAATTGAGCTGAAGCAGAGAAACTGTAGTTGTTGGGGGGGGGGAGGAGGGGCAAGAGGGGAGTTCAGGACCATGTTCTTGATTTGCTTTGTGTTCTTAGTTGTACCTTTTCGATGTATTGGCGGAATTTTCTAAAGTAAAATTAGATATCTGCTATTAAAGTGCTGTTCATCCAAAAGCAAACTTTAAGTTTAGGAAGATCAAATTTTACCTTTTTTTCCTATTTTGTAAGGAGTTTTAAAATTAGATCTAATTTCAGATGCATCCTGTTATTGGATCTCTACATTTTATTACAGATACCTCTGAAGGATTTTAGACAGACAAGTTATGACAATTTAACAAGTGGCAAAAAATGCCTAAAATCCAAGACAGTGCTGTCACTTATTCAGCTTCTACTTCTGTATTAGTTTGCATTGGTGTTGTGTAAGTTAGATCTGGGTTCTCAGTTCTTCTGACAACTAGACCACAAAGCATCTGTACCTTAACAAACACAGCTACAAAATGGTAATTGCTATTAAATGTTTTATCTTTTTATAAACAGCAGGCCTTTCATTCCCTACAGGCAAATAGTTTTAGGATTCTAAACTAACAAAGAAGATGAAACAAAACATAGTAAAACCTAACAAGCTGAGTCTGAAAGACGGGAAAATCTTTACTGACTGTAGGAAGTGTGGACAGTTCAGAAAGAACCAGTTTTCATTAGCTGGTATCAGGTACATTCTCTGGTGCTGGCAAAGATTTTCTAAGTTGATTAGTTGCACTTCATGCCTTTAGAGGTTGTTTTAGTGTTACTAGTAGCATTAGTTTCCTTTATGTCTGCCTAAGTGTGTTTCTGTGTTGTTTTTGTTACTTTGTTGGTCTTCCATACATTTTTCCCCCCAAATTGGTATGGATTTCTCTTTCTTCCCAGAAGGAAATAATGTCTTGTATTTCTGGAAACCCTGTGATTTTTTTTCTTTCTGTCTTCGCATGGGAATCTGAATTTGCTTTATCCAAGTACACTCTTATTTCTGAAATGGTTATTCCAACTAACAGTCTTTTAGGAATTGGAATTGTTTCAAAGCCAGTAGTATACATCTTACTGTCATGCTATAAATGTTTGAATCTGGCTGGCATTAAGAACAGCATTAAATTGTAACTACGAAATAATTAGAGCATGAGCTTGCAGACAGTCTTTCAAAATATCTGAGTAATTATTATTTACAATGGAAATATCACACCCCTCTCTAGGTCTGTCAAAGGTTTCTCTTGATGTTAGAGATGCTATTCTTTTAGTAGGACAAATCAGGTTTTGCCAGGTGCCACCTGTGTTTTTGACTGTTGAAATAGGCTTTCCTCCATCCAGCCTTGCCTTTCAGCTACACTTTTCAAATACGTAGGATCTGAAAAGTTTATTTTGCTTCCCTGACTACAGTTCATGGCATGATCTTTCCGTTGTTAGTAAACAAAAGATTTGTATTGACAGAACTAATGAAGTACAGAGACAGTAGAACTGCAATACTGTTTCAACTGTAGTTTTGACTAAGCAGAAGGCATCTGTTGGGCAATTCATTACCTTAAAGCACAGTGGCCTTCTGCAAACTTTGCCTTATTAAAGATCTTGGGTCAAAAAAATAAGAAAGAAATCAGCAGATTGTGGAGCTAAACTTAAACTTACCACTTTCTGAGGAAAGTTGCTTTTTTTTCTTGTCTGACGTATTATTATTTTTTTTAAACCTATTTTAGGACTTGCTTGTCTGGCATTGTTACTTACATAGCAAACTAATAGCCACAATGCCAAATTATACTTAGGTAAAACTCTTATATCTTTAAATTACTCAGAGTGGCAGAATATTTATATATATATACTATTATATATATATATATATAAATATACATATATATATATTTTCAGTAGGTTTAAGCACTTTAATAAAACCAGTAGCTGGGAGCAGGTATGTGTATGGGGTCTATCTAGTTCTTGTAGGTTGTGATGCTTCCAAAGATAATGATTTGATTATGCAGGACGTGCTAACTAGGATTAAAATCAGATTTTATTCCTAGTTAGTGTGTCTTAAAATTCTTGTTTCCAGAAAGCAGTTATTGCCTCCTCCCCACCTTGGGGAAAACAATGTTTCGAATGGTCTTTAATGGTCCTTCAAGTGGTCACTGTGATGCTTTTTTTTTTTGACATGTTGTTTTGAACAGCATCAGAGATGAGAGAGGAGTGCAGTTGCCCGGAGAGGATGTGTGTTTCTGGTAACGGTCTCTATTTCAAACTGGAGCTTTGGGAAGCTGAAACAGGGTGATGCCTTTCTGCGTCATCAGATGCCTTTCTGTATCTGAAGGCATAATCAAGAAGATCGTGTCCTTGATGCATCTACTCTGAATTTTCACCTGAGCTAGATGGTGAAGTAACAGCAGGCAGCAACCTTTATCTTTGTCTAGGGGAAATTGTAAAAGCAATCTGACTTTGACCTCTTCGTTTAGCTTCCTGTTCAACATCAATGTTCAGGATGTGAATTGTTAACTTTGAATCTTTGTCGAAGAGGTGTGTTTGAGTGATAAAATGTATGGCTGGCCAATGTCATTTCAGAACCATTTTCGCATTGCTGTAACTCACTCATGCCACAGGTGGGATACTAGATGCAGTTCCATGAAACCACCATTCTAACTCTTGGTTTCAAATTCCTGTTTGCTGAATTCCATGTATTTTGGAATTTCCATGTATTTCGGATTATGAATTTGTGGCATGGCTGTAGGTTCTTTCTAAGGTTGCCTGAGCCATGGGTACGTGGAACACCTGTTACCTTGCCATGTTCATAAAATCCAGGCAGCTGTTGGGACCTTGTGCTTTGGTCTTGAAAAGGCATTGCTAGAGGAAACTACCACTGGACGCTATTGAGACTGTGGGTATGCTGCTAGCAGTACGTAGCTGGCAGTATTTCAGAGCAGAAATAACGAGCTTGAAGAGAAGGAAGACTGTTCTTGATAATACCATGCTTAGGCAATCGTTGCTTTGTAGGCATTCCCTGCTTTCTGGACTGCTATGCAGTTACACTTGAAAACAATACTCAGCATACAGTAAAACTGGGTTCACCTTCCATTTTGTCTCTTTTTTGTGATGTTAGAAATGCCCACAGAGTAGACGATGACAAGATTTCCTAGATAAGTTAGCTGGCCTTCCAGACATGCTTCGCTTCTGTGTTTAGAAGGGGCAGGTACATGTGCATTTATCTATTATTGTGACTGGAAATGTGTTTTGAGATCTGGATTCCTATTCAGTACACTTTGAACGTGTTGTTTATTGAAATTATGAAATAAAAAAAACAGCTGCTCTTTTCAAATGGATTTATGTTTGCCCTTTTCTTTGGGGAGATTGGAACTGAAGGAAAAGCTTTAGTTTCACCTCCTTTACCCCTTTTCACTTCGTTTGCCCCTCTTGGTATAAATTCCTTTTCAAAGGAAGAAGACCATCTCTACAAGATCACCTTTGCTCTGTGCATCTAGTATGCTTATTAAATGTGCGTATGGTCAAGTTTCAGACCTAAAAATTGTAGCTGTTGACTCATTTAAAGTTAGGTGGTAGTTGTAAATGTATTGTAGTGGCACTGGTGGGGCCTAGATCCAAGATACTTCAGCAAGCGCTAACGAAGTCCCTGTTCCACCAAAGTCCTGCTCAGAGAGAAGCAGCACGCACAAGCATCCGTTCAGGTTAGGGCTATGTATTGCAGGGCACTGGGCTGCAAATCTTTGCACACGTTTGTGGTGATGAAGTGAATTCCTTGTCTGAGGCCTGCAGTGCAGCAGGCACAGGCGGGCATCTGTCATCGAGGGAGCCGTCGTGGCGACACTTGTGGTAATAAGATTAGAGCTAAATCTTTAAACTGACAAAAAGTACTCATCGCTGCTGTGTTTCTGAGACATTACCGTGTTTGAAGTCCTTTCTTTCTCTGAAGCTGGGGGCAAACTGAGTAGCAGGAAGGGCAACTGACCCTGGCTGCATTGCCATGTCTCTCACACGGAAAAGTTGTGTGCTGTGGTGGGAAAGTCCTGGGGTGGCTCTGCTTGTTTGGCCTGGCCTGGCTGTGGTGCGAGTCTATTCATGGAAACAATTACTGCCTACTCTAGTGAAATGCCAGCTGCTGCAGCAGCGCTGTGCAGATTCTGTTGCTTAACTGAATAAGTTCTCCAATTGCTTAATTCCTCGTGTTTTGTAAGGATGCCTGTGAACAACTGCAGAGAGTGGAGCGAGTGCTACGGAAGTGTCAAAGTGTCGGCTGGAGACAGTGAATTGTACGTGCTCAGTAAGTGCAGCCTGCAAAGAAAAGGCCCCTACTGAGCAATGATTTGCACCGCAGGACTCGGCAGCAAATTAACTTGAGACCTGAAGCACCGTGTTAACTAAAACAGTCGTGCTGTTGCCTGGAAGTAATGCTGCTGTGTCTCCTTTTACGAGAGACAGTTGAAGGCATGTGAGCTTGTTGACTGAGTTGTGAGCTTGTTCCATCAGTATGTGACTTTCTGTGTTGATAGGAAGTTGGGCATCAGAGTTTGAGTAATGTCTTGTGTAGTATCTTCATGATCCTTCTATGGTGTGTGTTGGACGATGTCTGGGAGCTGAGGGAGGAGCTCAGGAAGTGCACAACAAGCAGATTGACCTTCATACAGTAAATTGTCAATCAGAAAAATGCATTGCTGACAGGGGTCACAAATCAGTGACATAAGCTCAAGATAATCTGTGCTGGTGAACAGTAGGAGTTAGATAAGCAGCTGTTTTTAATTCCATGGGAGAGTGTCCCTTCATTTCATTTACTGTTTTGGAGAAAAGTGAATGAATGGCTTGTTGTGCTGTTTAGTGCTAATTAACTTCTACAGTTATGCTTTCATTTTAGATTAAAAGCCAACTATCATTTTTTTTTCTTTAAGGAAAAAGCAGCCATCAGGTCTAATCTAGGTCGTCAGTCTAATGAAATTCATAGCCATTTCCTGAACTAATAAATTCCTAGTCATCAGTCTCAACCCCTATTTGGTGTTTTGTTATATCCTAAGCAGAGACATCCTGAGGCATATACATGCCTACCGAATACAGCTACATCTTCCTCAGGTGATAAGTTAGTGACTTGTGAGGTGTAACTTTTCCTCTAGGAGGTAACCTAAATGTACTCTTGTTTCACATAGATCACCGTAGGGGTATGTCATTTACTGTACCTGTTTTGAGGTGTATCAGGCTTATTGTTCACTAGCAAAAGGGAAGATACTGGTGGTCTCTGTTCTGCCAACTAGCTCCCATCGAACCCGTGCTGCTGTCCGGTCATGTTTAGGAGCAGCACAGCTAGTAGGCTGGTGCTGCTTATTCTGAGATTTGTGGCGTCACCGCATCTTCTTTTTGCAGTGTACGTATATTTGAAGAATTTTAAGCATTTCAAAAACATGAATCAAAGCAGCTGCTGTGGCTGGAATGGCACGCTTATCTCTGCGTATGTTTATGAATATAGTGTTCAATATGTTAAAAACTACCAGGATGCATTGTTAATTGTGAACTTTATAAGACGCTGTATGCTGTTGTCCAAGTAACGTGCTTTATATTAAAAACAGATTGCTGAAACTGTCAGCATTTAAGTATTTTTCCTTAAAATTTGTTGTTCTAGAGAACATTTTAGACTTGCAGATGAAGCAATAAAAAGTGTACGTGATATCCTGTTTATTGAGCTTGTAGTTCTCGTTTATTGTTCTGCCATCTCTTTTTATACACAAACATCAATCCTAAATAAGCAGCATTCAAAAGCCTCCAATGAGATTATATTTTCTTCTAGCACAGGGCTTCAAAATCTGTCTCTTCAGCCACTGGAATAGTTTTGGTAGTATTAAGTATAAGCATGTGGAGCTGTCTGTTCTGCTTAATATTTCTTGTATGATGACAAGGAACAGCAGATCTTTGATAAGAAACTTCAATACTTGATACTGCTTCCCATGTGGTTTCCACTTTTTGTCTGACTGATTGAAATCAAATCATGTGCAGGGTAGCTGAGAAAGTCTTCCATGAATTTGATTCCGTCAGAACTGAAGGTTAAAGGACTGGCTGTGATGGTTTTATCTGCAAAATGAATGGATTTGCACAGCGATCAGCACTGGTTGCTGTGTGGTTTTTAACACTTCCTAGTTCTTATGTTCTTGAATTTTTACTTGAAATTCACTTTTGCTTTGGGATTTGAAAGCCAAGGCTTGTTTTACAGTAGTTGAGCTTTTCCTGAAGATAAGCCAACGGAGTGTTTCAGTGGAACTGGTGGAAGTTTTCTACTGGCAAAGCCACATTATGGCCCTGAATGAGAAGCATCCTGGGCTGCTTTGGAAAGTTCTTGTCAGTATCTGTTGATGTGAGTCTTTTACGTATACAGGGTGATGTAAGTTTGCAGTGCTCTATACTTGTGTTGGTTTTGTAGTGTCCCCTCCCTGAATGATGCAGGTCCTGAGCATTTTGATAGAGTTTTTGTTTCCTTTCTGTCATGCCATGTCTTCATTCCCTGTTTTGAGATGTTCCTGAATTTCCTTTAGACGTGATATATGTTTTCATATAACTTCATCTAATGAAATCAAGCTGAAACAGAAATTGGTCCTTTGGTAAAATAAAGAAATATTCCTATATTTGGTGCATGCAGTTGAAGAGCTTGATATATTACTCACATATCCTCTATGCTCAGCAAATAGCAGTTGAGTTTGGTTACTTTGCAGTTATATAGTAGAGTAAAAGAGCAGAAACCGTTTGTGATCTCTCACGTTTTGCACTGTACTGGTATAAAAAAGTGCTCTTGGAAGCTTTGTCAGAAGTGTATTGTGGAACATCTTCCCAGTACTCAGGTTTTGCCATTTCACAGCTTCTTACCCTGACCACTGTGGATATGCAGTTCTGGAACAAACTGTCTAGAAAACAATCTGGCTTTTTCTGTGGTGCCTATTAAATTTAAAAAGGAGAAAGTTTTGGATAGTTGATATTCTTCTGGTGTAAGTAAGCTATGTCTCTGTTATACCTGTGTTCTGTGTTGGAGTGTCCTTGAGAAATGCTGCTTCAGTATCTGCACAGAAACTGAAACATTAGAAAGTGCGAAAGACGGCTCCTTAACAAACTGGCTGCTGACATGGCAGGATAGAGGGAAAGGATATGTGGGGAGCAGGACTGGAAGGATAACGAAAGGTGGGTGAGAGGTACAGAACTGGCTGCCTAACAATATTACAAACTCCACAAAGTACATACTGGGGGAAACCAGGCCAAAACAAAAGTATCCTGTGAGCTTTCTCCCATCCTGCTGAAAGTATGTACGATAAACTGGCATTCTGCGAGGAAATGCTACGTTATTCATGTGTGTTCTGGTTGAGATCCAAGTTGCAAACAAAAAGGAAGGTCAGTTCTTGTAAACAGGCCATTGAACACAAGACAGAGCTTACCATGTACTGAGCTTGTCAGGAGCTTCCAGGTCCTTTGTATTTTTAGTGAGGTGTTTATAACATCGTAGCTAAGATTGTGTTGTATTCCTAATTTTCAGTGTGTATTTGTAACAAGCATTTTAACACTGTTTTTTATTTGCTGTTAATTAAATGTCCATCATGTCTGAGAATCTGCAGAAATTGGCTATGAAGTAAGTGCTCATATGTCCATCTAAGATAGTGAAAGTGTCTGTGAGGATGTAGCACTTGTTGTCTTACCACTCCATTGAAGGAGACCTTACATTGATTACTTTTTTTTTCAAATAAATTCAGTAGATGTGTTCCTCTCAGCATCCCAGCTCTGCATCTTGATTCCTTGTTACTGTCTGAAGGGAATGTCTGACTCCCCCATGGTAAAAGTTCGAGGTTAGCCTGTGCTAGTTCTGTTTTAAAATGCTCAGCCGGGCGTAGAAGATGAGTGCTGAGCCTAGATAGGCATCAGTCTAATCTCTCCTCTTTTGTCTGACCATTCTTTAGGGTAGGCTGCATCCTCTAAAATAGCTTTTGGAGTTTGCTTTGCAGACGCGAGCGTGGCTCTGGGAGGGGAAGCTTTTTGTCAGAAACAGTGCAAGTATACAAGCTTTGTGCCCTTACTGTAATCTCTCCTTACTGCCTTCTGTGCTCACAGATAGAAGCTTTGCATATGCTTCAAGGGACGCGGTGTTACTTTATTGGAAATTTCGGTATCAGCTGATCATTACAGAATGACATCTTGCAACTCTGTGCTAGTTTAAATGCAGAAATGCAGATCCAGAAATGCAGATTTGCTGGCTCGATGCCCTTAGTGTTTTGCGATTCTCGCGTGTCTTCCGAGCTGTGTTTCTTCTGCTGCGTGCTCTGACCCGTGCTATTGATTGCTATTTGAGAATTTACTGAATAAGGCAGAAATTCGTGGCTCATGTGCAAGACACTCAAATATGCTTTGGAAACACTCTGGCACCCACATGACCAATGTGTTTAAAATGAGTTTTATAAAATCTCTCCAAGCCAGCACAATCTTAATCTGTCATCTGTTGTAAAGAAGGGTGTTGCAGAACAACTCCCTCACAGTCCTAAAAGTGGAATTTGAAATTCCTGCACTTTTTTGAAGGTATCTGAATCTTTGTTGTGGTTCAGAAAAGGTACTCACATAAGTGACCTCTTGCCTGTCTGCCTTTGTAGTGATTAAAAAAAAAAGTAAACAACTATCTCTTTGTAGACTCGTCATGAGATTTTATAATACGGAATTGCAGAGCTGAGTTTTGAGGGAGGAGTACTTCATCAGCAGTGTGTATAAACGAAAGAAAATAGCAACGTTAGTGATAACATGCAGTTGTTATGTGGGAAAATGAGCATTGTCAGAGTTGAGTAAGCTCAAGGGGAGTGTTTGATTAGACTAGGAAACTTTTTTTTTTTTTTCCCAAATAATAGTGGAAAGCTATGCACTTGAAATATTTTCTATAATTATTGTTCTTTTTCATATCCAAAATAGATGGTGCGTTGTAGATTTGCTACAGAACTTTTCTTATAAATGGAGAAAGAAAAGGACACTGTGTGCTTTGTTGTTTTGCTCTTAAAGGGCTAAAGGGGCAAGTCCTTGATTCCTTTAAAAATAATTTTACTACATTTTTTCCCCTTCCCTCAACTGTTTTTCCATATGAGGCAGATCATTTTTTTGCCTCAGTGCTGTTAATCTAAGGGCCTTTGAAGTGGGATGCTTGCCTTAGCTGCAGCTTCTCCTGTAGCATATCTTTCTAGTCCTGCTCCTTTACTTTCATGTCTCAGTTTGCAGGCGTAGATCAAAATAAATTGAACTGGTCTGGAGTTACTAACCAGACACCAGAACTTCTACACATTTCTGAAACAGAACAGCTATTTAAGCAAAAAGGAGGCAGCTGTGTCCTTATTATGTTGGAAATTGCTGAAAATTGAGTGCTGATGCTGACTTTATTAGTGATGATGTTCAAAGGGGGAAAGCTGTGCTCGAAAATTCATGCGGTAACTTTCATTTGAACAATTTTGAATTTAATTCTGTTTGTCAAGCCTGAAATACGTTTGCAGTTTTGCTGCATACCTACTTTGCTTCTTCACTTTCTCATCCCAGTATAACTAACCCCAAACTCTTGACCTTGGGTAGTATTTCCCTTCTCAGGTCAATAAATAAAGGAGTGCTTATCGGAGTTCAGGAACTTGTGGAAAGTCCTATGAAAGGGTACACAGTATTTCAAACTGACCCACTTATTCTGAGTCTTCTTCCGTAATATTTCTCATTCTCCTTTAAAGCCTCTTACACGTTTTTTGAGAGACTGCATGTATTTCTACTTAATTTCTCCTAGGCTGTGTACCTCTAGCCACTCTGCAGGCAGATCTCCGGGTAAATCACTGAGGCTGAGGGTTGTTTATGGCACAGGTAACGAGTTAAGTTGCAGCTCCCAAAGCAGGACTTCATTTCAGCATTGTGGGATGCTAACTGGGGAGTTTTGCAGGGCCTCACCTGCTCCTGCACGGCCTCAGCCCTGGACACCCGCAGCCTGGATGCTCACATCAAGTACCTGGCAGCTGTGGGCGATGGCAGCTTCCATCCAGGAGGGCTCTGCAGGCCTGCCCAAACCCTGCCGTACCGGCTGTTCCTGCCTGTCCCTCGGAGCTCGGAGGTGGGAGGAGGTGGCAATGGTGCAGTCGAAAGCAACACTGGGGTAGGACAAGGCCAAAAGTAGGTGGCTGTGGGCCTTTGCTACCATTTGACTAGTATGTGTTGCAGAAGGAGCGTGTGCTCAGGGGATGAGGTCCGTGGTGACAGCCAGTTTTAAAGCTCGGAGTCCAGGGACTGGCTGTACAGAGATAATCAACTGCGGCATTGATTTGGCCTTGGGGTGTGCCCACAAGGCGCTGCCTAGCGTGCCCTCTGTTAGCTGGGCTTTTCCGTTGTTGGGCATGTAGCAGGAGTAGAGCTGAGTGCAGATCGCAGTGCAGATGGGACTCAGTGGGACTCTGAAGGTGTGTATCAGCATTTTAAGGAGAACTTCAAGTACTTCATTAAAGATTAAAAACAAAGCAGTTTGTGTACTTTACAATAAAGTAGGGTGAAAGCTCACAGTTTAAGTGAAATATGCTTATTGACCTTACTAATTTTGCCGAATGCTAAATTTAAAGCAGAGGTATTGGTAGTACCTGGAACAGCACTGGACAGGAAAGAATATATTTTTTCCCTGGCTGCTCTGTGAAAGCGACCTTCCATCGTGTTACTGCAATACAGGATCATTTGTGCACACTTCACATCCGCGTGCAGAAATCCAGATCTCTGTCCTTACCTGGCTCCAAACAGACATCAGCATGGGCCATGGTGTCCTTTGGTCTCTGGGTTAGCACCAGCTGGCTGGGGCCAATTTCCAAGGCTGACTCATCAGCATTCAGACTCTTTAAATGTATGCAGCTAATCTTTATGGCAAACCTCATCACTTCTGTGCAAGCATGTCCACAGATAAGTTTATGCCTTTCTCTTGTTGATTTTACTCTTTCATCTACCTTCCATCTTCTTGACCTGCTACCTGCATTCTCCCATGCTCTTTAAGTACATTATTTAAAATCTCCAGAAACGATGGCATTTAAAAGTTAAAAGATTGAGTGCTGTTAGCAAGCCCTGGCAGCACTGTGCTTTTTATTTTAAATTGGAAGCTTTGGTTACCTTTGGTCTTCTGTAGTTGGTACAGCAGCATGTGTGTGTTGCTTGTGTCTCAGCTCTGCTTTCTGTGCCTTGCTTCCTCTACTAGTAACTTATCTCGTAGTGCTCACTGACTGTTTTTTTCTGCTGTTATCAACTGCTTTGTGTTTCTGTGTATGAATAGCTTAATATATTCCTCCTGCTCTGAAACTTGTCAGGGCTGTTAGGTTGATTTTATTGTAAGATGATCGTGCTTTCTAATTTATTTTTTTTTTTTTTTCCTGCTGTATGAAGACAAATCTTAGTGAAAAGCAATCTTTTATTTATTTTTTTTTTCCTGAAATACAGCTCTGTGTGTTCCGCACGTTGCTGCAGATCTGGAGCTAAAATGCTCAGCTAGACCCCAGTGAATCTGCAGGGGGATGGAGACTCCTGTTCTCAAACTCTACCCGATCCCCTCAGAGCACTCCTTTGCTAACCGTACCCTGCCAGCACCATATCCAGGCGGGGCTGTGTATGCATTTGGTACCTGGTCAGGCGCTCTCCACCACGTGAAAGTGTCCATGCTCTCTCTCTATTTTTAGAAGTTAGCTTGTCTTTTCTTCAGTTTTTGCTTTGTTTTGTGCCTGGAGCTAATAAGTGCCTGCTTTTTGTCTACACAATAAGCCTGGAACATGGATAAAATTCTCACAGGTAATGGTAGAAGGAAGATATTTCAAACAAATTATACCTTTCACTATAATAATACAGTAGTGTTCTGCTCTCTGTAAACAAATGTTCGTAAAATGAATTGTGGATGTAAACCTGGTTCTGCAGTCTGAGATCACAGCTCAAAAAAACACTTTGAGGGAATAAATGCTGTTGGCTGCAAGCCAAGGAGAGAGAAAAAGATTCAAGGAAGACTTTGGGGGGTGGAAAAAAAAGGAGAATTTGTTCAGGAAAGGACAATAATCTTTTTAAAATACCTGAGCTGCATACGAACTTTGGGCTACTTGAGTAAAACTCCATTGAGAATACTGCATGTTGCTTTAACATGTGTTTTAAATGTAGAAGGATGTCTGGAGAGAAGCAATTTTTTGGTTAAGGAAACAACTACTTTCTGACACCGGTACGCTGTGCAGGCTGCTGGTCAGAGTTCAGGATGTCTCCACTTGTGCATTCTGTGAAGATTCCTGGGTGATGAATGAAGTCTGCTATCAGTACGTGTAAGAGTTGCATAGTGTAGCAAGGCAATCTGGGACGATGATTATGATCACTGGCAGTCTTTGCCCAAACTCTCTCTGGAATTTGGTAGCAAAATTGCTTAGTTCATATGTATGTGTTATCTCTGTATGTGTGTGTATATATAATTATGAATTATCTCTGCATATTGTTTATAAATTTCTGTTGCCCTTAAACTACACTAAGATATGGAAAGATGCAAAATCATGATTTTAATAAGTCATCTGGAATTCTAGAGGCCAGATTCTCCATCTCCTTATTTCCAGTTGTCAATAAGCTGTGTCTGTATTGTCCATCACTGAGTCTCTTGGAGCTTCACGCTTGTTGGTGTGTTGGGAAGCAGTAGATCTGCCAACCTTTCCCTGTACTTTTCTCATACTCAGAGCTGTTATTTTGCTACCAAAGGCAACGTGTCAGTGCAAAGTCACTGGGCAAGCTCTGTGGAGAGAGAAGAGGTTGGCCTCAGGTGGTCACATTTCCAAAGCAAAACTATCTTTAAGTTAATCTGCTAGGTGACTGTTTCAAGTATACTACTGTGTCTTTATGCAGAGCCATATGTGGGATAAATTGATGAGAAGAGGTTTGGTGCGGCAGGTGCAGCATGTGAAAGGAGTTGTAGTATGTGGGCTGGGCATCCTTGTGTGAAATGTTGGCTTTTTAGGGAGTGGGATAAGCCTGAGCTGAAAATTCAAATAAGTTTTTACTGCTTTTCTTTACGTTGCCTTTGGTATCATGGGCTGAAAAATATTAAGTCCTTCTCAGAGCTGATAAATTCATAGTTCTGAGGATTTTAGCACTCAAGTGTAACAAGTTAAACAGAGGTCTCTCTAGTCTGTATACAAGTTTTGATTTATAAAAGCAGGAGATTCCTTACTTCTTTTTCTTCTTAATATTTGACTTAATGTTTTTGAAGGGGAGACATCAAATAGCATGTTTTGTGTCCCTTTTCTAGAGTTGTCTTTTCGGAGTTTCTGAGCACTCTGTTCTCTGGCAAACTCCAAAGTAGATGAGAATGGTCAGCTCTGAGCATGTTTGTGCTGATAGGACACTTTTAATTGTGTTCCCCACTCCTTGAACAAATTGTTCCAGCTGTCTTCACAGAACAGTAAAGATACACTCAATTACAAGTAATTAATGAGACAAATCAGGTTATGATGGGTGAGCTTTCTTTTTGAAAATGAAGGTTATTTAGTATCTCTTCTAGTCTAATTTTTCATATGGCAGATCAGACCTGAAGTTCTGTTCCTGAGGAAGAAAGCTGTATTGTGGATGGTTTTTCATGCTGAGCATTAGAGTTCAGATCGATGTATGAGCGAGTGCTGGAATTCAACAAGTAGCATGTTCAAAATTTTCCTAACAATTTATACCTTAGGTAGCAGAATATCTTTCACACAACCAATAAATGTGAAGTACAGCATTGCAAAGCACTTAAAGTAGTTGGTCAAAGCAGCAAAGAAATGACAATCCTTTCATCGTGCAGCTCCTCTGAGTACATCGGAAAAGTATGAGGGAGAACATACTCCACTGTAGTTCCAGGCCACCTGCAGAGGTGTATTCTGTCATGAATAAATGCAGTTCACCAATTGCTGCAGGAGACTTCTCTGGTAGACATGCATCTTCTATCCAACCAAGAAGTGTTTGGGTTTTTTGTGTGTGTGACTCTTACTGCAATATGTTAATAGTAACGAGTATAAAATGGATATAAAATCTTATTTTTAATAGATACCAGCTAACTTTATAGGTGTAGCTTTTTAATTTACACGTGACTGTAAGGAAGCTTGGGCCTCCAAGCTATTTTGTGCCTCAGATTTAACTTAAAATGTAAAGTTGCCAAAAGGAACAAGTAGCAATGTACAAAATACATTAAATTGTTGCTTTAGGTTGTTTTTTCTTTTACAGTTGTGTGACCAATGAGAGCTTTAAGTGTCTGTGGGCCAGGAAAACTTTGCTACCTTGCAACTGCCCTGTGCAGCTACCATGGCTCAGCTGATTCTTGGTAACTTGGTTAACTCTAAGCTTATTAAAAGTCTTGAGATACAGAAAGTTAATGGCTGTTTACAACCATTACTATGCAGCATATAATAAATTATGCAGAGATAGTATCTGTGAAGGAAATATTCTTTGAAGGCACTTTATGCGTTGAGCACTAGGTTTGCATAGTGTTGAATCTTTAAATTTGTCAGGCCTGTCTGTAAGGGAGCCTTCCTCCCATTCAGAATACTTCACGTTGTAATTTTGGCTTTCTATTCTTTGGTAGTTGAGGTAGTCCTGAGGTTTTCACTCCTCTTACTTTGTTTGTATTTCATTTTCTGCAACAATTTATGTGGTTCTTTGTAGAAGCCAGGTAATCAGTCTTGCTTATATATTTTTTTCTTTTAAAAGACATGCTTCTCTTCGTGGGCAGCAGGTTTGTTTGTTTTCCAGAGTAGGTAGTCGCTAACTGGCAAGTAAAACATTTAGTTTTTAGATGTCTTTGTTTTTCTGATTTCTATGTTTTCATTATTACCGTAATGTTTTTTACTCATCTTTTTCATTAACCTGCTCTATGCTGTGTTATAGTGTTTCTTAACATCTCAAAAGTGGAGATAACTGGTAAGTCGCTTCTCTGAAGGGGATGTTAACATTTTCATTACCATTTCCCTGCTTAACTCTGTTTATATTTTGAACTCCAACAAACAAACCCAGGTCAAACCCTGGCTTCAAGTAGTTTGCCATATGGTTCATAGAACTGAAAGGTCAGTGAAGGAATTCTTTGACTGTTTGCCAGAATATCAATGAGTACAAAAATGTTAACACTGATACCTATCTTTTTTTCCTATCAAATTATTCTTAATATGTTCTGAAATTGTTTAGCATGTTTAAATTAAATAAAAGATCCGGAAAAAAAGTTTTCTCAGTAGGTTTTAAGAGAAATATGATAGCCATTGCCTATAATGGAGAAGTATCATGATGACGCATTTTAGACTTGAATTATCATGATTATACTGAGGAAACAGAAAATAAACGTTCATGATTGCTGTTATGTGCTTTACAGAAATGCCTCAGAAATATAAAAATCCTCTGTTGTAATACACAGTCCAGTAATCGTGCGTATTTGTAGCGCTGGGTTTAACTTTTTATAATTCAGCCATGGATTTTAATATTCTGCACAAATGGTGCAGCATCTTATATTCTTAAGATATTTGATACTCAATGGGAAATTGGAGCTATAGAAAGACTATTTTTGGAAGTTTCCTAAAGGGATAAAGCAAGTAATTGGAATTCCACAGAGATTCCTACTGTGGACAGTGTGGCACAATACTGAATGGATGACTGAGTTACAGCAGTGATACTGGGAGGGGGGAACACAGGGAGCAGAAACCTGGGCAATGTAGATGAGTTGTGAGTGGAAGCCCATGCACAAGATAATTCAATCAATCTGCTTGGAGTTGCAAATAGGCAGTTTCATAAATGAAATAATAAAGGAAACTGATGGGTGTGAATGAAGGAGTTTGTAAAAAAAAAAAAAAAAAAAAAAGGAAAAAAGCAAAAGATTTGAACTGAATTTTGATGCTTTTCATATTCATAGGTCTCTGCTCTCAGAATTAGTGAATCAGTGATGCTGAATTTGATATGCATATTTAAATATGGCACTAGGCAGAATTTCACTGCAAGAATACTCAATTACTGAGTACAAATAGTAAAATCAAATATATGTACGATAATAATCTAGGCTGCAATTATCAAATAAGATGGTTAATTAACCTTTCATTTTTTTGTTGTTGTCCATGCCTATGAACTAGGACCACCTTTTAACAATAGCTTTTTCTTTGGTATTTGCCTGCCTTGTGTATTTGGGCTGTATAGTTTTCTGAAAGATAAGAATCAGAAATGACATGGAAATCTGGAAAACTGTACAGGCAGAGAAGAGTTGACTGCTCTGAGAGAAGTTCTGCTTTTTGGAAGCCGTAGACGGATGGAAGAGAGTATTAGGTGTTATGAACAGTATCAGGAGACTTTGTTAGGAAATAGGTCGGCGAGCAAGAAGATAGTTAATGACAATTCACAAGAAGGTTTCTCATCACTTAGAAGACTGGGCATGAAAGCAGAGTAGAATTTCTAAAAGTTCTGTTGCTAAGTTCAGTGTTATTTCCATTAGCAATGTTCGTGCTTTTTTCCCCAGCCTTTAAGGAGAGTAGAAGATTGACCTGCAGAATGAGCTTGTGAAGCCTCATGCAATCTCTGAAAGTTCTTTGTTAAACTCATACTAAAACAATAGCTTATAAAAGAGAAACTTCTAAACAATATATGCAATACTTCTATACAATATATGTGAATGTGGTGGTTTCATACTGATGGCCAGCTGAATTCTAGCTCCTTCACACCATGCTCTCACTCCCCTTTCTCAGAGGACGGGAGGTTGGAGAAGGCAGTACAATACATTGGTATGTGTGTGTGGAGGCTCAGGTTTTGAGATCAGGATAATTTAATTAAAGGGGAAAAACAAGGAAAGGCTGCATGGAAGTAAAACCAGAACACCGTTATTCTCTAACTTCTAATAATGAGCGTTATTTGGCCACGTCCCTGGAAGCAGGGCCTCAGTACGCATAGCGGTTGTTTGGGAGGATGGGGGGTTGTTGGAGAGGTCCTGAAGCTGTGCCAGTAGCGCTTAGCAGCAGATACAACAGTGGTGTGATACCAGTGCTGTTCTAGCTACAAGTGCAGAGCACAGCACTGGATAGGCTGCTGCGGGGAAAGTTAACATCCCAGCCAGACCCAGTACAGTAGATCAAGATGGAAACCATTTGTATTTATGAATCACCTGTACGGAGCTCCTTACTCTGGGATACGCACATTATCAGTGGCAGAATATTAACTCTCATTTATCCTTTGAGCTACCTAGAACTTCCATGCGTGCTAGTAAGACTTGGCACCAACGCTTCAATTGTATATATGAGAAATTTTTAGCCAGGTGTGCAATCTCATTTTTAGTCTGTGGGCTTTTGAGCCTGAAAGCATACAGGAGGTGTCCTCACTTCTGTGGAGACATCATACTCTTTGCAACACCTTGATACTCATGGATGTTCCGGGGGGGGGGGGGGGGTATGACTTTGAGGTATGTTTTGTGGGGAATTTTTTTGAAGGAACACCAGGTTACATGTTGATACATGATGCGATGAGTTATGGAAAGAGGGTTGACCCCTTAAATGTTGGTAAGGACTTCTGGTGTAGGTGTCTGGCCTAGGGTAATCTTTGTGTTTTTAAAGTCTTTTTTTCCTACTTTTGTCATCTGACTTGTGAGCATGCAGGTATAGTTGATCTGCGTGGTTCCTTTGTGTGCCTGAGTAGTGGAGAGATTTTAGTCAGGTTTTGCATGTTCTTGCGTTTGCCATAAGAGAAGTTGTGTTTGTTAAAAGCAATAGTTTTTAAAAAAACACAAGAATTTCTACTGCACATGTGCAGTATTTAATAATTTGATTATTTAATAAGTAAATTACCTAAAAACTGTGCATTCTCAATGAAGTTGTTAAAGTTGTTTCCTTCATTTGGTGGTTACTAATGCCTTCAGTAACACTGCTGTAACTTCAATGAGAAGGGGAGATAGAAAGCCCTCATAAACCATGGTTAAATTCCATTTTTAGTATTTCACTCATGCTCCCTGAGTTGTGCAATTTTCAAGTCGGAGAACATAAAAGTGCCCAATGTGTCTAAGATAACAGTGTGCTTCAGTTACATATGCTTATAACATGTTAAATAACACTCCATGATTCTTGTCTGTTTGAAAAAAATAAATTAAAAGCTGTGTAAAATTACCATCAGTGCTCAGTTAGGTATTGTTTGAGTTGCACAAAAACAGTTTCCTGAATACTTACTTTAGAGGTGCTCATTATCTGGCTGCCTCTTGAAGTGCTGCCTCTGACCGTAGAAATTTATTTCAGCTTGTATACAGGAAGCAGCTTATTGCCTTGATGTAGCTGCTTTTAATTTTCTAAATAATTTGAGCAAGGTTGATAGATACATTTTAAAAGGAAGTAGTTGTAAAGCCTTGGGACTGCTATTAAAAGCAGGTGCCAAGTAAATGGAGTTGTATTTTTTCAATGGTGAAAAGGATCTTAGTTGCTTCTCAGAGATAAGCAGAAACTTTGCTCTGGAAGGCTGCTGTTAATGAGCTTGACTTTTATTACTGCCAGCTGAATAAGCAGCTCAGAGCAGCTAAAGGAATCTTATATTAGTCTTATACCAGCTGGAGTCAGCACAGATGGCAGTAATAGTTTCCATCACTGGGCAATGATAAATGTCTGCTCTGTTGTAAACATGAAGGAGAGTTGAATAGAAATCCCAAGTTATGAATTTGCTACAGTTTATTAAGAATGTATTGAGTAAATGTAAGAACAAGTTCTGAGGCGTAAAATGTTACGTTTTTGTGGACCCCGTTATTATGGACAACGTTATTTATTAAAATGCTTTTCTTAAGAGATATTTCAGAAGACAGGGAAATGAAGAGTTCAGAAAGGGACAAGACGTAACGGATCAGATTAGTGTGCGTGTGCAGGTACAGTAAATTAGAATCATCTGCATCTCGGATTTGGAGGAGAAAGTGGGGACATAATAGTTGGGAAACATGTTCTTGTTCATCAGCTCATCCTGGAGGTGGAGAATAGAGGCAAAGCTTTGTGTAGGGGCTGCAGGAGATTACAGATAGGATGGGCAATGTTTAACATTGGAGGAAAAAAAATCTGATTCAGATTGAATTGTAGATGAGGTGATTTAGTTGGAATTGGGTCAGAAGACACTCCTTCCTACTGGGAAGGGAAAATTGCTGTAAATCCCTTAGCACGGTTTTCAGAGATTATGGAAGTAATTCACAGTAATGAAGAATGGACAGCTTTCAGAAGCTTCTCAGGAATTCAGGAATTGGTTTGGAAAAAAAATTAGTTCATGTCAAAACATTTGAAATGTGTTCTCTGAAGAAATGCATCTGTGTGTGTTGGGTTTGGATTTTATTATTTACTTTTTTTTACTGGATTTTACTTTTTACTTCTAAAACACGAGAAAGTAGGCCTTCTGCAGCCATGCTTGGTGCTCTCTAAATCTTCAGTCTTTTGTATTCAATATCTAATAACTTTGTTGTATTTAGCATGTTAGTATGTTTGTATTCAATATCTAATAACTTTGTTGTATTTAGCATGTTAGTATGTTTGTTCTTCAGCATTGCTTTAGATCCACAGGTATCATCATTTCAAATAACTCTACGTGCTAGGTGATACTGCCGTTGCGTAGAAAAGTGAGTAACGAAGCGAATGATAAAGATGTACAGAAGTGACCAGATGGAAAGAACAGTAACTCTATAAAATAAATAAATGAAAGCAAAGACTTAACTACTCTTCAAAGTGACTTTGTGAAGGATAAGAAACCATTAATTTTTTAGACTCTGGGGCTTTTTGCAGGAGGCGGGCAAAGGAAACAGCCGAGTGAGGCTCACAAAGATGCACTCTCTCATTGGAAGAATCACAAAGCATTTCTTTGCTGTAGAGCAGTGTGGTTTTTGTTCTGCATTCAGAGGCCCTAGCACTTCACACAACACTGCAAATAAAGTGTGTTTGATAGGCTTTGAATTAGTTGTTCACATAAGGTGTTAGTCTTTTGGCTGGCATCGTGGAAGAATGCGTCAGTGCTGAGGTGCTTGAGAAATGTTAGGGATGCTGCCTGGTGACCTGATGTTGCTGTTAGCAATGAAAAAAGGGTGCAGGCAGGCTGGGTGCAGGTTTGTCTGCCACCCCGGTGACAGACACCCAATGCTGCATCTGATGTTGCTGTGTTGTGCCTCCCGTCTGAAGGAGAGCTAGTGTGAAGGGATTAAATTCCAGCTCTGGTGTTGTCTTCCAGGCTGTGCCAGGTCTTAGGTCTTGGTGCCCAGGTGAGCTGAGAGACAGAGCAGTAATTTTACGCCCCAGGCATCTCAGAATGAATTGCGCTGTGGCTTCCTTGGGGACAAATCAGATATGACCGCAGAAGCTCAGCGGGGACTGGCAAATTGCTAAAGGATAGCCAGATATAGAATACAGCTTTTTTCTTAATCTTTTGTGATTATATTTTTTTCTCTTCACATGTGAAAAGTTTCTGGAAGAGAGTTGCTGTTGGATAAGGCTTCCAAGAAAAACTTTTGCGGCAGCTCTTCAGATTGGCTCTATAGTGCATATATATCTATATATCTATATATAGATATAGATATATAGATATATATATAGATATAATTTTTCTTATTTGGAAATGGGCTTACAGAGATTTTAAGTTTTGTAAAAATCACCTTTTAAGCATTCCAGTTAGCTGGAAATGACTACTTCAAATGGTATTCTATTGTATTTTTTTTTTCCCTGCTACCACCTCCCAAATTAAAACAGACGCTTCCAAAATCCTGTTTACAGTCACTTTCTTATCTGCCCCTCTGAAAGCTTAACAAGGGGCTGGCCATTCATGTTTTAGTAACAATAGGTTTAATTTAGGTATACTAAATACTATCTAGGACTAGCTTTGAATGGATTTTATTTCTTCCTTGGAACATTAGTGACTGAGATACTGAGTTTACCAAGGGTGCTGTCATTGGCTGTTGTAATAATTTACCCCCAGACTTGACATTTATAAAGTGGGACTTTAGTTTAAAGTTCACACTAATTTGGGACCTAACATGACATATGAAACCCTGTCCCTTTCTGTGGTCCTATGATTTTGTAAATAGGTGTCTGTGTTTTCTGGGAGTCTGTGCTGGCATTTATATCAATAGGGTAGGGATTAGAAACGAATTATTCTGTGTGGCTGTGCTCATTGTACAGTTCAGAACTTATTTCCCTGAAGTTAACTGTTACTTGTTTCTCACCACTGTAAGCAGAGAGGTGAATGATTCCTTTTTTTCCTGGTTGCATTGCCTTGATTTTCCTCATTAGCATAGTAAATAAACTTGAGTTGCATCACTTACACAGGTTTTACGTCATGAGGGTTTTTGTGTACAGCTTTTCTTTCAGTGGACCTCCAGGTCCACAGAGCTTCCCTTTTTCCATCATTCAGTGTTAGATTTGATCTGAAATATGAAGCTCTCATAAGAACAAAAGGAAAAGGAGCACGGTTCAAGGGCTGGTTTGCTTTTGGAGCAGGATTCCTGGTTAGCTTTCATGTCGATAGTTACTACTATGCCAATAAGGAAACAATTGCTTTTGCTGATAATGGCTCCTTCAAATGTTCATTTGGAGCTGTTTCAGAGGAGGAGGGAGTATTACTACAGCGTATTTCTACCACTGTTTTTCTGAGGAGCATCTTTTGGAAACAATAATTACCTCCAAGGTATTACTACAGTATACGAAAACAAACTCCACTCCTTTGCCTTATGTGTTTTAAACACGCTGACTGTGCAGTTCCTGTTGTTTGTGCCTTGGGTTAATTATTAATATGAAGTGTAGTTGTCCCAGGACAGAAACACTGGTTAACCCATGGCATTTCAAGCTCTCTGGAAAAACTGCAGACACCCTGCGAAACCCCTAAAGGTGTTTTGTCTATTGATACAGGACTAAGTATATATCTGGATGAATTAAGGCTGCATTTCTCATGCTTAAGTTCCTGCCTTCCAATGTACAATTAATTCTGTTTCTCATTTCTGTTTCTGGTTCGTATGTGCACCTGGTTTGATCTGGGATTATTACTTAGACCTTACCCTTTCTGCTCTGCAGACATACATTATATCTTTAAGTTCTTGGGAAACACGATAGCCAAATATTGAATCATGATGATGAGGCCAGCCAGCCATTAGATTACCATCCACGTTACTGCAACTGAAAGCGCTGTGATACAGTAGCTTTTTCTGCTTTGTTTCTACACCTCATGTATTTTCCCTGTGGAACGGATATTGTGTTTCTCTAATGATGCTTCAAAGTCTGATCCCATTGTATGAAGCTCTCTTCTTTTCACGCAGAAGAGGACAGATCCATTGGCTTCTTTGGCCTCAGAGATTTATGCTGAGTTCCCCATCTCGATCGCCACCATTGGGTTACCGAGCTCACTCCTGCACACACCCTTATCTTGTGTTCATCACATCTGACTGGACTGTTGCTCGGGAAACTGTTGTAATGTCACAAGTGACTTCATTATGATTAAATGATGGGAAGAAAATAGAACAAAAGAGCACATTCCTGTTCAAACATGCAACTTGGAAACTGCAACTGTCTCACATACATTTTAGAGCAGTTTCTGTTATAGTATGCAGATCTGTCCTGCTAATTAAATAATAGCAATCTCAGGTTCTAGATTTTTAATATTTCCTTTAAATAGTCTGTATTCAACTGATGTAGTTACAAAGACAGGTGTTTAAGAACTCTCTTAAAGGCTTTGCATGGATCTGTAAACCAACCAAAAACCCCACTGATTTGTACTTACCCTGCTATCCTTGTCCTTCACATTGACTGAATTGCTTGTCTTAAAACTGAGAATGCTCTAATTTCCAATTATATCTAGTTTTATTTTCCATTTATCTCTAGTATCTGCATAGTATTTGCGTCTTTGAAGCAGGTTCGTAACCAATTAAATATAAAAATACTGCAAAATTACCTGGCACTGGTTTGGCTATGTCACCGATCTAAGTGGGTTTCTGTCCTGTATGGTTACCGGCGAAGTGTGAATTGAGCGGGGGGGGGGAACTTGTCTGGTAAGTTTAAATCTTCAGTGCCATGTGGTTAAATGAATGAAACTTAGCTGTGAGTGAAGAAGTGGCATGCAGAGCTGGCTTTGGAGTACTGCCCTGTCTTCTCCTCCCACCCATAGCTCTAGAAGCTGCTTGCTGAAGGTTCCTGAGTGTTGTCTCTTTATGGATCACATTCAAAAATGTGTGTGGCCAGGAGCAGATCCCTCATCCTTGCTTGGAGCTGCGTGGGAGGAGAGCAGGTGACCGGCAGCAATGCAAGGCTGCCACCACTCCCTAGCACTGCAGGGTGTCCGGTGCCAGACGGGTATCCAGCTAATTAACCCTGCGGGTCTCCCCAGCCTTCAGCTGTGGGTCTGGGTCACTCACCCGTCTGCGTGCTAGCGCAGGGTGCTGCTAATGACATGTTTCTGTTTGCCGGGAATCTTCCCGGAGCTAGTTCTGAGCTGTCGTGGCCTGTCCTAGTGCTGGTCTGACAACAAAGAGCTGCTTGCTGAATGATGTGCATTCATCAGTGTCATCGTTAGGAGTGCTCCGTGCTGCTCCTGCTTCTGTGCGGGGGTGAAATCAAAACTGTAAAAGATTTTTAACAGGCTTGGCAAATGCATTTCCAATAAAATTTTAAGAGACAAAGCCAAGGGACACATGTTCCAAGAAAACTGAGTTTAGTCATGTTGCTCCCAGGAGCAGCTTGATAGGTGCCATTGCAAGTGAAGAAGATGAGTCTGGGACATAAAAATAAATAAATAAATAAAACACATTTAAAGCCATCTTTTTTTCTCTTGTATTCATTCAATTTTTTTTATTGTTACCTGTTACAGTGGCTTTGGGGATAGTGTAACCAAAGTGGCTGAAGTGTACGAAGTAGGTAGGGTAAGGCAAGCTGCGGAGATGCAGAAGTAATTTTTTCTTAGGCTATATCCATATGAATTGCTGAAATCTGACATTTGCAGCCATTGATAAACTTGGAATTCATTAATACTTTCAAGTAAATTGTCATTTTCATCCCTAACACTGTCTAACACCGTCCTTTTTTTTGGCAAAGCCAAATGAATAAGCCAGTCCTGAGTAATACATGAATTATCTTTTCCATTATCTCTCAGGAAATTCTGATTGTTTCTGAGACCTTGCAAGCTACTGATCTCTTACCTGAGGAATGTGTCCACTCCCTCTATTGTATAAGCACGTGGTATAACCATTAATATGAAACTGTTGTTCAGTTTCTTTCTGGAAAAATAATTAGCAGTATCAAAACAGTATAGTTTCTTGTACAAAGCAATTACTTTCTCCATGGCTAGACGTAGATGAGCATCCTATCTCTAAGAATCATTTTGCATAATATACAAATGCAATTGATTTTGTAGCTGGAATCCCAAACCAATTTCTGAATCATGAATTTTGACTGCAATATGAAGACACACAATTAGTCACGTTGCTGTGCTGTTTCTGAAGCTCTGAAGTAGGATAAATCAAAGACTAATACACTCACATGCAAAGTGTACAATTATGTTCAGTTAGAAGTCTACCACTTTAGTCCTGTGAATCCATCAGTTTGAAAGAGATAAGGTGTGCAAATGGCTATTTAATTCACAAAATTCACACACACCTATTTTCATTGTGTGCTGTTTCTGAACATACCTATTGCTATTTTAGCAGATGCACGCTGTACTGGGGCACTGTGGCTGTGAGAGGCCAGTTCTTTCTCAATTGCTATTTATAGGCTGGCCTGGAATGCTCACATGATGATACTGTTTGTAATCTTGGTTATTTATATTGCCAGCGATGCTATGGCAAAGAGTTTCTCACTATTTCCATTATACAGTTCCCTTTCCAAGCAGTGTACCTAGTGCCTAACAACGTTTGGCATGGAGATTAAGGATGTACTTCCTCTACAGATGGAATAAATGCTGCCTTCGTATTTTTGAGAGATTTGTGATCACAATCACTTCAATGTTTCATTATCATGTTGCTACAACAACTATTAAAACACAAAGAGGTTAAAATGAGTTAGAGCAAATGCAGAGGAGGGCTGTGAGAATGGCAAGGGGCTGGAGCACCTCTCCTATGAAGACAGGCTGAGGGAGTTGGGGTTGTTCAGCCTGGAGAAGAGAAGGCTCCAGGGAGACCTTATAGCGGCCTGCCAGTACTTAAAGGGCGTCTACAGGAAAGCTGGGGAGGGACTCTGTCAGGGAGTAGAGTGATAGGACAAGGGGGAATGGCTTTAAATCAAAACCAGGCAGGTTTAGGTTAGATATAAGGAAGAAATTCCTAGTGTGGTGAGGCACTGGCACAGGCTGCCCAGAGAAGCTGTGGATGCCCCATCCCTGGAGGTGCTCAAGGCCAGGCTGGATGCGGCTTTGGGCAGCCTGGGCTGGTGGGACATGTCCCTGCCCATGGCAGGGGGTTGGAACTAGAAGCTGCTTAAGGGCCCCTTCAACCCAAAGCATTCAATGGCTAGATGATTCAGTGGTTCAATCTTAAAAGTATCCACAGACAAATGGTCGAAGTATAGACAAAACCTTGAAATTCAAGTATTGTGGTTTGTATGCAAAGTCATTCTAGTACAGTGGAGTTCAATCCCAAACTTCCAAGGCACAGGTGGTTCGGAGCTAGGTTAGTGAGGTTCTGTTGAAAATACAGGCCAAAGTCTACATTGCCAGTTTGTCAGCATTTTGTTTCACACTGTTCTTTAGTTTTCTTCTCTCTAATTCTGTAGCACAGTCACTTTAAATAACTTCCTTTAGGAGAGCAGAAAAGGAGGAGGAGAAAAAGTAGTGAAGCTGGCAGGAAGAGTATCACTTATGTGATAGAGTATCACTTACGTGAAAAGTAGTCTAAGCAAAAAGATGAAAACTTTTTTTCTCTCTTTCAACTGCACGATGGAGCTTTTCTCTGTTGTACCTATCCTGTTTTCTTCCTCCTCTTTTCTAAAACGATTTGAGTTTCTTGTTTTCCACTTTAGGCTATTGATGTTTCTTTGATAAGTGATGTAAGGCTTCCCTGTTTTGTCATACAAAGTATTCAGGCCTGAATGTTGTGTCCTCTGCTTATGAGCCTTCTGTTTCACCAGTTCAATTTCCAACCAAGCAAGGGGTGAAGAAGCAGCTATGTATAACAGAAGATAATAGTGTATGTTAAATCTAGGCTTTACAAACAAATGAACCTGGTCCTTCTGACGTTTCGCTTAAATTCTGAAAAAAGAATTATTGATGAGCACGAGTGTTTTGTTTTGAAGAATTCTTGTTCATTGCCAAGTTAACCCCAGTAACAAATACTAGGATGGGTGGAGCTGAAGATTTTTGTGGAATCTCCTATGGTATTCTCTAATCATTCTCTTTAAGCTCCACCAGCAGCCCCTAAAGTTCATCTGAAATAAAAAAATAAAAAATGCAACCTTACTAATGATATTCTATAAATCTCAGTCATTTGAAAGGTCTCTTCTCCCAGCAGTTATGAGGAGAAACTTGTACATGAGATTCAGAGAGCAGTATATTGATACAACGATGAACAAGAATGTCTTAGGACAGGAGTACATGTGATACCTAAAAATGATGTTTTTCTAATTATGTCCAGGCTTTTACAGTTGCCTTTGTGAAGACTTCTCCCAGCTAGGGATGTGCAGAGCAGTATCTTGGTGCTCTGTTACCTGTCACTCAGCATCTGTGACAGGAGCTTTTGTCAATGTAGACTTCAGAGAGACTTATTTCATGCTTGCTCTTCGTGCATCTCTTCTGTGCACAAAGAGAAAGGTAGTCCTCTGAAGTAGCATACATGGAATAGGAACGGTAGTAGCTCCATATCTGCAAAACGTGCATGTACAGTGCAGTCACTGTAGTGTCATGGGTCAAGATTTCAGCGGAGGGGCTGTTGGTGCATTTGTGGCCATCTCTGCCTTTGGCTGAAGACTCAAAGACCTCCACTCAGTAGTGCTTATGCTGCTCCAAGGAGATCCTGCGAGGCAGGAGATGGACGTGACGTGCGTGTGGAGATACGGCCGCTGTCCACATCTATCTACCACTGCAATGCATAGAGAAATGGCCACTGCTTGTCGTTTTCTTTCTGTAAGGGAAACAAACAAAAACCTTTCTCTCCTGCTCACCCTCCTATTCTCCCCTCCCTCTGTGTCCCCACACCCCACAAATTGAATTTATTTATTATGCTTGGAACAAAGAATGAATTGATTTTTAGAAGGGGATTTGCATATGGGATACCCACTCAGCAAATCAAGAAGAGAAGTTGGTGAGATTTCAGCGTGTAAAGGAGGTTTACTTTCCCTCCCTCTCTAGGAGATGGAATGGTATTAATGTTTTTTTGGTATGACAAACTGGAGTTGTGTCTGTTTTGATGTGTACAGTGCTGTCTTCGAGAGAGATATTTGAACATGAGAAGATCTAGAAAATCCTCGATGCTTCCTTCAGCACTCTACAAAAATTATCTCTACTTATTTGTAACTGTCCCCAGATCAAGAATTACTGTTCTCATAGTAACTAAAGTACTTACTCTAAATATCCTGGTGCAGATTAGTCTTAAAAAAGTGCCATTTGGAAAAGCTAGAGTTTCTATTAAAAGTCTATACATTTCTATACAGTCTATACATCTATACAAGATACATTTCTATGTATCCTTATTTTGTGCAGTTAACCCGTTTTTGGCTTAGCTTGACAGTAAATTCTATACAGTTTATGTATGCTGAGTTTACTTAAAAGCAATGCTACACTGATCTTCTGAGTTTTACTTGTACCTGTTAGAAGTGGATTCTGTTGGTTTAAAACAACGGGGGGCTTACATTAAGAAAGATGTATTATGTACCAAAGAATGGCTCTTTTGCTTTCAGCTACAGTTTTTGCACAGAGTATGGGAGGCAGCACAAGGTATACAACATAGAAACAGTTGCATATCCCCAAATGCAGCCACTTGGTTTATAGCATTGGAATGGAGACAGAAAAAATGTGTCTGTATAAGACGGAAGCTTTTATGTGTTATATTTATCTTGATTCTCAGTTCTATAAACTGGGAGGGATAGAAAAGCTAAGATGCCTGTATAATTTTATGTTTCCCTGTGTTCCTCTGTTGAGATGACAGCTAACAATAAAGCAAATATTTTTGTTACTCCTTTAGATTACAATGCAAAAATATTCTTGAGTCTTTTTTTTTTTTTTTGAGTACTTCCTGAATGCATTTTCTTGAAATGGTGATGCCACGAATCTGTTTGGAACACACAAAAACAAGTACTGAAGACAGCTTTATGTCCCTATGCTTTGAATTTTGCTGCCCAGACAGATCTTAAACTAGAAGGATAGCTTCGGTGTGTTTCACGTCACATTACCATCATTTTGGTCTTGGACCTTTGTATCACCATTTTCCAAACTGATTTGTTTTTAATCCACGACTACTTATTCTGAAACAATGGTAAATGTATCATTCCAGATAACTGGAGAAAGCTGATCAAGGAGTTCTGCAGTTGTTACCAACAAAGTTTTTTTAAAAACAACAACAACAACAAACAAACAAAAAAAAACACTACAGAAACACTAGTGTCTATTGTAAGTATTGACAGGGTTTTAAAGTCAGACTTAGTATTTTATTTATATAAATGCTTTCTAATGCTTTTTCAGCAATTCCTACATGAGTGGTATTGGGTGGATAGTTTAGATAGGTCTTGTGCACAAGAACTTTCTTTGTTCCATTTGGAAGTGATGTACTTTCTGCAAATTTTCTGCAAATCCCACTAGAGATGAGCCATGTGCTCAGTTAAAATTTTATCCCCCACCTCTGCATATCACACGTGGAGTCCTGAAGAGATCTGTGCTTGTTCCGGTATTTCTTCGTTTCATAAATGAATGAAAAAGGGGTGAATGCTGCTGTCACATTATATTAACAACACTGCACTGCTGCTATTAGCGTATGTGTGGTGGTTTTGCTCAGATGGGTAGCTGAGCTCCACCACAACCACTCTCACTTCTGCTCTTCAAAGGGAAAGAGGGAGAGAATACAATGGGAAGAGCTCAAGGGTTGAGGTAAGGACAGGGAGATTGCTCAATTATCATCATGGGCAAAACAGATTCAGCATAGGGAGATTCATGTAATTTGTTGCTTATTACTAACAAACTGGAGAAGTGAGAAACAAAGGAAGCAAACTAAGAACACCTTTCCCCCATCCTTCCACCTAGAACACCTCTTCTACTTCCTCCCCCAGGTGGTGCGGGGGAGCAGGGACTGGGGGCTGCAGTCAGTCCCTGACACTGTCATCTGCCGCTCCCTCACGGTCCCTCCCTGCCCCTGCTCCCCGCGGGGTCCCTCCCACGGATGCCGTCCTTCCCGAACTGAGCCTGCGAACTGAGCCTGCGGGGGCTGCCCACAGGCAGCAGCTCTCCAAGCACTGCTCCCACACGGCTCCGTACCACGGGGTCCATCCCCCAGGAGCAAACTGCTCCAGCACGGGTCCCCCACGGGCGGCAGCTCCCCCCAGACCCTTGCTCCTGCGTGGGCTCCTCTCCACCCCAGGGCCTGTTCCTGCGGGGGCTTTCCATGGGCCGCAGGGGAGCTGCTGCTGCATGCCTGCAGCACCTCCTGCCCTCCTGCTCTGACCTTGGGGACTGCAGGGCTGGTTCTCACTCCTCGCTCTCCCAGCTGCTTGTTGCCCAGCCATTTTTTCCCCTTTCTCAAATCTGCTGTCACAGAGGCCCAACCAGTGTTGCTCCCTGGCTCGCCTCTGGCCAGCAGCAGGTCCCTCTTGGAGCTGGCTGGAGCTGGCTCTGATCTGCCATGGGGCAGCTGCTGGGCTCTGCTCACAGAGGCCACCCCTGCAGCATCCTGCTACCAAACCCTTGCCATGTGAACTCAATACCATGTGGCCACCACCACATGTTGTGAAAAGTCCTTCAGGGGAGTTGTGACTGGCTGAGAAAAGGGACACATGGAATTCCCTATTAAATGCAAAGCTCTTTTGGCCTTAGGTACTCCCCTCTTCTCTGGAGACTCACTTTGGGCTTATTCAAGGAAAACCTCATCTTGGTGCTCAGCAAAGGAGTGGAGAAAAAGCAAGGGAATGTTACAAACTACTAGAGAAACAAGTTGGAACAAGGAACACAAAAGGAGGTGTCATGTCTCTGTGCAGCTTCAGAGTGAATATGAATACTGTGTTTTATTCTGGCTCTCCCTTCTCAAGAAGTATGATACAGCTAAGAAAAAGTGGAGAGTGGCAGTGAGGATGGAGAGGTTACAGGCCACCTTTACGTGAGGAACCAGTAGTCCTTTGGCATAGAAAAAGTGAGCTGGGGAGGGGAAAGTGGTATGGTTAGAGATCTGTATGCCCACAAACAGCAGGAGGAATGATTTGCTGTCTTTTATCTTCTGGCAACTGTGAGACTTCACCTTAATTTAGCAGGAGCTGGGTTCAGAACAAGTGAAAGGACGTGCACATAATTAAAGTGTGGGCTTCATTACAAGATGCTCTGACTTTTGAAAGTCCATGCAATTAAAAGATGGTTAGGCAAATTAATATGGGAGAAAAATCCTGGAAGGCCATTAAGCTCAAAGAGAACAACTCCATCTCGCTGCTTGTTGCTGGTGAGAGCACCTGTGGTCTGACACTGATTGCTGCCCTGTCTGGGGGCACTGTGGTGGCTCGATTAAAGGTTTGGTGACTGCCAGAGGCAGGGTCTCCTCCTCTGTGCTATGCCAGTGGCCTTACCGTGAGGGATGGCTTCATCTCTCTGTCTCTGCCTTCATGTTCCCAGCTGCAGCGTTCGTGTTTAGCATGCACCTTCCCTGCATTCAGGCACCCGTTTTCTGGTTCTTCAAACTAAATTGGTGAAACTGGTTTTTAAACCAACAAATGGCAAAGCAAAGCAGTCCCACCACCACCCTGCATTTATCTGGCAGAGGCACAGCCCAGTGTGACAAATTGCAGCACAGGACCTGGGAACAAGGAGCTGGAGATGAGCAGAAACTCTTAAACTGGCTTTGCCTCTTGAGCAATTACAGTGAGGTATTCTTAGGGCAGTCGTTGCTGGTGTCTGCTAGTCTGAAGCTTACTCATTGTGCCTCAGACCTGAAACAGAGCGTGTACACTTGAAACCTTACCTGTTTTTCCTCCTCCCGCTTTCTCTGCGGAGATAAAAACTATTTCACCTCTGGCCTAATTAAAGGTAGACTCTGCTTTCAAAGTTTTCCTTTCTCTGTTTCAGAGATGTTCGCGGAAAGAATTTGTTGGCTCACGTTGGGCTTTCAAAAATGCAAGTTCCTGTGGTTCATGCCTCGTTCTTTCTGGTCTCCAATACAAACTAAAGTCTTCCGTAGTTCTTCACTCTGCAGTCCACAGCAGACCTGAACACTGACTCCTCGAGAGTACTGCAGGACTGTGACAAAGGCTAGGGAGATTGGCACTTCCATGCAAAAAATAGTTTTGTTTCTAAGAACATGCATATTTTCCAAACTTGTTAAACGCAAATGTTATTGCATGAGCAATTCAGTATAACTGTAACATAGGATCTACGCCATTCTACAAGGCATTTGGTAGAACCACTTCTGGAATATTCGCTACATTTCCGATTTGTTATCTTTGAGAAATGTGGATCCACACTGATTTTTAAAGTTAAAGTTACTAAGGTGGTTACAGGACCACAGAACCTATGGAAAGCAAAGAGCTGGGAGGGAAGCGTAGCATGAGTGAGCCTGTGTAGGACGCTAACGTAATCTGAAGCATTAACTTACAGGGTAGAGTTGGCACATGGAGAAATTTAACCTCATTTATTTGTGCAAGGTGGGGAATCAGGAAAACCTTCTGAACATTGGTAGGATAAATAGCTTTCCATGAGGCAGAATAGCATAACTGGTTTTGAATTGTTTAGACTCAATCTGGAGCCTTGAAGGCTTTATGGCTTTATTGCCTATGACAGTCAGACTGTACGCATTGGAGATCTTTATTTTATATTTTATTGCTACCTTCGGTCAAGTTGGCATATATCGGCAGATGTGGTCTCCCTTTTTAGCTGTAAGACTAGACATAACTCACTGTGTGTTTCTCTTCAGGAAACGCTATCCATTTCAGTTCTTGGGCCGTTCTTTGATCGCAGTCATGGCTGGTACACCATAGCACCGTGACTTCCTTCTGGATTTGCCTAACCTTCAGTGTCTAAGAAGCCTGAGATGGCTTGTTTCTTTTATGTTGTCTCAGAATGCATACTAAAGCTTCATTCGAGCTGTGCTTGTGAAATTCTGACTCGTGTCCATGTTTACTGACTGCTACCTACATTTCTTACTAGTTATATTTTATCTGGAATTTTACTTCTCACATTGTAGCATTGTCTGTTTTCAAACAAATTACAATTTTTATAGGACAGAGGCCAACTGTTTTGTGTATATTGTAGAAAAAAAGAAGTGTAGCATAACAAAACAAACAGAAGGTGTATGTTATGCCCCTCTTCAGAACCTTACTGGTGCTTCAGTTGCTAGCATAGAGCTATGCACTCATTTTCTGCCAAGGCACTTGAAAGCTGTGTCTGTATTTCCTTCACTGACAGTTTCTAGGTAACTCAGCAGAACATCAGCTTTGTTTCAAACCATTTGTTATATTTCTGACTTGCACTTGCAAACCTGTTTTTATAACAGTCATTTGAGTTTGTGCTTCATGCCTTCCGCCCCTTTCTGAGTTTTATTTCTGAGTTTGTCGGCTCTGAGTGTTTCATTTGTGCTGGAGCCATTCAGAACTATCGCTTTCTTAGTAATGGCTGTGACCTTCTGAGAACTGAAGAAATGGAGACTGAGTGAAAATCCCTTTATCTGCCAGAGCAAACCAAACATTGCCACAGTGGGTTTAAAGTGGTACTGACCAAGCTTGTTAACTGATAGCCAGTAGGTGAAACCTGGATGCCTGGCCTTGCCTGATAACATCACCCGATGGGAACAACGGATAATGCTCTGCAGAGCAAACATACTCTATCTGTTTGGAGACATGAGGTTACGGGCATAAAAACCAGACATGAAACCTGACTGAATACTACTGGGCCGCTACTGATTTTACATTTTGTGCTGTGAACTTGTTTCTCTGAAACAGATGTGTTTAAGTTGGTGTGTGGAACACATCGTGTAAAGATTCTTAGAGGTGTTTTTTAATTACTTTTAAAAAAGTAATGACGTCATTAACACAAGTCTGGGATGACTGTAAGGGTTTAAAGATCCCTAATGACAAACGTTGCAGATCATCTCTGAGACTGATGTTCATGCTCTTCTACAGCACTACCTTAAATAAAATAAAATAAAATAAAATAAAAATGCATTATTCAAAGGATTATTAGGGTTAGGAGGGACCTCTGGAGGTCACCTGGTCCAATGCCATGCTCAAGCACAGCCACCTGAAGCAGGTTGCCCAGGACCACGTCCAGGCGGCTTTTGAAGATCTCTCTTTGGAGGGAGAAACCACAACCTCCCTGGACAACCTGTGTTGGTGCTCAGTCACCCTCACAGCACAGGAGTGCTGCCTGGTGTTCAGAGGGATCCTCCTGTGCTCTGGTCTGTGCCCCTGGCCTCTTGTCCTGGCACTGGGCACCGCTGAGAAGAGCCTGGCTCTGTTCTCTTTGCACCTTCCCTTCAGGGATGTATAGACATGGGTAAGATCCTTCCTGAGCGGTTTCTTCTCCATGCTGAACAGTCCCAGCTCTCTCAGCCTTTCCTAATAGGTGCTCCAGCCTCTGATTTTTAGTTTTTAAACTTTTTTGTGATTCTGTTATTTTAAGCATATAAAACCAGACTTATGGATGAATATGAATTCAACCACTTAGGATTCAGTAAGATCCAGAAAAAGAATTTGCTTAATTAGCAAATATCAATCTGTTAAGGTCATATTGTCGTAAGATGATGTTTTTATAACCCTGAAAAAGGTTAGAATCATTGCTCCATGGCTAAATATTTCCTAGTTTGTGCTATACATGCAGTGTATGCTTCATTTTTCAACCTAGAAAAGTTTAAGTTTTTTTTTTTTAATTTTTTCACAGGTAACAGGGAGGGAAGTAGTCGTAGTGGTTACATGGAAGTCTGGAGTGCACATTGCTGTTGTCGTTTATCGCGGCACGTGAGCGAGGGGGTGACTGTCATTGCTTTCAAGTGCATGGTTACATACATAGAGTAATGCCTGCTGGAGAGGTCTTGCCCTGATGGAAAGAAGGAAATGTTTGTGGCTCAGGGTGAGGTGGCGTTTATAGGAATTGCCACAAATTTCCAGTTCACTGAGGAATTGGGGATGCTGATAAATTTTGTTGGTCTCACCTCCTGTGTTGTGTAGGGCATTAGCTTGTAATCTCTGACAAGGGCTTAAGCTCTGTAAGTAATTTGTGTAGCAGAAGGGCATCTAACCTCTCTCTGAAGCCCTCAGGTGGAAAATCCGCCTTAGCAGTTGCCAGCCTTTCTCTGCTGGAAATCATCAATTCTCAGAGTCTAGAAATGTGTTCAGGTTGTGCCTTCCTTTGCTAGGTTCGATAACAGCATGCTTGGTGCCTTCCCTGTGCAAAGATCATTAACAGTCTTGGCAGCTGTTCTGTTTCTCTTAGCTGATGAACTTGGAGCACATATTGTGAAGATTTTTGTCGGCTTTTGGGTAACTTCTGCACTTCATTTCATGACACGCTAGGTTACTAGAGCTAGCTAGGGTATCGCCAGAGCTTTAAAGAAAGCAGAGAATAAAAATTGCCCTTGTCTGGTGCTATACAAGAATAAAGTTTCCTGAGTATTAGCTCTGCAATGATGTACTCACTTTATTTTGGTGGAGCTGATTGGAGTTTACATCCTTGCTAGGCTGTTCCACACAATAAACTTCTGTCCTATGCTACTCTTTCTCTGCGTGGTGTCCATCCTCTTTCCAGCAAACGGGAACTCCTGTTAATGTCGTCTGTTAGAGCAAATGATGTGTGGTGTTGCAGCCTGCTGACACAGACTTTCTTCTGTAAAGTCTTTCTGGTGAAGTGGTGGAAATTGTTGTGCTAATGTGTAATGTCATCAAAACTGCGGGCAGTTTTAATTTCGTATACAAATTAATGAACAACGTTTTCTTTCTGATCGGTTCATGTGATATTCATGATACTGAAAAAGCATGCTAGGATGCAATGAAAATAGTAGTTTGTAATTTTTGCTGAGTCTCAAAAAGAGTTTTTTTTCATGTTACAGTTATATTTAAAGAATGCTAACATACATTTGCACAGCTGTGTGAAAGGATGAAGTGTCATGCCCAATTAGCATCTCTTTTGAAATCTCATTAGTAACATAAATTAGATGAAATGTGAATGCTGATTTTCCCTGGTGTGATTATGGAATGTGACAGCGAAACTTGTGGGTTCTTCCGTCTTGTCCAGTGTGAACAAACGCTCAGGACTGCTGCACGAGCATCTTCAGGACTGTCTCAGTTACATCCTTCTCCTGTTTGACTCACCTCACAGCAAGAACAGGGATTTTTTTCCCACTTACTGAGGAAAATAAGTTCTTAATCTGTTAACTCCAATGGATTAATTCTTTCCAGTACATTGTCTTTTCACTAGCTTAGAGACCTTACGGCTTGATCTTCATCAGCCCAGTTGCTAATTGCTGTTCATATCTTTGTAGCAAATTACGGTGCTTGAGTTTGGAGCATGCTGTTACTGACAAAGTGGAAGTTAATTTACAATACGCTGCGTTGCTTAGCAAGTTTCCTTCATGTGCCTTTGAAGATGGTTTGTCTTGTAATAAACGCTGTGCGCAGGGATTAATAGCAGTGCGTTTTTCCAACAGCCTGAGCTCTGCCTGCAGAAGGGCTCTGTCCCCAGTACAGCCTGGTGTGCTGGTGGCTCGTACAGGCAGTGCTTCGGAAGGAGTTTCTGCGGAGCGATAGCGTTGAAAGGGAATGTTTTCCATTGATGGTGGAGAGTTAAGAGGCCAATAATTGCTGGGAGTAGCTAACCCAGGTGACTGGCTGGTTGGGTTTCATGGTCTCAATAGTTTGTGCACAGAGTCAAAATGCCAGTTACTGCACGGGGTGTTTTTCTCATGAGCGCTAGAAATAAAGGCAACAAAATAAGAATAATAGGTGCCTGATAAATGCTGCAGTAATTAATTAATGCCGCTAGAATGTATTTCCAGATACTTTACAGAAACATAGCATGTTTGCCCAGACAAATGTTTCATTGCATTCCAGCTAAGAATCAGTCACTACAGACTGGTCTGAAAGCTGATAGCTCTTGGGTTCTGAGATCTGATTTTTTTCTTCTCCCTCGTTTACTCATCCCACCAACTCTGATTAGTTAGTAAAAATCTCCTGATTTAGGTTCTTTTGCATTCGGTTTTATTGAAAAGGGGAGAAAAAGAATCAGTTTTAGAGAATCAGTTGCTGGAGCAACTATCATTAATAGGAATCATTGCAGCATTTTTTTATGAGGATAAATAGTCTTGGATAAGCTTTGATTAGGATTTAAGGCTTGTGGGAAAAGATTATTTAACATGATAAATTCTGGATAGGGGGCTCAGCAGTCAGGTTTGAGTTTGAGCTCTTTCATTTCAGAGTAGAATGACAATTTTATTGAGTCATTTTTTTATTTTTCAGTAAAACTAAGCAAATTAGCTGAAATGGGATAATATTTTTATTATTTTAATTCAATAAAGTTTGGTCTATGTTGAAGGGCAGGAGAGTGGTCAAAGAATTTTCTTCAGTGAACCATCTACCAAAGTGGTCGATCAATCTTTCTGCATATACTTGGGTAGTGACTGTTCTCTGCAGGCAATTACTATTTGCAAAGCGGCATGCTGGTGCATGTCGGATAGGTATCAGCCCTTCTCCAAGCTGTCAATAGAAGCTGTTTTCACTTTAACATTGAGTCTTTTATGTAAAGATTAGTACTTGAACTTCATGTCAACAAATTGCTGGCATTGGAATAATAATGCCTTGGGCGGTAAAAATAGTCAGAACTTGTAGTGAGAGGTAAGTTAGGGACGAGAGGTGTTACAATGCAGTTGTCACTTTGTTTTCCATTGCCTTTCACTTATTTTAATGACCTTTTGTCAGTTTCATAACCTGTGCTTTTATTTTTTTTTCCTAGTTTGTCATTGCTGTAGTGAATTAAGATCATGGAGTGGAACCCTGATATGGTGAAATACCAAGTCATTTTCTAGAGGGTTTTTTTTGTTGTTTGTTTTTTATGTGATGGTAGTCACTTTGCTACTGTAGTGCCTCTTTTCTCTAACTTGCTCTGCAGTATTTGCCATTCTCCTTTCAGCATCCAACTTTTCTCTTTGTATGTGGCAGTTGTGCAGCGAGTAGCACAGCTCCTTCATACAGTGTTTCCATAAAGTGTCAGAGAGCAACATATTTTTGGAGTATGCATCTGTTTTTTTTTTTTTTTTTTGTGGTGTTTCTGATTGTGATCAGCTATTATCTTATTGTGCAGGCACTTGATCAAATTGCTTTACTTGTTAAAGTGTTTTTATTTTGCTGTTCTTCAAAGGATTATTTTGTCTATAGAACAGACCTTTTCTGGGTAGGAGGAATAAACAGATACGTGCACGGCATGTGCTCCTCACCTTATGCAAGAATACAAAACTGGTTATTTGTATACGTATAAGTTCATCCAGTATGTAGAGTAACTGTTCAGGGAACCCTCGTATTGAATTGTGATGCTAACTTTATCATTAGCCAGCTCTACAAGAGGTGCCCCAGCCAAGTGCAGAGGTGGGACCCTGTTCCCTTTCAGGGCATTGCCCTGCTTCCTTTGATCCTCTCCTGCTTTTCAAAAATGGAAAGAAGAAATGTGCAAGTACATCTCCTTTTTCTGCTTTTTTTTACAGAAGATGATGTACTGCCTGCAGTTTGCAATACGTGATCATCAAAGGCGTTACTGTGGCAGCCTGCAATCCTTTTGTATGTTCAAGCTTTTATTAAGAAGTAGTGTCCATTTATAATGTATGGGCACGCTTTTTAAGATGCTTGGTACCAGGCCTGCAATCAACAGCCTGCAGTGATAAACCCTGCAGCAGTGCAGGGTCCTAGAGCTGCATGATCTTCCTGTGAAGGATAAGAGAAACCTCATCTCCTTGCTTTCTACATAATCTGTGTTGTTTGTAGGTACGAGTGCTGAATATCTGCTGTCTCTGCTGCAGCCACGCTGACAGCCTTTTCTACCTGGGCGAACAGGGCAGTTACTTTGATCCAATAAAGCATGGGGCATTTGCTATGAAGATCCTACTACTGGTTTGTTCCCCCGCACTCTGCCTCTTAATCATGCAGATGCACACAGGTGACGGATTATTCTTGGCATGTATTATTGGCGGTCTGATTTAAGAAGAAGAAAAAAGAAACACAAACCACCACCAAAAATCTCCGAAAATACTATTCTGTTTGCTTTAGTCAGCTTGTCTTTAGCTTCCAGAGAGGCTGGAGAGGTGGTGAGAGAAAAGATAATGCTGAAATCGAGGAGGGTAGGAGTGCAAAGCGACATCCTTGCATGCACATAAACGCATAACAAGTTTGATAACCTGTTCTGACTTGATGTAACTGGGAACAGTCAGGCTGCAGGCTCATAAAAAAGAACCCATTCATTTCCTGGTACTGCAGAATTCTCGACAGAATAAACTGCATATGAGGGATATGGAGAAGGGAAGTTGAGGAAACTGCGGGCATCAGATGCTGCTAGGGAGAGCTCAAAAATAAATCTAGAAACATTTTCTTTATCCATCAAGATGATCTTTTCAACTTGCCAATCTTTGTGGTCACAGAAGAAAGAAAGAAGACTGTTTTTTCAACTCACTGTGTAAAAAGCTGAGGGGTTTTCTCCCCCTTTTCTAGTATATTGGTAGTTGCTTGTAATAATTCTTCTAACCGGTTATCCTGAAGAGTACCGTGATGACTATATAGCACGTGTGCACTTAATTATGTATTTGGGAAAACAGCGATACTGTGAATTTGCTGCGCTTGCACATGTGACGAGACAAAAAGGTGCTTCAGAGTCAGTGTCTTGGATGATGATTTTTGGTGGAGTCAGCATGGAAGAGCAAGCTGCAAAGCCACGTGGTTGGTTTGTCACCTGCTATAGATGCTATGTGTGGTTTCTTAACGTAGTTGGTTGTTACTGTTTCATCTTCATTAATAGTGAGAAAGGAAAAGAATCCACAGAATACTTTCCAAAATATGAAGTAATTATAGCACAATTGTGACCTACTTGGCTTCTTAGCATGGTCGGATTGGAGATGAATTGGGCTGTGTGGGTGTCACTCCAAAGAATCTAAGACCTGTTTTGCAAAGATGCCTCACTCCCCTGTCTCCTTTCATGTGAAATACTTGGTTTTACACCTATGGGATCATTTTCAAAGGTACCTCACCCCTACTGAAGATGATATTCTTAAGGGGTGATAGTAAAATCACGTTGTATGGACTGGGGAGGGAGGGGGGCATTCAGAAGTTCTTTAAAGTTTTTGGTGTATGAAATGTTTTTTCCTCTGTTAGAAAGGACATTTGGTTGGGAATGCTGCCAACACTCGCTGAGGGACAAAAATCATTCTCATAGGTGTGGATCTGAACATGATTGTTGTTAACGTAGATGACATTACCAGGGACTTCTGGAAGCTCATAGAGCAGGAATGTCTTCTATTGCACAGGACTAGTTTTTCAGTCAGTATATGTAATGTCAGCTTATAACAACTTAGGGTATGAAAATAGGGTAGGTAATTAAAAAACAAAAAAGAAAAAAGAAAAGAGGAAACCTTTATTGTTGTTAAACTACAGGGAAAGTGCACACATTTATTTGTGTGCTGACAGAGGCAGGGGCAGATGGCAGAGGGAAAGTGGGGATGCAGTCAAGAAGACTTCTTATTCATGGACTAGTGCAGAACATTAACAGAACTGATGGTTTTCATGCATTACCTGTCTTAGCAGATGTGAGGAGCATTGTGTGTTTAGTTTTAGCAAGATACAGTAGGAAAACCAATAGTTTGCATTATTATGATTGTGCCCCTCTGCTCTGCCCTCGTTAGGCCCCACCTGGAGTGCTGCATGCACAAGGATGTGGAGCTGATAGAGTGGGGCCAGAGGAGGGCCACAAAGATGCTCAGAGGGCTGGAGCTCCTCTCCTGTGAAGAAACGCTGAGAGACCTGGGGATGCTCAGCCTGGAGAAGAGAAGGCTCTGGGAGACCTCATTGCAGCTGCTCAGTGCTTCAAGGGGGCTTATAAAAATACATGGAGAGCGACTCTTTGCTTGGGCAGATAATGACAGGACAGGGGGGAATGGTTTTAAACTAAAAGAGGGGGGATTTAGACGAGAGGTTAAGAGGAAATTCTTCACTCAGAGGGTGGTGAGGCACTGGCACAGGCTGCCCAGAGCAGCTGTGGATGCCCCATCCCTGGGGGTGTTCAAGGCCAGGTTGGATGGGGCTTTGGGCAACCTGATCTAGTGGCTGGCATCCCTTTCCATGGCAGGGGAGTTGGAACTGGATGATCTTTAAGGTCCCTTCCAACCAAAGCTGTTCTATGGTTGTACGATCACAAAGCTTTCTAGAAATTGTTTTTCTCCATCTGGATAAAAATCTGAGATAGCTCCACGTTCTGAGGTCTTGCCATGTGTTTGTCAAGCAGAAGAGGAGAGGCCTAGTACCGTTGCAAAAGGTAAAGCCTGAGCAGATTTCTAGGAGCAGACCTCAGTACGCCTACTTCTCTGCATAGTTAGAAAGTCCATCTGGTGATACTTTGCTTATAGCCGCAATAGCTTAAGGACAAAGAAGGAAGTTCGCTAGCACAGTGAGCTTTGAGGTTATTGAAACTGATGCTTCCTCCGACCTGTGAGAATTTTTCAGGCTCTAGATGGCGATGACTTCGGTTTCAAGTTCTTGTCACGTCAGAGAAGTCAGTCTTCTGTCTGACTGTGCATGTTGCTCTTTGTCATTTTAAACACGAATCTGTTATTGTGCATTACACGGTCAGAGAGCTGTGATATTTCCTGGCTGCTCAGCTTTGGGGAGGTTTTGTTGCCTCGCAAAAGGTACACCTGCATGTTGTCATTGGCACCAGGGGTGATTAGACCTTGGTGATGAAACATGCAATATGTCTGGGAAGTCAAAATGTTAATTGCTGTCGCTCTGGGATCTGCTGTCCTGTCCCCCTCATGCTCTAACACTGAATCACCAGATCTGCATGGTCGGTGTCTGATAAAAAATGAGACAAATTCAATTGTTTATGAAGCTGAAAGGTTCTTTCCTCTGGGACAGGGAAGAAAATGTGAAGCACATCTGAAAAAAATAAAATGAGAACAACTTATGTGGAAAATTGATTGAGGCTAATGCAGGTTTTATAAGACATCTTTAAGCTGCTACAGATGTGATTGCAGTAAAATTGTAAACAGTGCCTTTTTTTTTTCCCTAGTCTGAGTCTTTTGACTGAAGAAAGGATTTCAGTATCTCCATCTGAATCATTGCCAGGACAAGGGTTACAGTGACTCGGATAGCTGGAATTTCCAAATAGCTTAAAAAAAATGATATCCTGTCAAGCAAGATAACCCATTTGTTTCAGAGGCCCTTGCTTGTGTTGCTGCTGGTGAGGCTGGCAGGTGTCCTGGGGAGCTGCTAGGTGGTCTGCAGAGCTGGAGAGCTTGGAGCGGCGGGATGTGGCATCCAGCAGGCAGCTGCAGCTCCTCGGGCCTTGAAATGCAGGAAGCCAGCGATGGACGCCTTGCTTCCAATTGGGAAGCTCTGCCGGCCGCCAGTGCTTTAAAAAGTCGCTGCTGTGCTTTTCTTGACACAGACAGCAGAGGAAAATGAGAGGAAATTTCCTGAAAGGCTTGCATTGCTTAAGGAAAAGCGTTAAGAAATGTGTGAAAGCATTTGTTCACTTTAACGATGTTCTCTACCCCTTTTCCACGTGAGGCTTATAATAACGTGCTCAGAAACACAGTTGGTAAACTTTCTGCTGGCATTTGGTTTCTTCAGCTGATCTGTGTAGTTAGGACCCTACTGAACTACCACAGCTGTCTATTGGGACTTCAGTAGGAAAGTTCATACATTCTTGAATTATTTCTCACGATCTGAGTGCATTTAAAATAAAGGAGAATCCTTCCGAGGAACTGCGGATAACTTCCCTCCATAGGAACATCTCTTTCATGTGGGAATAGAAAGTTTAGAGCTGGTGCTGAGACTTTGCCTAGGTAAACTGGCAAAGTTGGAGTTCCATCACATCTGAAAACTGTTTAAATGGAAAAAATATTGAAGGTAGAGCTAAATAGTATTTTTCAACTAGATAACAGCGGTTCTGGCACAAGTTCTGAGCCAGCCAGCCGTGAGCTCGCTGCTCTTAATGAGAGGGTAGGGCTGCCACAGGTGGGTTGGCTCGGAGGCAACGCGTATTTGCATCACCCCAGTACCCTATGCCAGCTACGTAGCTTCTGCTTTAGGCAGACAAGTCATCTGAGGTACGAGCCGAGAGTAGGCAGGAAGGATTGTGTAACATGTCTTTGTGGACTTGCTTCTCTTACCTTTCTCTTGTGGTCTTGCCCTTCTTTTTGCTGAGCCTCTGTATTGTGGGTTGAGAGGAAAAGAGCTCAGAGAGTTACTTTCCACTCCGACTTGGTGGAGTTTGTGTGTGTAGCCTGGTGGCTGAAAGCCAGGCTTGGTCCTGTGTGTTTCTGCACTGACAAAACTGCCTCTTGGTATCACTAAGTTTAGTGTAGAGTGCCTGTCCTTGCTGGGTAGATGGAGACCCTGCATCACTGTCGTTATCTTGTAAACCTCAGACTTGTCTGTATTTCTTCCCTTCATTCACATTTGTACACTTTTTCATCTTGCTGTGAAATACAAATGGAAACTTCTAGTGTGCGTCACTTCAGGCTTATTTCAATCCATAATTTAAACCTCTGCGTAAGGTTGTAGTTTTCATGAGTGGCCTACATCAATAAAATTCTCCACTGTATTTTCGCCTCTTCTCTGGCACCAGCAGTACCAAACACAGTGAGACACATCAGTGACCCGGCTCAACCAATCTCACCAAAAAACACCCCAAACAGATCTAATTTACTATGTGACCCCATGGCTGCCAGCATAAGCATAAAGCATGGAAGGACAAGTTGAAGTACTCTGCACTGCTGCCTTCAGTTTGGTATTTTTTGCCTCTGCTTTATTTCTGCCAGCACCACTTAGTGTTGTGCATGAGGGGTAATGGTGTTCTTGCTTTGGTTTCTTGTGCTCCCTGTAGGCTTTCTGTAGCCCAGGAAAATATAAGCGTATTTTTCTACACATTTCTATAAACTCAGCAAGAAACAATTGTTTGACTCTTACCTTGGTCTGATATCTGTAGCACTACTAAAGTCGGTGGGGATTCACAGCCTGGCACTTTTATCTATCAGTTTACAGACTCGGTTTTAATTTGCAAAAAAAAAAAAAAAATGGGGTGTGCTTTGACTTCCGTGGCAAAGAAAATGGATGTTTGCTTTCCTTCCAGAACTCGGTGCTGTTCAATTTTATATCTATAAGGAACAGTGCATTTTCCTGCCTTTCTTTTTCATGTCTGGTTGTATTAATGACAAAGTAGCTACTGATATTTTTGTTAAAAACTTACAGTGTATCATATAAATATCTTCTGATTGCTTCTGATTTGAGTATTCTTAAATACATTATGGATTGCAGAAAAGTTGAGATAATAGTAATGAAGCACACTGACCTTGTTTTTCTTTTCTTTTTCTTTGCTGCCTTCCCTTTATGTGAATGGTGTATTTGTACTTCTCTTCATCGTTGCTGATTTTTTTCCCATCAGAAAACCACCTAAGGTAAGTGTTTTGTCTCTCTTTGCATTTGGGCCCGCTTTAAAAATGTTGAACGCTGCCAAAGTGTCTGGCATGTTCCTGTAGTATGTGATCAATATACAGCTTTGATAAAGGAAGACGTATTAGAAAAACAAACAAACAAGCCCTCTATTCCTCCTACTTCTCAGTTAACTTCATAATTCCAGACGATTACATTTTAATCCAATTGACATGCAGATTAAGGCACGTGACTTCTTAAAGCCGTGACCAGGATAAGCCATGATTTCAATGCATTCTTAAATACCTGTGAAAGAATAAGTAAGTATTGTGTGGAAAATGTTGTGTTGCACAGAATTCTGCTTTAAATATTGCTTTAAAAGGTAGGTGGTGTTTCTTCTAAGAAGAAACAAACTATTGTTGTCTGTAATTGACCAGTGTCAAGAGTTAATAATTTGTGCAAAGTGGCCAGAGAGCACCGGAGTTTGTCTAGAAATGATTCTCCGTGTGTAATGCAGGGGAGGGGAGGGAGAATGCGTGTTACGTATCTACTGGGTTAGAGAAGGAGCCTTACTGGGGTGAAAAATGTAGTATCAGTACAGGGCTGGTGGCAATGACAAGGGAGAAGGAGCATGTCAACTACATCTTGTCAACAGATGCAAAACAGCACATTGGTATTTTGCCGCAGCAGTTGAATGATGATTTTGTCCTTTCTGTTGCATGTTAATTTTCATAGCAGGGAGCTGTAGTTACTGTGAATGAGTTTATTTTACATTATTCTCTTTGGTTTGTAGATCTTCAAGAAATAGTTTATGTGCAAGTCTGTTATGTCTTCTGCAGGTATAGCAGAATATTCTGTAGGCCTTCTGGAACGCGAAATTGGGGTGGATATCTGTCTATCTATCTAGACAACTAAGAAATGTCTCATGGTTCAGACAGCTATTTTTGTGTGTATGTATGTATATGTATAAAAATATGAAGTGTGTATAGCTTTTTTTTGAGTATTTTTCTAAAGTGTCAGAAGACAACGTCATCCAGTAAGTGATGTGTATTATTCCCATTAGGCAGGGAAACAAAATCTCTTTTAACTTGAATTGAAATAATCACATAAACCAAACGTAATTTAAGGTCACAGCAGGTATAAGCAGCAGTGGATGTTGTTATAATAAATAACACTGATATATTGGTTTGAAATGCTGTGTGGACTGATTTTTTTTACCTGTGAGTGACTGAATCTCTTAAAATGATGGACCTGGTTTTTAGTTCCTCTGCTGTTGTTTTTTTAGAGCATTAGCTGTTCTATTCTGGATGAAGTTATTCTATTGCAAAAGAGCTTGACCGTTGTCTTGAAAAAAAAAAGAAAGAAAGAAAAAAAAAGCAACCACCCATTTTTTGCTGTAATTTCACAAAATATTTTTTTTCAAAAGCCTTCCTTTTCTGTAGTTCCCCATCCCTATTCTATTGTAGGCGGGTAAAGTTGTTCTTTTATATTCTGTAAAAGCTTAATTATGGCCTTGAGTTTCTTCCACAAAAACATACCAGCTGCATACTTGTGTATATGTGCCACTTAATTGCTAGGTAGAGTTAGATTGTCATTAATATCCTTGAGCTATAATGCTGATATTTATGATGATGTGTGAAATGTTTATCAGTTTGAGACGACAGGTACTTCTTACCATCAGTAGAAATCATTTTATGAGTGTGTATAGACATGATATGAGTAGGATGTTGCTTGATTTATACGGCTTTTTGGGTATCCTTCACAGTCAATGTTCAAATTAGGATTTTTTAATGAAATTTCGTAAGTGTTGGACTTTAAAAAATAAAAATCTTTAATTAGCAAATTTCTCTTCAGTCATGGGTGAATTGTGATGCCAGTCCAACTCAATAGCTATGAAGCTGTAGTAGGAAAAGTTACATAAGGCTACTAGGGTTTTTGTCTGTTTCTACAACCATCATGTTGCAGCATATTACTGATCTTGGGCTTTCTAATGTCTAATGTTGTGACAATTAAAGCAGTTGTTTTAAGCTGAGACCTATGAGCTGTGCCCAGTGCTGCTTTAAAATTTTCTGTTTCTACTTTTATATGTGGTAGGTGTTGTGTTTTTTTCATACAGCGGATGCTCAGCAAACAGTGACCAACTTCTTTTGGTCAGATGGGAATTGCTGTTAAATGTTATCTAGGTATTTTCAATGTTGTATAGATATACAGGCAGTGTATGTTAGGGAATATGTTCAGTCTGGGTAATGCACGGCTAAATGTTGAAAGCCCCAACACCTCTCTAGTCCATATTGAGGATTAGGCTTTAAAAGGACTAATAATGAATGTGAAATTAGACTCCTTTCTAAAGTAATTAAGTCATAATAATAATAATAATTAAAAAAAATAGATTCTGAAGTACAGGTACAAAGAAAGGTCACTTTCCATATTGCCTTCACTTGAGTTTTGAAGAACTGAAGCTTATTTTAGTCTGTCCCACATCTTTCATTTCATTTTCTTCCCAAATTATGTTTGTATCATCATCAAGCTCTGTGTTTGCATCCAACTCCTTGTTCTAATAAATAAACCCAGGGCACAGGATGGGAGGTGCAGGGCAGTCCCTGTGGCCAAGGGGCAGCCTTTCTCTCTGGTAAGCCAAATGCCCCGGGGGAGCCAGCCCCAGAAAAGGGCCCTCAGCCCCCCCAGCCCTCCTCCTTGTCCACGTGAGGGCATCTTCCAGGCTGAGGGGTGAAAATAGTAGTGTGTAAATGATTATAGGTGGCTAGTTTCTTATGTTAGGAGTGAATTTCTATATCTGCGTAATTGGTAACAACAGACATGGAGAAGGCTGAGGTACTCAACAACTTCTTTGCCTCCATCTTCACTGACAGACGGGCTTCCCAAGTCTTTCATTTCCCTCAACCCGTAGATGAAGACTGGGGGAGCAAAGTCCCACCCACTCTAAGTGAAGAGCAGGTTCGAGACCACCTGATGAATCTAAACAGCTACAAGTCTATGGGACCTGATGACATGCATCCCAGGGTCCTGAGGGAACGGGCTGATGAGAGAGGCCAAACCTCTCTCCATCAGAGTTGAAAAGTCCTGGCATTCAGGCGATGTCCCTGGTGAGTGGAAAAATGGAAACATCATGCCCCTACTCTTCAACAATTAAAACAAAGAATTGAACAAAGAGCACTACTCTTCAACAATTAAAACAATGAGGAGACATTTCTTCTCAGAAAGAGCAGCCAGGCATCAGAACGGGTTGCCCAGGGAACTGGTGGAGTCACCGTCCCTGGGGGTGTTCAAGGAAAGGTTGGACCTGGTATGTAGGGACATGGTTTAGTGGGTGACATTGGTGGTAGGGTGATGGTTGGACTAGATGATCCTGAAGGTCTCTTCCAACCTTAATTTTTCTATGATTCTATGATTCCGTCTGGCTTAATCAGGCAAACACTAATATTGGATATGATACTCCCTACCTGTAAGTAGTTCACATAGGTATACTTGCATGCATAAGCCCTTAAAAATATTAATTCTTGAATGCATTGGTTAGGGGCTTTAGTGCAAATTATCTTTGCAGAATATTATTTTGGCTATTTAAAATGTGAATACCCCTTGGCTGTCTTTTCTGATTCTATGAGAATTTTTGTTCTGTGTAGTAGTCAGACCCAATGGCTCTTCTGCTTCAAAATCTACCTTATTTTAAGTGACAGGTGCAGATGAATTTGAGACAACTTTCCAGATTTTTCAGTGACATCGTAATGTATTGACCAGCATCGCTGTTTGTTTTGCAGTGCAACCTCCTGTCATCCAGTTAGCAAAAAGTAACAAACAGCTGTCTGAAACTGCTGTAGGTCTTTGCTGAAGAAATCTGAGTCAAAGCACTGTATCTTTTCCTTACTTAGCTTCCAAAAAAACATGAGAACAGGTCTTTTGCTTATTTTTTAATAGTCATTAACGTTCAGAGCATTGTTCTTGCTAACCTAGAAATGACCTACGTAACTCTTAACTAGGGTAACGTGCACACTTGCAATGGCTCTGAATACCATAGTGCAAAGATCTAGCACTTCCTGGCCAACTCTTTTTCACAACTCCCCATTGTTACGTTTGTGAATTAAAATTCTTGTAATGAATATGCAGTGAGTACATACTCCAATTCATATACTCAGTTTTACTCTGAACTCTCAATTGTGGAAGATCTCTACTTTATTACTCATAGCTGTCTGTTACTTGACTGTTTCCATAGCCATAAAATAGAACTCAAGCTTTTTCCCAACTGTAGCACTGCTTAGACTGAAAATACTGCGCAAGGTCAAACACTGTAATAATGGAGCTGGAAGAGAAAACAACACAACTGTTGGTCTCTTAGCTCTACTCACAGTTTCTAGTGTAGAGGCTATTGCCCTGGCATGGCAGGTTCTTGGCAGGTTCCTTTTATCTAGCTGTTTCTCTTAGATGCTAGAATGAAGTATGAGGTACACGATCTTGCAAAACCAGGATGATTTGAAGGCTTGTTTCTTAGTTCCCTGCGTAACTTGAAAACGCAGAATAATTTTGGGCCTAGCTGTTAGACCTCGTAAATAGTTGTGTGAACTTATGTCTGCTTGTGGTTGAACACCAACCAGTGTATTAACTGGTAGGTAGGTGTATCCTGTCTTTCATGGTTTTCCCATTTTGCTTACCTGTTTCAAATATGTTAAGCTTCCTGGTACAGTGGCTATGGAATCGACATCAGAGTAATAGTAAATTAGAATTACTAGCCCATAGAGTCACAGAGATATTCTTTAAATGCTTAGAAGAATAACTGAAGGTTCATGACATCTTAGTGGAGATACAGGTAGCAATTTTAAATGTTGAGTTTCAAATAAAAAACACTTGGCTTTTTGCGTTAAACTCTTGGCTTGCGATGTTAAAACAGCCAAATGGAATGTATTTTCCAAAAATATTTAAAACTAATTCACAGGGGACGCCTGGAGTTTAAAAAATCTGTTTCTGTGTTACAGATCTCTCTTTGATCAAATATGTTATGATAATTGTTTTGAAATAACTTGGTAGGGATTTTGACTTCTGCTTACGAGTGTTCTCCCCAACATTAAAAAGGCATTTTCAATGTCCAGTAATGCCTACTTTGAGTATCAGCCATCGAGGCTGAGGCTTTAGCATCAACAGAACTTCTGATACCTTTGGTGTTCATATTGACAGGGGTTTTCTTACCTTCTTCAGAGAAATGGGTCTTAACAAGTAAAAAATTAAGGAGTATGCAGAGTAATCTTTTTTTTTCCTATACAAAAAGAAGAATTATTAGCCACTATATTTGTTTTGAAGGAAGAATAACCAGCCAAGATGGGAGGAGGAAGGGAGCATCTTCTTAGATGAGACTAACGGGATTTTTTATTCTTTGTCCTAGTGTAGGTTCTGTATACTGACCCCAGGTGAGTTTGTACTGTTCTTAGGATTGCAAGTCCTGCAGCTTCCTGCACTGGAGGACAGGAAAATAGAAGCTAGCATCTTTATTTAATTAGAAAAAAAAAAAAAAAGATGATTAAATAGGTCTCGCTACTCAGTTAGGACTCTGCCCTACAGGCATTTCCCATAAAATGCTTTAGTTACATATCTGCTGAAGAGCCGTAATGGTTAGGAAGTTGCTCTTATAAGCCTTATTTCTTACTCTCCTATTCCTTGCATTTGGAATCTGTTTTTCCAGGGGTCTGAGTTGTCCTGTAAATAGTTTTGGTTGGGTGCTTCCTTGAATTATCATTGCTTGCAATGCTCAAAGTTTCTGTTCTGTCATTACTGATCCAAGTAATTTTTTGATTTTTGACCACCTGTTTTAATGGAGAAGAGAGTTTTTCTGCAGTTGCTATACACATTACACAGGTATTGCATGCCCCAGCAGCTTCCACTTTTTTGCCTGACTTTTGTTTTTTTAAAGTAATTTTTTTTACTTTATTCTCTTAGAAGGAATTGACAATTTTCCAGAAAGGATTTTATAAATAGACTGGGTCTTTGCCCGGGCTTTTTACATGCAATGTGAAAACATACTAAAATCCTATATTTACATTTGTTTTATTTTGAGACAGATTTTTTGTCTTCCTCTTTCATAACCATTTTGGAACTTCTTAGGATCAGTTTGACCATCTTTTGTACCCTTTTAAAGGAATCCAGATAATTGCTTTTCTATGAGAAGTGGCTGTAAGGACATATTTTAGTTTAAGTCTCGTTAGAAAATCAGTGTTTATGTTATTACGAGTCATTGAATAATCATGATTCGCTGCCTTGACTGAGGGGAAAATGTGAGGACAATAGATTAAATCGGCCTACAGTAGTTCTGTATTGACCCTTCGTGTCATTACACAGGAGCATGTGTAGCTGGGTAACCTCTCTGAACCAGGTTGTGGGATCCACTGCAGATAATAAGTTGTTTCAAGGGGGAAGAACAGGCATGTCACAGGATCCTTACAATTAGGTTTTCATTTGCAATTTATCTGCTTGCAGTTTGATCATAGGGAGATTAGGTATTGTTACCCAGTCCCACGAGGAAAATTTCCACTGCAGAAGAGGAACAGGAGAAGAGAGACACTGTTTCTAGGGCTGTGAAAGTTACAAAACAGGTTAGAACATTCCTGTCGATGACTGGGGAGTTCTTTATGCTTAGATACAAAGAAAGATGAACAAATGCACAGAAGTCATTTGAAATGCACCCTATTTATGTGAAGTCTGAAGATAAAGGAAAGTAAATGATGCATTTTGTTCACAGTTCAGTAGCAAAACTACATCTTTACTAACAGCAGGGAACGTCCTGACTCATGAAGTTGTCTCTGTCTCTTTATACTGCTGCAAATGACTCAGTCCTCAGTCCTCCCTATTAGATTATTGTTTTGGGGTGTGTTTTTTTTTTTTTTTTTTCCTCTTTAGAAGGAAATTCCAGAACTCATTTCACTCTTGTGGACTAAGCATTGTCTCGCTGTCAAGTCTTCTCTTAGACCTTGCATTTGGTATATGGAGCATATAATTAGGAGAAAGGGAGGGGGCAAAGTTGCTGTGCTTACCTGAATTTTTACCCTGGTATTTCACCCTGATATATTATCCTGAAATACTTGCAGCAACAGACATTTCAGGAAGAGTTTGGTTACAGTATATGCGTAGGTTAGATTGTACAGTAATTCTGCAACAGCAGGGAATCCAAAAGGTTCTGCATTCCTGAAAGCCAAAAGGAAATGATCCATAGCCATCATCTACACTTCAGGGTTTGTTTCAGGATATTTTGCATTTCTGCTAATAGATCCCATGGGAAATCGAGGCCCAAGTAAAGTTTTAATAGAGAAGTGGTTCCTTCCCGCCCCACTTGGGAACCCAAAAGAACACACACACACAAACACATTTTCTATCTTTAGCTCATCCATAGTCACTTTACCATGGTAAAATGTGGCAGATACACTGCATCTTATGGTGTGCTTGGGCATCTTTTGTGCATCTTGTGTTGATGTCTGCTAAATAGTCACCTCACCAAGTTCTGCACACTGAGGTCCTTTTGGTGCTGTTTTGTTACAGTTGGCACTAACTTTGGTCAGCCTTAGCTTATGGGTCACTGGCTGTGTCTTCAAGCCTAGAGTAAGGGAAACATCTTCCAGCCACGAAGACCTACTGTTATGAAAACCTCCTTGTCACAAATTGGGGAACATTTCTTGATTTTTTTCTTCTCTCTGCATAAAGATCTGTTTAACAGAAAATATCTTTTTCCTTAGTAAAATTCTCTAGGTGTTTGACAGGTTTATCCAGAATAAAACTTCACATTCAGTGATTTGAGCATGTTCAGTTCAATTTTAACTCCTTCTGTATTTAGTCTTATTTCTCATAATATTAATTACAAAAGTTGTACTTGAAGAAACATGAAGTATTTTGTTTGTTTGTTTTTACACACCAGGACAACAACATTTAACATATTTTTTTTGCAGACTTGCTCTTTGATGTAGGCTAGACCTAAAGTTTGATACAGTCCTGAAGAGGAAGCACATCCTCTATTTCTAAATAGCGTTACTGCTCTTTTTTTCTTTCTTTTTGTAGTACCCAGCTAAGCATCCAAAAAAAGATGGACCAAATTGTCACAATTTGTTCATACAAACTTACCTATTTTAAGAGGTGGAGTGCACAGACTGCGTGCACTGGTTTCTTTGTGCTTGTTCATGCTGGGCCAACAGAGCTTAATATGTCAGTCTGCTGGCAACAAAGATCGCCTTGTCTCCTGAAGTTCCTGGAAGAGGGAGTTAATTTCTAGACTAGGATAAACCAGATACTTCCCCTTGCTTTCAAACCAGCAAATGGGAGAACATGTGTGTTCTGGGTCTGGCTGGGATGGAGTTAACTGCCTTCACAGCAGCCCTTAGGTGCAGTGGTTTAGATGTGTGACTCAGTGTTGATAGCACACCAGTGTTTTGGCTATTGCCAAGTGGTGCTTGCACAGCTCCCAGGCATTCCCTGTTTCTTCCTCTGCCCACAGCAAGGAGGCTGGGGTGGACAAGAAGCTGGGACGGGACACAGCCAGGGCCTGGGTCACCAAAGGGATATCCCATACTATATGGCATTCATGCTCAGCAATAAAAATGGATCAGGGAGTGGTCTGCCAACATAGCTGTTTCTTGAAGACCGTCTGGGCATCAATCCTCTTGTGGGAGGTGATGAGAGATTGCCTTTGCATTGCTTGTTGTGTTTTTTCTTTCCTTCACTTATTCAACAGGCTACCTCGACACATGAGCTTTCACACTTGTTCACTTCCCATTTTCTCATCTGTCCTGCAGAAGGGAGGGGAGTGGGCATGGGGCTGTGTGAGGCTCAGCTGCTGGCTGACATCAACCCACCACATGTTTCACAGCTTTCAGGCTGTTGAGCTGCTACAGCTAGTGACATGATGGAGTAACAGCCATTCTGTATCAACAAGCACCGGAGCAGAACACGTTTCACCTTTCTGCTGTAGGCATGCTTTCTTCACATGCTATCACAATTGCGGAGTTCTTTACTACAGGCACGCAGAAGCAGCACGCTGTTTACAGGTCCACAGGCTTCCTGCTGTGCTGCTACCACTTTTCTCAAGTGACATTATTTTTCTTTCCCTTCATATCTGGTTCTTCAGTGCTGTGTTTTTTCCCAGCTGAAACCAACAGCTGTCCTTGAGCCCAATACCTCAGGTTTGCATTATACTTTGTTCTTTATCTCCCCACTTGGTGTCCTCTGCATTCAGATCAGGTAGTGCTATCTATCTTTTTTTTTTTACGCAGACTGAATGTGAACAATTAGTTGTTGAAAGCATGCGGCACCAGCCTTGTCTTTCTGTCTTCTTGTCCCCATCTTTGTACACAACAACTGGGAGCAGCAGTTACAGAGTTTGACTTTGGAGCTCAGTGCTGGAATTAAATTAGTAGTAGTAGTAGTAGTAGTAGTAGAGAAATAGCCTGGCCATGTAAGAGCCTCACACAGTATTTACTTAGGATGTGGTGTAGAGTCTGAAGAGGATTTTAGTAATGAAAATTTAAATGGGGATAATTGTTATGTACTTTCACATAGGGACTGTAGTAAACCTGTCTCTCTTCCTTCTTTTCCATGTAGTAGGTTGGATTTGTGAACAGTAGGAGAACTTTTAAAACTGACTCACATACACTTTCTAAAACTATTTCATGCTTTGGTGCTATTATAACACACAATTTTTTAAGGCAGTGTGGATAATACCGGTAGAAAAAGTATAACTGAAACTCTTAAGATTTCCAGAAAGTATTCCAGCTGGTGAAGTCTTCTACAATTCTGATTCAGGATCTACAGAAACAATAGTGCTTGTCTGCAATTAAGCAGTTGTGGATTTATGCTGCTTTGAGAGATGTCTTGTAGCCTGATTTTTTCATTTGTCTTTTTATGTGCTTCTACAGGTGTTTGCCTTTGATCACTGCTTCTGGTCCATGGATGAATCAAACACCACAAAATACGCAGGTAAACTATTCTCTATACATTCAACAGTGTATATGAGAGCCTGATCTTTTGTCCTCTGGCTTTTTTTTTGTAATGTTTTGTGCTGTAATGCTTGAGTGACATTTTTGCAAAAGCACACATTTTTACAGGGGTTTAGTCATGTGTGTGCAAGCTCCCTGGCTAATAAGGAATGCAAGCTTTAAGGTGCCTTGTACACAAACTGGGAGGGATGCTTTTCTTCACATATAAGCCATAGTGTTCTTTTCTTCATCCCCTGCAAGAGCCTCTTGTGAGAATTCAGCTCTGTATCAGAAATTAATTCTGGCTAAAGCTAGTGATGAAAGTATGTGTATTCCGTGCTCTCCATTCCTGGGCATGTATGTTTTCCTCAGACAGTGTGATTATTTCAGGTCTTTCCAGACATTCATATTCTGATTGTTCAGATCCCTGATGTTTCTGAGTGATCACCCTTGTGATACCTTCTTCCCAAAAGCTGGATATTCCAGACCAGATTATCATCCCAGTGGTTAATTTTCTCATAGCTGGATTAGTGTATTAATATTTATAATTTATTCTGATAGTTATAGCCTTGAACACTGGGATTTCACAGTTGTGGTTCAGAGAAGAAAAAAATAGTACTCGGTTAAGGTACTCATATTATGAAATTTTGTGATCTGAAAGAAGTTTTGAAGGTTGATAGGGTCAATTAGCTCAAAGCTTGAGATCAGTGGTCTAATAAATTAATTGTCACATACCTGTGTTTTAGAATGTATCTCTGACCACTGTAGCCCTTGGTGTCAAATCCTGAACCTCAGGAGATGCACTTGAGCATAGGTTATATTGTATTCCTTACTTGCCTGAGCAACATAGGTTTCCTGAAGAAAACAGTTCTGTTTTGTTTTGTCTCGTGTTTGCACTCAACAGATGCACTGTGCAGTGCTCATAGTTCAGACTGTGAGATTCTTGGAGCATGCAAGAGCTCTTTTTGTGTCTGCATGCCTAGATTTCCTTTTAAAGGAAGGAGGTAATGATACACACCCAGATCTTGGCTCGACGCGCCTCAAGTGTGCAGGTGGGAGCTGTACCTATTGGGTGCATCACAGTGCTAACCCGCTTTTAGAGAATTGAGACCAGAGGAACACCTCTAACCAGTTAAACTTGTTTCTGTTGTGGTTTAAGCCATCTCCAGGTGAATTCGATGGAATTCCAGGCGAACCTCTTTTTAATTTGAATCAAAACTGGATTTCTCTAACCTCTTTCAGAAGATGTTGAATTTGTCTGGACTGAGAACTGAAGCTTTATTATCTATATGCACATGAACACCTTGTTGGACAGGAGCCTAGAATGCTGCTACTTCTCTTGTATTTTCTCACTGTCCACACAGTTATGTGGTTTCACACATTCAGATAATGTTCCTGTCCAAAAAAGAAAACAATTTTCCTTGTTTATTTCAGAAATACGATAAGAACGTGAGCTTCGAAACTTGCATATAAAAAAACAATGTTTTCACTGTGTTTTTATATGGTCTTGAAGCTTTCTTGTGACTTCCAGCCCTCATGTTCAAATTCATAATGAATTTGGCAGAATATCAAAAGGAAAAGCAAAAAATACCATTTCAGCCCTGTTACTGGGTTGTTGGCTTGTTCACTTGTTCTTACTTGAATGGATACTATCCAGTACTACAGTAGTGCTTCTTGTTCTAGAGCCAACAAACCAAGTGCCAGAGTGTTACGATTTCAGCTTTTATATGTCTGTAGTATTTAAGTCTCTTAAGTCTCTTTTACTCTTCAGCCTAAATTACTGTACTGAAGAAATACAACTGATTTTGGTCAGGATTTTTGATAATTGCTCTGGCTGTGCTCATGGAACAAAGCCCCATTGTTCTAGGCACCTCAAATATACATGCTAGGTCCAGATACTGTACCAGAGACTGCTACAGAGGTAACAAGTTCAGGACTGCCAGGCAGCTGGCAACCCAGCTTTTTCAGACAAACTGTAATTTCTTGGTTGGGCACTGGACTGCAGAAGGGGTGATGATCCGGAAGCTGAGGAGGTGCATGGGATACTTCCTGCCTGGCTTAGTTCTGTGTGGATGAATGAGTTTACTGTCATTGGCAAGAGCAGTGATTAGTTGCACAATTAACAAGAAACATGTCTAGAGCTGGAAATAGCTAAGTCTGGAGTTCTTGTAAAGGTGCGTAGTGTATGAGCTTGAAACGTAAGTTAAATTCTTGAGATAAAAAGGTATGTGAGTCAAATTTTGTGTCCACACAAATCCAGTGGAAGATGTGACAGTGAAAGGTATAATAAGAGATTCTCAAGTACGAATCATCACTTCATGTGCAAAACCAGGGCATATTTGTTTTGCAGTATGTTGAACAGATTGTTATGTATATTATTATATATATTATATATTGTTATGTATATTATTCTACATGAAAGATTTGGTTGATTGACACGTGAGATACCAAAGCCCCCACCCAGAGTGGTGTGCGCCACAGACAACGTATGTCTGAATTCTGTGTTGACGTGTAGATACCTTTTTTTTTCTTTTTTTCTTTTTTTTTTTTTTCTGTCAACAACAACAAAACTTGTACTTTCCTGAAAATGCACATTTCTTACAGGATGCTTAAAGCTATCACACATAAGTATGGGCTCTTTTTGTTTTTCACGTTGTTGATTGATCTACCGTATTAGCAGCACTTACTATTATTGTTTGTGCACAAGAAAGATTCATATTTGGGTAAACTGAACACTGTGGGCAACTGGTAATATTTCTCAGGCTCTGGGAGAACAGGACTGACCCTGAGATGGGATCAGTCATCTTTTTCTTTTACCCTAAACTCCATTTGAGATATGTGCATCTTTTTGTCTGGAGCTCAGGCTAATCTTGTTGTATGAACTTTCTTTGGGAACTCTTGTTCAGGAAGCATGAGGGATCTTATTCACGTTTGAAACTTCTATTTCCAGCATTTAAAGATATGGGGGTTGTTGCTGTTAACACCTCATGTCATGTATTTAGGTCCTAGCTTGTATTCCAATAATTCTACATGGACAAAGCAATAAACTGTCTTTTTTTTTTTTCCCTTGTTTTTAATGGTCACAGTTGTGGTTGTTGGAAGCTGTGGTGGTTTTATCCTGATGGGCAGCTGAACTCCACCACAACCACTCTCAGTTCCCCTCCTCAAAGGAAAAGGGAGAGAAAATACAATGGAAATGAATCAAGTGTTGAGATAGACAGGGAGATCGCTCACCAATTATCATCATGAACAAAACAGACTCAGCCTAGGGAGATTAAAGAAACTCGTTGCCTATTACTAACAAACTGGAGAAGTGAGAAACAAAGAAAACTAAGTGAGAACACCTTCCCCTCAACCACCCTCTTCCACATCCCTCCTGCTGAGTGACTCAGGGGAATGGGGAATGAGGACTGTGGTCAGTCCCTAATGCTTTATCTCTGCTGCTCCTTAACGGTCCCTCTCGAACTGAGCCCCCCCGAACTGAGCCTGTGGGGGCTGCCCACAGGCAGCAGCTCTCTAAGCACTGCTCCCACACGGCTCCGTACCACGGGGTCCATCCCCCAGGAGCAAACTGCTCCAGCACGGGTCCCCCACGGGCGGCAGCTCCCCACAGACCCCTGCTCCTGTGTGGGCTCCTCTCCACAGGCTGCAGCGTGGAGATCTGCTCCATGTGGGACCCATGGGCTGCAGGGGGACAGCCTGCTCCACCAGGGGCCTCTCCACCGGCCACAGGGGAACTGCAGCTGCCTGCCTGGAGCACCTCCTGCCCTCCTGCTGCAAAGATTTCAGATAGCACAAGAGATAGAGGTTCTGTAACATCTTGATATTCCAGCTTGGATATTGTTTGATGCAGAACCCCATTCACCTTTCATTAAGTGTTTTTTTTTGTTTTTTTTTTTTGTTTTTTTTTTTTTGTTTGGCTACAGCTTTTGTCTGGATCTTTCTTTTCTCAGTGACGTTCTCTTACGACTGCCCTCTGAATTTTCTTTAACACTGAAAATGAAGCGTTTGTAATCTACAGTGAAGTGTGGTTGTTGCTATTTATTTTTTAATCCAACCAAATAGCAAGCAGCGGAAAGATTACTGTTGATACCGATAAAGTGTGTTTCTGAGCAATTTGTGGCTGCATGGTTCCAAGCAAGGAACAGTTACAGAACTGGGTTTGTGCTGATCACTATATGCTACTTACTGGGCTTTTTTTTTTTTTTTTGACAATTTAATTCTGGAGGGAGTAGTTGGTGAGTGCGTGAACCTCTTACCTGAAAGTTAAAAAACAAAAATGAGTCAATGAAATGGATTATAAGGAGGAAGGGGAATTTGGTTTTAGTACAGAATGATTTTGACTTGATCTGGAAAAGACAAGACCTTTGCCTTACAGGCTCTGTGAAAGGTGTTTTGAGAATAAGGAAAATAGCTTCTTATGACCATTTGCTTCTTGACTTGAATGGGCCAAAAGTCATTTCATGGGTAAGAACACACCTGCTTGCCTTGAAAAGCTCATGGAAACGAATAACAGCAAGACGTTTTGGTGAAGGGAAGGACATAGAGAAAATCTCAGAGATGAGAACAAAGAATTCTTTTTACAAGCCTAGACAACAGTGAGAGCCTATTGATGTCTGCAATGAAGTGGATTTTTGAAAAGAAGGAAATAAACCCTTCAGCTTGGGAAAGATTCAAGAGATGGTGTAAATAACTACAGTAGCACTTAGACAGGTCCATTCCAAGGACCCCACTCTGTATCAACTTGTCCATAAACTTTTCTTAAACTTCCTAATCTGCATTACATTTGACCTGGAAATCTCAGATCTGTGTTTCTGCAGGCTGCATTGTCCTGAGAGGCTAAACACCTGACTTCAGGCTAAGCTTTAAGTTTATTTGAAATACATATGCTGATTGCTGCTCTTCCAGCAGCTGTTTTAAAAGGAGACAAACCACACAATTGGCTTAAAGAATTATAGTCTCCTACTCTCATGAGTGATTGTTAGTTGTGGATTTTGAGCAGACAGGAATGTCTGTCTGTCTGCACTTCTGGCTTACCCATTTAAGCTGTTAAGTAGGAGAATATACTTGAAATCTACCCTTTTCTTACCATTCCCTTGACTTTTTTTGGAGGAGGCTGCATGTAGGCCTTGATTTCGGGTCATGCAGCTGACATGTGACTAGTATATTTTTGGGAAATCTAGTTACATGGTGCGGGTTTAGCATGTTGGGTCAGGCAACTAAAAACATGTAGACATTGTGACACTTAATTGGAAACACTTGAGACCCTTTTCTGAACCCAGGGCTTTGAAGACTAAAGACTGCAGTGCTTTGTCAATATTCTAGTTAGGCTGCAGGAGTTAGACTGTACCAACTGTTGTGCTTTTATGTTCTTGTTAAGATGAACCATAGTCATCATTCTTCCAATATTAGATTTTAAAAAAACTATTACCTAGCAGAGCTTTTAATAATTCTAGTTTCTGCAAATAAAGTTTTAACTACTATATCATGGAACTAATTGCAATTGTGTATTAAAATGTTCCAAGTTAGAGATTAAGCCATAGAGAGACATGGACCAGGTTGAATTTTCAGTATTGTACATAACAAGTTGTTATTTGGTTCCAGTTATTTTCCCCGTACACGTGAGTCGAGGGGTTCAGGAACAGCAGTGAGGTGTCCTAGCACTGCAGTCAGAACCTGGCTGAATGCATCTATGCTAACTTGAGGAGAGGCCCGAGGCAGATCTCGAGTTCAGATTGGCAAGCTGCTGAGAACAGGAAATACTGGACATCTAAAAACCAGACACAGAAACTAAGTTTTATTTCAGTACATCTTGATTGTAAGTTAGTCAGTAACACAGTGGCTCTTAGCAAAGGCTGTAAATATTAATGGCCTTTTTTTTTAAAGGATATTTTGTTGTTTTCTCCTCTTTCCTCTCCTCTGTCAGGTTATCAGTCACCAGTCTGGTGATCTGAGACTCACAGAACCATAGAATCATTCAGGTTGGAAAAGACTTCCAACATCATCTAGCCCAACCTTTAACCTAGTAACGACATGCCCACTGCTAAACCATGCTACCAAGTTCTACATCTACATGTTTCTTGAAGACCTCCAAGGATGCTGATTCAGCTGCTCCCTGGGCAGTCTATTCCAATGTCACAGAACCCTTTCAGTAAAGAATTTTCTCCTAATATCCAACCTAAGCCTCCCCTGGCACAACTTGAGGCCATTCCCATTTCATGCATACATGAGAGTGTGTGCATTTAATTTGTAAAAGTGATTGTCTTCATCTTACAGATCGTGAGAACGTGTTCTAGGGTTCTTCTGCAATGTGTAGGCTTCCTTAGGAAAGTTGTAAACTTGGATCTCCCTTTCAGGGCTTCAGGAAACTGGATGCATAGATTGATTTGGAGGAAGAAAAGGGGGAAGAGCACAGAGATGCAAGAGAGAAAATACTTAAATATCTCCTTCTGAAAATGATGTACTGTTGCAGTATTCTTGCACATCAGAGTGTTGATTTGTCTTTCTATGTTCAGGGTCTTCTTATCCTACATATTTTCCTAATGTAATTTTTCTAATAGTTCATTCTAATTCAGAGATTCCAGCAAAGAGATTTTCACACAGCTCTGTGATTAGATAGTGTCAGGGTTTTAGTTTAGAGTTATTAGTGATTTACTATTCACTATTAACATGTACACTGCCATATGATGCTGTTTTGACTTTGTTTTATAATTTTGCCATTGAAATACTTGTCCATTTCAATAGGTAGAGAAGATGTGAAAAAGTTTTGTAGCTTCAGTGTGATATTTGAGTGGCCATGGTGCATAGTAATAGCACGCACATGGCACTGGAAGGTTCCAGGAACTGAGTATGTTAAAATGTAGTTCTCAGAAGAAGATGAGTTTCCTTCAGCCTTCAGGTAGGTCGAAGATACCATTTAGGTTGTTGAAATCTCCCAAAGCTTTAATATGGTCAGTGCTAAGAAAGGAATGTTGGTAGTCTTGGGTTTTGGGTCTGTAGGACGATGGCAGTGTATGACAGAGTACTGCGTGTACGAAAAGGCTCAGGCCTGAGAGCTAATGAAAAAGTTCTTGAGTGAGTCTCCTGCTGGAAGGGGCCTTCTAAGAGACTGAGAGTTACTTCTTTGATCTTTCTTAGATTTTGTTCTACTGTTGACATGAGCTTGTAGTTGCACTTGTTGAAATACACATTTGATGTCTTGAAGCTATGAAGACAGTTACAGCTGTCCGGTGAAAGGGAAGAAGGCTTCCGTGTTGTCTTGACGTTGCTTTCCAGTACATCCCCCAGTGTTTAGCAGGTTTTGATTAGTGAGGCATACCTACAAGGGTGTTGACAGCATTTCCCACCTTGCAGTGTTGGCAGCGCTGCCAAATGTGCTGTAACTGGAGTTATAGAGCATACGGTGACATGGTCTGAACATTTTCTTACTGCGTGATTTCAGTTCAACAGTCTTGCTCTTGAAATTAAGGGAAGCAAGATTATTTAGGCTCTGGTCTGTAAGCAGAGCTCACCAGACTGTGCTTCCCTGTCCTCTAAGGAAAGGGCAGACATGAGATCCTGTCCTGTGAGAACCGGCAGCTCATACACCCGCCCCAGGCTTCCAGAGAGTCTTGGCTGTGCTTTCACAGCCAATTAACAGCCTAGTGGCACATGTATCAGACACCTACGACTTGCCCGTGTTTTGGATGGAAGATGGGAGAGGAGAAAAGTTTCAACATCTGGCCTCAGTTGCCTCCATAAGACTTTATGTGATCTTATCCGGCTGGCAGGTTGGGCATCCCTGTCTAAAAGACAATAGAAGTTGGTGTAAGGGAAAATTGTTAACTAAATAGCAGGGGTGAACAAAAGGGTGTTTTTCTGTATTGACAAAATTAAATTAGAATTGAGTTAAAACCCCTGCTCTCTGGGTATCTGTGGAAGAAAAGTTCTGTAAATTAACAGAAGTATTAGTTGCTGTAGTGTCAGATTATTTAGAAAAACCACAGTCAGTAGTGTAGACAACAGAACTGCATTATTTCTTTAACCTTAAGTGCATATAGACATAATTCTGTATAATACAAATTTTGTAATTAATTAAGAGGTGATGTTTCATGATGAAAATATCTCCACATCTCATGGATGAGATTCTCTTGCCCTCAACAGGACACTGCATTAGCAGAAGAATAAAATACCTATAATACCTGTAATTTAAGTTTAAATTCTTATTTTCTGTGAGTTCATTTAGAACCAAACTTAATTTCATCCCATGGCAGTTTGGCATGTTACTCTGAACATCACTCTTGAATGGCCTATTTGTCTGTTTGTGTTGCTGAGCTCATAAAAATCTTTTCTGAAAAAAAAATATCCAGTTTTATCTGTGTTATTTAAACTGCCTTCTTCTTGTGTTACTTAGCAGTAGAAGATTCTGTAGGTCATCTCATGGTCAATTATGGCCATGCACAGTTTTGTAACATTTCAGTATCTGTTTTTTTCTTGGGAAACATGGAGGAGGTTGTGTCTTATTGCTGGTCAACAGTGGGCAATAAATGATTTTTCTTCTTTTTCTGACAAGTGGCTTTATTCTACGCTCACAAACATTGCAGAATATATGATTTTTGTTCTGTTGTAGAATACTGTTTGAATAGGAAACACTCATAAAAGGACGTGTCCCCATCTTTTCAACATACTGAAGTGTCCCCATCTCTTTTACGCATTCATCTATAAAATCAAAAAACTTCTTCCTTAAGTAATGTTAAGAAAGAAAAACAAGCATTGTTTTAAAACTCCCATCCTTCTCGGTTGGATCATGTCGCCAAATTTGTTGTGAATTTAAGTTAGACATTGGAGATGTGGTGAGACAGAAAACAGACATTAGCCATCAGACTTTGCTAGGCAGAAGGGAAAACAAACAAACAAACAAAAAAACCACAAATAATTAGGAAAAAAGTTTGATTGGAACCATGAAATACCAAAGTGTTTTCAAAGTAAACTGGTGGCACTGCTTGACAGGACTGGTGCTTAGGGACATGGTTTAGTGGATGACATTGGTAGTAGGACGATGGTTGGGTCAGATGATCTTGGAGGTTTTTTCCAACCTTAATGGTTCTATGATATGTGCTTTTATTCTCTTAATAATTTTACTCAACATCAATCTTTACTCGATTTTGCATTCTTGCTCAGCAAGATAATAAGTGGCTCCTTGCCTCTTTGATTTCCTAACTTCAAAACATGCCCTCAGGAGTTGGTTGGAAGGCATATTTTTGTGCATTGTACCCTCTTATTATACATTTCCACTGATACATTTTTTTCACTCATTCTTCAGTAGTTTGTTAACGTTCTCTACATTGTTGTTGAAGAGTGCTCTATCAACGTATATACTATAAAATGACTGAATGGTCAGAAGTCGAATGGGAAGTGAATGAATGTGCAAGGAAGGAAATGCAATTATTCCGGAGTACAGCAGGTTCTCCTCTATTTTGAATTCTGCTGTTCAGTGTTTCTGAAATTACTCTGGACAGTGTTAACCCAAGGAGCAGTAGGAACCCTTTGGAATTTTAGAAATCCAATTGGAATGATACACATGGACCATTTTTATGGTATTGTTGTCCTAGTTTTTCCCTTTACAGCAAAAGAGAAATTAGGTTAGAAGTAATAGAGACTTCTTAATCTTATTTGCATTAGTGTAAACCATTCTTCAAACAGTCATTCCACAGGTTGCTCTGCAGGCGTTCTGTGGCCTACCAATTACTCAAGGATCACAGAGAATAAATATTCTCAAGCAACATGTAAATGTGGAGCTGGATATTTCTTTTGATGCAACAAGGTTCTGTTTTGAGAGCTATAGAAGTCACTATTGCATCCAACGTACAATTTCTTGTAACTGATAAACAGACAACTGCTAAAGCTAAATTAACGGAGAAGTGTGGCTGTTCACCATTGTTCAGGAAGTCACCAGGCAGCATATGTAAGTTTCAAACCAAACACCAGAATATATATATATATAAATGCTGTCCTTACTTCAGTTCTGCTTCCTTTGGGTGTATGTACAGATGGTCCAGTTCTCAGATTGGAATTCAAACCAAACAACCCATTGACCCTGTTTGTGATATACAGATTCTGAGCTTTCTTATTAAAAAGCAAAAACAACAACAACAAAGCAACTCAAAACAACAACAACAAAAAACACTACTCCTCTTCTGTCTTCTACATCTAAAAGATAGAAGCACATCTATGATCTGCCAGACATAGAGAGATGATTTTCAGACTAGGAATTCTGCAGCTGATGTTTCAAATTATGGACTTGCCAGTATACGTCCTCAGATAGATCTGCTTAAGTCTCAAACTCATAATGTGCCTTTCCTGCCTTGATGTCTTCAGAATGCTTCTGTCTGGTTTCCAGCATCCCCTTGATGCGGGGTGAATCACAATGGTTTATAGTGAAACTTGAGGCCGGTTCCCGAGAGAACCATCAGTACTATTTCTAGCATTGCATTTGTTATATGCCTAATATTCTAGTTCACTGATGTATTTGTAGCAATTCTGTTACAGAGCTCTTTGATATAGTTTGTGATTAAAGAATGCTTGCTGATTGCAAAGTTTACACGTAAATAATACAAAGTCTTGTTATCTATGTTATTTTCTAAGCATTCAACTTACACGATTCTTTTGAAAATGTGTTCCATTCACATGAAAATAAGCAGTATATTTAAACACAGAGGTAGCTGTTGCACTAGTTTCAAGCAACAGTTTTGAACTTTATTCATTCAGTTATATAATAAATCATTTGTTCCTTAATCCACATGATAGTAAAAATAATCTCCAAAACATTTTTTCTTGCTTTCCATAAAGTTTAATCTGTCATTTTGTGTAAAATAAACTTACAAAATAATTATTTTTTAGGTCAGGAAGTGGTGTTCAAGTGCCTTGGAGAAGGAATTCTTGAAAAGGCCTTTCAGGGATATAATGCTTGTATTTTTGCCTATGGACAGACAGGTAAGAGTCACTTGTGCTGAAGAAAGGGAATGCTTCTTGTGCACTTGTATGAAGTAGGAGGAACACAACGTAAATATTAAACTAGATAGTATTTAAAATTATATGCAGAAATAGAATGTTTAATGTCAAACATTTTTATCAGGATGCTGTTTTCTGTTTCATTTTAGTGATTTGTATTTGCATCACTTCTTTGGAGATTAATGTCCCATTTAAATGCACAGCAACTTTAGCCAGTGTCACAACAACTAACCAGTGACAGTATAAAGGCAGTCCTGTAAATATGCTCTTCACTTGTACCTCCTGGGACTGTTTTGGAAGCCTGAAAGGAATAGTTCATACCCAAGGCTCATTCAGTTGTGCCTGTGTGTGTGTTATAAGAGACTGTTAGGATAATTTCTCTTTTTGTTTACTTGTATCTTGTAGTGCAAAGAGCAAGCATTCTGTCTGGAATAACATGTCGTGTTGTTCTGATATGTACTTCTGGAGAAATAAAAAGAGAATTAAAACATGCTTCATGAACAACCGAGTAGCTCAGAAACTGCATTCTAAAGCATTTTCTTTTCCTTTCTTCCTTTAGGTTCGGGAAAATCCTTTTCAATGATGGGCAATGCAGAGCAGCTGGGTCTGATCCCACGGCTCTGCTGTGCTTTATTTCAGAGAATCTCTGTGGAAGAAAATGAATCTCATACTTTTAAAGTTGAAGTGTCCTATATGGAAATCTACAATGAGAAAGTCAGAGATCTACTTGACCCAAAAGGGTTAGTAGCTTCACCCTCCCTCACCACCTTCCTTTTTTTTTTGTTTGTTTGAAACTGAAAAGTGAATATCAGTTCTGGAAGTCCTTGAGAAGGTTTGTCAGAACGTATGTTTAAACAGCTCCTTTAGAAAGGATCAGATAGCAAACATCAGAAAGATTAGAACATCCATGTAAAGCTTGTATATGAAGTAGTATCCAGTGTGGGCTGATTTAAATATAGCAGCAAAATATATGCAAACAAAGACTATGTGAAGAAGCTTAACACCAGAAAGCAAATGCTGAGGTATTTTTGCAATGATATCCAGACCTTGCTCAAGTAAAAAAGTTCATTAATTTTCACCAAAAAAAAAAAAAATTACAACTTGTTTTTCCTGGTTTAGAAGTTGGACTTCTGGAATGGTAAGGAGCAACACATCAGAATATACTCATGGCACTCTTTATTACTTCTGTTTTGTTTGCTCAGAAATACTGCCTGGGCTCTCTGGTGTGAAGATTTCTAGATAAGAGATATCTTGATAGAACTCAAGATAGAGCATTGATATGTACGTCATTTTTTTTATTCTTAAGCATAATTGCATTCAGTAAAGAAGAATGCAAATTAGTTGAAAGATATATTTTACATGTAACCGGCTTTTTTCATTAAAGTGTGGAAAATGTATAAAGAATTGAATCTTTAGCAAATTGCTGGGGGGGATTTTTTTTCCCTTTTTTCAGTATTCTTTCTGCCATATAAGGCATTTCAGATTTTGATCCAGCCACAAATACAGGGGTGGGAGGATGCTCTGAAAATAATTCATGTATACTTATTGAATCCAGTTAGATTAATTTGAGTCTTTCTTATTAATTAAGTTAAATCTTTCTGGATGACATTTTTCTTCTCATTATTAATTGAAAAAGAAAAGAAAATATCATATGAAATGACAAAAATCTTCTACGTAGTCGAAGTGAATTTATGTCTTTTAGCTGGAATAAAGTTCACAGTAGTGGATTGTGTATGAAGTCTATTTTATTCCACAGGAGTCGGCAGTCACTTAAGGTTCGAGAGCACAAAGTGTTGGGACCATATGTAGATGGCTTGTCTCAGCTGGCTGTTACAAACTTTGAGGTAAATCTAAACCCATGAAAGGTATCTAAACAACATACACCTAAGCAGTAGGAATCTTACCAGAAGTAAACTAGTATCCATCCAGAGGTTTAATTTCTTGAGTGTTTACAGTCTCTGACAATCACAAAGATCTCCTGTAATGCTTCCACAAGTATTTATTTAATGTAAAAGCATTGGGTTCACGATTATGCAGGTTAAAAATATGGAAGTGGTATCTCTATATTTTGCAGTTGTCAATTTATATAATACATCGTGTTATCTTGTCACAGGAAATGTGAGGCTTCCAAAATAAGAATACTAAGTCTTCCAGCATGAATTCCTTTAATGTTGTTGTTGTTGAATACAGCCTCTTACTTTATACAAGTGTGTTGGATGAGAATGTACAGCAAGGCTTACATAATTAATCATTTAAATCACGACAGCATCGGAGCCCAGTTGAGTTACCAGAATGCATTCAAATAAATCAGTATTGTAGAATCCAATGGCCTTCTACAATGGAATTAATTAAAGCAGTGCAGTTATATAAATTGCATAGCCCTTTTTATGAGGAAGCTGCTTTAGGAAATTTTGTTGTGGTTGTTTTGTTTTAAAACCATTCTTTGTGTAGTATTGTGTGGAAAGCAATTTGCTTTTTATGGGGATTTTTATTTCTCTGAAGCATCTGTGCATATTATATGTGTGCAGATCTGTGCATATATATAACTGCTTTTGCAGTTTTTATGGTAAATTGTGTACTTTGAAAGTACATCTTCTTTTTTCAAATTCTAGGAAATTTTAATACTTAGTTTGTGACACGTGTATCAGACTCGATGTAATCATCTTTGTTTTTACATGTGTAGAAAGGTACAAACTCCAAGTGAGGTAAACCTTTGGTCCAATTCAGTGAGTACAGTGTTAGTACAGTTCAGTAAAGAAAAGCATTTGTGTTTAGTTCTGCAAGTAGATCTAGTTGGCTTGATTACTGGCATGAAACAATATGATTTGCAATGTGGGTATTGCCAACGTATTTCAGCAGCAGATAAGGAGAATGTGCACTGAATATTGTTGCTGGGCTATTAAGTGCAGCACCTAAAATAGAGTTGAGGCTTAATGTCATCCTGTGGAATTACATCCCCTCTCTGCCATTGCATCTCAAAACATAAAAATAATTTTCTCATTACTTCTACCTTCCCTTCTTCTCTCCCACACATACACACCCTTCCATCTAGATGGGTATTTTATTCAGCAAGCTCAAAACCTTTTTTTATCCTGGCATCATTTTCTACTCTTTTTGCTCTAGGATATTGAGTCACTGATGTCGGAGGGAAACAAATCACGAACAGTTGCTGCAACCAACATGAATGAAGAAAGCAGCCGTTCTCATGCTGTATTCAATATTATAGTGACTCAGACACTTTATGACCTGCATTCCGGTGTATGTATTTCTGACAATTAATTTACAAACTTGTAGTGAATTCTTCTTTCTTCTGTTCAGCCACTGAATGTTCTCAGTTTGTTTTGAGCAGCAATCAATTACAAGAAGCAGCTTCTCCATTGCTATCCAGCTGCATGCTTTTGTAGGTGTATCACTGGTATCACTTAATGTGGGCTAAAACTCTAAAGACACACATGACCTGATGATTCTAATGCTGAAGGTGCCTCAACTCTCAAGACTGTTTAACTTGCTTAAGTGCCACTGTGTCTGAGAGTTGATTTGCTCTATGATATTATACTGTCTCTGCATTTGACCAGTAGTGGAGAGAAAAATATGTTTGCTCCCTTGCTTTGTTCATCTTTTATTTCAAGACTTAGCATAACTCACCATTTTTTATTTGGTATGCATATATGATCTGATTAGCTCTGCTGCTGCCTTTAATGCTGTGGGGTCTGGTAATCAAACTAACACTGGTGAGAATGTAAGATTGAGAGAACACTGGAAGAGAGAGGAAGCACACCAGATAAAGCAAAAAGTTGGATCACTTCAAGATTACATTGCCGCTGTTAAACCTGTCTTAGGTTTAGTTAACTGTTGCTGACGTTAACACGTTTTAATGACCTACTGTGCCAGGGAAGTTATTGACATTACCACATGGCTGATTCACCTTCATTAGTGGTTCAGCCCTTTAGTATAGTGTATGAGTGACTCTTAAAGAACTGTAAGAACTGTGAGAATTACTTCTGTCATATCTTGAATTTGATAGCTTGACCCATGTTATTATGGACAGCAGTGTAACTATGCTAATATCAGACACATTAGCATTTTGTGCTCACGTTTCATAGCTGTTTTTCTCCCCTGTTTGATTTGCACAGAATTCTGGAGAGAAGGTCAGCAAGGTCAGCTTGGTGGATTTGGCTGGTAGTGAGAGAGTGTCCAAAACAGGAGCTGCAGGAGAACGTCTGAAGGAAGGCAGCAACATAAACAAGTAAGACATTGGCGTACACAGGTTGCAAACCTAATTTTGTAAGAACAACCACTGTTTCTTTGGCCTCCTGTCTCAGTGTGCTTGTCACAAGTCGGTTCAAATGATATGCCTAGTCAGAAGCAGTTAATGTATCTCTTTCAGTTGCTCTGTACTGAACACCATATGTTTTGTTACATTGGCATAGGGATCCTGATTCATGCTTGACTCAGATGAGAGGTATATGAGTATTATCTGGAAAAAGTGACAGCAGCGCTCTTTAATTAGGCATATACCTTTTGTGATTCATCTATACACCCTGTCCCCAGGCTTATGTGTTTGTCTCATCATATGCTCAAGGAATGCAAAGTTGCAGAGTTGAATGGCTTTGTTCCAACATGTATTAAAATATGTAAGAGTATAATTCACAGTTTAAGAAAACCAGACCAGAATGAAGCTATTTAAGTTTAACATTGCCTTGGGCATTTGTACTCAAGCAATGACAAGTTTCAAGGCACTTTTTTTTTACTGTACTTACTGTGTTGTTACCCAAAAGCAAGAATATAGCACACTATCACTAGTGTCTTAAACACACTATTCTTTCCTGAGAAAAAAAAACAAAAGTAAACAACAAAAAAACAGTTCAACTGTAACATTAAAAGCTACACATTTTGCAACATGTTAAAATTCGAATAGAAAAAGTCATGGTATTTTAGTCTAACAATGACAGCAAAAAAGTGTGTTTGAACTGCATTCATGCTTAAAATGATTTTAAGTTACCCTGTTTTAGATTTTGAACGTGTGCTCTTTAGCATAATTTCTAATATATTATGTATTTAATGCATCAGATCAGTAGCCACATTCTTGTAAATCAAAATTATATGGTCCTGTTTGTCTAATGGCAGGTATCAAACCTTTACCTTGCAGGTTGCTAGTTAAATTCAGATTGATTTTACTAGAAATTGTATTTGTCTTTTGCATAAACAAAGGCAAAATTGAATGTTTCCTGTTAATTCTTGGGGAAAAAATCAAATGCCAACTTTCCCAACAGCTATTAAGAAACTCCAAATGTAGTTTTAGATGCAGAAAGACTTCTTTTTTAATTGTTATTATTTTTTTCTAATTGGATGTTTACTCATTGGTAAGCTTGTAAGGCAGTAATGCAGTAAGGGAAAGTTGTTTTGCCCATGCTGCAGATGCAACCACCAGATCTCTCTATAAAAGATATTTTAGAAAGATAGATTGACAGCTCTACTTTTTCCCATCAATTAAGTTCTTATGTGGTATAAACCTGTATTTCCTCAGTCCATTTAAAAAACATTGTGTGTGTGAAATCTCTTTTGGAACTGGTAGGCAACAGAGAATTCTTAGTGCCGTGTCTTTTATTAGACTTGTGCTGTTACTTGGAACTTTAATGAAGTCTGACCTTTACTGAAGCCTCAAAATTGGTATGCATGTTTTATCAGACTGGTTCTTCACAGAACATTGTGCACAATCTTCTTTTGGGCAATGTGTATGATATACCATACTTAGTAGGCAAAGGCAAAAATCTTTTATGGAGTAATATAGAACACTTTACACCTTATACCTTGCTATGTCCGCTCCTGGTTTTTCATTTTTATTCTTTTATAAAAATGCAGTAACTTGGATTGGTAGCATGTACTATATTTAATGAGATCAAAATTACCTGGCAAATAAATACCTGGCAAATAAATTTGCTACTTGTACTACATTTTGTTGCCTTGAAGAAGAATGGGCAAATAACATACCTGTTTCTGTATTTACAAGTCAGGAAAAATGTGCACTAAGCTGTGCATACCAAAACCACATAGCGTGACACTGAGCTAGTCTCTGCAAGTTTCTCTGCTGTTTGTTTCTTCATGAAGCCAATGTAAGACCATGGTAGCTGCTGCCCATGGCTTGCCCTACTGTTAACTCTTCCATATCTTGGGACAGCATGTTGCAGAGGGGAAGTGGTGGGTTGCTCTCCCGCTTACTGAAGCAGCTGAGAGTTGTGATTTTGTTAATGGCTCTGTAAAGTTGCAATAAAGATAACTTCTCTTTTTTCTTGGAGCCGATAGGAAGTTGCCCTGGGTCATGAAGGTGGTGCTGGGTGTCCACTCTTTATTATTGAGGTCCTTGGGGGACTTGCCATAGCTCATAAGAAAGCTGGAAGTGCTTGTTGCTCCACAGGATGTGTTGGTTTCCTGTACTGAGTGTAGAAACACAGGTGCTTAATAGCTTTGCGAAGTAGTTGAAGAATTTCTAAAGTACAATAGCAGGAGAAAACAGAGTAAGCAAGCTGTACATTCGTGTCTAAGAAAAATAAATTGTGTGAACAATTTGTAATTGTAACTGATTAGCAAAATCATAGCTGTTGTCATTTAAACTTGAGAATGCCAAAAGAACGCTTTAAAGGGTAGTGGTGGGGTGGGAGGGAATGGTTTGGGACAGGACTGGCTCCAAGCTGTTTTTAGGGAGGGTTTTTACATTCACAGGCTTAACTAATAGAAAGGATTCTGTTTGCTGAAGAATTTGGAGGAAAACTTCACAGGAGTAGCTTGAATTGCTGTCATTTAGGGACAGTTCTTCCGTGTGGTAAGGAAGCACCACCTGCCCTTGAATGCGGCTGACACAGCAGCATTCACTCCCTTGTTGGGAGCATGCAAGTTTCCAACCACACAGGAGCAAAGGCAGACTGGTCATGCTTGAGGAAAAGGGTCAGAAAGTGTGCAGAAATTACACTTTCCCATGGTCTTGCACCATGTAAGCTCACTGTTTTTTTCTGAACTGCCTCAGTCTTTTGTGTGCTATTTATTGGCTTAGGCCTTTTGGTTGATTCATTAGGTATAAGTCGTTTGAGATAGGATCAAAGTAATGACAGATCTCTGATGCATCATCCAGCAGAAAGCAATGCAGCCGCTGAATCCTGTAATTATACGGTGCAGCCATTTCTTTTAGGACTTTCCTTATAGTCTTTAAGCAGCTTTGTGTTATGAAATCTTGTGTAGCATACTTAAAGCACTCTAGTTTGGTTTTTACTGCAGATGTTAATAGTTTTAATATAAAATCAGAATTTTACTATAACTCAGGAGCAGAAATATTATCGCATCGTTTAATCCTGTGTCAGTGAACTGTTGCTTATAATTTCCTGTTTATTAAAACAGTGCCTGTAACTAAGAATTGGTGTTGCAGCCCTGTTGTGAAGCAGTTGTCAATGGTGGGCCTTTTAGGATCCCTGTTCTTTCCATTCCCTGCCCCTCAGAGTGAAAAAATCTTCCCCCTCCCCCAGTTTTTTGGCTTTGCTTTTCACATTTTGTCTCATTCAAGGAGGGCAAGAGGAATTAGAGGAAAATAAGCTGGAGTGATTTTATTTTCTCTCCCATCTTTTTTTTAAATTTTTTAAATTTTTTAATTTTACATTTCTTGAAGGTAGACTTCACTGGGACTGTGTTGTCAGTGCTTTTCAGTTGCGCTGTGGGAGGTTGCTACGGAGCAGCATACAGCGGCATCCTACTGTTTGTTCTTGCATGTTTAGCACGCTGTCTTCCCAATCTGTGCAGAAGAAAAATCAGAGACAAAAACCAATTCTCCCTCCCTCTTGGGCCTTACAGAGTTGTTAGGCTTTTGTTTGGGCAACAAAGTAAAATTGGCTGTTCTTCTTGCTGTGAATTATTCAGACACACTTTAGAAAGGTATCCTTTAGACAAAGTTTCAAAATAGAGGGATTGCTTGGAACATTGCATTGGTGAGGCTCTCGTCAAGTCAAGTTTCTTTTCATTTTAATTCTGCTTTCAGCTCTACACTGCCTTCTGACCATTTTGTTTCCTTGTGTGTTGCAATATGAGGTATCTGTGGTGTCATAGGTAGCGGTTCTTGTTACCTTCCCCTCAGATGTCTTCTTTGAAACATTCTTGCAATATTTTTGTCATTTACGAAATGTTGCTGCAGAAGCATTGGTAGTTTCAAACAAGGTTGAGGCCCTTTTACAAATACTGTGCAAACACTGTCTAAACACCAACTAAAATAGTGAGTGCTCCTACTTTGAAAAAAAACAAACGGATGGAGTGGAACAGTAGAACTAAGGTTTTATTTAACTATCTAATCGCAATGCTAAAGATTTCCTTGGTAGTTATGGCCAATTATCCAGCTACTCTTTGTGAGTATGATGGACTAGTACGCTCTTGAGCTTGTGTTGTCAGTTTTACAACCCTTTAGGCATCTGTTTAATGTTCTCAGGCTCCTGAACCAGCTCATTATCTTAAATATACTCACCCCAAGAGCCCTGATGCCATTTAACATTTACACAGGATTATATAACAATTGGAATATATAAGGTGTAGATGCTTTGCAAAGATTGCTAATAGTTGCACCTGTTGGTAGAATTGGTATGTGTAACACAGTGAACAAGTTCTTGTTTTCTTCACTATTCTAGAGTGGTTTTGGGGATGTGGTTGTCTGCTAAGCAATTTAGGAGGCTTTTCTCATGCTTGTGTTCGTGCAACACTTGTGTAACTGGAAGATTATTTGGTCTATTCTTCTCCTCTCTGCTCCCCATAAAAGACTCAAGTGAAGCACCACCTCTATTATAAGACAACCCCTTGGTCAAGAGACTTCCTCCTCAATCTCTTCTGATGAGCAGTCTTCTGCTGTCATGTGATGGCTGCTTAGCTGCTGGTTCACCTGCCAGACTAGTTCTCCTGTGCCATAGCTGGTGCCGTCTTGAGGTTGCCTCCTTATGGGTAGGGAAATGTTCGATTTTAATCAGTTGTTAAGCTAGTGCTCTTAAAACATCGTCCCTAGATACAGGGGGATTCGTGCTGCACTGTCAACCCTGCCTCGTAATAGTGTCATGAGGCAGTGTCCAGGATGGAAGGCTTCGTAGTCTCTGAGGAATGGTGGATGTCTAAGCTAAGACAGTAATTGTCCATATACTGAAGTGGGCTGCTTTACACTTTTCAAACTATTTCAAATACGTGAACATTTCAACTTAATCTTTCTGGAACTTGGTCTGAACACCAGATGAGATGAAACACTGTAGTTACCCATATATGGTTCCAAATATGTAACTTTAATAGATAAATTACCTTGTTTTGATCTCCTATGGTCATTTCTAGCTTAAATTATTCTATACTATTTTAAACATTGAATGTGAACCTTCACACAGCACAAAGTAAATTCTTCTCTGTGTATTATTAAATATACTTTTGGAATATGTGTTCAAAGCTGTTCTGCTGTGTTGCCTTCATAGATCCCTTTCAACACTGGGATTGGTTATATCATCGCTTGCTGATCAAGCAGCAGGGAAAGGCAAGAATAAGTTTGTGCCTTACAGAGACTCTGTACTCACTTGGCTTCTCAAGGTAATATTTTCTGTTCACCATGTTCACAAGCTGTCAGCTTAACAGGTTCTAGCATACCTCTGTGTACTTATGGGCTTGTCTTTTATTTTAAAGAGATGAGCTAAGGCGGTCATAGCTACAAATTATTCCAGTGTGTGCATAATAAGTGCAGTTAAGCATATACTTTGTTAATTGTATGTAAAGTCCTGTTTGACATATTTTCAGTTACATTGGAATTTAGGTTGGTGAAGGTGGTTGGAAATGTTTATGGATCGTGTTGGTTAATTTCCATCCAGACTATGTATCATTGTCTAAACAGTCTAAGATTTGTATCTTAATTATCTCTGTAAAGACATTGTATAATCTCAGAACAGTTTTTAATCCTAATTTTCTGTGGATGTACTCTACAGGATAATTTGGGAGGAAACAGTCAAACTGCAATGATAGCCACAATTAGTCCAGCAGCAGACAACTATGAAGAAACACTCTCTACTCTGAGATACGCAGACAGAGCCAAAAGGATAGTTAATCATGCTGTGGTGAATGAAGATCCAAATGCTAGGGTCATCAGAGAATTACGAGAAGAAGTTGAAAAATTGAAAGAACAGCTCTCGCAAGCCGAGGTAATGTTATTCATGTTACAGTGTAAATGGAATTACCTGAGGAAAAGTCAAACTTCATCTGGAAGACTTGGTTTATATTTAAGTCTTATAAAAAGAGGAAAAAAGGGTCTCTGCTTGTTTTTGTTTTTGTTTTTGTTTTTATTTGTTTATTTTTAATAACTTTTAAGTGCAGACAACATCGTACAGGTGGTGATTCATGTCAGAATGGACTGTCCTTGAAGAACTTCTTATCAAGCAGTAGATGATGCAGCGCAGATAAGAGCAGTAGTACAACTGCGTTGTGTAGACTTACTAGCAGAATTCTTATTTTTTTAAAATTAGTGGACTAGATACTTTTCTGATGTCAAATAGAAAAGTGTGAAAAGCTGTAAATCTGGTATTGGACCACAAAATATGTGTGACATTTCTCTCTTTGACGTTTGTGAAAATCTATCAAGAATTGTTAAAACTGCAACACCAAAACCATCAGTAGTCTAGTGGCTGAAGAGTTACCACTGTGTGATTGCTGCATATCCTAGAGAAATGTTTCTAATTGGAGCAAAAAGTATCAGGGTAGGAGTACTTTTGGTGATGTCTGGGGAAATTAGGCACTGCACTATAGGAAAACTTATTGATATTTTCAGGTAAAACATAGTAACTGTGGGACAAAGAACATGGAAGTATATCTGAAGCTAAATTTTTGTGGTGTTTGAACTTGACATTCATTTAAGGAATCCTGTTGCTTATAGGAACAGATCTTTACAGACTGGAATGGGAAAATCTCCCTTAAGAGAAAGGAGCCATTCATTTTTTCCTAAATAAAAATCTATTCTAATTCCATATTTTAAATTGGAAAATATTCTTGTAATCTGTTCTTAGTTTTGTTGATAGACTGTGGCTGAATACAATCAGTAGGAAGGTAGGGAGCAGTCCAAATTTTACTAATTCTTTTAAAAGCTTTTTATCTTCTTCCATCTCTCTGTTGAAAACAATTATATGAAACCTATATGCTGGCCTCTTGTGTTGTTATTTGGTGCTGAATGTTTTCAAGCCCCTTGCTTTTGATTCCTATTGTGGAATAAGAAGCCTGTGTTAGCTCCAGAGTATTCCTCCCTTAAGATATAATCAACACTGTCAGTCCTGAAAGCTTTAATGAAACTCTAGGAGAAGTTACAAAAGCAAGATACAGTTACAAAAAAGTTACAAAAAACAAGATAGAATGGAAAGCTAAACATCAAGAGGAATTTGTATTTGAAACTACTATTGGAAGAAAGACATTAGAGTTGAACTTCAGATGATGAAGACTAAAGAGTTATTAAATACTCATATTATTTTATACAGACACTGGAGCTCGAGTGGCCAGCCCTGCAGATTTTATTGTTCTGCATAGTTCCATTAGCCCCTGATGCACTAGGTAGATCTTCATCTATTTCAGATCTGAACCCATTATATGTTGATTCTGTCCTCTTCCTTTGCAAATGACCTGTTTCTTCACCTTCTGCCATGAAAAACCTGGGAAAATGGTCAAAACCTATCCTGTACCTGCAGCATTTCATATTCTGTTGGCTGTGTTCAGTTTGTTTTAGCAGCTGTTGCAATGTGAAGTGTACCTTAAAGTTTTGCTAATTTCTGTATTTTAGGCCATGAAGGCACCAGAACTGAAGGAAAAACTAGAAGAATCTGAAAAACTAATAAAAGAGCTAACAGTAACCTGGGAAGAAAAGTTAAGAAAAACAGAAGAAATTGCACAGGTACTTCAGAAATTTTGAGGAGAAAAGGCCAGAGTACAAATCAGCTGAATTTCATGAGCTTTGGTTGGCTGCGCTGTTTTTACCACCAGTTGTTTTGAATTTCTCTGGATTTTTCCTTTTCTCTGCTCTCCATTTCCTTTCACAGTCTAAATTTCTGTATTATAAATGCAGTTATGTCATGGTATATCCGATAAAAGCTAATATTTGATTTTAAAATGTAACATCAAAATACACTTGGGCTATTCTTTTATTTATAAGACTGCAGTGGGACCTTTAGTAATTTTCCTTGGAGTGACCAAGAAAATTAAGAATTAAAAAAGGATCAGAATTTTGGGCAGTACTTGTGTTTACATTTGCTATTGTTTTTTGTGGCTTCTTAACCAGAGACAGAAAATGAATTTGCTTGTTATCATATTTGAAATAAGACTTGAGTATTCTGATCTATTTTTTCATAATTTCCACTATCTAGAGCTTGGAGAAGGAGTATTGTTGGCTACCTTTCCTAGTCTTGAAGTGGCAGATACATGCTTTAGTACAGTCCCTGTTAAACAAATAAACAGGCACAACAGAAAAGCAACCTAACTGGCCAAACCAAAACCAAGCAAACAAAAGAACAAAACTATACAAGAGCAAAAGACATGCATGACCAAGTAGATGGTTTAGCTGAATTAATAACAACACTGGAAAAGGTTCTAAACTAAGGCATACTTCTTCCAAAATTATTTGTGACTGATTATCTTTGTAGTCATTGCAATTGAGATTAGTTTTTAGCTAACACAGAGGTTCAAGGCCACATTGTATTATGTATGAATACCTCTGATAGAATCATTAAGGCAGATGTTTGAGGATTAGGTCTAACCTTTTTTGTTGGCTTATAAAAATAAGTTCTATTAAAAATAAATTTGACCATTGTCCTAAGTTCCATTTTTCTATTGTAGCAATATGAAGAATGCATGTTAATCTTCAGTTTTAGTTGCTCTGCTTTTATTTACTTGATGCACTTGCCTCTACATACTGCAGCAGGCAAGGTTAACCTATTTTTGTGCTTGCAGGAGAGGCAAAGACAGCTAGAGAGCATGGGTATTTCCCTAGAGTCGTCAGGTATTAAGGTTGGAGATGACAAGTGTTACCTGGTGAACCTGAATGCGGACCCTGCGCTCAATGAGCTTTTGGTTTACTACTTAAAGGTAAGAATGAAAACAGAATGTATATATAGAATGAAAGGATGCCTGTTTGTTGTTTTGAATTTCTGGTTCAATTTGTTATTCAGAGTGTTTTTAGATTGTTAGGACTAGTTGCAGTAAAATAGGATAGGACTCTTGCTGTTCAGGCTTACATTTTCCCTTGCAGTTCAGCTTTACCTAATTGATCTCCTGCTTGCCAACAGTGGAAGAAGTGTTCAGTACGTACCAGCATTGAGATAAATTCTATTTTTTTCCAGGCAGAATTGCCTTTTGGACTAAAGAGCATTGTTTCTTAAAGTAAGAGCATGACGTATAATGCTTCTTTTTATTAATGAGTTGAGGATTTCCTTAAATATTCAATGAGTTACATGTGAAATGAAGATGTTAGTAATCAGTAGGAATAAACATAGGCTTCAATGACAGAAGATTAAAAAAAAAAAAAAGAGGGGAAAAAAAGAAGATTTTTAAAAAAAAAGGGGAAAAAAGCTCTGTCAGAAATGAACAGAAACGTGTTTTCCTACTGCCACTGTCTTCCATATTAATCAATTTACTATAGTCTTCATTTCAGAGTGAAATAGTTTCAAACACATACTTAATAAGACAGGCTGAGTAGGAAGTATATTGGAAGGGTGAGTTCTTTGTCAACGAGATAGAAAAAACTTACCTGTCTGTTTTGTGGTTACATTTCTGCTTTAGTGGTTGAGATAAGGCTTCCATATCTGAACAACAGTAAGTGAAGTACAACTTCTATAACAACATCAAAGTAAAGTGTTTCAGTGGGATTTACAGTATGGCTTGAAATTATGTGGAGATTATTGTGCTTAGTCGAGTTGCTATATAGCTGTGTTCTGAAAAGTAGCCAACTCCATGCACCTTGTTTTACTATCCGTGTTATCCTTTGGCCCATATGGCTGTATGACATGGCTTGTTTTCTTCACTATATGCATTTATTTCTTATATGCCAGCATTGCCTGGGAATATTTTAAAATCAAAATTTGTGTATCAGCTGCTTTATTTTGCTTTATCTAAAACTGTAGGAAGATAAAGTGCAGAGCAGGAGAACAGTTTGTGTGTGACCTCAAATCTGCTCAGTGCAGTCTCAATGCTTCAGCTAATGTTGTCTTAGTTACATAAACAGCAATAGTTTGCTTATTTCTTAGTAACAACTTATTTTCTAGGATCACACAAGAGTTGGTGCAGATACCTCTCAGGATATACAGCTCTTTGGTATAGGAATACAACCAGAACACTGTGAGATTGATATTGCTTTAGATGGAGAAGTTACACTCACACCAAAAGAAAATGCAAGGTAAGGAAGGTCAGCGCTTATACCAGCAAATATTTGCTTTTTATTACCAGAAGATAACTTGCATGCATTTTTATTTGGCAGAGTCAGAAACATCTTACTTTTTTATCAGTGAGTAGCTGCAGTATAAGAGTCTTAGATATTTAGATGGTGAAATTCAGAGATAGAACTGAGATTTCCTCACACGTGTACACCCACACACATCACTGCATCGTAACGGACTATCAGTGGTTTGGCTTCAAAGAAACCACCATGAGAAGATATTCATTAGGAATGAGGGACCATTGCTTGGCTATGTCTTGGCTGGTAACAAGATGGCCGAGCTGCTGCTGGCTGTCCCAACCCTCTGATGGTTGATTCTTGATGTGGGATAATAAACTTTGCCTCTGAGTAGTTGCTGTTATAAAGCTCAGTATTTTGTAAGAAAAGAGGTGTTTTAAAGATCCAAAGACTACAATTACTGTTGTGTCTGTGAAATACGCATTGTGAAGTTATATTTCTCCTTTTCTTTCTGCTTCCTTGGTTTAATAACTCCTTGTTTTGGGGAGCACTGTGAGTTCTTGGATGGAATTCTAAATATCTGGCAGTACCATTGTCCTAACTAATGGTCTTTACTGCTTTTCTGAAATCGGAATATCTAAATGTCTAGATGTTACAAGAATGAGGAAAGTTTGAGACATCTTTAAAAAAAATATCCGATCTGTTTCATTCTCACTTGAGTGAAATACCTTTTAGCATTTGCATTCTTGTTCTGCAGCCTACAGTACAAAATTTCAAACAGATGGGATTCAAACTTGTGATAGAATTACCGTACTGGAAATCAGTCATTTTGACTGGCAAGAACAAAGGCACATGTCAGTGGAAAAAACATATAACACATTTTGTTTTACTTGTGCCTGACCAGCAGTGCTTAAGTCAATGTTCTTAAAATATTTGTCAAGAGAAAGCTAGTTAAAAGAATTTCGTTGTAAAAAGGCTTTTAAAATCAAATGCTTAAATGTTTGTGTTGACTTATTTGAGACAGCTGAATTCAGAACACTGAATCTGAAAAGGCATTTTTGTTTTACCTAATTTTTTTCCCTTTCAAATAAACTGTCCTGCTTTGTGACTCACATGGTCCATTTTTGTGATTTAAATTCAAAGAAACATAAAAGCAAATGTAGCAATATACCAGATGGTCACAAAAAATGTAAGTTTGTTAATAATACAGACTCAGTTTGTTGAAATAACAAAACTTGGACCTAAGGTTCTTTTTTATGCTTGAATGCCTTGTATGCTAACAGTGTATTTTACAATTGTGTTGACTAACCTATATCTTGGAGAGCCTTATCAATACAATCTGTATGCAACAAATTTTACAGACTGTTTATAAGAAGCAGGCAGTGACCCAGTTTGCAACAAGTACAAATAAATGCAGCCCTGTCCATGTGCTTTCTGATGAGCTGCAACAGCCAGAGCTGGAGGGGAAAAGGGGTTTGGTGTTTAGTTCTGATGGTAGAAGTCAGACCAGTAATTTTCCCGTTGATACTTTAATGAGAATCTAGCTGATTTGTGCATTATGTGATACAGATCACTGTCTGTAGATGTGAGAAACAGTACATCTTATAGGTACTTTTCAAACTTTCAGTCTTAGGATTTCACTGAAGTCGAATTTTCTTTTTATTTTTTTCAGATCCTGTGTAAATGGTGCACTGGTATGTTCTGTCACACAGCTATGGCATGGAGATAGAATATTATGGGGAAACAACCACTTTTTTAGGTAATAGTTTATTCTCTAGTGTTGTTACATTCAATATATTTTTCCTTCCACTGTTCTGCATAAGCTTTTTAGAAACTAATTTTTTATTTTGTACACAGAATCAATTTACCAAAGAGGAAACGACGGGATTGGCTGAAAGACTTTGAGAAAGAAGCTCTGTTAGGAGAACATGATCTGGATGCAGCCAGTGAAGCTTCTTCAGAACCAGACTACAATTACGAGTTTGCTCAAATGGAAGTTATTATGAAGACACTGAATAGTAATGGTAAGGGAATTGACAGATAAGTCCAAAGGTTCTTTTGGATTGTTTAACAAATTCAGCATGGAACTTAATTTCTAGATTAAAAGCAGGTGGTGCACTTACAGAAAGGTGCTCCAGATATGTGTTTTATCCTTCCTTTTGTATTGAATATTACTGATACCATTTTTTGCCATATTAAAAAAAAAAACACCTGAAACCATAACAAACCTGCAGTCAAAATGTCAGCTAGTGTAATTTTTAACTCTGAAGTTGTTTTTAATCTTAGTTTGTTAAAACCTACTTTGATGCTTTTTTTTTTGGACAGTTATAGTAGATAAAATGCTATATATATAAGTAATGGTATGATACATGGCATATATAAAATTTGCTATGTATAAAACAGTATTGTATTTTCATGGTTTCCAGAAGGCATATCATAATTCAAATGTTACAATATGGGAAGAAGAAATGATGAAAAACTTAGTGGACTACTGAGTGTTTTGTGCAAATTTTCTAACTATACAAAATTTGAGAGGCAAATGCCTTGGTTTTTGGTCTCTACCCAAAAAGATACATTAGACGGTGTTTCATTTTTTTCTGTTCTTCTTTCTTTGTGTCTCCTTTCTTTTGTACAACGCCCACATTTTCCTCGGTATCCTCTTTATCTTCCTCTCCTTTACTTTTGAGTACAATATGATCATTTAGTGTGTACTTGATTCTCTAACATTAGTTTGCATTTCTTATGTTCTGATTTTGATTTTAATTGAATTGCTTGTATGAGTGAGATGCAGGGTCAGGCTCTTCAAGTTAATGTGAAACTACTGTTCGATAACAAAGCCATTCAAGTGAATTCAAAATTACTGTTTGATAACAGAATTATTCTCATTATGGTTCACTCATACCAGGAGACGAATTTCAGATGAATCTACCATCCTGGTGGTCTTCAGTGTTGTCATCCCTTGTGAAGATTCTGTTGCCTGTCTTAAGGCCTCAAACCATCCCATATCTGTGCCAAAACTGGGACAAAGGTTTTGAACTTGATTGGCTCATGCATGATACTACTGGAGAAATTTGAAAGCATTGATTGATGCTTGATCTGCTTGCTACTAACTGGGGACTGAATAAACTACAGCAGTCAGCAGTGAGCTAGTGCTCTTTGAATAGAGGGTCACTTTTTTGATTTTGATGTATTATTGTCTAGCTGGTAGAAACGATTCTTCACAATTTTTCAAACATCTTTGCATTTCAGTTCAGTAGGCTTTTCTGACTGTGGTCCAGGCTTTTTTAGTCTTAGCTGGTTTTTTTTATGTCTGCTCAAGGACAGTGCAGACCTTCCTTTTCCATTAGAGCCCTTTCCTCCCTAAAGCACAGCAGATGTTAGCAGTTACAGTTCCACATCGCGCAGTTTCAAAGGCATCGTAACCCAGTTATACTGCTTCTTGTCTCTTCTCTTCCTTCCCTCCCACATAGGCGTTGCTTAACTAAGTTGGAGTAGTAAGTGATAATAGAACCCTGACAAAACAAGCAGCCACGAATATCACTGGATGATCTTTTGGTTCCAAGCTAGATAGCAATTAAAGGTTTTGTTCTTGATGGTGTATCTAAATTACAGTTTTTCTGACAGGCTTCCATTTTGTTGGGTAAGAAGTATAGAAGATTTGTTTCAATACCATTTATTTATTCTCCCTTAAAATGAAAAAAGAAGGGAAAGGTAGAATAAATAACTAAATAACTGACGCCTCTTAATTCTGTCATTCAGATTCTCTGAAAATACCCTGGGGGTGAGGGGCAGATGGACCAAAGCATGTTAATTCTATCATTTGTATTTTCTGATAAGCTTTGTTTGTTTTAAATTTGATATATAATTATGTATAGGTATATACATGGGTTTGGGTTTTTTTCTTTCACAGCAGCGATTTGATATAGCTTGAAGCAAGAGGTGTTTTTTTTTTTTTTTCTTCCTTGATCTAGTCATCTATTTGAGAACAGTGACTTTCTTTAGATAAACAGCCTGGTTTCTCCAGAGTGCAAACATTAGATTTCAAAGCACATAATCAGTTACAACAGTGTCACATTTTACATCTGGCTCCAAAGAAGCTCTGAAGAAAATGTGGGACTTTGAAAACAGCTGTAAAGAAGACATCCCAATTCTCCCCACCCCACATCAACACATTCACTTTCTTTGTGGGATTCTGTCAGATCTGCTTTGTACCACAAATCTGTGATGCTGGTCTAACAAGGATTTATTCTTGTATAGGGTATAGTGGTTAAGTAAAAAATGTGATTGGGTTACACACTTTGTCATTTAAGCAAACAAAAAATTATAGTTCAGGGCAGGGATTTTGATGAAATATAGCAAACCAGGACTTCCACCTGTCTTGCTTAGAAAAAGGCACTCACATGAAATGTTAAAGATTTTATGCAGCGTTGTTATTATTGGATTAACAGATTCCTGATGTGAATTAAGTGAAGATACAGCAAGGTAATCAAGTGCTGTTCCTCCTATGAAGAAAGTACATACTTTTGGCTAAGCGTTAATATTTTAACGGTTTGCAGAGAAGTAACTGCATGTGAATGGTCTTGTCAGGATCATTAAACTATTTTGCCACATGGATATGTGGAGAGTTATGACTTGGGACTTCTAACACTGCATGGGATTTACTGGGTGTTTGGCAAGCACTGGGGAGAATCTTCCCTGATTTGCCTTTGCACGAGGAATCATGAACCATGGTGTTTAAATCTAGCTTAAACATCATTTGCAGTTCTTCTGAACTGTAAAAAACTTGACTGTTGATTTTTTTCATGTTCTAACTAGAAGTTTTATAATTCACACCATATTTTGCTTTTTCAGTATTAAAGGCTTTTATTTGTGTGTGAATCTCCTTCAAAAGGTAAACTGAAGACTCCTCTGAAGTGTAAATCTACATTTTGCATTGCAATACAAGTATAACTCCCCTTTTGACTCCCAACAGTACTGAATTTGGTTGAAATTAGAAATTTTAGACTAGCTTGTTGCATCTTGTGCCAGTTGTTTTCCCTGGTATAATATGATCCTGGAATAGCTGTAATTCTGTAAATCCAGGTGGCTGAAAAGACCACTGTTATTAAAGAACTCTGCTCCCTGACACTGGGGCTGGTCTTGGAGCGGTTTAGGAAAGTCTTGTTTTAATGACTCAGCCTTAGATTCATTTCCTGTGTTTCCAAACACAACAGAGGGCTTTAATTTCTTCCATGCCTCTTCTCTCTCTGCTGCATAATACTGATTTCTCAACTATTCTTATACATAGTTCAAACTGTTTTAGGGATTATACATTAAAACCTATGCACATGAAAATGACTGGCATTATGAGCCATCCTCACTATGAGTTAGGAGGAGGGGGATGGTGCAGGTCAGCACAAGTCACTTGGTTTGTATTCTAGGATATTAGAACTTATTTCAGTCAATTGCTTTTGTTGCATTTTCTGATTAAAAAAATAAACTGTCTGTTTAATAAATAAATAAAAAGAGCTAACCATATTTCTGAGAATGTCATGTACTAAAAAGTGCTGGTTTCTGGTTATTTTAAGACACTTTTAGATCACTGCTTTGCTATTTGGTTGCTATTTATATTATCAGCTTGTAACTTCATGATTTGTAATTGCCATTTCAGTGGTATTATATGATGATGTCTTTGTATGAAGCCCGTGACTCCTTCCACTGACAGCTTGGGCAACAGTAGCAACTTACTGTTGTTTTCTGCTAAAAATAAAGATGTGCTTTACATCAATATTTCAAAAAGGTTACTGAGGGGCCAATCCACTGTAGGAACAGAATCCTGAGGATCTTGTTTGTTCTTCTGGCATTTATAATATGAAGGATTTGTTTTGTAAAGTGATTTCCTAAATATCCATGTATGTTAAAATCACAGACAGTAGGTTAGTTCAGCAAAATCAGTCTCAGTAGGTTTACTACTAAGTTGTTATCTAGTACTGAATATAGTAATGTTACATTTGTTAATAAAAATGCAAGGGATCTAGTTTTTGGGAGAGTGTACGTGCCTGTTATGGTGCCCAGCATACAGTACTGTTGGTGGGTCTCCTATGGAACCTTTCATGTGAATCCTCTACTTAATGCTATAATAACACTTTTTTTTTTTTTTTAATGTAGGTAGCATTGTGGTATCAGAAAAACTCGCACAAAGTCTTAATAAGACTGGATCTGGGTAGTGAAGGCAAAGTGACTCTTAAATCACACTGATTTTTTTATTTTATTTTTGAGAAGACCCTAGTCTGAAATAAGGCAGTGCAATTAAATGTATTTTTTTTCTCCCTCCTTTGTGACAGTCTGGCATCCTTAAAAGTCACAACATGATTTTATATGCATATATGTGTTAAAAATTATATATATATTTATATACATATTTGCAAACTGGAAGAGATCACAAACAATTATTTTAAAGCTCAAGGTTTTTGTATTTGAAAATCCTGACAAGTCCTAGAGCTGCAAAGTTATTTCTTCTATCCACCCCTCCAGCTATGGAACTTCCTCCTCTCCCTCCCCTGTCTGGTACACATACTCAGCAATCTCTCAGGGCGTGTGCTGTCACTCAAATATATTCATCTAGATCAGTCCTTTTGCAAACCAGATTTTGGCTGTATTTAAGCTTTCAAACATACATACACGAAGAAGAGATATGTGCTGGTAGTACATAGAAGCAGCTTATTCCACTGAATCGCTCTGTCAGAGGCACAGCCTGTCATTGGACCCAAAACCAGGAGCAGACCAAGTAATTCTTGTTTAATTTGGATGTAATTTAGTTTTAACTATTGTTGATTGACACAAGCAGTTGTTGTTTCAGGACAGAGTATCCTAATGAGTATTTGCTCTGAGTGGTACTGAGATGAAAAGTGCTCTGTAATATTAAATGCAGAAGGCCCCTCCAGAATGTGCTTTGTCTGCTTCAGTGTTGTGAAGTTCATTGGCACAATGCGATGCATGATCAGTTAGACAATTTGTCTCGGTTTACATCTGCAGCAATTCAACATGTCTCATTCTCTGCCAAAATGGAGAAAGTAAATTGCTTTTTACTTCCTGAAATCATTTCCTTCTCTGGTTAACATCATCTTCTCTCGTATTTTGCATTGTTTCCCTATTTTCTTACTGGTTTGTTCCCTTTTCAATTCATTCTTTCTTTCCTACTGGGATTATGGAACATATTATAAATTCACAGTACTGAAGTATGCAGTAGAAGAGGGTCAGAACCATTGTTCTAGCTTAATTGCATGCCAATTTTTTTTTCTTGCTTGGATTTATTTATTTATTTATTGTTTTGGACTTTGTTTTGGGGGGACAGACATCCTGTGCTTGCAAAGATTCTGGGATATCTCGATTGCTGTTGCCATATAAATAAAGCAGGTGACATTATCTCACATTTTCTCACATTTTCTCCCCCTCCCCCCCTTTTTTTTTCTTAGACCCTGTACAAAACGTGGTGCAGATCTTGGAGAAACAGTACTTGGAAGAGAAGCGAAGCGCTCTTGAAGAGCAGCGGCTGATGTATGAACGTGAATTAGAGCAGCTACGACAGCAGCTCTCTCCTGAACGGCAACATCAGCATGGTAGTGAAAGACTGTCCTACACTGCTCAGACTGCACAGCAGAAACTAAATCTCTGGACAGAAGAGAGGTGAGAATGCTGGAGTTAAAACAAAAGAATTAATAAGAACTACAGAGGGTGAACTCTAAGGGAAAGATGGGGCTTGAACGGTTCGTCAGAAAGAAGCAATATTTTTTTTTTCTTTGTAGAATTAAATTGCAGTACAAGATTTGCCTCCCCAAGGATGTTAGGATTTTATTTAGCTGGCTCTGATCTGACAAGGGGCAGCTTTTGGGATCTGTTCACATTTTTGGGATCTGCTCACAGAGGCCACCCCTGCAGTTGCCCAGCTACCAAAACTTTTCCATGTAAACCCAATGCAAGAGTGTACAATGAGAACACAGTATTTTGCAATCTAAAATAAGAAAAAATATAAAAAAGTGGTAATTCTTAAGTTTTGTACAAGAGGATTACTTTATGTTTGAGAACAGTCAGAGTATGTTTGTTTGAGCTGTTTAGGAAGAAAAGGCTTGCAATGAGGTGAAAAGTCAGGAGCCTCTTTGTGAAGGAGTAGCGTTGCACCTGAACAAAGCCCTGGTGAAAGATCATGATGTGATTTGCAGGGAAAGTTTAAAAAGCAGATGGAGAATTTGTGAGCAGAGTTTGAGCAGCACGTATGTGTTTGCATCTTGACAAAGAGAGAAGCTTGCACTCGGTATCACTGGAGAGAGAAAGACATCAGCTCCCTGGAGAGAAGTTCTAGGGTCAGCTTGCAAGATCATTTTTTTTGCTGACAGGTCTTCAGTGTACAAATGAGTATTCTGTCCATGGGTTTGTTCAGCAGGAAGAATGACTACATGTACTAGTAGGCTTCTTGTAAACATCTTTTAAATCTGTCTTCTTTTAAAACAGAAGCTTCATTGTTCACTCAACATTTTTTCTATATGCAGAGAATTTGAATGCTCCTTCCTATTTCAATTATTTTTGCTTTATCCTCCACCATAAATAAATTAATCCATGCACAAGAGAAGTCTAACTAAATAAAGGAAGCCAAGATTGCATTGCAGCTTTCAAATTCAGAATGTTAAAAATAGAACAGAACAGATCTTGGTTTAGTTATTATGTGAGCTTTTGTTTTGTAATTTCTGCCAAGTTTGGCATGGAAAAAAAAAAAAAAGCAATCTGTTCACACACTCAGCAATGACAACTAGAATGTTTTCCATGGCAAGCATAGGGAGAGAAGCATTGCTCTGTTTCAACTTTAATTAAAATAATTGTTTGCCCCTGTAAGAGCTAAAAACAGAATCATTGTATTGTGAACTGAATGTAAAGCATTGCAGAGTCATGGTTGTGATTTGCAGGCTGTTTTAGAGGTTCAGAAGGAATGTGAAGCACAGCAAGGCCATAAAGAGATCCACTGACGACCCATTTCAGTAGCAGAGATGAAAACTGGTCTTATGGGTTAAAGAAGCAATACCTATAAAAGATGCAACAGAAAGGAAGAAGCAGCAGTAAAAAAAAAAGGGGGGGCGAGCACCTTCTTGCCTGTGACTGAGAGCTGACAAGAATAAATTGCAACGGATTGTCTTTAAACTAACCACATACCGTGACCATGGAATGACATAAAAATGAGAATCTGGAGTGGTATCAAGGCTAAGGGCTCTACCAGCCTTCTCTCTTCAGTAGTTGTTCGAAGCTTTTTATGAGAAGCTGTGCTTTGACAAGCATTCTGGCTCTGGGCTTCATGGGTGAATGCTTTATATATCTATTAGGTATCACTCCTGGTTTTTTTTTTTTTTTTAGATCTAGAAGAGTCTTGGGCTTTGGAAAAAAAGCAAAAAAGTTTTGAGTCTTACTAAATAAGAAAAATATTTGAGGGATTTCTTCTGTAAAAGCATGGCACAAAGTTCTGAGAGGGTTTTCGCCAGCCAACTGTCCAGAGGGCAAGAAGTGCAGAAAAAAGGGAAAACTCAATGTGAAGAACATATGAAAGAGACGAGTCTCTGGGTTGTACAGGGTTTGATGAGTGCAGTTTTAGCTGTTGTTCTGTTGCCATTGCTAATAGAGCTGAGCTCTATCGGAGCAGCCAGTGGAAGGAATGTGATAAGCATCATATTGAAGCACATGGTTTTATCTGTCAGATCAGCTAGAACACATTACAGGGTTTGTTGATTCTAGCTTTATGCTGACTGCGGAAGGACAGATGATACCTGATGCAGAGTTAAAGCCCGTTGACATGAATTAAATCCACTGTAACTTTGAACAAATTTCTCTGTTGGAGTGGGGTGGAGGTGTACTGGAGCAGAGCTTTAGTTCATTTGGAGTCAGCATTCTGTGTCTGGCGCTGGGAATCCCACAGACTTGCAATGGCACTTCATGAGTGTCAGATTTAAAGGTTTGCTAACAGTTGTTTCATTATTTCATGTTCAGTGGATATTTGCTTTGGCTAATACCCTGATGGAGCTTGTCATATGTGTTATATGTAGTAAAAATTAAGAAATCTGGTGTGAAATGTTGTTTTTAGCTATGTTTCTGGAAGGATGCTGCCACAGCTGCATAAAAAGACAACTGCAGTATGTGTAAGATACTGATATCTACCCATCGTAATTGGTTGAGCTGCTGTTATCACCCTTAAGTCCTCCTTATAGTCTTAAACAATTCCTTTCTCAAGGACCTCGCTAAGAGATTGGTGTGGGAGCATCCCCAAACCAAGGTAGCCAGATGCAGGTTTCCTGACTCGAGGAAGGGGCTAGCTGTAGTTGAATCCCATGCCTCTTAAAGCACTTAGAGATCAAAGCTTGCTTCTGTTTCTCAAGCTAGGCAGCTGTCTTGCAGTGGTTGCAGGTGCAGTGTACTTTCAGCATGAAGCACTGTTTAGTGAGTAATTCGCAACTATCTTCATTTTCTGGGAGAATCCAGAATTAGAGCTGTCTGGGAAATGTGTCACTCCAGCGGGCCGGAGTCACTCACTGAATCTTGACAGCCTGGGTAATAGAAGCAAGAGGGAATAGGAAAGGAATTTTCTGTGTCACACCAGGAGCAGATAAGGAGAAAATGGACTTAAAATCTATTAATGATATCAACTCTTTTAGATCCAGCAAAACCCACCATTATTGCAAACTTAGGCCAGATAGGGGAGAGAGACAAAAGTGTACGTTTTTGCATGTTTAAAAAATTCAGCTAAAATTCAGAGCTGCCTGCTAAGGCTGCTAGTTGTTTGCCACCGTGACACAGTATTAGGGAAGAATCAGAGTGCACTTTGAATTACCCAGGCTGTTCCTCTGGGATATTTTGAAAAAAAAGATAACCACTCAGGAAGAATTCTGCAGATTAAAAGTCATGTTAAGCCATTTGTGGTTTGTACAATAAAGATGTGTGAAAGATCTGAGCTTATCTGAGTAAAAGCAAATAGGCAAATTTTGCCCGTATTCACAGCAAGGCTCATGAGTTAATTTATTCCTCCTAAGGGTTGTCTGTGATGTAGTATATTTCATGGAAATGAAAAGTATATGTGCACAACATGCACAAGGTTTTAGTAGGACTTTCCTAGAAAAGATGAAAATTCATAGAGGGGAGTGCTGGTCACTGAAAAATCTGAAATTTGATCATGAGTTTTATGCAGAACATAATGGGATGCTGTAAGTGGGATTACAGGAACGGCAGAAAGGGGGACTTCCCATTTGCTCATATGATGACCATGATACTTTTAAAATGCAAAATAAAGATGAGATCCCCAGGTGAGAACGTATCACGGTATTGCAGGTGGAGGTATAGTATGTGTCTTAGCAGGTTTGCCAGGTTTTAGGTTAGAAGAGATTTGCTCAGACAGGCCTTAGAAACCTTTTTGGACCTTGTCCAGAGACTGTTAACTGTACAGAGTGCAGGAGCTTTAACCAGTGCTCATTCATCTATTAGGTAAAAGGTGCTGCTGGTAAGTAGGACTCAACGTGTTTTTTAATATTCACACTTGAGATGGCTTAAGTACATGCGGGGAGTTCTGGGGGTCTGTAGCACTGCAGCGCCCAAGCTGTAATGTAAAGCTGTGGCCTGCAGTGATGGCAGGTTCCAACGTCACGATCCGAGGAAAAGCAGTTTTTATCAAGAAGAATCACATGTTGGGACTGGTAGTTTCTGTGGAACATGACAACAGATTAAAAGCAAAGACAGCAATTATTTCATTTATTGAAAGTTAAAAATATCCCTAGGGCTTTTAACAAATTATCACTCTAACAGCTGTCATAGTACTGTGCCCTTTTATTTGGGCATAACTTAACTATTTGGGCATATACATAATGTATTTGCTTAATATGTGATCGCTGTTCTTCCCCAATAAAACTGTCCAACACTGTTTTGTGTTTGCTGACATAGTGCCATATGGCGTTTCTCCTTACACTTGCTTCAGAAAAGTCTTTGTTAGCACCTCTATTTGCAGCTTTCCAATAATAGAAATAGGTTTCTGTTTATTTTTCATGTTACCTACTGCACCACAGGGATGAATTGTTTCGACAGAGCCTGGCTAAACTTCGAGAGCAGATAGTGAAAGCAAATACACTGGTGAGAGAAGCAAACTTCTTAGCAGAAGAAATGAGTAAGCTAACAGATTATCAAGTAACGCTTCAAATCCCTGCTGAAAACCTCAGTGCCAACAAAAAGGTAATAACAAATAGTGCTGGAAAATGAAATAGTTTTATGCCTAATCAAAATGTGTAGATGTAATTAAGGCTATAAAATATTATTTTTGTTGGATTATATGTAGGCAAAACATGGATGCTGTGTGATTTCAACTGTATTGAAAGTGAATAAGATAAAAATGGGATTGTAGCATTAAGTATGGCTCCTACTGTTCTTTCAAGTGTGTAGTAATAGGGATATGTGCATGCAGTTTGTGAGCAGACATGTGCGTTCTGTTTCTGTAAGACCTAAGTAGAATGCTGCATGTTATCTAAGTTTGCAAAACTAACCAGTTTCTGTTAAACATTCTTATGATTTTTCTTGAGGATTTTCTAGTTGTAGTGTTGCTGTAAATAGCACTTAAAATAATACACCTGTCATAAGTGATTTGATTGAGAGCGTTGTTAATGACCCTGTGTGAATGAAAGTTGTCTGAATGAATAAAGAGGTTTGGATCTTCGGAGATGTATGGGGTATGTTCTGTTTGAGAACAGAAGTGGTATGGCTGGCACACAGAAGGAAGCTGTATGCTCTTTATTTTATTCCTTTTTAAGAGCACAATTTCAGTGAAAGGTTAAACTACTTACGTGCATGCACCTTTCCTGCAGTGATTATTTTTTCCTCTGGTTTAGAGGGGCGCAATAGTGAGCGAGCCTGCTATTCAAGTGAGAAGAAAAGGAAAAGCTACTCAGGTGTGGACTATTGAGAAACTAGAGAACAAATTGATTGACATGAGAGACCTCTATCAAGAGTGGAAGGAGAAAATTCCTGAGGTATTATTATTTTTTTTTTAAGGGGATCGCAGACTGAGTTTTTCTTCTAACCCCTTTTAGTATGTTTTACAGATAAAGTGCAATGACCTCATATATTGAAGGATACAGCACTATGGTTAAAAAAAAAAAAAAGCAGCTATGAACAAAATGCCCTTGCAGAGTAAGACACATCTACATCTTATCCTAACTTGTATTCTCAGATGTAACTGTGTTGAGCTAGTGACTCATGATGCCAGTAAGAGCATATGCTTACCTGCCATAATACAGCTGCCATGCAGACAGGCATTAGTCTGAACTGAAACAGCAAACAGCATTAGAAATAATAATTAAAATGTGGTTCATATCAAGCTAGCTAGGATGACTAGAGAGTGCTCATGCTGCTTAGATGTGCTTAAGGTGCAGAACACATGAGTGGGGTAGAACTTGATCTTAAAATGTGAAATATTCTATAATCTCATTTGTATATCCCCTTACCTTAAGGCAGTGAATAAATCAATATTTAGTCTGCATTAGTATCTCTGTCAAAACCAAGTGGCATTTCCTGAGAATTTAAATAACAGGTCAGCCTTTAGAAGTGAGTGTAAGCCTCGTCAAAAGCTTGTTTACTGGCAAGAGACAGATGTGAAATTTGTTGTTCCAGAAGATGTCCTCAAGTATCAAGGTAGAAGTACACAGTACACAGCTTACTGACTTATGGCTGACATGGAGCACCTGAATTAATTGTATCAAGAATCATTCTCAATTATTTTTGAACAACTGTCATGCTTTTGTTCCCTGCCTTGGACAGGGTATTGTGAATCTCTGAAATTGTAACACAGAGGAGGTCAGGCACTTCATCAGTGCCCATTGAAGAAAACGATGATTTTGCTGCTGACTTTAGTCAGCAGAACTGATAGTGCATCCTTTCAATACATTAACGTGTCTTCCTGAGGCAGAATTATTCCTTCCATAGCATAGGTTGTGCATAATGCATGTGCTCTGTGTGCTACATAGAAACACATAGGTCAAATACGTGTGTTGAAGGCAAAAGAGGAGAAGGGAAGGAGCTACCACGTCCACTGAGGTGTGCATATCATGCCCAGAATCCATGTGAATTCGTTGTGGCTGTGTTAGGGGGTACTTATAGAAAAAGCTGCAGACGTGATCTCAGTTCTTGAGGATTCTTGGGAACACTTGTAGGATTAAGCGGGAGTCATCTTGCACCTTCCATTTTGCCCTAACAGCAGCCAGACCAGCTATTCATCCTGGAGATGATTTATCTTTTCATTTAAAAAGAGTAAACAGAACAGAAAAGTAAGGTGAAACTTCTTGAGAGCAATGTCTGTTGTACTTGAGGATGGTAAAGTCTGGTTTGCCTTGACATTACTAAAAAGTGTGGGTCATATTACTATTTACTGTAGTAAAGAAAGGATTGCATAATGTCTCATCTCAAAGATTTCATTACAGATTTTTGATAGCTCCCAGTCCCTTTCTGCTTGTGTTAACAGGAAGGAACAGAAAAGAATGGTAGTCACTTGGGTTTTGTGACGTGATCTGGTCTTGCTTATTTAATTTTTATTTTCATGCTTGCAGTTTTTTGAAATGACTTTTGTGATCCTTAAAACAGATAAGGAAGCTCATTGGCAAAAGAGGTGATCCTTTTTATGAAGCACAAGAGAATCACAACTTAATTGGCGTGGCAAATGTGTTTTTGGAGTGCCTTTTCTATGACGTTAAGCTGCAGTATGCTGTGCCCATCATCAGCCAGCAGGGGGAGGTAATGTGAAATGGTGCCCTAATGTATAGTGGGGCTGTGCGTCCATACCTGTGTATCCATACGTTCATTCATTCCTTGGTAACATGTTTTTTTTGATGGACGGCTTAGTAATATGCACCATATTTTAACGAGCAAATGAGGCTTATTGTCTTGTTTCCCAGTGAAAAACTGCTTTGCAAATTGATACATATGTTTTCTGTTTAAGTTGCCCATCTACTGAAATAGCAGAATAAAATTCGTAGTATCAGTTTTGGAAGCTGAACAAAACCCAGCATATTGAAGTTTTGATGCACAGTCGTGATGCTATGTGCCTTTTCTGTAGTGTATGAATTAAAAAGCTCAGTAGTTCTGCATGCAAACAATTTATTTATATTCCTTTCTCTTCTTTTTTGTCATTGTTGCTTTTCCTTTGATGGTTGTGAGCTGTTCAGTTGCAATATTCACTGCTGGTTGCCAGTTTCTGTGCACCTCCTGGAGTTAGATATCTCCCGTCTTAATGTCTTAAATGCTTTCTATGTAGGTTCTGAGTGTTTATGTTGCCTTAGGTTGCAGGACGGTTGCATGTTGAAGTAATGCGAGTCACTGGGTCTGTCCCAGAACGTGTCGTAGAAGGAGATGACTCATCTGAGAACTCCAGTGAGAGTGGGAGTCTGGAAGTCATGGATAACAACGGAGATATTATTCACAGAGCAAAAAAGCTCTCCTGCAGGGTAAGTGAGAACACATGATGGATTTAACAGTTTCAGACCTTTGTAACTATGTAGTTGGTCTGATGCAAAGTGCGAAGCTGTGTCAGCTATTGCTAGCTTTAAATTTTCTAAAGAGAAAAGGAGAAGAAAGAGACTACTCTTGGTTCCAGTTCAGTGTATGTTAGTCCAACTGGCTGTTGTTACCTGTGACTGAATTAAGTAGCATTAGTTTCTGGTATGAGCAGGTCTACGTGGCAAATACTAACATTACAAGGACTGTCTTTCTTGGCAGACACAGAAGGGGAAACAGTTTTTCCATATATCCAGTTCCTGTGATTTGTTTGATTATCTAATGTAGTATCTATGGTTAGTGTCTGGATTTGATTTTTTCTGTGATTACAAAGTGTTTCACTCAAGTGCATCAACCTCAAAGAAAGCATGTATGTGGGTGGGCTAGTTAGATGCCTGTAACTGTTTTCCTTGCATCTGCATTTTTGTATATGCAAAATACAGATTTCCCAAGTATGGACATCTTTGGAAAGCAACTGGAGTTATCTTTTAAAAATTCTTAGCTGTTGATAATTTTGGTTGAAATGCTTCATTTTAAACAGTTTACAGTAGAAGAAGTAACCATGAGATCATCTGTCTTGTCTCCTCAGGTAAAAATAAAAGAAGCAACTGGACTGCCACCTAATCTCTCCAACTTTGTCTTCTGTCAATACACATTTTGGGACCAATGTGAGTCAACAGTAGCAGCACCAGTGGTAGATCCAGATGTGCCTTCACCTCAGAGCAAGGATGCTCATTTTACAGTGACCTTCTCTCACTGTAAGGTAATAATTTTTTGCATGAAATAGTATTATCAGGAGGATGGAATGTTTGAACTAAGCTGATTAGAATTTAAGCCTTGTTTTCCCTGCGGGAAGAAGGAGGCAATCAAGTCCTATAAATAATGATTTTGACAATAGTTTAAGTGCTATAATATTTCACTTCATCACCTCTTCAAAATGCAGCAAAAGGAAAACATGCTTTTCATTTGTGATCATGTAAGTTTAAATGTCATCTTTAATATGCACGGGGGGAACTATAGTTCATAGAATGACGTCTTGTTATACACCTGTTTGGTAAGCTCAGTAACTTTAAAAATAATGGAGCTGTGAGGTGGTTTTAATGGAAATTTTCAAGCATGATACACAGTATGCAGAAACAGTAGTTGCTGAGATGATTGCTTTCACAACTCTGTTGACCAGAGTCAAGCTTTATCATTCAAACTGTATGGTTGAACTATGCAAGTACATAATTGTTTGGTGAGTCCTTACAAACCAATTGAGGAGATGCAGTTATTTCATTTGATTGGATATCATAAGTTTTTCTCATTTCCAGGACTATGTGGTGAATGTCACAGAGGAGTTTTTGGAATTCATTTCAGAAGGAGCTCTTGCTATAGAGGTGTGGGGTCACAGATGTACAGGCAATGGCACCTCTGTTTGGGAAGTTGATTCTCTTCATGCTAAAACTAGGACACTGAGAGACAGGTATAAATAAAATGCTTCCATCAACTTTCCAAAGGCTTTCTAGCACCTGTGGCACGCAAATCATACTTTGGTGAGGCAAGCATTAAGTTTTGTTGGTATATCTTTTTAGGTGGAATGAAGTAACACGAAGAATAGAAATGTGGATTTCCATACAAGAATTGAATGAGATGGGAGAATATACTGCAGTTGAACTCCATCAGGCAAAGGATGTAAACACAGGGGGGATTTTCCAGCTTAGGCAGGTATGTCTTTTTGTGTTGTTTTATTCATACTTAAATTGATTCTTAATGTTATTCTTAGTTTCTCTCTGTTTGTTTCTCTCTCCCTCTCTGCCTTTCTTTCTTGGCTGCCTTCCTGCTCAGGGTCATTCTCGCAGAGTTCAGGTGACAGTGAAACCTGTACAACATTCGGGAACGTTGCCTCTCATGGTAGAAGCAATTCTTTCAGTCTCCATAGGTGGTGTGACTGCCAGATCAACCAAATTGCAAAGGGGCTTGGACAGCTACCAGGTAAGACAGTTACCTTATTGTGCGTTGATTTATTTTGTTGATTTTGCTTTGCTGCTCTAGACCCTGCCCAACAGAGTTCAAAAAGGGACCTTAGTTCACACACTGGTAAATGATAGGTTAATTTTGCTGTTTTACATTTGTTTGAGTCTAATACATATCATCTGATCATAGGGTGCTATATCTGCTTTTATTTATTTTTTTCATACTTGTAACTTTATGTATAACTGATAAAGAACCACATGTAATATTGAGGTATATGCAAGACAGTAAGTATATGGAAGTTGTTTCTACTTTTTGCGTGTAGAGGTGAAATTAATACTAGGTTACTAGTTTGGTTAGTTTCTCTTGCTTGTGGGACAGTAAAAATTAAGGGGAAAAGAATGAGGGAAAAAAAGAGTTGAGAGTCTTAGATACTGGTTATCTTTTCCAGCAGTTTACTTGATCAGTATCAGAAATAGCCATTACTGAACGCAAAAGGGCTGTTTAAGCTAGCAGAAAAAGGTCTGAAGAAGTATAAGTGGCTTCTTGCTGCTACTAGATGAATTTGTATAAGAAATTAAGCATCCTTTTAACAGTGATAGCAAAGAACAAGTGGAACAGGTCACCCAGGGAAGCAAGGTGCTTTCAGAGATTCAGAACCACAAGTAATTCTAGCCTAAGTACAGATGAAGCTATGAAGTGAAAATATTGATGATATGCTTGCTAAGTCCTTTTCCTGGCACTGTATTCTATGACCTCTTTTTTTTTTTTTTTTTTTTTTTTACTAAATGTAACTGCTAAAATCATGGCTGAGATGCTGTAGTCTTAAGAAAGATCTGATTCTACCTGTTAATAAGACTTTGGTTATTTGAATGTTGTAATTTTAACATTTTACAAGTTTGTTTGTGGCAAGATACTTTTGTACTCATGGTTTGGGGTAATTCTTTGATTTTTCTGTTGAAAAAATGCATGTTCTTTTGTGTTTTACAAAATGTATTTTCTCCTACCAGAAGGAGGAGGAGGATGGTGGTGATATGGATAGTTACCAGGTATTGCTGCTGTTGCTGTCAATCCTGTGGCATGGGGCACAGCTAATGCTAATAGCCAGCAACTTTCCAACGAACAAGCGTACTGGTGCAAGCAAAAGCAGCTTTGAAATATATGCTGTGCATTTAAGAGGCTACCTGGGCTATAAAACACTGCTATTTCAGTTTACCATGTGACTTTATGCTCTTATAGTGTGCTCTTCTCTCTAGTACTCAGCAGTCAGCTCTCCTAACTGGCTACATGAATTGCTATGTAAATAAAAGCTTAGAAGCTTTAATTTAAAATGAAAATATTTTCCAGTAACTATCTTGGGGGGGGGGAGAGACCACCAAAAAAAACAAACAAAAAACCCTTAATCTACACATATTCTTATCAACCAATTATACAGCATTGGGCTTTTTTGCTTTGTTTTCTAAAGAAAACATCTTAGCCTTTGAAGTTGTGCAGTTTTCTGAAATGCTAGTGGGAGAGTGAATGGTGGATGCGAGTGTGGGGAATACAGAAGTTCAGTGAAGCATTTTTTCTATTTTAAGCTCATCTACATGGAAACAAACCAACAAACCTTGAGCCTGGCTCCTTGAGTGATAAGTAAATACAGGACAGTTTAGGAAACTTAGAAGAAGAATCATTTAAAAGATGGCAAGGGCCAGGATAAGAAATACCTAAAAACATAAAGCACATTACAGATCTTACATTGAAGTCTTATTTCTAGTAGGCAGCTTTTAAGGAATTAAAACCAGTTAGGTGAGAATGCTGACATCCCATAAAATAACGTGTTCGGTTTTACAGCAAACTCAAAAATACCAGTTAGGTACTAACTTTTCACGGGCTGTTTATGCGCTTCCTGACAAATCACAGAGAAGAATGAACCAGATTTTCTGTGATACCACAAAGCATGATTGCATGATCGGTTTTGTTTGCATGAGAAATCTTTTAATTGCACTGATAGCAGCTGCTAGCAATGGAATTTTGTGCAGGTTTGAGGGCATACTGACCTGTCTAATCTTCAGGAGAACTTACGATCAACTGATGATACCTGTTTTTCCTATTCCATATGTGATTAAAAAGTTTGATTGCCACTTCTGTGGGTAATTAGTCATTGGTGTATAATTCTGTTCAGCAACTGAGGTAGCAACATTTTCTTTTCCTCCTCTTGGAATATGAAACTTGAAAACAAATAAGCTTCCATTCATGGGTGATGAGGTACTTAATTAGTGTGCATGTTATCTGGGGTAAAAAGTTTTCTGCATCATGCAAGCTGTTTAATATTGATTCTGATGAAACTGTTGCAAACTTCGAAGCCATTTGATCTTAACCACAAAGCCTAATAACTTCCATTTTTCTTCCTATGTTAGGAAGAAGACTTAAACTGTGTACGAGAAAGGTGGTCTGATGCATTGATTAAACGCAGAGAATACTTAGATGAGCAGATTCAAAAGATCAGCAATAAGCAAGGTTTGAAACTTAAAATCTCTGTTAAAAGTACTTTATTCCCAATATCATCAGAAATGTGTCTTATAAATACTACCCTCTTTCACTGTAGAAAAATCTGAGGATGATATAGAACGAGAAGCCCGGCTGGTAGAACAGTGGGTAGGGCTGACAGAAGAGAGAAATGCGGTGTTTGTTCCAGCACCAGGCAGTGGAATTCCCGGTGCCCCTGCAAATTGGTATGTTCAGAAAAAACATGGGAGTTGTTAGCTTTTTTTTACATAAACGTTGCAAACTACAAGGTAAAAATCTCAAGATGTTTTATAGCTTTCTAGGTTTTCCTGTAATACCTCCAACTACACCGAGCTGGCATAAGGCTAGAAGGTCAGGTTCTCGTTTGAAAGTAATAAGTAATAAGTGTTTGAAAGCAATTCCTTTGCTACATAAAGGAGTTTTGAGATTGCTTTCACAGTTTGAACATTGCCTTTGAAATTAATAGTATTTTACTTTTTTTTTTTTTAATTCTGAGAGTTATCCTGCAGTTTGATTCCCTTCAAAAAAAAAATCAAAATTAATTGTAGAACACATCATTTCAATGAGTTGGGGTGAGGAAGGAAGAAATTCTCATTTAAAAAGAAAAATTGAAAAGGAGCAGAAGAAACATATCTAATAACTTCTCTTTAATTTCATTTAAATATGTGTTTTAAGTAAGGCTGTTGGGAACTGACTTTGAAAAATTAGAAATGTAATATATTAAATTTGGGAAAGTGGACAAGAAATAACAAATCTAATCAAGTGTACACTGATGTCTCTGATAATATCTAATATATCTTCTTCATTCGGTGAATGATGTAGTGATACTTTTTCCTCTCAAACTTAGGATTTTTTTTCCCATACTCACTTGAAGTATGCTGTGGTCATGTAGCTAGAAGTATATTTATTGGTATAAAGACTATGCCTGGCCAGGACTTTGCTATCCATTTGTTTGAAAGATTGCTAACCTTTATGTGTAAGATGACTACAGCTAGTTAATTTTATAAGAAGCAGAGCAAGATGTTTAAAACTGTAATGCACTGTGGTGTGTGAATTAAATTTTGGTGAAGCACTACATTTAGGTACATGTGGAGATGAACAAAACATTGTGCAACACAGGCACGCTAAGTAACCATCATAATGTTGATAGCCTTAGTCTTTGGTCACAGTTAATACAAAACTTGCATGGAGAACTTTTTGCCCAGATTAGCTTAGGTTTGTATTTGCCTTCTGTACTGACAGCAGTTTTTGTTTCAGGATTCCACCTGCAGGAATGGAAACACATATTCCTGTCCTTTTCCTTGATTTGAATGGTATGTTGTAACAACAGATTAAGAAACTAAACAAAATAATAAAAAATAGTTTTAATTAATAAATTGGTAGGTAGAAGAGTGAATATTAAATGTCTAGGAAGACATAAAAAAGTCCTGGCAATGGCACTGTCTGGTATGGCTCGTAGAATGTACTTTCTTATGATTCTGTGTGTTAATAGTTAAGTACAACTGTTTTAAAATCAAGATAATAATCAGGGAACATACAAGTACAAGGATTGGTTATACAACAGAAAAATGCATAAAAGAGCAAGCTTAGTTTAAATGGAATGTCAGACAGGAAAATCCTGTGTGTGTTTTGATGTATAAATCCACATGTCATTAAAGTACTAATAGAGAATCTTCCAACTCTTCCACTAACTTATCTGTAGAGGCTTAAACAGATGGCTTAATTAAGAGTGTGTTAGGAGCATAATGAGCATTTTGTTAGAATATCTGAGTGTTCTCCCTCTGAAGGCACTTGGTTGTACATGACGGACGACTATGGATTTATGTTCTTAGAACACAAATGCACTGTACACAGCAAGAGACTGGAGTTAGCACTATATTTAAGGACTGTTTAGGCAGTAAGTCCATAAGTATAAACTTGGACATAAAATAGAGAAGGATCCACAAGCCTAGTCACATCCAGCACTTCAGTGGGCTAGCTACTAGGCTTGTTTATACAGGCAACACATCAATACCTTCTTTAGACACTGCTTTTGAAAATTTATATATGCTCTTCTATCCTTTTGTGCTCACAGGAAATGGTTTTGTTTTTCATTGTAAGCAGAGGTTAGCAGATAGAAGACCAAGTAGGACATTTAAACAGGTTTATGGATAATTGCACAACACTTTTTTTGTTCAATTAAAAGCCTAACGTTACCAGAACCACTGTTGTCAATCTTGATACATCAGAACAGATTTACTTAAGAGATTGGCTGGTTAGGCTGGCAGGTGAATAAATCAGGATCTTTCTGGCTGGGTAAATTCCTTTCCTGAATACCTAGAAATAGTTCTGAATTCTGTTTAGGTTGTGTGAGAACATGTTAAGAGGGAGTCTTGGCACCGTTTTAGCTCCCCACTTTTGTATGCTGAAACCATCTTCAAAATAATGCATAGTAGTAAGATTAATCAGGATTAAATGTGTTATGAATATGGGTAGGATTTTGTTACAACTTTGTATTACAACTTTGCCTCCATATATTAATATCCTTTGGTGCAAAACCATTTCATTCTTTGCATGTTTGTTTCATTAGCTGATGACCTCAGTGCCAATGAACAACTTATAGGTCCCCATGCATCAGGAGTTAACTCAATACTACCAAAGGAGCATGGGAGTCCGTTCTTTTATCTGCCGATCATAAAACACAGTGATGAAGAGGTAAATTGTTAGCAAGCCTCCTTCTTGACAACTGCAGCTTATATTAAAGCTTTCTTCTTCTGTTTTATTTTCTACTTGTATGTATTTAATCACTATGATTATGTTTCTGTATTAAAAGTGCTGCCTTTAGTTTCTGGTCTGTTTGGGCAGGATTTAAGAGGGTATGACTTGTTAGCTCTCCTGCCTTAATGCAGAGTTGGAAAGTCTTTGCTCTTGGCAAAAGCCTAATTCAGCCACCTAGCACAGAATTCCTTTTTTTTTTTTCTTTCCTTGCCCCTTCATCATTCCTCCTGTAGGCTCCTAATTATTCAGAGAAAAGTGCTTCTTTTACTATGCTGATGAGGCAAAGCTTAATGTTTTTTTAAAAAAACTTCTTTCTTTGTAGTACACAATTTTTTAAATTCAAAAAAGAAAAGGGGAGTTGTTGGAAATTAACAGTTCTGAGTACATTTTGGAGCTTAACTTGTATTTTTTCTACTTTCTGTGCCATTTCAGGCCAATGTCTAGGAGTTCATGTACAGAATAAATGTCATGCTGAGGTTCAGGAAGAGATGGGGAAGGAAAAAGATGTTCTGCAGGATGGAACAGATTTGTTCTGTATAGACCATTGTAACCTAATCTAATCCAGATGGATTTTTTGCCATTGAGTTCCATACATTTTCAGTACAGCTGCAATAGGATTTCTTTTTCGTCCTCCAGTATTGCTTCTTTTCTCTCCTCTGCTTCCTTCTGGGTGAAAACTTCCTTTTGGGGCAGGGGATTGTGCTTCCTATCATGTTTCCTGGTATCTTAACACCTCTTTTGTGCTGCTTCTGATTGCTTACTATGGTTGTATTCCATTTTGTTCAATGGTACTTATTTTTCTTTCATGAAAGAACTGTTTTACCCCACATTAAATCATTGCAAATTATTTGTTAGATTGAGTCTTTGAATTTTCTTTCCTTTCCCCACTTGATTTGTCTACATAGGTTTCAGCCACTGCTGCTTGGGACCCTTCTGTCCATGATTCAGTGTACCTGAACAGGGTCACTCCACAAAATGAGAGAATTTACTTAATAGTGAAGACTACTGTGCAGCTCAGTCATCCTGCTGCAATGGAACTGGTATTACGGAAAAGGATTGCAGCCAATATTTATAACAAACAGGTAATAAGTTTATATAGTCTTTTATTACTAATTTTGTTTGGTATCCCTAATTTTATGAATGTGTTTTCTTAGCTGCCTGCTTCATTTTGCATGTCTCCTATTCTTACTAAAAACAAATGAAAAACAGATTAGCATAGATTGCAGTGATGTTGTGCACTTCTCGTATTGCCTTTTGACCTGTCAGTATTTCAAACTGTTTTGTTTCAAAGTATAACAGGCAGTACTTTTGCAACAACAACAAAAAAAGTGGTTTAATACTTGGTTGTATACTTTAAATGTTCTTTGATTTTATGGAGTTTGCAGTAGCTTATCTAACAAAGGGTTACTGTTGCCCACTCTGTTCCTCACAGCAGCTTTGGGGCCTTTAGATGTTCAGTGTGAACACAATATATCTTTTTCATTTCTCTTTATTGTTTTCTCTGTTAATTACAAACTAGGCTTGTTTCCCAGCACTACCCAGATGTATGTTTTTTCTACCCTCTTTACATGGTGATCTCAAGTAGGGTGTTTTCATGGGCAACAAGCGTGGCTGCTATTCCCCTTGCTTTGCTGCTTCATGGGTTTAGACAATGACATGTTCTCTAAAATGATGTTCATTTTTGCTTCCCAGACAATTGAGACCAAGAGCATATCTCAGAATTTCTTCAGATTTTGCAGTAGGAGGGGGAAATAGGGGTGGGACATAAAACACCTGTTGTACTACTAAGCAACTTGCTGAACAGCTGAATTCTGTTTTTTTTTGTTTTGTTTTGTTTTGTTTTTAAATTATTATTTATTTTGTTTGCTTTTTTGTGTTTTGTTTTGTATTTGGCATGCTTTCCTTTGTCAGTTTCATTTGTCTAAAATGCCTTATTAGATGAAAGTTAAGTTTACACTTACTGATGTAAGGGCTAACTAGTCTTAACAATGAAGCACACTAAGTTTGTGACTATAACAGTGTGGCTGCTCTTCCAGTTATGGCTAGAGATCAGACCTATGCTTTGCTGTAGCGAAAAGAATTTTCTGCTTATTTAGCAGGTGGCGGACAAAATGAGAAATGTTGGTGTCCGCACATTAGAGACTTCTTCCAGCCACAGTTCCTCAGTTACAAGTTATTACACAAGGATAGAGCTTCAGTGCAAAACAGAAGTAAACTGTTACTGTTTGAACTTTCCAGCATTTTGTGCTGACTGCAAGGCTTTAAAAAGTACTCTAAGGATTGTAAATGCTGAAAAGGAGCTTACTAAATTATTGTCCTGGAGAATGTGCTTTTGTGGTAAAATAAATTTTTGCATTGTAACCTTTTTTTTTCTTAGAACATCATAAATAATTATTAACAAAGCAATAATTGAGAATTACTTTATTTCTAGAGTTTTACCCAGAGCCTGAAAAGGAGAATATCCTTGAAAAATATATATTATGCCTGCGGAGTGACCTATGAAATAGTATCCAATATCCCAAAGGTAAATTACACCATATTTCTTTGGCAAATTCACTGAAAGTAACAGAATAACTATTGTAGTAGGTGGTACTGATTGCAAAGAAAAATGTCCTATTTTGTTAGTATGAGGCAACTTGCCAAAGTACATATCCTGCTGTTCAGTGGTGAGGTCGTTTTTACCTTAAAAAGTAGAAAACTGGGGGGATTTTATTTTCTCTTTTACTGTGTAAACTGAGTTCTTGTAGTAGAGCTATTTTTGAAATCGTATTAGCTGCTTCAGGGAGAATAAAGAGGCTACTCAGAGGGATATTCAGGTCAGTGAAAACAGTATAGCTGGGAAAATTAGTTCAGCAGGAATATAAACGATATACTTTACATTAAAAACTTGTACAAATTGAAAATGTGCTCTAAAAGAGAAAGTAAAGGTAAACTGGACAAAAGAAAGTAAATAGTTTTATCACCATGTAATTGTCACTTTTGTGTGGTATTACTTTCACTTTAAACTCTAGGGAAATCACACAGACTGTCTAAGGTTTGGTAAGGAAGTTGCATTTACTTGCCTAGAACGTTTTCATTAGTCAATCTGTAACACAGGAGATTTCACGTTAGATATGTGTTATTCCTAGAAATACATAGACTACAAGAAACGCGCAAAATTTCTCCTAAGCATGGCTTCTTTTTTATTCAACATCATTTAACATGTGTGCTGAAAAGCCTTGGGTTATTGATTATAATTAGAATTGCTAATTAAGTTAAGGATTATTGATTCAAATTAAAATTTGTGGATCATGATGGTCTAACTAAGTGAATCAGCACATTAAAAACAACAGGCTTTAATTTGAAAAACTTACATAGTGTAACTTGCAATTTAGGCTACAGAAGAAATTGAGGATCGTGAGACCTTAGCACTGATGGCTGCAAGGAGCGAGAACGAGGGTACATCTGATGGTGAAACTTACATTGAGAAATATACACGTGGTGTGCTGCAAGTGGAGAACATTTTGAGCCTTGAACGACTAAGACAGGCAAGGAAAAGGCACTTCCTGCATCTTTTGAACTGAATTATTACAGTCCAAGTAGAGATGATGGGTGGTTTTGTTTTATAAATATTAAGTGTTGCTTGGTGGTGGTTTGTTTGTTTGTTTGTTTTTAAGATAGAAAACATTGGACAGGTAAATGTGAGTTACTTCTGTGAAATACAGAGTTACAATGGTAGCTATGGCTGGCAATGGGGAACCCGAACAGGCAAAGGCCAAAGATGAATTTCAGATACAAATTTTGGTGGTTGTGTGTGCAAACTAAGATTTGTGAATGCAAGCCCCGTTTGCTGTCATTAAGCACACTGGAAAAAAAAAGCTGCTGGCTGAATTGCAGGGCCCAGAGGGTGGTGATGAGCGGTGCAGGGTCTAGCTGGAGGCCAGTAACTGGCAGTATACCACAAGGGTCAATAATGGGCCCAGTACAGTTTATCAGTCTTCATTAATGATCTGTATGGAGCGTTCCCTCAGGAAGTTTCCAGATGACATGAACTGGGGGGAGTGGTGGATACACCAGAGGGTTGTGCTGCCATCCAGAGGAACCTTGAAATGGTGAAGAAATGGGCTGACAGGAACCTTATGAAGTTCAGCAAGTGCAAAGTCCTGCGCCTGGGGAAGAACAGCCCCAGGCAGCTGTCCATGCTGGGGCCACCCAGCTGGAAAGCAGCCCGGCAGAAAAGGACCCTGGGGGCCCTGGTGGGTGCCGAGTTAAATGCGAACCAGCAATGTGCCTTTGCAGCAAAGAAAGCTAGCGGTATCCTGAGCTGTGTTAATCAAGGTATTGCCGCAGGCTGAAGGAGGCGATCCTTCTCCTCTACTTAGTACTGCTGAGGCCACACCATACACTGTGTCCCGCTCTGGGCTCCCCAGTGCAAGAGGGACATGGAGGGAGTCCAGCAAAGAGCCACAGTGATGAAGGGACTGTAGCACCTCTCCAATGAGGAAAGACTGAGAGAGCTGGGACTGTTCTGCCTCAGAAGAGTAGGGGTAGGGGTATCTTTTAAATGCATATGAATACCTAAAAGGGCTTTTTCAGTGGTGCCCAGCAACATGACAACACGCAATGGGCACAAACTGAAACACAGGAGGTTCTCTCTGAACATCAGGAAACAATACTTTATGGGTGACTGAACCATGGAAAAAGTTGTGGTGTTTCCCTTCTTGGAGATATTCAGAAGTCTTTTGGATACGGTGCTGGGCAAGCAGCTCTAGGTGGCCCTGCTTAGCAGGGAAGTTGACCCAGATAACCTCCAGAAGACCCTTCCAACCTCAACCACCTTGATGATTCTGTGATTCTGTCATATTTGATTGTTTCTCATGAGGAGACCATGACGTTGTCCATTTCTGATACCAGCACTATTTTGATGTGATCTTTTCTGCTACACAGGCAGTAACAGTCAAAGAAGCGCTCTCCACCAAAGCAAGAAACATCCGCAGAAGCATGAGCACTCCCAATGTCCACAATGTAAGGACCCTTTCTCCTCTGTTAACTAAGTAGGAATTGAGTGGTGTCCATGTGCTGGTGTAATACTTGCACAATGTGATATGGTAATGATTATTCTGAGCTAGGACTAGTCAACCTGTGGAAAAGTTGTCATGAATGAAAGAGTCAATCATGTAACAGAAATCCCTCCCCACAGCTTTGTATCCTGGAAGAGAGGAAGGTTGACAGGGAAGTGGGAGGATTGGTCAAACTCTTCCAGCTGTGGAAGTAGTTTAGAATGATGGCTGCAATGATTCAGATTACTTTTTACTTTCGTATCAAAGTCTGTTTCACTTTTTTGTACCATAAGGGATAATTTCCATTTTGTGTGCATTTTATGCATTCCCCTCTCACCTACTCATATAGCACAAATGTAGCTGTCCTTATAAGTACTCTTATCTGAACAGAGAGAACGCAGAAGTTGTTAGGACTAAATGATCACGTCTTCTTAAGACATATCTTCTAAATGAAAGGGATGCATTTTGTCATTCTGTCTGTTGGTGTATTGTAGGTATCCTGTAGCCGACTAGATCTTTCTGCCTGTGATGAAGATGATAAGGTATGTAAATGTGAAATTCACTAAGAGAAGTGGTGCACATTCTCAGATTTTTATCCTCTTCAAAGCAAGATGTATTTAAGATTTTTTTTAAAAAAGGGAAGCTGTATTTTAGCTATATGTTTATGTAATATATCTAGAAAATGCTAATTACATCTTACTTGAATAAGATGTAATTGTCTTTTGTTGTTCTCTGCTCTTCATATTAGAATGATAGAAATTGAAATTTAAGAAATGTTAAATGAAGATGGAGCAAAACTTAATTTATTTTCAATGGAAAATTAATTAGCTTATGAACAATTCATCTATGCGAGACAGAAAATTGTCTTGGAGGCAGTAACTTTATAGTCCTGACTATTTAAAAAATAAAAGCCTACTCTTGAGTTTAATTTCTCCATGTTTTCCTATATCAGCATGCATATTTATGTATTTTTGTTTCTTAGGGTTGGTCTGAAAGTCACCTAGATATATCTGACTGTTCTTCCAGTTACCAAGATGTATCATGCTATGGTACTTTACCCAGAGAGTCACCTCGCAAGAGCAAAGATGGCAGTGGTGAGACTGAAGTATATATGTAATAACTATGTTTGTGATTTTTTTTCCTTACTGCGCTAAACTAAAAATTAAATATCAGTGCTCTTCCTGTTAATTTCTCTGTTCACTTCTATTAAATGCTTTCTGCAGCTTCTTGCTTTAGCAGCTAAACATGATCTAGAAATAGGGGAGAAAGGGAAAAATGCATGAGGACACTCAGGAAAGGGTAGGAAATTGGGGGTGTCCAAAAAAAAAAAGGAAGACGGAAAGACAAGCTAGAGACAAGCTAGATGTGGATCCAAACAGAAGGAGAAGAAAGGAGGAGCTGCTATTAGTTTATGAATTTGAAAATGAAGAGGCTTTTGTAAAAGCAAGAAGTGTTCTTTTGCAGGTTCTTTGCATGATTTTGGATATTTGCTCTTCCATGTCAGCTGTCACAGATGCCTTATTTTCTTTAGGTCAAGTTGTAACCTGCTCTTCTTGAGCAGGTGATGTAGTTAGAGACACTGTAGGTAAGTAGCAGCAAAGCAGCATCTGAAAGTTTATTCGTTGCTTCCTTGCCTATAATTTCCTTTTTGATCATCCTAGTTGTGCAGGATTGTTGTTGTGAGGAGAAGAGAGGCAAGGCAAATGAAGGAAAAAGCTGTTAGTTTCTGTGCCAGGGATGATTCCCACTTCTTATGACTGAGATGAAAACGGAAAAACTGGAGCTTCAGAGCAGGAGGGGCAGATAATGCTGTTCTCTGCTTTCCTTCTATTCCTAGGCTCCTCAGAGGAACAGAATCTCCCTTTCTAGAGCTCAGCGCTATCTCATGCTCGGAGCAGTGGCTGAATACTAAAATATTGCCATTCTTTGTGTAGCCATCAAATTGCCAAATGCATGGCTTAGCCTTACATTGTTTTGCATTACGCTCTTGCAGTCAAGATGTGACAAGCTGAAATACAAATACTTTTGCTTTTCTCCTAGGTGCTGTGTCAGAGAATTCCCATGCTTTAATGGCCAGTCCTTTTAAAGCATTTTCTCCCCAGCCACCAAAGTTTTTCAAACCCTTAATGCCAGTGAAAGAGGAACATAAAAGGAAGACCCCACTGGAAAGCCGACCTCTGCTTAGTCAAGAGGTAATCTTTGAAAACTACCTTGCTCTAACTGAAGATGAATTAATTTTGTATAACTCACTAATTGCTTGCCACTTTTATCTGTTGCAATAGAATGTTGTGATTCCCTGTTTAAAATTAATCAGGATGGGCTTTAGATGTAGTGGGGTTTTGGTCATTTATTTTTTACCTTGAGCATTGTTTTTTTTCACTTCTTGGTAAGTATTCTCCCTTATTAGGGTACTTCTATTTTAAAGTAACAGTAACCTGCTTTTTTTTTTTTTCCTTCGGCAAGTTGTTGGTGTATTTTTTCACAGATAAAAAGTAATTTTATGAAACAGTGTTCTCTGGTGGTTAAAAGCCTGACCTTTAATCTTCAACCTAAAACACTGTTGAGAGAAGCGCATGACTTTTTCTACGCGTTAACTTGAATTTTGGTACAATATATGGCTATCACGGGTGTTTCACTTGCATCACGTCTTAATGCGTTTCTGCCCTGCATGCACTTAGCGTTGTGGTTTGTGTGATGTGTTGCGTGTCTTAACCTTTGCAGAGTATGCCTTCGTCTCAGGTGTATTGCGCTGGCTGTGTTGTGCCTTCAGGAAGCAATGCCAGCAGCATGCCTGTAGAAAGCAATAGCATACATGAGGAAAAGTTTGTAAGTTTTGTACCAGCTTCTGTTCTGAGGCCTGGTGGCGGGCTTAGGGCCACTTGGTGGTGGGCTTAAGGCACTTACGCTACCGCAGCAGGAAATTAAGGGTTAATGTGGACGTAATCACCTGTGATCTTAACTGATAGTTATAATGAGTGGTTGCTTGCCTGATTTGTGAATGCAATCTTTAATTGGAAATAACTCAATTGTTGTTTTGTTTTGTTTGAAAACTATTTGTGTGTGATTTGTCTTGTGGGGAGGGCGGGAGAGGGGAGGCTTTCATTTTTACACTGTGCAAATGGTTAAGTAAGTTTAGTGAATCATGTCGTTGCCACTCTAATATACCTTGTGTGTTACCCAGATTTTGTGACTATACCCCAGAGTAAATGGAATGATCCCATTTGGTGTAAGTAACCGTGCATCTAGGTGTGGGTACACTGTAAAAGCTTCTAATTGCCTGATGTGGGAGTAGTATCACTAAAATAAGATTGTTGCTCTTAATTAATCTGCAGTCTGTCTTCATCATACTTCAGGCGGTGGATTTAGGTGGAGGGTTTTTATTTTTCTGTTTACCTGCCAAATTCTTTTCTCACTGCTGCTTCAGCAAAAGTTGTATCCTCATTTCTGCTGTATGAAGGACTTGGTTTTTGGGCTGTGGAACATGGCTGTGAATACTTGCTTTAATCAGAGCTTTAGATTTAATATTCAGAACCTTGAAATTACTTCCCTTAAGTATTACGGACGTCGTACTACAAAGTGTGGGATTCTTCCTACTCAGTGTTACTTTCATTCCTGTCATATAGCCTAGGCCATTAGAAAAATTTATTCTGGTTATTTCTAATGCCATTTTATAGGTTGTTACACCAAAGTCTCCTGAGAGTTCCGGTGTATACACTGGAAGTTTGGCTGTTTCCAGGTGGCAGCTGTTTTCTTTTCCATCGTGTTGCTTTTCTATAAGGCAACGTGAGTCAGTGTGTCAGCTGAGTCACAGCCCCAAATGGCACAAAATTACTTGGGAGACAAAATCTTCCACTGGGCTGAAAACATAAAACGTCCTGTAGAACCTAATCTGTTACCAAATTTTCCACAGCAACTTCAGAGCAGTTTTGATCTCTTGAGTTAGAACAGGGTCCCACCCCAGGCATGCTTTGACTTCACACAAGTCTTTGCCAGTGCTGTTTTCCAAAGATAAGCAGAAGCTTTCAGAGCTGGAACCAGGCAACATCCTGCACCAGGCTTTTCCAATTACACTGAAACTAATTCACTGAACACTTTAAATCCACTGCAGCCAACAGGGCCCTGAAAAGAGCCATTCTTTCGATTCTCAGCTGCTTACTAATGTCTTTGCACTGACTCCTCTCTTCCCTCAACATAGACTTTTCTTCAGTTGCCTACTCAGTCAGATCATGGGAACTGATCCATCCAGCTGAAAAACGCCACGCAGAGGTAGTTGTATTTCAGCTGGGTCCACTCCCCTGTCTGACCACCAGAGCGGGTACAAGGGAGGCAGGCAAGAACTAGCAGCCATGAGTGGGGAGGAGGTCGAAATAGCTACCCCAGCTTATGGCATTGGCTTTATCACATTATGGCTTCTTGCTGGTTTATCTCTTAGGAAGGAAGCCTTTGTAAGGTTGTAGGCTTTCTGGGCTACTCTGCATTTTACAGAGCTAGAACAAGCCTGCGTTGACTATGCATTTTGGACATTTAGATGAATCAGTGAATTTAGTGCTCTCAGAATGAGTTCAGAGATGACACTTGGGCAGAATCATGCCTCCGCATGAAAATTTAGCAGTCTTCTCCTCTCTGATTGAAAGTGAAGTTTCCACATTATTAATCAGTACTCTAAATGATTGCGCTAAGGTACAGTGCTTCTTATTCCTAATTAATAACTGGGTGACTGGTGCAGCTTCAGGTGTGATTCTCACTTGCATCTTTTACTTTATACTGCATGTAAAAAATGCATTGGAAATAACAAAGTGACTAAACAAACAGAAAGTTAGTAGTTTTAACTGGATTAATATTTTGCATCTAAGTAGGAGTGATATTTGGCCTCTTCCTCATGTTTCTCCAGGATCTTAACTTTTTCTTTAGTAGTCAAAACACACCTGGTGATGGCAGAGGGGGAGGGCTGAAGTGGTTAACAGCAAATGTTTTTCTTTAATTGGCCTTAAATAGAGCATTCAACCTGAAATTTCAGGTAGCCCTTCCACATCTGTTAAATAGTGCAGCTGTTTTAAAGCAGCCTGACACAAGAGCATGTCCTCTGTAGAACGTGAGTACAGTGAAATACATTAAGGTCAGATTAAATGTTTTCATACTCAGTATATTTCACTAATGGCTGTAATTAACATTTCTCAGGGTTTTTTTTTTTGTCTAGCAAATCCTCCTAGTGGGCAATGAACTTAATGCTGTGAAAACTGGAGCACCAGTAGTGTAAACACCAAATAAATATTATTGATTTTAAATGAGTAAAACAGGGAGAAGCATATTCAAGGTTACTTGAGAGCTGTAATTCAGAAATCTGAAAACTCAGGTACTTTGTAATTTAGAAAAGAAGTGTGTTTGTAACCTGCTTAGTTAAGCAGGTGTACCAAAGCTGCTTTGTGTTGGAGTTCTTGTTTACTTTGCTCCTGTTATTGCTGAATCCTTACTTACCATCTTCTGTCCTTAGTTCTTGCTGGGATATTCTTACTGTTACCAGTTCTTAAATCTGTTTTTTATTACAGTTTTCTGTTACTTCCCAGGTAGGTGTCACAGTTTCTTTACCAATTCGTCAGGGGTTTTATTCTTTTGTTCTTCCAGTAGCCTGAGCAGTACAAGAAGGTTTCCTTCTTTTTCCCCCACATCTTAAATCAACAGGAATTTGAAGAACCCTGAAAATGCTTTACTTCTGGAATTCCCCGATCAGGAAGCTCAAGAGGAGCTTTGACAGGCAGTATTTCTTGTCCTCATATGGGAGGCACCTTTTGTCCACCACAAGGTGATATCTCATCACCTCCTATTTTGCAGTGTTCTTTGTAATCCATAATCTAGTAGTGAGACTGCATCTCTGTGCCATAGCTTTTGTATTTCTGATGGTAGATAACCCCCAAACCATGCATGACTGGCAAGGTGGTTTCTTGTTAGACTTCTCCTGCCCAAGTTGGTGATGTCTGTGTCTGTAGAGCCATTCTTCAATTACAGTGTCTCTTACCCAGACTGATTCTGAGCATGGTCCCTATGTGTCCTAAGACTTTTTTCAGTCAGATGAGGAATATTTCAGGATTCCAGGGAGAAACAGAACACTCTGTAAGAAAAAAGCCTTTGATTTCAAGTGGATGCTGAACTAGTATCTGCAAGAGGAAACACTTGCTTTGCAAAAATGCTTATCGATTTGGAGTTCTTGTATTGTCTTAAACCCAGCATATTTGATAACCACTAGAGTCTGTAATGTTTTGAAAGCAACCTTCAAAGTTTTTGATTCTATGCAGAAAATTGCATAGTAAATGAGAGAGGAAGGAGTAAACAGAATATCTGAGAAAAGGTCCCTCAGAGATGAGTAACATGCATATTCCAGTGTGCAAAAAGATGCTCTACATAATGCTTTAGTGCATGGAAGGGTATTTGTGGTTCCGATAAGAGGGACTAGCTATAGATTTCAGATCCAAAGAACAGAATTTTAAATTATGTATAACATTTTTAAAAGTACTATGTAACATTTCATAGAATTCTCTCTCAACTCTAAAGAAATAAGTAGTTTCAAAATGAAGTCTTCATCCAAATTATATATAAGAAGTAGCTCTGAATCAAAGCTGTACAAAGTAGCAACCAGAGGATGCCAAGCCTTTACTTTAGCAAATAGTCTGAAATCTGTTTGGGTTTGTCAGATATGCTTAGATAACTAGAGACATCTTCTTCAGATGCTGATTGCCCTGCTAACAAAGTTGTAAAAAGGATTGAAAAACCTGGTTCAGCTTAAGAGGCCGTCCTGTATGGATAGTGAGACTGAGTAATATGTACTATGAGTTTTTGGTAGAATGAACACAGTAGAAATGAAAATGAGACCTTGTAACTGATAAGGGCCATAGTGAGTAGTAATTGCTTCAAAAACATGGGATAAAAGTGAGGTCATTTAGAACATCCTTACATTTGTTTGTTTGGGGGAAAAATGGGGGAAAAAGAAAAAGAAACCTCCAGGTTAGGACAGAGATCTTGTCACATAGGCATGTGTTGCCTAATGCATATGTATGAGGATGTTTTAGTTTATTGCGCTACTGAATGGGGCAGGGGAACTGGCCACAAATGAGTTGGAGAAAGCAGAGGTACTCAGTCGCTTCTTTACCTCTATGTTAACCTGTGAAACCAGCTTTCAGGAATCCCAAGGCCCTGAGACCCAAGGGAAAGTCTGGAACAAGAAAGACTTGCCCTTGGTGGAGGGCCACCAGTCTGGGAGCACGTAAACTGCATGTACGTACCCACCACGAGTGCTAGGGGAGCTGGCTGATGTTATTGTGATGCCACTCTCAATTATCTCTGAATGGTCTTGGTGACTGGGAAAGAGCAGATAGATTCAGCATGTTACAGACCGGTCACTTCCATCTCTGGGAAGGTGATGGAGAAAATCCTCCTCGAAAGCATTTCCAAACACATGAAGGACAAGGAAGTGTTGGGCAAAGAGCACTGACAGCGTACCAGACACCGTCAGTGGGCTGAGAGAGGTGGTCCTTGCTCTCTGCTCAGAACTGGTGAGGCTGTGTCTAAAATACCGTGTCCTGGTCTGGGCTTCGCAGTGCAAGGAAGATAAGGGCTTACTGAAGTGAGTGTGGTGCAGGGCTACAAAGATCACTGGCTGTTTGGAGCATCTGACAGATGAGAGGCTGAGCGAGCTGGAACTCTTCAGCCTGGAGGAGAGAAAACTCATGGGGAATCTTAACGCATAAAAAATACTTGGTGGGAAGAACTGAAGCTGGGGCAGATTCTTCTCGGTAGTGTGCCAGGCGACAGGACGGGCAGTGGGCACAAACTGAAACCTGTGAAATACCATCAGGACACAAGAAAACACTTTTTTTCACTGTAAGGGTGGTGAAGCACTGAAATGGGTTGTGCAGAGAGGATGTGGAGTCTCCATCCTTGGGGATGCTCAAAACCCACCCAACTGAACACTGTACTGGACAGTCTGCTCTAAGTGGCCCAGGCTGAGCAGGGGAGTTGGGCTTAATGATCTCCAGCTGCCTTCCAGCCTAAACACTTCTGAGATTTCTCTGATACAAGCAATCTCAACAAACCTGTTTGCCATCCATGCATCTGAAGTTTTGTTATACTGTTGTTTGAACAGAAGAGGGATGTCATACAGACTGTCTGCAATGTTCAGAGCTTACATTCAACAGTGGCAAGCAGTGTGTAAATATCTTGGTATGTTTTGTCTTACAGAAATTAATTCTTTTCTGAGTTCTCAGACTGCAAAGTAAAGTACTATAAAGCCTAGAAGTGAAAATTGAAGGGAAGTTAGAAGTTTTACTGAAAGAGTATTGTAGCATGGATTCTTTTCCTGTATATCAAGACAAGTTGCTTTATAAATCTCCAACTTTCTTTTCTCATCTGTAAAATATTTTAAATATTTGCCTAAGTTAAGGAATATTAAGAACAGTTGTTACAGTCAGTGGAGCTTTTGGATTCAGAAATGTAAACAGTACTGAGAATAGCCAATCGGTGTATAATGCAGTGTTAAAGGTGGAGGGGCATGATCCAGTTTTTCTTCCCTCTGATAAAACTTTAAGGATGGAAGGATCAGCAAGTCAATTTGAAGCCGCTGTTGTAGACCTAATGTAAACTGGAACAACTTCAGGCAGTACCCCTGAGATAACTGCTAAATCGCAAGCTAATTTTGGGTTGTCTTTAATTGCATGCTCAAAACAAGGTTGGTAGTTAGAGGTCATGTCTTTTTTGGGTCTGAAAGCTTGTATGGTTTGTCCAGGTAAGACAGTTGGTCTAGTAAACAAGTATTGCCTTTACCCGCAGGCCTCATCTTGCTTGTGGTGTTAGATCATCACAGATGTAACAAAATGCCATACGTGAAATGGTACAATGTGACGTCTGAAGCTTGTAAGAATGATGGGTCTGTGTAAGTAGAGACATTTATATATATTGGATCTAGGTACTGTGTTAGAGGCAGCCTCAGTAGGCTATTAAGTAACTTCAAGTACAAAAGAACAGATGATATTTAAATATAACATTGTACAGGTCAAGAGAATGGTAATTAGTGAAATCATATGGAAATACTTTGCCCTGGTTACTAGGAAATAGGAAACCTTCTCAAGAGTATTTTTATCTTAAACGTATTGGTGGTTCTCAGTGCATCGGTCACGTAGTTACAGATGGCACATTTTGTGCCTTTCCTTTTCCAGTGGTGATTCATGGCAGGTTTCTGAAAGTGTGGAACTTCCTTAGTTGTCATGCAGGATCTGCCTTTGGGACTTGCACTGAACAATATTTGAAATCCGTAATATAGATAAAGAAAGACAGAAATAATAGATGCTTGAGTTCCTCTAAACTTGAATTATTTAAATGGTCTTTACTGGAAATATTACTCTATCTATTATGAATTTGCCATAAACTAACCATTTCATAATGTGTATGTACATAGATACTTGCATATATTTATATATACACATACATACAAATATATATTTGTTTATATGAAAAATTCAGTGCTTAAGAAGTGTTCATGTGGAGTTGTGAGTATTTTATGCTGGGGAGGCTAGCGCAGCCATGTTGCTGGGGTATTTCTCAGATGCATCTTGACAAAGTCCTCAACCCTTTGTTCTCAGCTTCAAATGGCTTCTGTGAAAGCCACGTTTGTGGGTGAATCACAGTGCGTCACCGCTCTACCAAAGTGAAACCTAGGGAGCTACCTCCAAATGTTATCAGGTTAACTAGTGTCAGTTATTTCCCACATACATGTATGCATATAAGCGCTTTCTTGAAGATTCTCTGTGATATTTGATTCTTTTGCCTTTGTTTTCAAGCATCATGAATGTGTTCAGATGGGATAGCTAGGGGCAAGCAACATTATTTAGCCCTGCTGGAAACAAATTAATAGGAAATCCTATTGTGCAGGATAGTTGTTAACAACCAGTATTGCAGCAGAGACCCTTTCAGGCCTCTTCTGCTCCTAGGTATCTGTCTATCTTGTTGGGTGGTCAAGTAGTTCTAGCGAATACCTTCAGTAGGTTTCATTGGTCTGAATTATGCAAAGACATTTTTTGCAATACGTGGCTTTCAGAAACAGAATATCATGAAAATGTGTAAATATCTTTTTCATGTTGTAAGCTTTTCTTATGCCAAACCTTATTGCTTGACATTTTCTGGACTATTTAGAACTAATCTTTATTTTCTAAAAATTTTAAGAGCTCAGTTAATGGAGACGGGGTATGTTGCCAGCAGTTCTTTTCAGAGGGGTCTTCCATCCTTCAGCAGAGGAGTACTAAACATGTATATTTCTCCATGCTCAGAAGGAAAAAATCAAGTATGGTTGATTTTCTTGAAAAAGTTTACTGTCATAGGATGCTAATCCCGCTCAACTTTCTTTTGCAGGACTCTGAGGAGGAAGACAGTGAGTTGGAGGCCATTAATAAGAAGTTGATAAGCCCACAAAATTTTAAAAATTTCCGACCTTATGTACCAGAGGAGTTTGCTGACTTCAGTGTTTACAATGCTAGCCTGGAAAACAGGGAATGGTTTTCTTCTAAATCAGACTTCATGAGTTCACGTGTTCTTGAGAAAGAGGTATCCCGCAGCCCCACCACTAGCAGTATTACTAGTGGCTACTTTTCCCACAGTGCCTCTAACGCTACTCTGTCTGACATGCTTGTTCCCTGTAGTGATAGCACAGACCAGCTAGCCAGTCACGTGAGGGAGCTGGACTCTAATGACTCTTCAGGATCACCTCTTGCACATGATTTAAGATCTTCTTTGAACAAGGAGTTTCGAGAGTCAGAGAAGGAGTTAGCGAGAGAAAAGTTACCTATATTACCACTGAAAGAAAACAGTGCCTTAACAGAACAAGTCCCGCTGTCCCTCAATTCCACTGACAAAGACTCTCAGCATTTACCCAGAGCTGGATCGTTTTCAGCTCTAAGCTCCTCTGATGGCAAAAATGCCTGTCGTACAGTTGAATTTTCAGCGCGTGAAGCAACGGTTGAGCACACGATGGACATTGTTGAAGATCATTCATTTACAGAGTTTATGGGCGTCGAAGACGGAAAGGACTTTGACCATTCGACAGCCCCACAGTCCTGTTCCCTTGCGTCCTCCAATGGAGTGAGTGCCTCGGAGTTGTCCCAAGGAACTGACGAGGAGCAGGGCATGTCTGCGGGCCAGCTGGGCTCTGCAAACACCGGGGAACAGCCTGTGTGTTCTGCGTTAGCAGAAGAGACTTTGGACCACGAGACTTACCCTGATACTTCCATAGATGACTTCAGCGGGAAGGACCACTTGGATGGGTCTGACTGTGAAGAGAGTGCTTCTGCAGATCACACCCACGTCTTGCCCAGCTGGGTGGCCGTGGGTGAACAGGTCTGTGTTGGAAGTAACAAGCTGGGCACGGTGAGATACGTTGGAACGGTGGATTTCTCAGCTGGAATCTGGGTTGGAGTTGAGCTAAATGTTCAGCTGGGTAAGTCTAAATATGCTCTTGGTTTTCTGTGCAGTTAGCGTGATCTATTTTAAGTTGCATTACAACCATGTTCAGTCCTATTCCATAATAACTTGGCATCTGACACACAGAATTCTGGGCTTTCTGTTTGTAAGGATGTTTTGATAAGGATTGATTTTCAGACGTCTTACAGCCTTGTTCTTCTTGCTAAATGCAAAATAATGCTTTGCATGTTTTAGTAGTTCCCATCATACCTGTTTGCTTTTATAGATCAGAAGAACAAGCAACATCTAAAATTGGCAGGTATTTTTCTGTCAATGTGCGTGTTTATGGGCAGTGGTAACAATGAGCACCACTTGTCAAATAGGTTTGCTGCCTGCAGCTATCACGGGGTTGTTTTTGTGTTTTTTTTTTTTTTTTTTTTTTTTCCCTGGGCAAAACTTGATTATAGAGTACAAGTTTCCTTTAACTTTAACTTGATGGGGTCTGAAAGAAAATCAGTGTTCTCTAAGTGTTAAGAGATTCCTAAGGAAAATGCCTTCAGATCCTCTGACAGTGTTTTTAGCAGTTCAATAGCTATTAGCACTTATACTAGAAGTTTCTCTGACAGATAAGTTTTAAGCTTTACGAGTAATTGGTTTTGAGGATCATTTATTTTCTAAAATGAACAAATATTTACCTTTTTAAACTGTTAGTTAAAGTAATATTTTAGGCAAAGTCACCTTTTTGGTCACAGTTCAAGCCCTCCTTTCCAGGTTTTGTTCACACTAGTGCTTGGTATCTGTGTGGTTTTAGCACTCACAGCTGAAAATCTTGGCTGTTTCACAGACAGCCAGAACCATTCCCACTTCAATGCTACAGTTACATTTGCTAAGGAAAATTCCGATGATTAATTCTGTGCATTTATTTTCATCGAAGGGAAGCACGATGGAACTGTAAAAGGTAAAGAGTACTTCCACTGCAAGCCACGACACGGCGTGTTTGTTCGTCCCGGACGCCTCAGTAAAGCACCAGCTTCCACAAGGAAATGGAGTAGCACTTCACGGTCTCAGGCATCCTCCGCTTTAGAGAAAAGGAGAAGTTCTGTGCTTCAAGGCTCATCACCCACGTCTAAAACAGAAGAAGTCCTCTGTCATTCAGGAGATGCAGCGGCTTCTGCTTTTTCTAGGAAACAGGAAAACAGGAAATCATGGATTAACTAAACAGCAGTATTTTTGCACTTACTACACGCGTCACCGTGTAGAAACCTTTATGGATTTTTGAAGCTATTGTACATTTTAATCTGTCCATACAGAATGTGTATTCTCCAGAGTCCTTGACTTAATTCTCTAATTTTTTATAAATAATATATATATTATATATATGAATGTGTATCTATAGTTTATCTGCCAGTGGGCAGATACGGCTGCACACTAAAATACAGTTAAAGCTGATCTGTAGATAATTGAGGTACTGGACTATTTGTTACACGACAACTTGGGAGATATATTTTAAACAACGAAAAAAGTATTTTATTGTGGAAAAACAGGATGTAAATCCGTTTTCGGAAAAAAAACCCTACAGTTTGCTGTTCTTCATTACCAAAGAACTTGTTTTAGATTGACACATTTGCTGTTTATATCTTTCTATTGTAAATGTTTTAACGGATAACGTGGTGCCGTGTTTCTTTTAGTCACTGGGCACCGTGCAGCCTTATGTTCTGTGTTTAAGCACACTGAAATATCCAACTGCTTCATAATTTTTTTTTTGTCTTCCTAGAGGCCTGCCACTGTGCTGACTTGGCATTGTACTGAAGTGAGTAACAATGCCTGAAGCTCAAAGTCTGGTGTTTCATGTGTTAACATAAGCCAGCCGGGCAGTTCGACTGCAGAAACAGTATTACTGCAAGGGAGTGAGAGGACAACATTTGGGGTTTTGTTTTTGTTTTCTAGGGGGTTGTGGGGAAAACAGGGAAACAAAGAAGCAGTACATGGATCGTGACTGCAAACTTTGCACTTGTTACTTGCTGGTTATTATCAAGATGAAATAGAAACTGCTAAAGTAATTTTAATCTGTAAAGTTTATTTTAATAATGGGAATGATGGAGGGATTTATGTCTGGTGCTCATGAATTCCTAAGAATGTTGTTCCACGTGTAGATACTGTAGATGCCTGTACAAGTGTTCTGGATGTTTGTAAAGTAACCTGGTAAAAAATGAGTGAAGTGAATGGCCTGCTGTATCTGTTCTCTTTGTTCTTAGCAAGTGAGTGATTGCGATACCTGGGACCTTACTGAAAAGCTGCTGTTCTTTCTTTGATTGTTGTGTACAGTAAGCGGACTCTAGTGTTTTACTATTTACTGTAAAGAACTGTAATTTATATACTGCCATACTGTATTTAATTGGTACAGACGTATTGTGTGTTAGAATACAGACTGTTTACTTGGGATTTTAAAAAAATGTTTGACTTGTATTTGATACAATTAGGTGTCATGATCAAATAACGCTGATACCAGCTGATGGTGCTCAGATGCAGAATACTTTGTACAAATGGTGAAGGACTGTGACTGGAGAGGAACATGGAAGCTGTTTTAACTGCAGCACAAGATGGGGACAGCCCACGTGGACAAGCGTTCCTCACCTGCTGCTTTCCCTTCCCTTCACTCCAAGGGGGAGCAGAGCTGGGTAACTCCTGCCAGGGAACGGCACAGGCGCTAAAAGCGGGTGTGGGCCAAGTGGAGACTGGACAGGTTCCTGGCAGGCAGGCTCCTTACTCCATATGTACGTACCTCATCTGAGCAGAACGCGGCTGGCAGCTGGGAGGGCGGTGTGCCGGGGGGACGGGCGAAATTCAGTGTGCTTGCCCTTGACATAACTTCTGGCAGCTCTGAGACGGGATTCTTACATGCCTGTGTTAATCCATTTTGATGGAATGAAGACCTTTACAGAACACTTCATACTTGTGGTGTCCGGCTGCTCTTGCTGCGTAAACAACTCTTGCTGGAGGAAATTACCAGAATAGAAAAAACTTCTTTATGCAGAAGTATTTTATCAGGCACAGATGATCCTAGAACACTGCCAGGTATCTTGAAGTTAATTTTAGATGCCACTTAACCTTTTTATAAAGCTTTTTTAAAAAATATGTATATGGGCATGCATGCTTGCATAGATACTTGTCCTAGGCCACTATGAACAATTTTGAAAGTTAATGTAGCCGTTTTATTATGGCACAGATGCAGAATTTATACCAGGTTAGCATCAGCTGGACCAGGCTGTGCATGGTTTTCAACCTTTAAGAATACAGAATGCACAATTGCTTAAGAAACACTGAAATAATTGTACTTCCTGGAGTACACAATCTACAAATGCCAGAGAAGCATAAAGAAGCCAACCTGTGTGCAAGCTGTACGCATTTGGCATAACCTGTGCTATCATGACATTTACTTTTTGCAAACTTGGCACATTAACACGTCCTGCCCGAGGTTAATTTGAAGTTAGAAGAAAAGTATCTAATGAGTGCCGGGATGTAATGTGAAAATGCAGGCCTCCTGGTTGATGCTGTGCTACGTAAACAGAAGCAGGTTTTCTGTCAGTCAGGTCAGAGAAGCAGCTTGCTGTCTTGAACTTTGTAACCAAAGGAAGAATGCCATGGTGAGCGGCGTCCAAGTGCAAATTGTTTTTCATTGTTTTTAAATACTATCTTAACCAGCATCTAAAATGGGCAGCCTAATAAGCAGGATGTACAATCCATTCTAAGACCTGGAGTTAACAAACCAAACCCAATCATAATGCGAAATAGCAAACGACAGTGCCAGTCTGCCATTCGTCTGAGCTGCCAGCACAAACCTGTCAGCTCAGTGGTTTGCCTACTCCAAATAAAATTGAGTAATTTCAATTAGCAGAATAGTTACAATGCTAAATTAGATCAGTGGCCTTCTATCTTGTTTTCTGAATGTATTAGCTTTTTTTCCAAGCTTACAACCCTTTATGAAGATGCAGCCAGAGCTCTCAGGGAACTGAAACAGCTGGCTCCCTCCAGCGAGCAAAAGCACGGCCTTCAGGCGGTTCTTCTCATTGTCCCCAAAACTCCCCCACAAAAGGTTCCTTTCCTAACTACAGCCAAAGGCAGAGTACGAAATGGCATCACACCAGTAAGGAGCAGTGCCACAGGGCAGTGTAATGGAGGAAAGGTAAGTTGTGATCCAGCAGGAGCAACCTGCCCCATTCTGACCCGCTGCCTGCCCCTTGCTGGTGTCCCCCTTTCCCTCCGGCAGCGTTTCCAGCCCCGTACAGGCCGAGGCAGAGGCCAAAGCTGCTCCCTGGCCACTTCTGCAGCGTGCTGGTACCTGTGGAGGGCTTCCTCAGGTCTGGGGACACATTTTAGGAAACCCTTGAGCTGCAGTTGGTACAAAATTCACAGGGGAATAGAATCACAGAATGTCCCGAGTTGGAAGGGACCCACAAGGATCATCGAGTCCAACCCTGGCTCCACACAGGTCTACCCCAAAATTCAGACCAGATGACAGAGAGCACGGCCCAAACGCCTCTTAATATCGCCTGAAATCTCAGGTGGGTTGACAAGGACTGAAGGGATGTGAAGTTGCTGGGGCAGGACAGCAGAGGCTGGGTGAAAGCAGCTGCTGTGACTTGTTCCTGTGGAAAACCAAGCTAAAAACAGCTTTCCTCACACAAAAACCAAGCCGAGCCGGGGCTGCCCGCAACCCCCGCGTGTCCCGGTGCGACCCGCGTGGGGCCGCCCCTTCCCTGCCCGGGGCGGGAGGCGGGGCGGGGCGGGCCGGGGACGTGCGGGGCCGCACGGCGGGGCCGGGGCCGGGCCCAGCGCCGGGCCCAGCGCCTCAGCGAGGGCCGGGGACGGTACCGGGGCTGCTGGGGCTGCGCTGCCGCCGCCTGATGAAGCGGGGCAAGCGGCCGCGCGGCGGGCTCTGACCGTAAGGCGCCGGGTACGGTGAGTGCCGCTGCGTTGTGGTGTGTCACGGAGGCGTCCGAGGGCGCGGCGGGCCCGGAGCGGGGCCGGGCTGTCCGAGGTGCAGCTGGAGGCAGCGCTGGGCCGGAGGGGTCAGCCCCTTCTGGGCTTGGGGTGTCCGTGCTGCGGGGCGGGGGGGCTGGAGATGCTGCGGTAGCCTCACCGCCAGGAGGGACGAGCAGCAGAGCTGCTGAACCTCATGGGAAAAAATAATAACACGAGTAGCGTTTGTACCCTGCTCTTCACGGAGAACTCCCCACGGAGAATCACAGCAGTATGCTCCCTGAGCGGTCCGCCCGTGTTGCCTTTTTCTTCTCAGATAAAGCCCTCGGAGGTGACGCCGATGAGTCTCTTCCAGTTTGCCAGCAGAAGGTTGGTCTCCCAGGTGTCCTGTGGTCTTAAGCCTTCTCCTGCAAGGAAGCAGCAGCTTTGCTTGGAAATGGCTCGGCCTAGTTCAAGTAAGATTCGTGTTTGTTTGCCTCGGTCTCCTGAGCAGATGCACAAGCTAGGTTTGAAACTCTAGATAAAGTTTCACGTAATACACAAAGCCTGCATTTTAATTCAAAATGGCCAGAAGAATGTGGGGCTGATTTGGTCTTGGACTGCTAAGGTTTATCTTCTGTGCCTACATACCGTATAGCTGCAAACCCCCCACGTAGCTGCAGTCACTGTGGTTGCCTTTGACATATTTATATTTAGTATTTATAATTTATGCCCACAAATGTATACTACTTTATTGCATTTCCTTTTCATACCCCTAATGGGCAATAAAACTCTGCCCTCATTTCTTTGTACTAGAATTATGGAGGGCCTCGAGCATGGGCAGCAGCTCAGGGGCAGGGTGTTGGGTAACCTCAGAAGCCTTGTTTAGTCTAGTAGTAAAAAAAACAATTACTATATATATTTTTAAACCTGAAGACACGCCTTAACTTGAAATAACCCCACGCACCAGGGCAGGTTGGGGCTGACCTGCTGCAGAGCAGCTTTGCAGAAAAGGCCCTGAGGAGCCCTGGTGGCCACGGAGGCGAACAGCCTCCCGGGCTGTGTTCTGCAGGTGGAGGGAGGTGATCCGACCTGAGCACTGAGGTGGGAATTAGGTCACCCCGATTTTGAAAGTGGTACTTGGTAACTAACCGTATTTTTGTCATCTCAGGATTTTACCTTATGTTGAAGAAGCAAACTGTCCCTGCGTGGCAGTGGCAGCTGTTATCGTGGTAGCATCTAGCGTTGGGTTTTAGTTTAAGGCTTCTGTCTTCCCAGCACTCAGAGTATATCCCTGGTTTGATACGTGTTCCCCCACTGGGTTTGCTCGTGTATTTTTGAGGGTCTCCAAGAACTGCCCATCAAATTCCAATATACAAAACCTCATCAAAAAATAGCATTTGGAAATTAAAATCCTGGCAGTTGTATGCAGAAGCCATTTCTGGATGCTTGTTTGCCAACACTGTCTGTATGGCCTATTTTGTAAAATACAAGTGTCTGAACTGCTGTTCATCCTTCTCCCCCATGTCCAGATATGGCTGATTTTCGAGAAGTTTTTGCCAAAGCAAAGCATATAGCCATAATTACAGGAGCTGGTGTTAGTGCCGAGAGTGGAGTTCCTACCTTCAGAGGAGCTGGAGGTTTCTGGAGAAAGTGGCAAGCACAGGTACGTACTCAAGGCAGGCATCTGCGCAGATGTGTTTTTCCATGTAAGTGTGAAGAGTCAGAAGAAGCCGAAGTGTTTTTCCGTGGTTTGGTTTATCAGCTATTTGGGAAAAATGAAGTTTTTGCAGACAGCTCTGGGTCTTTCTGCTGTCCTTGTGTTCTTGCTGCCTTGCAGCTTAGCTGTTTGCTCTTCTTTGGACACCTCACTGCTTTCCTGCCTCATGGGGCCCTTCCTGATTTAAAATTTTAAGAAACTTCTACAAAAGTAGACTAGTTTTCTTTTAATGGTGGTTCCTGGGGCGTGCAGTGGTGCAGTGGCAAGCAGCAAAACACCAGAGAAGTACAGGTCCTTGTGAGGCTGGTACTGTGTGGTACTGCACGGGTTTCCAGTGATTGTTCTATCAGGAACTATCAGGAACTGCTACCCCAAACACTACAACCATATTTGCTTTCTGTATGTTTTTTTTAATATATATATATATATGTATATATATAAATATGTATATATGTTTTTTTTTTATGATAGCATTCGTGAAAAATGCTTGCGGTTTGGCTTGTGCTACATTTAAACTAAAGCAGAAATGAAATTGCTGACAAAGGAGATGCATCCCCACAGTGCTGAGTTGTATGGCTGCTGTGTGAATGAGTTCTGAATGCCCCACATGGTGCATGGGGAAGCATCTCGTCTTCCTTTGTGCCATACTAACCTCCTCGGGGCTTGGTGGGGCAGCACAGAACAAGGTCCCAGTGTACCGTGTCAAACCCTACGTGATGTCCTCAGCACAAGTTACCTCCTCTCTCCATAAGACACCTTGGCTTGTCATCCTGGTGGGACGCGGCTCATGACCTATATTCCTGTCACCGTGTCTGGTTATGAGCAATCCATGCCTGTCTTGTTCTGCCGGGCACAGCCGAGCTGGCAGGATGCTGCCGGCCTCCGTCGGGGCGCGGGGCTCTTTCACACCTTCCTTTTGGAGCGACTTGTTGCATCTCTTTCAGGAACTGGCCACTCCGAGCGCTTTTGCACGCAACCCTTCTCGTGTGTGGGAGTTTTACCATTACCGCCGGGAAGTGATGCTGAGTAAGCACCCAAACCCCGCGCATATTGCCATTGCCGAGTGTGAAAAGCGGCTGAGCAAACAAGGAAGGAGCGTCGTGGTCATTACTCAGAACATTGACGAGCTACACAGGAAGGCAGGCTCCAAGCACCTCCTTGAAATTCATGGTAAGGATCAGCTCACCTGCCTGCCACGAGACAGCAAAACTTTGGGGAGAAGGTGGCGCGGGATGACTGCTGGAAACAATGAAACTTGCCTTAACTGCATGCCAGTGGTTATCAGTTTATTTGTAGTATCATCCTGTTCTCTTTTGGAAGTTGTTTTGGGTACTTCATACCCCCCTCTATTTGTCATCAGCCTTTTTAATGGGTTCTCACAGCACACGGGAACTGGTTCTCCCCTCCCACCTGTTCGGGTTTGCCTTACATCCACTCGAATACTTGCAGAGAGTGAAACCTGGCTGATGCTGCTTCAGAACGGGGAAAAGAGTCTGTCAGGGGTTTCAGCTGCGCAGTGGCAGTGGTACCACAAATAAAAAGCCTCTGGGCAAGAGCGGTCCCGTCAGCCCTGGCACTCTGCCCTCTGTGCTGCCTGCCGCTTGCCCTCTGTCCTGTCCTGTCCTTCCCGCCTGCGCTTCGCCTACTCGAGGAGGAGGGGACTGGAAGTGGATGAGATTCCCTCCTTCGCCTCCTGGCACTCCTTTTCTTTGCTCCTTTTATGCTGTTTGCATAAAACAAAATGATGTTAACCAGTACATTATTATTATTATTATATTACAGGCAATGTTTCTCTTTTAAGGGTAAAAAGAGTAAGCAGAAATCAACTCCTGTGCTAATATTTTAAGGAATTACTTTCCTCTCAGATACTGCTACAAGGCCATGTATTACTCGTGTTGAGGTAGAACAAGGCGACAGCTCATACCCCAGAGGGCCTGCTGCTCTTGTTCGCCACAGCCTTTCAGGTGGAAGGGGCTTCTGTCTCTGCTGTGCCAAGTGTGCGTGTAACTGCGACTCGGCTGTCCCGGGCTGCTAACCGAACGCGTGTGTGCACCGTGCACACAGTGCCTCAGTCAGAAGGCTGCCCGAGGGCTGCAACACCTGGTCGTATGTGAGTTACCCACAAGCCAAACAAAGGCCACCGGGGATAAACATCACCTTTTGCTTGTACAGCCACGCCTCAGAGCACTCGTGTGATCCCTGATGTTTCTTCTTTCTGCATTTCAGGAAGTTTATTTAAAACTCGCTGCACCAACTGTGGAAACGTGACTGCAAATTACAAGAGCCCGATATGCCCAGCACTGGCTGGGAAAGGGTAATACGCAAACTTTGTGTGCTTTCTGGTTAGCCTGCCGTTCAGTCGAGATGGAGCCCTTGTGGGAGCGTAGAGGAGTTCTAGCCAGCCAGCCCGTTTTCTGTTAGGAGTCGTAGTGTTTAAATGTTACACAGCTGTTTTCAAACACCAGTATGCCTTTAGGTAACTTCAGTTAAAGCCCGGGATATAAAGAGAGAGAAGTCCTGTGATCGAGTAACTGTTAATTTTTAGTTAGCATGACGTTATATGCTTTAATTAGAACAGTTTCAGATGGTCTGCAACTCTCGTATTGGAGATCGACTTACCGTACTCTGAGAACGGGTGTTTGCTCCCATCCTCTGTCTTCCAGTGTTTCAAATCATACGCTCATTCCTTGTATCGTGCTGTCATCGCTGTAACATAGAACATGATTGTCCTGGTCTGCATCTCTTGAGCACCTAGTAGCTCTTGTGCTTCAATGCATCCCTAAGATTCGTAGGATTACAGGTCTTGTAGTGCAGACGTGTGGGAAAAAAAAAAGGAAGGAAAATCAGTTCAAGAATTTCTTCTTAAGTTGCAGAACAGTCCTCTGGGCTCCTGCATCCTTTTTCTTTCACTGTTGAAATTAAAAAAAAAAAAGGGGGAGGGATGGGATGACACACACATGCTCGTAGTTTTCGTCCCTTTGCATTTCACCATATCTTTAGGTAGCTTCACAAATAGTTGTGCTGTTGTCAGACTTTGAGAAGCTAACTGCAGCTCTGGGATAATTCTGCATACAAGCCTGCCTGCCCTGTGAGTGGCAGGCTAGGGTTGTGGGAGATGTTTAAGTTGACTGAAGTTACAGAGTCCTTGATTGGAGAGTGTGCCTTAGCGAATGCCAGGTTTTTAGTAATGTATGAAGTGCACTCTATTTGTGTGATTGAATAAAGATTTCCATTTTGTAACCTCAGGGCTCCAGATCCAGAAGTAGAAGATGCCACAATTCCAGTTGAACAGCTTCCTCAGTATGTATCGACCACTTCATTTTTTGCTATTAACTCTTCATACTTGGTGCATCTCAAAGGCTTGCAGTACTGTTGGTGTCGTTCTGGAAGGACATGAATACATTCTGCAGGATAAAAAGACACGGGTCTTTGCCCGGAGTCTAAATCTAAACCTAAAATGTCAGGGAGACACCAGACAATAGGAGTGGGTGCTGGAAGTTTACCCTGACGCCAAAGGGATTGCTCGTTTGTGTTCTTGAGCATTGAGGGCAGAACACACCTGAAGTCATGGGTTTGGTTGTGAGCAGTAGGAGAATCGCAGTAAGAAACTAAGACAGACGTGTCCAAACGAGAATGAAAACTATTCTGCCACTGTGCAGGTTGAAATGCCTGTGTCAGAAACATCAAGCCGTACCTCTGTGATTTTTAAACAGGTGTGAGGAAGATGGCTGCAACGGCCTCCTTCGCCCCCACGTTGTGTGGTTTGGTGAAACGCTGGATCCTGACGTCCTCACGGAGGTTGAGAAGGAACTGGACATGTGTGACCTCTGCTTGGTGGTGGGTGCAGGTCTTGTAGCCGAGGCTGGTGCTAGCAGGGGGGCCAAGCCCAAGGGTGGCGCTTCCCCAGGGGAGCTGTAAGCCCCAGAGGATTATTTTGATGCTCAGTTTTCTTTCTTAAAAAGAAAAAAAGTTACAAAATGTTGTAAGATTGTAGTTAACTATTCTCGTGTGACGCTTTGTTTGTTGTTTTTTTACATTCCATGTACGTTTTGCATCACTGACCAAAATGTTTGCTTGGAATATCGCATGCCACTCACCAAATAATCTCAAGTGATAGAGGGGATGCTTTGTGTTCCTGAAAGCAGTCTGCTATTTGGGGCATTAGAGCTGAAAATGGGGAAAAAAAGACAAACGTGAATCTGAGTAAAACAAACAGGCTTCTTTGGGTCGCATCAAACAATTTTTGATCCTTATACCATGTCAAGTAGCTCAATCGCAGTGGCACTAACTGTAGATCTTTCATTTCATTTCTGTAGGGCTCTCAGGTTGCTCCAAGGCTTGCTCATGACTTTTTGACGTCCCTGCAGGTGGGAACCTCCTCCGTGGTGTACCCCGCTGCCATGTTCGCCCCTCAGGTGTCTGCCCGAGGAGTGCCGGTTGCAGAGTTCAACACGGAAGCCACTCCCGCTACAAACAGGTTCAGGTAAGGCTCCAGTGTTTAAAAAAAGAAAGAAAGAAAAAAAACCCTCTAGTTTTTTTGCCCTGATATGTGAGAAGGAATATTTTGCAGCCAGCCCTTTTAACAGCAGCTTCTCCCTTCCAGGTTCCACTTCTCGGGGCCCTGCGGGAGCACGCTGCCGCCGGCGCTGGCCCGGCACCACAGCGAGATCATCGCCTGAGGCTGTGGCGGGGCGGCGTGCGGGGACGACGGCTGTCCGCGTGTGTGTGAGGGGACCGCGGGCGTACAATAAAGGCGGCAGCTGCCCGCAGCCTCCCTCTCTGCTGCGCCGACGGATGTCGGGGGAGGGCGGGGAGGGCGCTGAGGGGCGGCCGTTAGGTGCTGAGGGGCGGCCGTTAGGTGCTGAGGGGCGGCCGTTAGGTGCTGAGGGGGCGGCCGTTAGGTGCTGAGGGGGCGGCCGTTAGGTGCTGAGGGGGCGGCCGTTGGGCGCGAGGGGGCGGCCGTTAGGTGCTGAGGGGCGGCCGCTGGGCGCTGAGGGAAGGGGGCGCGGCCAGGCGGCGGAAGGCAGGGGAGCTTCCGAGGCGGGGCCAGCCGGACGCGTGCGGCCATGGTGAGGCGGCGGCAGCAGGAGGCTGCGGCGGTGCCCGCGGGCCCGCCCGCCACGCCGGACACCGATGACGAGGAGGCCCCGGAGGAGCTCTCCTTCGGCGCGGCGGCGGCGGCGGCCGAGAGCCAGCGGCAGCTGGCCGGGGAGGCGGCGCGCAGGTAGGGCCGGCCCTCGCCCCGCTCCCTCACCCCCCCTTTCACGGCCCCGCGCTGACGGCCCGGCCCGACTCCCTCCCCCCCCCGCAGGCACCGGGAGCTGCTGAAGGAGAGGCGGCGGCGGCGGCAGGAGCTGTTCGCGGAGCAGAAGGTAAGGCCGCGACCCCCCCACACACCCACACCCTACCCATCCCGGCCGGTGACGGCCGCTGACCGCCGGTAACGGCCGTGTTCCCGCAGAGGAGGAAGCTGCTGCCCGACGCCCTGCTGCAGGAGCTGGCCGCCGGACGGTGAGGCTGGGGAGGGGGCGGCGGGGCGGGGGGCTACCCGCGGTACCTTCCCCCGGGGCCCTTTGCTGGCAGCCCGGCACACATGGCAGGGCGAGCGACTGACCGGCCGCTTTCTCTTCCTTCCTTCCTCCCTCCCTCCGCAGACCAGACAAACCAGCCGCCGCAGCTGAGCGAGGTACGCCCAGGCTCCGCTTCTGTCGCACGGTGCGCCCCGTGGGGTCTCCTATGGGTGCTGTAAGCCGAAGGCACCGTGCTGCTTGGCTGCTGCCAAAGGAAAACAGCGGGGATGGTGGTGGTCATGCATAGTCTTGATGCCAGTGCCTTCTACAAAAGTTATCTGATGTAGAGTGGTTTCAGGTAAAAGAGCTGAGAACTTCAGCGAGGGCAGCAGGCAGGTGTTAAAACAGAAAAAAAGCAAGGATGACCAGAAAGAGATTATCTAAATTGCTTTTATAATGTAAATAAACACTAGAGATTAGAGCTCTTAGTTGCCTTGATACTTTTTATAGTTGATGGCATCTGTAAAAACTAGGTAACTTTTTTTGAAATGCTCAACTAGAAAATCTGACACCAGGGTACTCACAAATGCCGCTTTCTATCCTGCTTCAAAGGGGGCTAGAAAGACCCCTCTTTACTACACAAAACAAAAGTAAGTTGCAGAGTGTTCTTTTAATAATGATTCTCTCATCACGAGGTAGATGGCTGGTGTAACTGTTGCTACTTCTTTCTTGTTTTTAAAAAAAATCAGTTGGCATAAAGCAGATGAGCGCGGTGTGGTATTTTGAATGCTCAGTCTCTGGTACGTGGTTAGTAGAGAATGAAGCTCTTTACGAGCAATGCTTAGCTGTTGTGTTGCACTGAATTTTTGTCCTGCAGTTAATCCCTTTTGTTGTTGATGCCAAGGAACAGGAAAGGCAGATGGCTGCCTCAGGATGGTTCCCCTTCCCCTCCAACACACTGAACTATCTTTCACTAGCTAGAGGGTCTGAAAAAACACTTGTTGGAGTTAGCTTGTTTCTCAGTGGGGTCGTTGTTTTGTTCCCGTTTGTCTTCCATTTACTGCTCTTGATTCATAATGTTCTGGATTTTTTTTTGTGTGTCTACTGAATTTTCTCTAGACAAACAGCCTGGCCATAGGTCTGAGAAGCAGAGCAAAGGCCGTGTGCAGAAACAGGTGAAGCAGGACAAAGCTAAGGGTGCCAGGTATGCTGAAGTGCAAGGCGCGGGGCTTCTGTCTCAGTGTGGTGGCACTGCTTCCCCCAGTCACAGCAGCTGTTTGGCACTTCGTGGTGTTACCCCTGCTCTCTCTTTCACAGAAGCCAATTTAGGTGCTTAAATTGCCCCTGATATGCTGCTGTAGTTGTAAAAATATATCCTAACAGCAGCTCTTGTGACGTGGCTTCCAGGTAGGTACCTTCACCCTGCCTGATGTACATGGGTGCTGAGTTGTCTGCTTTTCTTTAATCAGATGAATTGTGGCTATGGATGGTACCATGCATGGGTTTTTTTAAGTGCTGTGTTTAGGAATGTAATGATTAGCTATGCATTTATTTGCAGCTACTGACAAATGAAACTATTTTTAACACTTAGTAGAGGTACACATTCAATAACAGGCAAAGCTGAACTCCTAAAAACTGCTCTGGGCTTCATTCCTCTTACTTTGTTGTGTTCACTTCTTGCTGTATACTTACAATTTTAAACATGTACATAGGTAGAATCAAAGGAAGCGTGTGTGTGTGTAAGCTTTCTTGATTCCACAGGGCTATACCACCACTCAAAATGAAATCTTGAGAAGAATCAAGTCTTTCTTCTCTCAATGGGTGTGAGCTATCCAGGCAGTCATCGGCACACCCGTAGAAGTTTTGCTGTGCGCTGCCTCACATCCACTTGCTGGGGACTTAAATGCTGGATTTCATTCTTTTGGCACTGACACAACTGTAGGGGACAGTTGCACGAGCTTCTTTCAGGACCAGTTTGAGGCTGTTAGTCCATTTTTAATACTGCTGCAAAGCTTGGCTGATAGCAGAAGCCCGTGCAGGCAGCTGTTGTGCTCAAGTAGCAAAATGCTAAGGGTGAGTGTTGTAGGTTCAGTAACTATGTTACAATGATCTAAATGTTTCTTTAAATAGGTCAAAGGGAAACTATACAGCTATGCACTTAAAAGATCAGAGTTTAACAGGCCTTCACCAACAAACAGCCAAAGACTTTGTGTACAGCCATCTCTACGGCCCAGGCACCAACCGAACAAGTGGTAAGCAGTTTTCCTTGGGTCTGCATCTAGGTTTGTCTGTGTTCAACCTAGTAATTAATGCCCATCTCCATTTCAGCAAATGAATTTTTTTCCCTCGCAAACAAGAAAGATCCAGTTAAAAAAGCTGCAGTGCAGTTTGTGGACAAATCTTGGGGTAAGTATAAAAAAAAAAAAATTGAAGGTGGTACTACTTCATGCAGTTATGGCTTGAATTATTTTTTCTAAATTTAAATAAGCTTTTGCATGTTAGAGGGCTGTAGCTTCCTACCTTCTTATAAGGAGAAAGTGATAGTAAGGGAGGGGAGCAGGATGGTACAGCCTGAACGTGCCTAATGAAGGCGTCGCTGGAGAGAGCCTGTGGGACAAGCGTTAGCTCATTTTTCATACAGTAAGCCACAGTCTCAGGGTTAGAGCTACAGTTACTTGTTGAATTGGATATAATTTTTCTAATTCTCGCTTCAGGGTTTATATAGCTTGAGCTGCTGAAGTCATTTCAGATAGGATCTTAAGTTTTAGTTTCTTAGCATCCCCGCTTTGAGCAGAGGGGACGTAGTGCCCCTTTGTCCCTATAAAAAAATGGACATTACAGAAATGAATGGAGACAGACTCAGATACACATCAATCCTAGCACACCTTGCCCATCAGTCACAGAAGCAATTCTAACAATCACAATTTGGTATCACATTGTAGGGATAGTACAAAGGCTAATAACTTTAAACTAAAAGAGGAAGATTTAGATTAGATGTTAGGAAGAAATCCTTCACCACGAGGGTGGTGAGGCAGTGGTGCAGGCTGCCCAGAGCAGCTGTGGATGCCCCATCTCTGGAAGTGCTCAAGGCCAGGCTGGATGGGGCTTTGGGCAATCTGGTCCAGTGGGAAGCATCCCTGCCCATGGCAAGGGTGTAGAACTGGCTGGTCTTTAAGGGCCCTTCTATTCTGTGATCATAAAGATTAGAGGAAAACATTAGCCTCAACTAACACTCCTCAGTCTACTTTTCACTGGTGCTTTGGAAATGAAAGAAGTATCAGCTTTCCCGAGTTCTCCTGTCTAAGCTTCAACTGTTGCAGTAATTAATACATGGCTGCTGGTTACAGAGCTGAACATGAAAAATGCTTACAGCCCTTCTGTTCTGTTTTTGTTTTAAGGGCTAGAAAAAAAGCAAAAAGCAACAAAGTTTAAGAAACACTGGATTGCAATGAAGATGCAAAGTACAGCATGAAGACAGCTTTTTCAGAAGATACCATCAAGGACCTGGGCTGAAAGTTAATTTCTCACCACCTATACCTATGTAACAGCTGTTTTTTCCTGCCCCTTCTCCATCACCACTGCTCTCTTTCAGCAGGTACTGAACTTTACAGAGCTGTGTCCCCACTGCCCTGTGTTCTTTACCTCCCCCTTTCAGAACTTACTGGGGGCAGCTAACAAAGCACTGGGTCACAGCAGGGACTGGGTGACTTTCAGGGGCTGCTACAGGCTGGCTCAGAGCTGGACTCCATTTCATGAGAGAATAAAGATGAATTACTTTGTACTTACTCTTCTGGATGCTGCCTTTCTTAAACCCATCCAACTGCTGGCTGTGCTTGCTTCATGGCAAGAACGCGCTCAGCCTTTAACTGTCAGCAGTTCAGCCACTGCAGTACACTGATCGCAGGGCTGAGCCATGAAGCACCCTGCTGAAATCAGTCCACATCAGAAGCACTGGTCTACGATAAATAGCTCAAGAAAGTGTAGCATACACGTCCATGCTACCACAGATGTAGAAGTAAGTTTTTAATGGCTGGTTAATTATGATATCACTACATTTTATTGCAATATAGTACTATTTAAGCACTTTTAAAAATGCAAGGTGTACAAAGATTAAATTAAGACTGTAAATTGACTAAATATTTGGTTTTTATATAAATAGGTCATAACCACACTGTGTTGACATGTAATACTGTTATAATACAACAGTTAAACTGGTGAGTCTACACAACAGAAGCTGTCTGTAGTTAAACAAGAAAACAAAGTTGAAAAGACCATGTTAAAACAAAAAAACTACTAAGATCAACAGGTTGGGATTGTAAGTAGCAACAAACATATTCACTCAGCTCCTGAGTAATTCAAGTTTTACAGTACACATTAAAAAATATCATTTCTTCCCATCAACACTATATATCCAAACCATCAGGTGTTTATGCATTTTGCAAATTACATTGATTGAACTATGTAACAATGGGGGTGGAGGTTGGCAAGTCATCCTGCTTGACATTTGTATCGCCCATATGCTAACACATCCACGTCTGCTATTCTTCCGTCCCACCACAAGGTAGCAGGATTTTTGGTTTGTTTAGGACAATCGTTTAGAGGATTTGTAATTGTCAATTTGGATGGCTGACGTTATCAGTGATATTTTCCACTCTTAGATGTCTAAGAGGTTTAAAGATGGAAATTTTCTCCTAACACTAAGTTAGAAATCATTTGCATCATGCTGTAAACTAGGAAGCAACATAAAGCGACAGACTTGTCCTTAGTACATAATTAAAATCCCAAATTCCAGTCAGCAGAGCTGGTCTACTTTCCACGTTGAATATGCCACAACACCCTTCAGCTCTTCAAATGCATAGCTAGTGTAGGTAATCTTCCACTGTGGCAAACGCGCAGGATCCAATTCCCGATCGAGCCATCAATCCTAGACACTGCGATGCTTGTCCCATCGCGAGGGCAAGCGGCGGTTGCTTTGGCAGATTGTGAGTCTCTGAAAGAGCATTCACAATGGCATTTAAGGTACCTCATGAGTTTTCATGATTTTCATCTACTGAAAACAAAATTCCTGTATTGGCATGCAAAGCTTACTCTTGAAGTGATATAAAACAGGAACAGAGTGACATTTTGAAATTCCCTGCCTAGCTCCATTGTTGAAAAAGCCCTTTTTTGCTTTGAACCACAGACAGGTATTACATCTATTGCATTAACATCCCCCCTCCCACCCCCACCAAAAAAAACCAACTCTGTTCTACCAGCAGAGCTTATGATACCACCACCCCTCACTAATCACTCTCAGCCAGCCCAGTACTAAATCCAGCACATGATAAAGAGTGAGCAGCAGTGCTGTCTTGCTTCAACAAAAGGCACGGGAGGATACCAAACACACAAACCGCAAGGCCTTACCTAGTATTGCACTATTAAGCACAGAGCACACAGGTTCTCTTTGTATCGGGTCAAGCTGGTTTCCAACAGGGCTGCTCCAGGGATCTGAATATGCAAGTAAACTAAAAGCATCCTGTGGAAAGAGGATTTTTTAAAATTATTATTACATCACAGGTATATTCTACAAGTGAAAACTAGGAGCATTTTCTTAACACATTTTGACTCATGACTCCCAAGCAAGATGGCAGTTGTTTTATAAACCAGATTTTACCGGAAAATCCTTCATCAGTACAAAAGGATTAAAAAAAAAGTAAGAGCAGTTGTTTTAAACAAGTCATGTTTTTCCCAACACGATTATTTGGAAAGATAAAATCAGTGTTTTAGTAAGTGGCAAGAAAGAAAGCAGACTGGAAATTGTAGGCAGTCAATCTTTGGTAAGGGAATTATTTTCCAGGGCAATCTCAAATCAACGTAAACTAATTATACACACTCAGCATACTGAACAGAGTGCACATTTCTGGCATCTGTATCAATTCTTGCTGAAAGCTGTACTTTGATTCCAGCAGCCAAGCTACATGGTCAGAAATAAGAGAAAAGGGATGTACCAAATTCAACTCTCCTTCTAATTTCATTACAGCATGAAGCTATTTTCCCCATTACTGTGCTACACAGACAAGATGGTGCTACCCCACAGCTGACTAGAATGCTTAAGCTTCTGTAATTTTTGTCTGAGAAGCAAAACAATACTGACAGGCAGCATGCTGTAAAAAGTTTCCGCTGGCAGCACGGTTATTCACCTTACCACCACCATTTCTGGATTAAGCATACCTTGAGCATTTTCTTATTTGCTGTGTTTTTGCCACATTCTCTTCTTAGTTGCTCACTCATTGCTTGCAATTCTCTTCCAAAATGGATCATTCTTTCGATAGCTGCTTGGCTGCCACCGCACAGTTGACGCCTTAACTGACTTGAATCTACTTCTGCAAAAACGATATCGTCATCATCACCACCAATAAAGTGACAATAAGAAAGCTAGGGATCTAGGTGCACTGATTTCACTCTAAAACCATCTGCCTTCTTAGGGGGAAAGCATGTAGGGCCACAGATCTTGGCAGACTGTACTTCTGTGCTGCACGCTGTTAAACTGCTCCTTAATTAATAGGAACTTGGAAGATTTACTTAACAGCAAAAGCCATCCACGCATGCTGCTTATTTCACAACAATTTGTTTTAAAGTAACTGGGACTATAAACCAGATTTTACCTTAAAAAAAAAGAACCCCCATGTTCTAGCTACCTTTTTAATTCTTTATTATTGCACTTCTAAAGATATGCCAAATCCTGAACCAGTAAATTAGGATAAAAGGGAGAACTAAACCCCAAACTCCATGACAGACATTGTTTAGAAGGTACACAGTCCTTGTACAATATACTAGCTTTATGATTTGAACTTCTCAGGCTTCTTTGGTAATGAAATTATGATCGCTCTCTTTACCATTTGGTATAGTATTTCCAAGTACTACTGATTTTAAAAGGTATTCGTGCAGTTTTCAAATAGTAAATTAACCCTTAACTTCTCTGAAAATTCTGCCTTTCTTAAATTTACAACTAGAGGTACGTGTAAAAAAATGATTTATCCATTCCTTGCTTTTGAAACAAAATTTTGTGCCTACTTTATGTGACACACAGCACTAAGGAGAATGTATAAATACTTCAAAAACCAAAACAAAATTCTCCATCTGATGGCATATACAATGTAATTGGAGGAGCCACATTCCTTTTTACAAAGGGTGAAGCACCCGCAAGTCTTCAAGCAGTGGTGCTTGTTGCTAGCTGCAGCCCAATCTAGGGCATCACTTTCCAAAGGCAGAAAAAACCCTCTACATCAAAAACCAAAACAAAAAGACAAAAACCACCCCTCTCTGCTCCCTGTGCAGCTGCTTCACGTCTGTCACAGCAAGCCTCTGTGGTCAAGGCTGCAAGAGAGTAAAGAAGCGTTTTGTTTTTTCTGTCACAGAAATGAGGCCTTGTTACCCAGTTTCAGAGCATAATGCAGCGCAACAGCCTGGCAGTTTGAATATCCCTCCCCCGTCAGGGCTGAAACAGAATTAGATGTGCTTTGGAACAGTTACGTAGTATTTACCAGCAAAGCCACATGATGAGTAACTGCACTTGCCCTCAGATCCCTGCAGCATGCACAGGTAATTTGTAAGCAGCACTGCGTTCTGAAAGTTAACCAGCAATGGCCTGAGTTATCTATTTCACTTCAGCTACATATTAATTGGCGTCCGTTTAAATTGATGGCTTGAGAACACGGTTCTGCAAATACAGAAATGGTTGGGCTGGGTGCTTCCATTTCTCCAGATGCAGCCAGAAATAACATCCGCTGCCCAGCCTCCAGCCCGTGTTCTCACTGAAGTGATGCGACTGCCTTCAGCACTACTGGGCAGGGACAGTCAGTGCTGTACTGGCAGAGTAAACACTTTTTTTTTGGTTACATCCCGGTTTCCAAATGCAGCTCTTTTCCTGAGTATTTAGTACTAGCATCTTCACCATTCTTTGTATCCTGCGTGAGTGCTGTGCAATTTCTGCTCTTACTGTTGACGCCAAAGATGCCATCAAGAACCACGAGTGCTGAGAGGACTGGAAGAGGGAGAAGCCACCTGTCAGCCCTAGTCCAGGCACTATGCACAAGTAGGGTACTTATTCTGAAAGGTATTTCCTTAGAAATTGATACTAGTTCAAATATCCACAAGTTACCACTTTCCCCGTTCTCACACTGATCCCAGACCACCTAAATCAGCGGTTACAAGATTTACACATCATAACAGCAGAACAACAACAACAAAAATTAAGGTTTGAGCTAATATCCTTAATTTTCAAGTTGGGAAGCATTGCAAGTAAAAACATAACCTTGTTGCCATCACTTAATAAAAATGTAAGAAATATCACTGCAGACCCATTTCTGTGTCACATTCTTCCATTTCGTGATCATGTTTAGAACTACCATTTAGGAAGCCATTGGATGAAGTCTCAGCAACCCCATTGGAGTAGTGATCTGTTTCCATGTCTACATCATTGCTGAAATGAGAGGAATGAACAAGAATTGGACTCAGCAAGACATTCTTTTTTATATACCTGTACGTACAAAGAGGTGGAGAGAAATGCATTGAGAAAATAGACCATTTCACACCCCCCTCCAATTTTATTTTATTTTTTTAAAACACAGTTAACTAAATATAAACCTTACTTGCAAACAGTGTATTTAGGTAAATAATTCTCTCAAAAAAGCCTCAATCTCTCAATGGAATGTCAGGGAGCAGGAAGAAAAATTCAAAGCAAATATCAAGAACATCACAACACTCAAAGGAGATTCAGAAGCCAATTGAGAGCATGAAACTCCACAACACACTTTGCTCACAACAGGTCAGAACGGCACTTTTAGGAAGCGCTAGTGTGGCTTTGGGGGTTGACCTTTCCTGACAGTTACATCCCATTTTATTCCTATTCTAAAGCCTGTTTTATTTTGTCTTGGACAACCTAAAACCTTTCACAAGAGCAGAAAGATTTAATATTAAAGTTTAATAGCCTGCCTCCAATACAACCAAAAAGTATTCAGGTTCCTCTGAAGAAGCCAAGAAAGGTTTCTTTTAACCGGGCAGCTCTGCAGCAAAGGAACTGTCCTCATCTTGTGAAAAATCCCGAAGTTGCCTGGACTCTGCCCAGCTGTTTGGCAGAGGTCATTACTGACACAAATGTAAATTGTGAAGCTAAAAAGGAAATTGTTACTCTTCTTACTTCCTCCCCTCCCCAGCCATCACTGTCCAACTATAGTTTCTGTTACCACCATCACATCCTAGTCAGTAACTTGGGGAACGTATCTTGGACACCACAGCCAAGTACTTACAGATTTCATGGGAATTTAGGTCCTGCTGCATCTGTGCATCCCACAGAGCTCAATATTTATACCCTGGTTAAAATTTTATTTCTTTGCACAAGTGACAGTGATTGGCAGCAGGCAAACAGTTCTTGATATGTGTGCAAGGGAAGAGATCCACACCTCGTGTACATCCCAGTTGTGTTCACTCTGCAGATACTTTGCAGTTAGTGGCATTATCTGGAAAACTTTTTATTGCCTACACTATTTGCAATGCCAAACAGCACAGGGTAACTCAGCTAGGCATAGGCGTCTGCTTTAGTTACTGCTCTCCAAAAAAGCGATGTGCTTTGAGGGAGGTTAAGTTAGCGTCACTGGTTTACGTTAAAGACACAAGTGCCAGCGAGCTAGTTAATCTCCCCTGTACAACTTCAAAACTGACCATAAATAGCTACAAGCAAGCTGATTTATTTTTTGTATTTCATTTTTTTGCCTTTTTTTTTTTTTAACTGAATGGGAGAAAATAGTCTATTGAGCTGAAGAAGTTAAAACAAAACCAAAGTGCAATCAAAGAGAAGGGGCATTCCTCCTTTCTCCTTGGCACCCTCCACTAAATGCTTTAACCATCCTTAGGAGGAAAAAGAAAAATCAAATTTCTCTGAAAACTCTTCTCCCTAATAAAAGCACGTGGACAACATAAGCCTTAACGTAAGTTAGAAGCATTGAGGTTTATTCACCTGGAATAGCTGTTAACCTGCTGTGATCTTGACACATTTATGTTGTTGAGCTCTGGTACATTCAAGCTGGTGGTGGTATGTTTACTGTGACAGTACGATTGATGCGCTTTATTTGATATTACTCCGTTACTGCAACTACTTTCAAACCCTGAAAAGAAATTTTTATAATTGAAATCATCTACAAACTTATTTGTATGTACCTAATTCACAAGTGAAATAAGCATGGCTTAATTGTTCGTGGTCACTAAATACTTCATTTGTCAAGCAAGCAATCCTAAATAGTTTCTGTGCTTCAGCTACCTGAAGCTTTAAGGCTTCTACAGCGCAGAAGTTAGAGCATTATTTAACAATGACTAACACATAGATGAGAAGGCTTTTTGGTTGCACATATACACCACTAAAATATAGAATTGAACCGATGCAGAATCATTTTTTAGAATGGAAACACTATTTCTGAAAGATGTGAAGCATCTCCTCTTGGCCACTTAATCATTAAGAACAGAAGCAGACATGCATCTTTATAATTCCTTCTCACATAATTCTCTTGATAAATACACAGTAAAATTCAGTGTTGAAAATGCTCTACATATTGCTGCTTAAATACAACCTCCTCCTTCCCCCATATGATCATTTTAATTGCTAATATTGTGCTTTGCTAAATAAAATTACACCATGCTGTGAAATTCTGATGTCTGGCTAAAATCTCTTCTGACCCTTCTAAAATATAATCAAGAAACTACTATTTGAAGCAAACATGTAATTGGCAGCTCTATCAAGCCCAGAAGCATGAGCTCCCTAGTATCTTCTAACACAGAAGCAGGTCAGAGGAAGGGTTTATTATTTAAAAAACAAACAGACAAAACCAAACCAAAACTAAACTAAATAAAAACAACCACAACCACATGCCACTTTCTGCCATTCAGGAAATTCCAAATCTCAATGCTAGCAATACCATTCATCAACTTGCCTATTAAATATTGCCTCTGTTTTCAAAGAAAGCTTTCAAAGAGGTACTTTCTACAATAAATCCCAAGAAGCACCCAAAGAAACAACTCAAAATCTGAGCATAACATCACTCAGATATATTCAGCAGCAGTTGGTATTCTGGTGGCTGTGCAACACTGGCTTCCTACTCAAACCTACCAAGAGGAGGAAAGAAAAGCCCCCAGTCTGCTCCAGTTTGGATTTAAGAATGAAACAGGACTGGAAGGTGATGGCTTCCAATTGCTACCAAAATAGTATTGGGTTCAAAGATGACACCACTTTCAAGTACCATTTTAACACATCCAATCTCCTCTCTGTGTTTGGGAAGTTACTGGGATCTCTTCACAGGCACGGGGCAGCTCTAAAGATGCATGGCTTCCTGGTGCAGCTTTACTACCAGTCTCAGAACCTTTTCAGCTACTCACAGCGAAATTAGGCTGCCAAAAGAAAGTAGCTCTTTTGTGTTTTCGTTTGTTTTTGTTTTTTAACCTAACTTGGCCATTCAGTTTCTGAGTATTTCCTACTATATAATGAACAACAAAGGAAATTAATAGAATAGACCACTTCCTAAGATTTAAGGCATTTTGCCTAAGCCACGATTTAGCATCAAGAGAACAATTTCACATCAGAACCTTGTATTTCCTGGAAGCAATCATTTCTTAAGATTAGATTATATATATACCCTTTCCATTTCCCCAGCTGAGAATAAGTTATTTTAATTGTTAAAACTATTGTTAAATGCAAAGCATACAGTCTCATCCCAACTAAAACAAACTGTCTATCTGCAGCTTCAGTATCTGTAACTTCTCCTGATATTCAAATTATACAAAAAGCTTGACATGCATCAAGTGTCTTCCACATCAACTTACCAGAAAAGTGTGTGCTGCTCCCTTTGCCTGTTGCCAAATTGTGAATGTTCATTCCATGGCTAGGGCTCATGCTAGGACTACTAAATGATCGTGGGCTAACAGGGTAACTATCTTGAGATTTTGGACTGTGGCCTCCCAAACACCGCACTTCACTGTCTGTACCATTCACCATCTCTATAAACTGGCGCACCCTAAACAAAAGACAACAAAGTTAAGCCAACAAAACAATTAACATATTTCAGCTGACCAGTGATTTCAGTGTTAAATATACAGTCTGACTCAATGAAATGCTGGGTGTCAATAACCCAATCATAAATAAGCTTTGAGTATTCATCCAAAATACCAAGCTACAAAACTTGTGAGGGAAGAGAACAGGAGTATTATCCTTTGAGGATAAACTCTGGCAATAAGTCCTCAAAGTTCAGAGAACTAAACTCTGTTTTTTGTTTTAACTGTTCTGTTTTATTGGCAGGGGCAAGTTTATTTCTTGAGAAGGATACATAGGTCTGTTGTCATGCCTATCATTCCCCTCAAAGTAAATGAGAACATACTTTCACTGCCTGCAACAGTAAGGATTAAGTAACTTAACATGAAACATTTGCACTGGAGAACAGTTTAGAAAGCAAGATCACATACAAACCTTCTCTTTAGAGGCGGTTGCTCTTTGTCAATTTTATTTTAAATAAGGAGGTTTTACTATGAACTTTGATGAAGTTCTCAAATACTGCTAATGCTTTAGGCTTGGATAGTTTTAATAGAACAGGCAGAATTTAGCAAGACAGATTGAGAAAAAGAAGCATACAGTTAATATTACAGAGTGAGGTCTCACACCAAAACATTCCCATTTTATGAATTCTGTGCTAAGTTTGCAGCACTATCATGTGAATTCTGTTCAGCACTTGAGCGTGACAGACTTGAAATACATTTCAAGTAAATTAATTGACCATAAAAATCATAATGTTTTGTTCTTATAGAAGGAACAGATTTTTTCCCCACATTCAGACATTATAACATGATAGAAAATTCTGGAGTATCAGTGCAGGTGGCAAGTGCTGGAAGGTGAATATTGCGTGCCTGGGAAGCTACAAGAAGTCTTTGGGATTACCAAATTTCCACAGCATTAGCCAGAGGTTTCAGATAAACTGACAAGGAGTGGAACAACTCATTTTAAACTGGTCTTTAACGTCAGTCAGCCATCTGAAGGAACAGATCAACTTATTCCACAAGACTTTTAGCTTTCTTGAATATTCATCAGTTAACATTAACTTTTATGTAGGAGAAACTGATTAAAATTCACTCCAAAAAATATAAAAACTTAGTTCTAGAGGACAAGTCTACAGCAAGATGTGAATTATGCTGCAAAACAGGACCTTCATGACAAATCCTAGTTAAACATGTAGCAAATAAATATAGCATAAAGAAAAAAAACTACACAAGTTTTCTAAAAAATGCTGCTTAACTGTTTAAGTTTTTGTGAAAACTTTAAATAAGTAACTGTCTAGTCTCAGAAGGTACTTGTGTCATCTATAAACACACATCTGTATAATTTGAAGACTCACTTTAATGCAAATAAGAGATTAGGATTTCTTTCTAGTAAACTTGGATACAACTGTTGTGTTGTTTCAATGGCTTCTCCCATTCTTCCTGCTAAAACCAATTTCTGAATTCCTGTTCACCAAAAAACAAATAAGAGATTAGGATTTTCTTCTAGTAAACTTGGATACAGCTGTTATGTTGTTTCAATGGGTTCTCCATTCACCCTGCCAAAACCAGTTTCTGAATTTCTGTTCACCAAAAACAACAGTTAAAAGGATAGCTTACGGATTAATACATGTAAATTATTAAAAGACACTGTAATCGTTAATTTCTTTTTTTTCTAGAAAAAAATAGCGTAAAGAAAAATCATGCTTCCTTAAAATGCTTAATAGGGAAATGGAAGAATTGTACTCCTACAGGTATTCAAACAAATACTCAGTAAATACTTTTATTGTCAGCATCAAACTTTGTACTCGGATTGCTCATTCAGAGCTAAATTAAGGGCAGACACGTGATTTATTTCTCATTTTCATACCTTTATCATATGCACATACCAAACTATTGTCACCCAAGAAAATCCAAACTACTTCCCACTCCCAGAGGTTCAATTTTGACCAAGAAATACTAAATTTTGTCTCCCTTACCTACAAGGCATGCTTTAAATCAGGTTACAGTTGACTAAACCTTTCCACAACAGTCCCAGCAGCTTTAGTTAATGCTTCTGTTGCTGTAACCTGGTGCAAGCTTCTAACAGTCTCACAGCTCTATCCACCAACAGAGAAATTGATCCAAATGAAAAAGCAGCCCAACAACCAGGCTATTTTTCCACCAGAGCAGTTTCCCCATGTGGTGCGTCATGCAGAAAACCGTTGAACACAAATGCTTGTGTTCATACAGCAGGAATCTAAATGAATGGGGGAAGGCACTGTCTTAATCAGGCTGCCAAACAGCCAAGCCACAGCAAGTTAGAAGCGAACAGTATACTGTTAATTCTCCTTGTCCTCTTCCCCATCACAACCATTAACTGGAAAAAAAATCAAAATTTGCTGTAACTTATAAAGTATTCTCTAACCTCTACCCCTTTTCATAGTTGAGACATTTTTGTCACCAGGTTTTTTTATTCTTGTTTGTGAGAGCTAATGGTCAGTCACAAACTCTACTATACAGACATCACACACACTTGCTTAAGACCGATCACAACTTCCCATTCAAGAGAAGGGCAACAGATTATTTATCACATCCTACTACATCAAACAAATTCCAAAACTGTTAGTGCAGAAGTTCATCTTAACCAGCTGTTCATAAAATGTAGCTTTATATGAAAGCAAAGAACCGTACTACAAAACAGTGCCGAAACAAAATTGTACAAGGAAGCTTAAGAGAAAGTTTTATGCAATGTCTGATTAAGGGAGAGGGGAATAAAAGATGTAATGTGCTTTCCAGCCTTACTTTGTCTATTTTTAATGGAAGCTAATTCTTCTAGCACAGTCTGGTCTGTGGACCTGGCGAATGCCTCTGCTGTTGCGCAGTATCCATGGTGAACTAAGTAAGATGACACCATTCTAAAAATAAACAAAAACAAAGCCAGAAACACTTACTAAATACAGGTAAGCAAATGAGAACCTCTTGAACATGAAACCCATTCCTGAAAAAAGTGACTGAATTAAAGAACTGTATTTGAAATTCAGAAACTTCAGTTAAGAGCCAATATCTTCAAACATAATACCAAACCAACATAATTTTTTTTTATGATGCATTTTAATGCAATTGTTTATGAACCAAAATTGGGTCAATTAAAATACTACCTGCTAATGAAGTTTTTTTATTGCTCACTGTATATATTAAGGCACAATTTCTGCACATTCTGAAGTGAATTTTTGTTTTCACCAAGAAATAAACAACACGAAGCCACAGCCATCATTTCTCCATGTGATGTGCTAACAAGCCACAACCTAACCTGGCACGCCAAGAACTATATGCAGAGGGAGATTTCCAGAACCAACCATTATGACTGTGGCAATTTTTCTAAACAAACCAACCCAAATTGGACAGTTCAAATCAGAATGGAAGATTTATTACTTAAGAATTTATAGTAAGTATAACACAGAAATCTCCCTGAGAAACATCTCTTCATGCTCAATTTTATATGTATTTATCAGACCTGCTATGTCAACAAAACTCTGTACTACTTTTTAACATTACCTGTGATTTTTTGCGTTAAGAAAATAGGTATATCATATGCATAAGAAAACAGGTATATATATTATGTGTATATATATATATATATATGCATCCATGAGTTAGATAAACTTTTTTTTAAACGAACGATATTCCAAGTCTTACTTCTGGATCATCGTTTGCCATTCTCCTTCCCGATCTCCTATTGGAAATCTGTCAATCTGTGCTTGAATTTTGGTTCTCCATTCTCGCATATAGTCTTCAATATCAAATACAAATGGGTGTTGTCCAAAATTAGCATCTACAACTTCTCCTGGTGTTTGAAGCCCTACTGTAGGGTACAAGTTTGGCTGCAAGAAAATGTTTAATTAGTTCTTTCCTCTCAAATTGAATTCCCCATGTTTTTTTTTCAACTCTCTGTCCAGTAGTTAAAGCAACTTCTACTAATCCAGCAATACAATGACTGATTAATTTTATCCCAGTGGTCACAATTTTCTATTTTGAAATAAGAAAGCCTTAGTGATCATTCTCTTTCTAGTCTGAATATTCACTTTTTAAGCTGTGCTAAAGTTTACAACTTTTGGTTTAAGTTTTTACAAAATATTCAATATCAATTTCTAAATGATTTTTTTAAAGACCAGGATTAAAGTTTCTTTTAAAAAGAGAACAAAAATTAAACTTACAAAGTGGGCCATTTTCCTTTTGGGGTGAAATACTTAAAACATCGCTGAATTTTAGTGGTAAGAACTGACAGGATAGAGAACTCATTAGCCTCAAAGTCCAAGTGTAGCGCCTAAAAAGAACTGTAACAGTGCATTGAAGTTCTCGTGAATTCCTGGACTTGTATCTACAAAAAGACTTTAAAGCATTTATTGTCGTCTCAGTTATATTTTCTGCTTAGAGATTAGGTCTCAATGCAAATTTGAAATATGCCAAATATAAGTAAAGTAAAACCTGCCTGTTGGGATTAATGTAACTCTCTCAAATGCAACGAGCATCTCAGAAATGGCAACGCAATCAGTTATTTTTTGGTTTTATCGTATTTTTAATATACCTACATGATATTTACACTGCAGTCAATGGTGGTACGGTATAATGGTATGCTGATCTACAGAACTGCATACTAAATAAATGACAGCTATGAAGACCTATCATGATGTTGACACATCAACATGCAGATCACTAGAATGCTGAAACCCAGTGAAATTAAAGAATACTCTAGCTGTTAGAACCACACCAAACCTATCTTGCCTCCTCCCCAGCCTGGCCTTATTTTTTTTTCCCCTCCCATAAATAAATCTAGTCTAGACTAAGCAACAGAGCACGAGTCTCAAATCTTTTAATGAGATGAAAACAATCACTTCTAATGAGGAGGGGTGCAGCTTCATGCTTCAGATTGAGACATCAGAGTTCTCTTGTGTTGGTACCAGAGGCTAGCAAGGACCCCTGCTGGCATCCCACAGATAGAGGAATGTGGCAGCAGTTTCCTAGCTATACCACCCAATGCTGCGCCCTGGGTTACCAGCTTCGTTTTTCCCTAGTATCTGTCCGTGCCTCCTATGGTCGTAGCTAACAGCAGCTGGCCAGACGGAACTATGTCCACACACTGTGTGCTAACCAGATTAAATCAGAAATGAAGTGGGTGAGAAAAAGCAAAGTAAGTGCAGTATCATGCCTGCACCAGTAGCATAGGGAACACAGTGACTTTAAGGCAGGTACAATTTAATTGACCAAAAAGAGAGAAGGCTTCAAGTATCTGCAGCTTTCTTGAAGAAAAAAAAATACTTTGATATGTTTGATCTTATGGAGTGAACAGCATATAAAAAGATTTTTGAAAGCTAGGCATCAAGCACGAGTTACACTGACCATTGGCTACTTCAGTAGCCAGCCTTTGGGCATCTGGCACACAACTGCACACACACGCACAATGCTGGTGGTTTAATGAGGGTTGATCTTGTATGTAAGGCCTGCATCTGTCGAACTAAGGATGTAGTAACTAATTGTACAATTTCCTGGTAAGGTTCCACTAGAATTCCTTGAACATTGAAAACCTGAAACAGGGAGAACCCCTGTGAACCTTGGTGTAAAAACACAAAAGCTTTTTGCTTCAATTAATAAATCACTGAAATGATGAGCAGTATCTGGTATTACATTGGATAAGAGGGTTATCACTGGATTTCCAAGAAGCACAAGGTAAATGTGAATTACATTTAAACATCTGTTTATAACACATAGGAAAGCTGTTTGAAAATGCACTTATCTTACCGGTAAATCTGTGAAAGCGATGCCTGTAACAAAGAGAAAATAAAGATTAATGCCTGGGTTCTAGTCATGTTTTCTGAAGTATATCATTATACGTTTAGAAAACTCACCCGAACTGTCTCAAAATTAGCAGTTAAGTGCGGTGACATCCATGATGCTTAGGTACAAATGATGTGCTTAATAAAAAGGGCAACACTTGGCAAAGAGTAGTTTTCATTCAAAAGCTCTTAGTTTGGCTTGATTTTTCACAATAGGGCCTAAGATTTAGCAAGCAATATACATATACACAAAGGAGCATGAAAATTCTTGCTTTAGATTAGAATTTACAGGAAAGAAAAACATCTGAAAGTAGTTTTTTCACTCGCATGTCTTAATATTGAGACATCAAGGCTTAGCAGTGTCTATTCTTGCTTGCTATTACTTTTCTTTCTAAGTAGGTATTATCTTTACAGGAGTAGCACATGACTATAATACTCCAAACCAGGCTGGAGAATGTTTCGTTCTAATCCACCCCAGGGTGTTTTGGTTTTTGAACAGAATAGCTTGATATCTTGTTATATAATTAAAAGCATCTATCCACCCATAAGACCAGGACAGTGATTTTGCTGTCTCAGGATTAGAGAAAAATCTGACCTCTATACACTTGAGGAACTTCAAGCAGATTAAGGGGAAAAAAGCTTTCATTTAAAAATGAATAGGAGGAAGTCTACTTCTGACAGCCAAATGGTGAAAGTATTCCATAATTGTGTTTATTGTGGATTTTTTTCAAGCACATAATTCAAATGCACTTATACCCTCAAACTTGTATTTATTTCTATAGCCACGGCCTTTTCAAATTTAAGATTAAAACATAAGCTTTTAACCTTTTGTATTAAATTCCATCCCTCTTTTCAACCTCCATTCTTCGCCAAGACTTCAAATCTCAATAGCATCTGGAGTTCTTGCATCTTTAATACAAAAGGATGATGCATCTAGTGAATCTTGTCACATCTCAAAGCTATCATTTTTACTTACTACCTGTTCACACCCTACTTTTTATTATTATCATTTGCTTATTTTTAAGTTATAACTGCTTTTTCTGTTTGACACATTTTGACATCCAACTCATCCTGTTCCAAAATTATCATGGCAGTTGTTAAGATCAATGGACAAATACTTTCTCTTTTTTTTTTTTTTTTATTATAAGTTAGTTAGTTTTGGGGTAGCTGGGGGATTCCTCATCCAATTCAGGGTTTTACACATGCACAAATAATTGCTTAGCCTTTTCTGTACCGTCAAATCCCAGGCTCAGCCAGAGATTTCCAATGCTCTAGCTACCTCTCTGGCCCAGAGAAAAAAAACTAGGTGTCCTCCATGTTGCAGTTTGATAGGAGTCCTGGACAACAAGCAGCAACAACTCATCAAGACAGCCAAAACAGCCCCTACACACATAATCAGAGCTCCTCTGCTCACCAGGCTAGCAAAGCTCACCACAGCAGAACAGCTGTCAGGTTTCCTTCTGGAATCCATGAAGCATTTATCAGAGTTTGAGATGATACTATACGGGTCTCTCCTCACCTATACCATTCTGCTCTCCTCTTTAAGCAGATTTTACTCTTTCAGAGTGTTATTCAACAGTTGGCCTAAGCCAGTCTGCTTTAAGACTTTCACTGATAGAGAAGGTTCTACCCCTTCCCACTTAGCTCTCCTATGCACATGATCACAAGAACAGTCAGAAGAACAGCGTCTGTGTTTGATCAACAACCTGATCTAACTTGCCCGTAGCCATACTGCTACTGGCTCCAAAAACAGGTGAAGGTAGACTGCCCTTCTTAGCTTTAACCAAGATTAGAATCAATTAAATGGGCCCTTATCTTCTGTTTTGATATATACCTGGAACAGGGCGAAAACCAAACTGCTACAAAACAGATGATTCAACTGTATATAAACTCATTCAGCTCAGAAGAAATATTAAATCACGACAGAATCACAGACAAATTTCCTTAGAAGTGACCTCTGGATGCATTTAAGCCCAGCTCAGAGTAGGTGGTAGTACAGCTCCCAGGTTTGATCTGTCCACTCAGAACTGAGCAAACATGTAGCCTTGTTCTGAGAAACAAGAATCTGAACCCTGTCCTTCCCCTTACTACTTTCCAAACCTCCTGTGTGCTTGCAAACGTGAGAAAACATAACAGTGCTTTTAAGGCTTCATAGGCTCAATAATCTCTTATTTCAAGCTAGCTTCCCCTCATCTTTTCATGTTCCTACCCAAGACAAACAGCTTATTTCCTCTTTGTGAGCCTTATTCCTTGAACTCTCCTACTTCCCTCAGCACAATTCCAGTATCTCTTCATCAAGTCCCAAGCCCTTACTTTCCTTAATGCAGGAAATAGATTTTTTGTTCTGTTCTTGCAGCGCTATTTATTTTTGCTCATTAAATTACATAGTTACTGAATTATTGTATACATATCATTAGAAATTTTCTCTCTATGCCCCCGCCATCTTCAAACTCAAGAACTGTCTTGCAGTGTTGCATAATGCTAAACTCTACCACAAGTTCCTAGCGGACTTAATTTTAGCACAAATTCTGTAATTTGTGGCTTTATCCCAACAATGTAGGACTCCAAACTGAGAATCCAAAATACACTGTACTCCCATATACTTACAAAAATAATACTAGTTTGATATAAAGTTTTAGTGAAGGTTAGGTGTTCCCCATATAGCAGAAATTTTAAATATATCTGTTCTCCATTTCTTTGATTATCTAACATCCATCACCTTGCATTATAAGTATCAAATATTAACTGTGGCCTCGGGAGCAGATTTCATAACTGCAGATCCTACGGAATGAGATGCTATGGCAAATCCTTCCACATTCACAAGGCATGTTAGTGATATGTAAGAAGTTATTCTTCCCAGTTCTTTAGTTAGTACATATATTACAAGATTATTGAAAGAAAAAAATTCAAAAACTGCTCCTAACGCGAGGAGGGTTTCAGATTTAACACACACAGGAAGCATCACATTTAGATACACAATGCTATCACTAAAGATAATGATTCTCCATACCCAAGCTATGTCCATTCTTTGTGTAGAAGCAGGTATTATTGATAAGGTTGACACAACAACCAATGACATCACCCGTAGTAAACGTTGGGCCGTAGGGTTGTCCGGTTCCAGAGGAACAGAATGAATGTCCATCATCTCCATGGTAACCATATGAATGTTTATCCCAACCTATAGAACAAAGCATTTGCAATTTATTAATTTCCTTTATCACGAAATAGTGGAAAGACTAAGCAAAGTTAGCATGCTTTAATGATGTTAGTAAGATTATTTATTATGTTCAATTTTATAAGATTTCTTATGTAACTAACAAAGCTGATCCTTTTTTAAAAAAACGACAGCTTCTTTTATCAAAATGGCTGAACAGGTAATGCCATTTGTAGTACTTACAAGGCAACACAAATTCAGAAAACATGTTTTTGCTTTAAGCAAACATGCAGAATTACCAGCACCAAAAATAACATCAGCTACAATGTTGAAATTTCAAAGCTGTCTGTAGATCTGACATGTCCCAGTAAAGCAGTGAAGATCCTCCTGTTCTCCCTTTCATCTTACAAAACTATTGCAACCATATGTCATAATCAAATTCTTCCTGGCTAAAACCCAGATAAGCATCTCTGGGGAAACACATTTCAACTGCTGATTATTCTTAATGACTATTCAGCAGCAAACAATCTCTGCACAATAGCTGAGTCTCCAGACAAAAAAAAAAAGGAAACAAAAAAAAGGAAACTACAAAAAAAGGAAAAATCATCAATACAGGTGAAAAGTCACAGCCAGCAGGCAAATCATTATGTATGCAAATATGGTGCTAATTTTTCAGGCAAAGAAGCTGTAGACCAAGTTAAGAAGCTTCACATTGTTACACTATTCTCAACAAAATTCACAGCAAACAATTTTAGTCCGAGTTCATTTTGAAATATCTATGTATACTTAATACTCATACTCAAACTTAATGCCACCCACTAATAATTCATTACCCTTAGGTGAGCTAACAGCATAACCAGGACTTGCTGTTATCACAGGTGTTTCTTTCTACCACAGTGTTTGGGTGAGAAAATAATGCAAAAGAGACAGAATGCAGACACACACAGGTCAAGTCAACATGATTTTATACTTGGTGAATAGTAACAATTTAAAAAAAAAAAAGCTTTTTTTTTTTTTTTTAAATAAGACTATATCCCTGACAACGTAAGGCAATGTAAGAGTCAAAACTGTGCTATACATCCTTACTATTAAGGTTGGAAAGGTAACAGCATGGAAAATTACTGGAAAAATCATTTCATGTTTGACAAGGAAGTTTTTACCTAAACTACTCATCTTTATCATCACAAATTCAGTTTACAGAGCAAGGAAATCTATAGCTTTGTTTTTATTGAAACGGGATTAATCTTTAAAAATGTATATGTTTTTTAAGCAGTACCTGCAAAATGTTATCGCTAACGTTAATGGTTGAGGCCAGTGGTACAGGAACAAATGCACAGTAAAATGATGAAAAGCTAAACTTTTTACCTGCAAGTTTTACATGATACAGATACATAGATACAACACAGTGATGAACACTATGCTCCCTGGCGCTTACCAGAACCATCTTGTCAAGCTCAAGCATATTTCAAACCAAAATTAACTGTATCAGTAACTTACCAAACGTAATAAATACTAAAACATACCTGGTAACCTATTCATGTTCACACCCTGTGCTGAAAGCCCAATTCCCATGTAACTGTAAAAACAAAAGAACAGAAGAAATTTACGTTTCTTACAAAAATTCAATATGTATATATATGTGGGATGCTATCAAGAAACATTGTGCTGATTAACCATACACCAATTAAGCAACTAAGAGGTCCTTTAATACTGGCACAACAGAAAAAGAACTGAACAGAAAAAGTCACTCCTGGTGTATATACTACATTTACTATAGACAGAAATTCTGTCTTTGGAGGGGCAGACAACTTTCTTTTCTTTCAAGCATCCTAGATTTTCTAGAGAGAATACTGATGGTAGCCATAAAGTTTAGAACATGAATAAAGAAAGTGGCCTAATCACATTTTCATTTAATGTACCTAATCAGTGCCACAAATAATCTGGAATGAGTAACAAAATATGGAGTTTACAAAATACATGGAAAACTGTGCATAATTTCAGCAGTAAAATCCATCTTTGCATGACACTTATGGAAAGTTCAAACAAAAACATTAAAAGCCTGGGTCATGGAGCAGAATAATATCTCAAGAAATTTACCAGTAATGTTATTTAGCTGTTAGAAATCTGTTGGCAAACTGAAGAGGGAAGATATCTTTGTTCTGCTGACCGCTAACCTCAAGTCTAAACAAGTTATTGCTACGTCATTCAAGTCCAAAAACACAGCTTTACAAGGAACAGTTTTAATAAAGTCTGTGTCCAGTACAATTTTTAACAATTTAATAGCAAATAATGGAAAGTCAAAATGAGTAATTCCCTCCTCCCCCCCTCCAATCACACTATTTCAAGTTGGTGAAATCAGTTTTACTTCTGTTGGTTAATCAAAAGTCACTTCACGACCAACGTGACTGGAAACCAAAAGAAAAGCAACACAATGAAAAGCTAGACTTTTACTAGCACCCCCAAAACAAACAAAAGACCCTACCAACTAAAACAAATATCTAAACATAACCTAAGCTTAACATTTCCTAGATTATCAAAATATGCAAATCATTGTGACACTAGTTCAAATTAACACAGATTTGCCACAAAGTGCTGAATAAGCTGTATAAAAAATATTCTGCCATGCCAATTTGAAAATAGTTTACAACAAACAGCATGACCTTTGTATTCTCATCTAGTAAAATTGCAATTTTCATGCAACTATTCTACTAGTAAACACAATTTAACCTCCTATTTAAAATGTTCCACATGAAATGAAAATGAGCAGGAAAACACAGAAGTCCTATGATTAATTGCATAAAAGGGATTTCCACTTTTTATATTGATCACGTTCAATAGTAACCTTACCTGCTGCTTCGTTTGACATTTACAAAGCCCTCCGTGGATAATATTTTACTATGATACCCATCTTTCTCATCCTCCAACATACCAACAGTGTGAAATAGAACCTCAGAAACATACACTGCTGATACTACATTTAGAGATACTGAAGAGCTGAAGCAAAGGGCAGCAGACAAAAGGATTAGTCTTTGCTGCACACTAAATTACATCACTGAGGCACCACTACTTCAGAGTCAACAAAACAATCACAAATGAAAACAAGTGGAAAACTATATATTTTGTCTTAAAACATAAAGGTAGAGAATTGTTATTAAGGTAGTATAGAGTTTGATGCGTGAAGTATTCTCACATAAAGATTGAGAATCCATTATTGTAAAGTCTCCTGTAAGTTAATTTAAGCCATTTTTTCTTTATTTTAGATTACTGTTGATCACAGAAAGCCTTTCAAACCAAGTCATATTAAAAAAAAGCCTTCAACACAATCCAAGTTACATTTCAGTATTCTTATAAAAACAAGATTAATGTTACACAAAAACAAAATGCTAGACAGAAAATGATCACCTAGGTAACACTTTGGTACTTCCTGTGTTTTCCCTTAGATGATCACAGAATCATCTAGGTCAGAAAAGACTATCAAGATCATCAAGTCCAACCATCAGCCTGACCTTCCCAGTCCTATCGCTAAATCATGTCCCCAGAAGACACTGTATCACCTGAGCCCCCTCTTAGCTCACTAACAATTGGAAAGATGGACCTACTGTTTAAGATATCCAGGAAATTCTACGCAGCCAGGAGTAAGGACTTCTTGCCCACTAGCAGTGACCAGAACACTGATGACACCATCTCATCAAGGAGAGGGATGTTTACGGTACATATTTTTTCCCTAGGATTCACTTATCACTATGCGGAATACAATACCATGCCCCTGATGAAGTGTTAATAGAAACTCCAATGAAATTAGATTAAAACATTTTAATTAATTGACAGATTTACTGTAGACACCTTTCAAAAGCAGAAAGGAATGGCTACTGTTTATTGTTTAGAAGTTAGCAAAATTAAATGCTGAGCTATCAGGCCAACTTAGCATTTGTTATAGTTTATGGATATTTAATTACATGTTCAACAAGATGTAATTCAGTGTAAATTGAGGGGGGGAGGGACAGTATCATGACATAGGTTTTAGTTGCTATAAAATTCATGAACAGAAGTTACATTTATGCCAAACCTCTACATGTAACTGCTGTGTGTTTGTTTTTCCCTGAGACACTTAACCTTCATAATTTTAAACAGACTTCTGTTTGCTTTTTATACAAGTTTAGCTTGTATTTAGGTGTACCGTCATTGCCTGCAGAAAGACTTTGCTTCAGCGAGAAGCATTACCCAAACTGTCCTACGTGCCTCCTTAAGCTTCCTACCCCAGGGTTTCAGGATCAGAAAATGCCTGTCAGAGCTACGCACCTACGTTTTCCTCCCTTAGCCCATGCTAAAAACGCAGGAGAGCAGAGGCAGCCACGGCAGCACCGTGCAGGCCCAGGCTGTTCCCAGTCAGGGCCCCAGACACCTCCAGCAGAGCTGTCCCGTGAAGGGACGTGTAGGCCGCGGCACGCCGTAATGGCGGCCCCGGGGAGCGGAGGTATAAGCACCACAAAGAGGGGTGATCGCCCTGACACGTAGCTCCTTCCCAAGCCAGGCATGGCCCAGAGCATGGTCTGGAAGACCAGAGAGGGCAAACAATGCTTTGTTGGTGCTGCCGCCCTGCCCTCCTCCTGGTGTACCGGAGCACGGTGCCTCCACCTCGGCTCTCTGTCCTCAAAGCCCAGCAACAGCTGTAAAACTAGTAAAAATATTAATGTAAACATGTAAAACTAGTCATGGGATGCCTGACATCAGTCCATGAGACTGAAGAGACAAGGGCTGAAACCTGACTTAAAGCACGGCCAAACTAATATCAAGGACCAAGAAAGCAAGAGCACATACTCTTGATTTTTCATTTCAAGTTTTATTTATTCTTGTTGCAGTCCATTAGATATATTGATTGTTATTTTAACGTCTCAGCACATCTTCTAATTTACATTTGTCTGCTGTAAGATGTATATACACAAATTTTCAGGAACACTAAAAAAATAAAGAGTTTAAAATTAAGGTTCAACTGTTTACCACAAAGTAAAACTAAAGTAAATGCTAAAAATACTATCATTATGGTATTTTTTTTCCACTTATACTGAAAAGCTTGGGCTTCCCTGCAGTATGAGAAGCAGTAAGCTCACAGTAACTCCTCCTTAAGTATCTTAACATTCAAAGAGCTAAATTCACATTTTTGCTGGAGCCCAAAGTTTCTGCTTGGATGCCTGAATAGGCTGTGAGAAATAAAAAGCAGCAGAAACAAATAGAAGGAAAAAAATAGCAGGAAGGGATGGTATACAACTGGAGACTACTAAAATATAAGAAAAAAAACACAACAGTTCATGTAAAAGACACACAATTCTGCATTTAACTCTTCAGGAAGATCTTTTATTCACTGTAAGGCAGGCGTATGAAAGATCTTTCAATCTCAGAGTTGGTAATAATCAGATTTCAGGCTAATTCCATACTATGCCCCAGCCCCCCCCCCATTCCATAAGGAATCCAGAATCTCAAGAACTCTACCAAATTACTGCTACATCATGACTTGAAATCCAAGCTACGCTGGTGATGATGAAAATCATCAAGCTTGTATCTTATCTCCTGCATGCTATAAAGAAAGGAACCTAACACCATACAGCAGTAAAAAACCCCCGTATCCATAACACCTGTAAGAAAGTGACCTGAAGTTCAAGCACCAAAAGATGTTTATACCCATAAATAAGTCAACTGAAAACATCCTATTGTTTTGGTGCCTTTGAAATATGTCACACAACAACTGCAGTTTGTTTTACTATTGAGTTAATATCTTAGAAAAGGGTAGAAGTAGAAAAAACAGCAACATCTGTAAAAATTTTAAGACTACATCATATTCTAAGGGTCTACACAACAGATTGACTTGCAAGAACTTCCTCCTATAGTTTTTTACAATGTCTTTACAGACAGTGCACTATAAGGGCAGAAATACAGCACAATAAGAAGGTATCTAAATTTCATCTTTAACAAAGCTAGTCTGCATTAAAGTTTTGTGGGAATATGCTAATCCAAGATTCTTATTGTCTGCACAATCACAATAAGATATGAGCTGTTAAATTTTTCTCTATTTAAATGTTTCAAAATATGCCATAGACAGTTTGAGTCTTTCATTTCAAACTGCAAACAAGTTTAATTTTATGGAATGTTTCCAAGGAAACAGTATTTTGAATATGATAAACCCAGGTTTCAGATGAACCCAGTTCTACATGGAGAAGGGTGAAAAAAATAAGTCAGGCAGTCATCTCTGGTAGCGTTCAAAATCGTTATTCCTGTAACATTTTCCTTGTAATTCCGATAATGTTCCCAGAGATGCTGATTTACTGATCTAACCTTCAGACAACCCTCTCAATTCCTGAGGTTGCACAATTTTTGTCTAGTGACATTTCTTCCTGAGCACAAAAGCCTTTCTGGTGACCATGCTGTGGAAAAAGGATAGCTGCATAGACAGTAAGATAATGCAAGTCAGAAAGATTATTATGTATGCACTTTTTTATGTTATTGAACCTTCTAACAAAGGAATATCTTAAGATTTTGCAAAGAGCAGCAACCAAGAAATGAAGCATTCTCTTGACTTTCCATATCAACAAAAAACTCCTCTCTTGTTCCAGTTCCACATATTTCTGACCAATTAAACACAAACCTTAAATAATCCTCTTCCACATTTAGACATTTGACAACTGGAAATGAAGTGCAACTGTCTCCTATTCTCAGGTTAGAAAAAAAGGTATTGCTACAGTTTAAAAGAAGATACACTTGCTGTTTCATGATCAGATCTCCTCCGGCAGCTGCTGCATTTGAAATGGAGGCACTAATGAAGGAAAGCTACTTCAGACTTTTTTTTTTTTGTATCGGATTCTGCTTTATACACAAGTACTCTGCTAGTAACGCCCAAAGACATAACAACATATAAATAGAGAGAGAGAAAGTGTGCATGTTTTGGTAACATGTGACTGTTGTGGTAACAAATAACTGCTTTCTGAGGACACAAAATTACAAAAATAGATCTTAAGACCACACAAAGTTGTTATGTTAGATTAGTAGCATACAAAACAAAAACAAACAAAACAGCAATTGAAGACGTTTTGTGTTTTGTTTATTGGTTTATGCATTTCTTTTGAACAAGAACACTGGCGTACTGGATGCTAAACGGAAAAGCCAACCTGCTGCTCCAGCAACATTTTTGCAATAAAGCATGGTTTCTGTTTAAAGATTTACACATAGGCTCTAAAAGACAGCAAAGCACTAGGGCTTCAAATACACACATCACTCCAATACACAAATTCAGGCTAAACCATAGGTATGGGTGTCATGGAAACAGAAACTTAATTCTGATGGTTATCTGTTTGCTTTGGATAGTTATTTCTTATTACTTCACTCACCTACAGTCACTCAGTTCTTCATTCACCTCACCACATACACAATGCTTTCTGCCTAATACAGCCAAAACATGACTGATTGTATGGACAGCCATACAAAACAGCCATAATCCTACAGATGCCTAGGCCTTACCAACAACACTAGCAGAAACACACAGATATAGCTGCACGAGTTGCTGTAGTAACATTTTATTTTAGTACAGAACACTGAGAGGAACTTACACCAGCAACAAAGCCTGTTCATGAAGATCTGCATTGGTATGACCTCACTCCAGACTAAACAACCACACTCACAGAAGTGTAAGCTAGCCCTGTGCTACCTGCTAAAAGACTAAAGCCTTTCTAAACCTTTTTTTCCCCTTCCAGACAACTAAACACATACAATTCTTGTTTTCATTCTTTTTTTAAAAAAAAAAAAAAAATCATGTCTGCTTAGAGGATTTTTAATTTTAAGTGTACATCTTCCCCAGTGGTTCTAACAGCATTAAAAACTATTGAGAAATAAATGACATTTGTATCATTTGCCTATTGCTAGCAACTAACATTAACTGGGCTAGTACCACGACCGAAAGTGGCACTCCCTCCCTACTGGCAGATGCTCACTTCTGCTCCAAGTCCCTCTCTCTTATGCTGCCATACCTACTCATCAAGCCATACAAACAGACATACTGACAACTAATCATGCTGAAAAACAACTCAATCTTGAGACCAACTTTTGCAGAATGAGCTACCTGATCAGGTTTATCATGTAGATAACACCGTTACAAACAGGGACAAGGGAAGAGACCTCAGTGAGTGCCCAGACTGCTGCTTTCGCATGGCTCAATCACCACAAAGCATTCAAACCACAGCTTAGAATAAGAATTGGAAACATTCAAAAACCACTGCCCTGACTGGAAAAGGAGCCATTCATTACAAGAATCAACAAGCCTAGGACTGAAATTCCTGCAGAAACGGATGCAGTAAATCACAGGAGCTGTTTACAATGTAAAATGCCAGGACAGCATTTTGCCTCTGGAAGCCAGGTAGCCAGTGGACACCCTCAATGAAGCCCCTTGTAAAGTGGAACTGGAGTATGCTTATGCCCAGTGTTACCAAGAAGCACAAAGAAAAGCCCACAGACTCTTAACTGAGGGAGATGAGACAACTCTACCCTGGTCCAGAAGGATGCCCTGAGAAACATCCAACAACATTTGCACTTTACATAAACCATGAAAGCATCATGCAACTATATTTCAGTTGTATAAAAACACTTACTGGTATCTGAAATAAGATGTGGGGCTGTAAGGCATTTCCCCCTTACACAAAGCCAGAGGAGCTATATGTGTCAACGTTTAGCACATCTCAGCTCAGTAAAAGGCAGCACGAGAAGACTGAAATCAAGATTTGCGAGAGACTGCAAAAAGTGCCATTTGCACACAGCTACCTAGCTAAGTGAACGGCCACCATGGTCGTCATTTCTGGGAAGTGAGGAGACAGTAAGTTTAGTATTGTAACCAATTTCCAAGTCACAAGAACAGGTCCATAGGACTTAGCACAGCCTTGCTCTTAACCATTCCTAGACCACTGATGTAGTTTTGTATAATTAAGCCTCCACCCTAGAAACTTGGATGAAACTAAAACCAGAGTTGTGCACAAAAAGCCACACAACGCCTGTCTCCTTCTTTTGAGAACTATATTAAGAAACTACAGAAAGAGCCTATATATACACAGCTTCTGGTTCTTTGATTAAGCAATTTCAAGTGAACACTTATGAGACTAGGAAGGCCTAATTTAAAGCTACAACTATGTTTAGCTGTATGTTTTTAATTTGACTTACACATTTGTTTTGGTTTTAATATGCTTTTATTAACTGGAGATTTCAATAGTGATCCAGGCATAATTTATTGCAGTTAATATTCCTCTTCCTACCATGCCTTCTAATCAGCACCTTAGTACTATTCCCCATACCTACACCCATTACTCATTTGCTGTTATCATCTCTAATCACTCACATCCCTGTCCATAATGCTTCACATGAGGCCAAACAAAGCAAATGAGTATAAGAGGAGAATGTAAACAAAGAGAGGTCCTTAGACTGCAAAAGGAGGCATTAAATTAAAGAAGAAAATTGAAGAAATGCAGAACAGAAAATATTTACAGAACAACATGACAGCTGGTTAGCACTTTTAACAAGAGCTAAAAAAAAAATGTAAGAATTATTTCACATATCTGTACTGTAGCAGCACATAAAGGATCTTATGACTCTTCATGCCAAACACTGTGCAAATACCAAGACAGTTTTTGTTTGAAAGATATTTCAACCTTTTATTAAGCATCATTCTCACTTCCCTTTTTCTCATCTGTTACCATCAGTTGTTGCATAGCCCTATCGCTTCTCATTTAGTATCAAAAATGAACTTCACTCTTCATCTGCTCTGCAACACGAACCTCCATATCTATTTATTTTCTACTGAGACCGCCTTTGTGATTTCTTCAGTATGTCCATAACGCCTATGATCTTCATAATGAGATCATTATGAACACACGCAAAATTAATATATTACACACTTTCAAATTCCTAGTCAAGACTGTCATTCCCAAATGCATACAGAATTTAGTGACTTAAGTCATTAGTGTAATGAATTCAGTTCTGTTCTTAGACAGTAACAACATGCCATACTTGAAGCCGTGTCAGGTCTACGCCCTACACTATGAACAGCTGTGCTCCTTTGGAGGATAAGAAATCAGTTTAGTGACTGCTGAGGAATTATGAGATATTCAAAATCATATTCCAGATCAGAGCCACTGTAACAAAAAAAATACATCTCCTAGACTAGGCTTTTTGTAAAACGGTTTTGATGATTTGAGGTAAATCATGCTAAGCAGAGTACACAAACAAACCTAAATGCTGCTAGACTTGCCCATATAACATAATTCACTGGTTAAATACTTTAAGCTAAGCTTATAGAAACAAATATAAAAAGTAAATGCCAAACAGATATTCCAGTTGCCTCTGGTAGTCTAGGATTTATTGTTTTAAACAATACCATAAAAGTCTGTTGTGCTTCCACAGTGAGACTCAGGTCTTGAGAATAGATGCTTTACAACAGTAAGGGCATTTAAAGTAACTGACCACATTAGTTACAAGCTATTCCTCTACAGGTATGGTCTTTGTGAACTCTGTTCCCATTACCAGATGCCAAGAAGAAAAAATTTTAAGACTGTGCACGGACCCAGCCAGGTGATACACAACAGAGGGTGAGAAAGAACTAATAAACCCTATCAGACAAACGGATTTCTGTAGACATTTTTGTATGCCTCTGCATTATATTCCCCAGTTTACCCACTTTACTAGTTTGAACGCAGCAGAACAGAGAATCACAAGATTCGCATTGCATCTATTCAAAGACCTCTCGGTCCTGAAAGCAAGGTCTAGAGACAGACACATTCAGTGAGGCTTCACGTCAGCTCCTGCTCTTCACCACCTAAGCTAGGTTTGGCCTTGGCTCTGGTGCGTAGTAGTCCCTAGCACCCATAATATCTTACACAAGGTAAAAAATAAACAGGTCCATTATGGAGACAACATTTCAAGAAGTGACACTGAAAAAAAAAGGTCGTAAGAGTGAAGCAAAACAGTAATGTATTGCCATTTAATGAAAAAACTTCCCACTGATTTCTTAAACACTCTTGGCAGGTAACTTCACAAGTCTGAGCTACGTGCACCTCACAATTAACCATTTCAAGTAAAAAATCTTGAAATTCTTTACTTGAAGATGACTTCCACTTTTGCAGGATTGCCCTGAATGGCTTTCTGCATTAGAAGTGACTGAAAAGCAACAAATACAGGTTTAAGGGTAAAAAGTCAGAAGAGTTGGGTAAAATGACATCCTCTTCCCTGTACACACATAAGCAGCATTTTAAAAAACATCATTTCAAAAAAGCTTTTAAACTAAATAGGCACAGATGTATTCCAGAAAGAAACACATTCATCACTAGGAAACCACAATACAAAATCTCTACTTCACTGCCAGCAACAGGCCAGAACTTTAAGTGCTTAAGGAGTTAAGAAAAAAATTGTTCCTAAAACTGACAGCAAATCATTACCTGAAACACTAATTACTATTGTCTCAATTTAAAAATACTTAGGTCTTCAAAGTGTGATAAAAGCAACTGCAGATTTAAGATCTTTGTTACGAAGAAATCCCCCAGAGAAAATTGTTGGGACAGAACTGATAACAAACCATCATAACCACCTCTAAAAGGCGGCGGTAATACTGAGAAGATAATCTTTCAAAATATCCCTGCACAATACCACAATCAACAGTTTGATTACTGTTTTTGACTTCCAGAAGACCTATAGAACACTGGAAAAATGAAAATAAAAAAACAGCAAGACAGACAAGGAAAAGACAATGGTACTGAACTTCATCCAAAAAGCTATGAAATAGTTATTTTCTGTCAAGATTTATTTTCACAACAGGACATAAGTATCCTCAACATGTATGTACAGTACCTAAGACAATAACATTCAAACCTAACTGGAACCTTGAAGAAGTACCACAGTAAATAGTACAGCGTATTATTTTAAAGAAGTATTGCTCACATAGGCCTACACAGGCAACGTAATCAATGCCTTGCAATTAAAACACACTTTCTGCCAGAAGTGAAAGAAACTGAAGTGCTCAAGCAAAGACCCTATTTACACTTAAAGACTTTCCTGAGTAAGATTCTGTCCATCTCAGAGTTAAACTTGGCTATCAACTATGCTTCCACAAACTGGTAATTCAGGTGGATTCTGGGAAGCAGCAGTTGTACTCACTCACCAACTTGTTCTTTCCATAGTCACTAAATCCCTCAAATGGATAGCGGTATCCATTCAGAACATTCCCCTTCATTCTTACTACTGTCCACTAACACATAGCTTTAAGGTTAATTTTCCTTTTTTAAATGTATATGGCATCTGTGAAAAGACTGCACTGCAGAGATAAGCTTGTCTGCTACACACCCAAAACTTTCTAAAAATTACCTACAGGTCTGTAAACCCATATAGTCAAAGAGCACCCTTAAAGGTAAGGGCAGGCTCAAATTATGTCATTCAATCCTCAACTTCTTTGTAAAGGGAAAATATGTTATTATGGTATTTACTGTGTACACTGATTTGTGGGTAATTAATACTACAGTCAACTCACTTAACCAAATATCAGAGTGCAACTTCTCATGAATAATGAATTAAGCTACATAAAAAGTGTTAAGATATGAAAAAAGCACTGATACCAAAGACATCTGTTGACTGAAAGAAAGATGATGTGAGACAGTATTTCAAGTAATAATTAATAATGCATTCAATGCTTACCCATCTCTTCCCTTACTGACAATTTTGACTTCAAAATAGTATATGCCACAGGCTGCAGGTATAGGATGTGTAGCTCGAACAGAAGCAGCATCTTTTGGAGTTTTTCCATGACCTGAAAAAGAAGTTACATTTAAAATAATGAAAATCTATTTTCAATAACTGCAGAAGGTAAGTCAAAAAGTACACGTACCAACTACTCAAAAACAAAAGGCTTATGAGAGCAAGCAGTTTACAATATTCTAGCTAGCCTTGTTTTTATGCTAGAATATTTTCTTCCAAAATTAAGCTCCCATTGTAGGCACATGCACTGCAACTAAGCATGCTATGAGAAATTCTGGATATATTACTCTAAAAGGTTCTACTATTATCCAGAAGAAAGCTAGGAAATGAAGTTTCATTGCTGTAAGTAGTGCAACTGAGAAAAGCCTACCTGGCTTTAAAAGTACCGAATGATTTCTCAAATGCACAGGGTTTACTCCTTTTTAATAGGCTGAATAATGATATAACCAAGTTTATTCCAATGCTTACTGTCACCTAGTCAAGTTATTGAAAATATACTCGAATTCTAAAGTCTTTCAGAATAAACACCAATCACTCCATAAAACGTATGACTTGTAATTCATTTCCACTTGTTGAATGCAATTTCAGGACAGCATTAACGTTACAGCCTGCAACTGAGTTAATGTAGCTCCTACTTTTTTTTTTTTTTTAAATAAATCTCACTAGATATCAACTCTGCTACAACAAAAATGCCCAGTCCCAGCTCCAGTCTATTCTCAGGATGTTCAACTTAAACCCATGAGCCACTTGCAAGCCACTAAGAGTGATTTTTTCCAAACGCATCACCCTCCTCACAGCCCTTTGTTCCAAACACAACTTGGAAGTGGGCTTTTGGCCAGGTGACTTCTTGTACCAGCGACCTGTTCAAGCAAGCCCAGTCTTCCCTGGGCATATCAAAATCCCGCAACTATTGTGTGGAAGTCACGCACTGGATCACTGGACGTTTAAAAAAAAACGTGGTGAGGTGGAAAGCATATTGGGCTTTGGCAAAAGATATATTTCAACAGGACAGCAGTTTGTTCAGGAACAGGACTGTCATAGCCACACAAAAAATCCATGCAGATGCCATGCCCAGTCTTGATGTGGGTCTGAGACGCTGTTTTGAGTGTGCTGTACGAGTCACTCAGGCCTCAGCACTGCAGCCCAGACAGGAAGGCCTACTGCACCTGGATGGCAATCAATCTGTACATGCAAAAAAAAAATAACAACCCATCTTTCCAGTGGTGTTAACACTGGAATTATTGCTCAGGCACAGCTTAAACACATCTCATATGCACCAAGTCCAGTCACACAGCAAGCAAGAAACTGCAGAAAAATGCTAAATGGCCTAGCCAGCCAGAAAGACCAGGCACAGCTGACCTACCCCACTGAACTTCTAGCTACAGAGCCCTCTAGTGTAAATGTTGCTAAACCAGCAAACGCTTCTCTGCCGTAGAGCTAGCACCTACCATCTCTTAACAAATAACATACTCAGCCAAGGAAATCACTTCCCTGTGATTGCATTTGCATGCAAAACTCTGCTAGCACAGCAAACTCTTTAGTCATTAAGATGAGGTTTAACCCACACAGGTTTTCTGATAGAACTAGCTTGCCTCGGTGCGTTACTACCTTAAGGCAACTAGCCAGCTGCCTTCATTTCCTGGGTGTGAATGCATTGCTCACTTCAGTATGTCATTAATAAACATTTTATATAAAGATGTTTCGATCACCTCACAGGTTTTACTATATTAAGCTTATTACCTACCTTTTGCATGCTGTTTTCAAGTCTCAGATAATAAATAAAGCAGTAATTTACTCCTCCACATATATATAAGGCAGCATGCAATATTTTATTGTTCACTACTAGTAAGTTTCCTCAGACTGAATCAAGCAAGGCAATAACCAAGTACGTGATCTTAGAGCTTCTGTAAGTTTCCTTGGTTTTCCAGTGCTGGTTGCTCACTATTTAGCCACTATAAATTAGATTATCATGCTTAAGTATGCAGGAATCCTGCATAAACATCCACCCAAAACTTCATGGATAGAACACGAAACCTGGGACAGATCCCTTTAATCCAGATACCTCTGATTAAATGATACATTAGTTTAAAAATGGGGGAACAGGAAGAGACTTTCTTTTTTAGATGTCCTTAGCTTTTTACTTTAAAATAGACTGAAAAGAAGTTCCCTTGGTTACTCTATGCACTTGACAATCTGTGTAGTTTCACTTCGAGTCAGTCTCCTTATTTGGAGAAGTCTTCCACATAGAAGACTAAAACATTAGCAACTAGCCAAATATTATTGAAAATGTATACCTATTATGGAGGAGACCTTTTGTACGCGTGAAATCACTAAGTGTTTGGAAACAATACCAGTTTGAGATATTCTCAGCACCTCTTCCTGAAACTAATCTCCTTCTCACACCCCCTCCCCAGTCCAGGCCACACCATGAACCAGGATAGATTTAACTGATCTGGCTTTAAGAAACCTACCAGATTTTTTGAACAGCAGATCAGTTCCCTGATCCCATTCGCAGCCACACACAGCTGTCACAGTGCAAATAAGAGGTCATCACAGGAGCAGAAGTAACAGGATACCTTACCAGTATTGCCAAACACTTCATGTGGTGAAGCAACATGTTTGGGGAAGTCAGTGCCCAAAACTACTTTAATCCCATTAAACACAAAAGACACCCTAAATTTAGATCTGCTGGCCTTTTAATGTAATCTCATACGAAACCCATCTTACTACCTGAGCACACTGCTGTTATTTACAGTTACTTACAGTTATTTATAACAGCACAGTTATCAGCATCCAACAGTTGACTCCTTTCAAACACTCCAAATACCTCTACAGTGTCTCAACGCACTGGCTGAGCTCTTCACTACTACCAGTGTAGGCTGGACTACATGAGCAATCAAAAGAAGCTGGTTATCAGGCAGCTTTAAAACAAGAAAGAGGCTCTTTACACAGTGGGCTGCTGAGCTGCAGAATTTCTTACCAAAGGATGTCAGTGTTCAAGGAGACAACGAGCAAACTCCTACAGACGGAATTAACTGAGAAACCACACTCTGCGCAGAACGTCCTTCACCTTAAAATGGCTGGAAATGGAGAGGGAAACCCACCTGACATCAAGTTGCTATGTTCTCTGGTCACCTGAATCCCCACTTTGCTTTTGAATACAAAGGAACTTAGACACTCAACCCTGAACGGTTCCAAGTGCCTGTAGTAGGTTACACGAACACTGCCCTGTGTTACCTAAAGCAGAGTTCTTATGTAGTTGTAAGCTACAGTTCAAGTATTAAAGACAATAGTTTTAAAACATGTATTGTTTGACACTAAAAATGTATCATTTTCAGCATTAAAATGAGAATTCTGCCAACAGATGCACTGGAGGGAGAAGGGAAATAAGGTACAGAAAGCTTGAGCTTTATGCAGTAACCCTTGTCACAGATACGTTCAATCACTAGAAACATTTACTATTTGGTTTTCACTAAGTGTTCAACAACTATGAGTCTACCATAAGTTTTTTTTTTTTTTTTTTTTAATGCTTTTAAGCATTTGCATTAATTTCAATTTAATCATGCTAAAGAACTAATGGCACTACTTTTGGTAAAAGTAATCAATCTAAATTTAAACTCCACCTACGTGAAAAAAACAACTCACATAAAAACATCTTTGGAGAGGAAATCTCAACTTTCAAAAACCTATTTTCTGAACCTAAATCCAAGTGCATTGTGCATATGCACCAAACAGTCCAACAAAAGCCAACGGGAGTGTTGACCTCAAAGGTAAACGTGTTTATACAGTTTAAATCCTTACATGAAGTTTACATAAGCTTAACTGAAGTTATTTCCAACAGGTGGTTCAATTACTTCCTCAGACTGATGAAACAAAATAGTCAAGGCCTAATCTTCTGTTGAATTCATCAGAAGTTTTTACTGAGACTGGAAAAAAAAAACAAAAAGATTTGTGCAAATTACTGACTGCTTCAACTCTGCCCCCCGCCCCCCTTTTAACAAAGGAAGGCATCTCAGGGCTCCAAGGGTGTCCAAAGCAGACATGGTGTACTATGTCTTACACTGAGTACTGAATGTGCTTCAAGTGTTTTCTGCCAGCAAAATTGACACAAGCCTTGCCTCACAGAATGACAACACAATTATTACTATAGAATCCCCTTTTGTTTGTTACAGAAGTTGAGAGGCAGAGCTTGCACTGGAAAATAAAATAGAATTCTTTCAGTTTGGCACCAGAGACAGTTCAAAGGCAACTGAACTGTAAATAAGTGTCTGGCTAAGATTTCCTGGCCTGTGACACATTAGAGCAAGTTCACGCAATGGCTGCTTACTCAAAATTGCATAACTTTTCTCAGCTTTTTTTGGACAATCGTCACAAGACAAGTTAAGTGAAGTTACTAGATGACCTTCCATGGTTTTAATCACTAATGATTTATTCTGTTTACATACTTCTGTATACAGTTTCCTTCACGGTTGCAGCCTCAGTTAGGTCTGTCTATATTTTTATCTCCTTACACTACATTGCATAGATTATTATCTGCTGGAAACAGCTCGCCTGTCTACTGGAACATTCACATTACGTACGCCATTTATGAAGTTGTTTTTCCACAAGATCCATGCAGTAATTCTGAATAATTTAGAAATATTTTTAAAGATGTCTTACCTTAATAGCTATGTATTTTTGTGTAATGGTTTACATGTAGTAGACACTGGTCTGAACCCTGTTTCCTTTACCACTTACCTCCAGCTCAGAGCTGTTAATATGACAATTATTTGATTACACAAATTTTATTTTTTTATACTGTTTTTCACTTCTCCCCTACATAGATATACCACAAACAACAGTCACAAGGACAGCGTTAACTTTATCAGCTTGGACAGCTAACTGGCAGCAACACAGAAACATCCATCCATCCATCTAAAACCAAAAATACCCCTGGGTATAGTCTTTAATGTATTACAGTATCACTAATGCCAATGCATATGTATTTCACATCCAGATTTTGACAAAGCTTCCTAACCAAGAGTCAGAATTTGTAAAAGTGTAACAGAATTACTCACTGTGCAAAGAAATTACACTTGTTCTGGCAAACAACATGCCTGTCAGTGCATCTTCCCTTCAACCACCTCCCCATGGAGATTTTCCTTTTCAAGTAACACCGCGATTCTGAGAGATAACAAAAGAACACGAGCACCGATCCTTGGGGTTTGTTCATCCCAACAAAGTTTAAAGAGTTGTTATCCTGAAGCCAGACTACACGGCTGATTTTAAGTCTTCACCCCTTGATCAATACCTGGTTTTGTGGCAGTTTTGACTTTTAAGCCCTCTCTAGGATGCCTGCAAAAAGCTTCAGGTCCAGAAATGCAGTACAAAGAACGACAGCTGCCAATGGGTAGAAAGAAACATCTACTGCAGCTTGTGTTTCCGTACAAGTTGTCCACTGGTATGCAAGAAAATTTGAAGAATCTTCAAAATTGCAGAGAGAAGACCATCATTTCTCTTACAAACTAAGAAAATAAAAGTGTCACTGCTCACAATACACCAGCACATTAAAATTATGAAGCTGTATGAAAAAGTGACTTTGAAGGTGTTGGTTTCCTGATTGTTCCCTGCCTCAACACACCATTTTTTCAGATGCAAGTATCCCCAACACATCCAGGGTGAAGAGAAACATGAATGTTGCCAGAAGCAGTGTCTCCTGTCGGTCACAGGCAGGAGGAAATTACTCCAGAAAAGCAGTTCTATGGTCAGAAAGCTACAGAGGCAGCAGGGAAAGCTTGAGAGTGTGTACAATTACCATAATTGTAAACAGAACTGATTTTCATTACTGGCTTCTTTGGACAGACCAGTCTTCTCCCCCTTTCCTGGATATTTTGGTCCAGAATACAACAGATCTTAATCCGTTCCCAATGTGCGATTCAGATTTTGTTCTTACAAAGAGCTCTACCTTTCTTTCACGGCTATGTAGACAGCAGCACTGAAAGTGTCGATATTCTACCAGAAGACGCTCTGCTTTGAGACCTCTACTTGCAACTGATTTGTAGAGATGACATTTCACAACATTAACCACAGGTCCGCATGCACTCTTCCCTCAGTCCTCCTCACTGAACCTCTCGGTTTTCTCCCTTTTATCATATTCACAGGGCTGCAGGATCCGGGGAGTGGAAGAAAGGAAGAGTTTTAGTGCTCCCCCCAGTTCCCAAGTAGTTCACCGCCCAGCCCAGGTACCGGCTCCAGGTGCCAGGCTGGTCGCAGCTCTGCAGGGCTGCCCTAACAGCCACCTTCGTTACATTACCAGGATGAAAAGATGGGCCTCTTAAGAGGCCATTCACTCCCATTTGCAGTTAGGAGAAAGAAAAACGTATTCATGTTCTATTGGCACCTCTCCTTTTCACAGTCCTCTGGACTAATTTAAGAACTCTTCAACCTTCATCACTTACTATTACTTAAGAGCCAGAGTAGAGGTATTTTATTATTGTAACCTACCAGCTGTGCTTTATGGCTTCTGCTAGAGGACCCACAGTACTTCCTATGTTACCCCTACGCCAGAAGCATGTGGAGCCTCTTGTAATTTCTTTGAAGGAACAATTTTCTGTTTTAATACTAAGAGAGAAGTAAGGAAAAACAGAGCTGGCACACACAAAGCCTGAAAATATACTTCTACAATGCCACTGGCAGACAAGAGTCTTTAAGTTCTAGTTTATGAGCAAAAAGAGTTGGTCAAATGAAAAAAAAAAAAAAAAAAAAAAAAGAAGAGTAAAAAACCTAACAAAACAACAACAAAAGAACTTGATGGCCATAAAGGTATGATCAACCTATGGAAAAAATAATAGTAAAAAAAAAAGCTGCAGCCTCTAAGCAGCAGAAAATGCAAAATGCTTCTAAAAATACAAGATCATAAAAAACAAAACAAAAGCCAGGAAATTCAAAGTTGAGGATTAAATAACATGTCCTGCAAATCGCTCGGTGCCTCCCAGAAACTTGCTCTATGGCTAGTCATCTGCCCCCTTCATCAGCTTTGTACGGTGCGTTAAACTTTGCATTTTAACAGAGTGCTCTGTATGTAATAATAAAGCCTCTCTATTTAAAAAAAAAAAAGTCTGAGGGTACATTTAATCCTTTCATGGGAGCCAAATCCTGCCATGTGTTTGTGTTGCCGTTTCCCTCCTCCGATTAAACAGTAACATGTTTATCGAGATTTCACTTGAATTTCACCACTGTAAACTCCGAGAAAGGGTAATTGCAAGGTTGTTTTTTTCCCCTCCCATTCCGCTCATTTGCCTACGGACTGACAAAAGATCCAGTTCTTCGCAGCCAACTCAGAAGTGGTTTTGAATCCCCAACACTTCTACTTTAGGACCGGGGCCTAGAACACCAGATGTGGCTGTGTTTTTTCAGGTCAGAGCGTACGCTTCTGTTTCCAGGTTTTATGACATTTCATAACAACCAACACTTACGTTCTCCTACTGTTGCCTCTTGCGGATTTTTGCAAGCACATACGTTGATTTTTATCTCTCCTCCCAGCAGCAGCAACTCGAACCGCGAGCACAAAGTTATAAAGCCACCTTTAGGGACAGAAGCCCTATTGTCAGCCCTTCCTCCGAGCCACCCCGCAGCCAGGCCAGGCTGCGACCGGTGACTTTAATTCCATTTTTCACAGTTTAAAAATAAACCCTGTTTTTCTCTCCGCTTTTCCCCTCCCGTCATTTCCGCGTTTAATGGCTTAAAGGCTGGCTGCTCTGACTCCGCTTAACCCTTTATCTTCTTGAGAGAAGGAAAGAAAAGATGGAAAAAAAAAAGGGGGGGAAAAAAAAAAAAAAGCCACACTTATTTTTCCTGCTCGCTGCCACCAGCGGGACACGTCACGCCGAGCCTTTCTTCTCCTGCCTCGGCCCCAAACCCCAGTGCGATACCTGGGCCGGGGGGCGCTTTACATAACAGCCGGGGGGCAGGGGGCGGAAAACGGGGCAAAAAGGGGAAAAAGGGGGCCCGCTGCCCCCCGGGGGGGGAGGCAGAGGAGGAGCCAGGGGGCGCCTCGCCGGGCGGCCGGCCCTCACCTTTGTAGTGCACCCGCAGGTTGTTCTGCGAGAGGCCGATGTAACTGAATTTGTCCTTCGGGCTCCACGAGCGGGGCAGCGGCGTCTCCTGCTCGTCCACGGCCGGGTAGAGCCTCTTGAGCCGCCGCTTCAGCTCCTTCTCCTGCTCGTTCAGGGC
>CM021732.1:52237084-52324897 GCA_011075105.1 Heteronetta atricapilla
GGGGCTGGCGGCGGCCGGGAGCCCCGGCGGGGGAGCGGCGGCGGCGGTGGCGGCCGCCCCGGGGAGCGGCGGCGGCGGCGGTTGGGGTTGGGGCTGCTGCTGCTGCTGCTGCCCGGACATCGCGACTCCCGGAGGGGCTCGGGGGGCTCGGGGGGGGCGGTGAAGGCCGGGCCGAGCCGAGCCGGGCCGGGCCGGGCGGAAGCGAAGCGGGCGGAGGGCGCGCACCGGGGCTGGCTCCCGCCTCGCCCCGCCTCGGCGCCGTGCGCGGCCCCGCAGCTCCTCCTCCTTCTCCTCCTCCTCCTCCTCCTCCTCTTCCTCCTCCTTCTCCTCCTCCTCCTCTGCCTCCTCCCCGAGGCGTGAGGGAGGCGGCGGGGCGCTGAGGGGAGGGGTGGGCCCCCCGCTCGGCTCCATTTCCCGGCCGTGGTCACCAAAATGTCCCGGCACCTCAGGCAGCTCCTGCAGCACCCAGAGCCGGACAAAACCCGACACGTACCACCCCTGTTTGGCTGGCATAAACTATCTGGAGATGTATTTCCTACGTTCATAAGTGTAACTGTAAATGAACATCTAGCCCTTTTTTGAATTCAAAGTGTTTTTTTGCCATAGGTACTTCCTGAGGCAGGTGTCACAGCGCACCTGACGTTGGTGTAAGAATATTTCACATCACCCATTTTGAGATTGCCACAATCGAGTTCCTGTGCCTTGTACAATCATAGAATCATTAAGGTTGGAAAAGACCTCCGAGATCATCTGGTCCAACCATCACCCAACACCAATGTCACCCGCTAAACCATGTCCCTAAGCACCATGTGCAACCTCTCGAACACCCCCGGGGGGGGTCTCCACCACCTCCCTGGGCAACCTGTTCCAATACCTGACTACTCTTTCTGAGAAGAAATGTCTCCTAATTTCCAATCTGAACCTCCCCTGGCGCAATTTGAGGCCATTCCCTCTAGTCCTATCACTAGTTACCTGTGAAAATATGCCAACCCCCAGCTCCTCATGTTTCCGTGCCAAGACATTATTTATTACTCTGTTTGCTTTTAGCCTGTCATTTACCACCTTGGTAAGATAAAAAATCCAAATCTATTAAAACATTACACTATATAAAAACCATTACCCCTCAACGTGCTCCTGGCAGAGACTTGTTAACATCGCTTTTTTTTTTTTTCCTTTTTTTTTTTTTTTTTGAGGTAGGTTATACTGCAGACTATTCCCGAGGAGAATATAAATTCCTTTATGTAGAGGTATTTTAGTACTTGATATTAATCAGTATGCTATTTATTCCTCCAATGTTCTATTCGCTTATTAGCTTTTCTGACTACAGCTTCATGAGGACTTGAGAGAGCACACAGATATTTACATAAATGCCTGGTTTCTGCTTTTCAGTCGATGTAAATAAATTAGAAATTGTCAGATTTAGAAGCAGTACTCATGTTCCTCTCTAATATGCATTATTTAGCATTTTCAATATTGAACTTAATTCACCATTATGTGATCCATTCTATTTCATTAGGGCTTCCTCATCATCACAGTCCCCTCTTGTCTTGCTTAACTGAAATAATTATGACAGCTGCAAATTTTGCTATCTCACAGTACCGTTCTCTTCCTAGATCAGAAGTAAATACAGCAACCATATGAGACTTTCTGCAGAGCCCCGAAGCAGCCTGTCATTAACCTTCTGCCATCGCAGAAACTAGCTGTTGGATTCTGCTCTTTGTTTTCCATCTCCACTTTTTGAGCCGCGATAGCACTTTTCTTCCTACCCAGTGATTACTTAGCTGCTCGAGTCGTCTCTGGCTTAGGGATTTAATCAAAGGCCTTTTGAAACACTGCAAAACTAGTCCACCAAAATGTCTTTTTTGGGGGGTTGTTAAGGTTTTTTTTTGGGGGGGGGGGGTTGGTTTTTGGTTTTGGACTTTCAAATAATTTCAATAGATGGATCAGCTAGAAATGATTTTGCTTTGCAGAGTAGCCCAGTTAGGCCTAATTTCTTAAGCAGAGATTTTCTGCTGTATGTTTGCTTTTTATCTGTGTTTACTTTCACTGACCATTTCAACCACTGGAAATGCAACCTAAGAATTCCAGCAATCGAGGGCATTTGTTTGGCCTCCTGTTGGCCATGTCAGCGGGGTGTCACCATGCTGGGGACAGGCCTGGACATGAGTGCAGGTGGTCAGTTTCCTCCATCACCCCAGGGCCCTGGTCCTCCAGGCAAAGGTGCTGCATGGGCATCGGCACCACCGGTGATCCCGACAGCTCTCCTTGGTGGACGTGGAACTTGGGGAGAGGAGAGAGCAGCCCCCAACCAACACCATCTAGACAGCATCGGTAAGAGTGAAACCCTCCTGATGGTGTAAGCACATCCTCTCCTCACAACGGAGCCAACTGCATTGCCTTGATGCCGCTGAGGTTTATTTAACTCTTGGATCCTGTGCTAGAAACTCTTTGTATTTCCATTAAGAGTGCATAAGTGGGCTAGGGCCATCTGTGCAAGTGATGCCGATAGCGCTCTGGCTGTCGTCAAGGAACAGAGGCAGGATTCTCCTTGGGAATCTATTTCTGTGTATGTCCTTTGTCCCCCTTGTAGGACTGATCCTCGTGGTTGCATACGAATTTAGTATGCCTGTTACAGCTGCCAGCCAGCCAAATTTCCAGGCACTTTCTCTCTGACATCTAAGATCACCCACTTGTAGTGATGGTAACTGTTTGCTGTTCTTTGTTTAGTATTTCTCCTGGTTGAGTTTTTCCAGTGCATAGTTTCTTTGTAACTGTTTTGGAATTAATTTTCCCCATTTCAAGAAGCTACTTGGAAATCAGCAGTGTGTTATTTATTTTTGTGCCTACTGTGCCAAATTGCTGGTCCTAATGAGAAAAGAAAACCACTGAGAAGTAGGCGATGGTATTTCCACAGTGTTAAGGTTGGATCTTTTCAAACCACCTGGAGGATTTTTTTGCTGAGCCCCTTGCTATTTGGACTATTTTTTTCCTGCTAATTTAATTGCTCATATATAGGATAGGCTTGATGAACTGACAAATGAAAGGCTTGCCAGAATGAATCACACGAATTATAGGCCATCATCAGCTATTAACTTGGTTGAATCAAATGGTAATCAAGTTGCAATTTGCAGTATTACTATATTGCTGCTCACACATAACATGGTGCTTCTGTTTTTATAAAACTGAGCAATCCGCTAATAGAAATAATTTTGCCATATGAGTCAGCTATACCTGTGCCTATCTTAGACCAACAGTGATTAGAAATCTCTCATGTTTGCCAATGCCTCACTTGTGTGATTTCATATATATAATTACATATGTATAGTTTTGGTCTTTGGATAACAGTGTACATACACAGCAAGATCAGGCTTGTTTTCTGTAACCTGTTCTTACCTTTCTGGTACCTACAAGGGCACTAGGAGCTCTGGGGACCCCAAGTTTCACAAAAGTATGACCTACTCTTTGTACAAAATCACACCAAATTTAATCTCTTTAATCAGATTTCTTTGGATTTCTTTGCTTTTTGTTTATGACTTCAAAGTTTACTCATAGTTACTTCATACTTTTCTTCCAAACCTATCTGTAGCACTTTACCATGTCCTCTTTTGACAATTAAGAATTATTTTTGATCATTTTCTGGTGCATGTGCTGTTGGTTGTTTTTTTTTTTTTTTTTTTTTTTTTTTTTTTTTTTTTTTTTTTTTTTGTCCAGTAGTAGAATGCATTTCAACAGAAAATCTGTTCATGGGGATAGATTGTAAATAGAAGATTTTATAGTCTCTGTTGTCTGGGCTACTCTACAAGCTCAGTATTCTAACTAAAATGTCAAAATGGGTACAGTAATGAAATGCCCTCCAAGCTGAACATAATGTGTTTTATTCACAAGACAAATTTATGCGGGGGCAGAATAGAAAATACGATGAGACACATTGATTTATTCTTTTTGTGAAAATAGATATCAAACTATTACACAATTAGAAAAGTGATTCTCAGCTAACAGGTCAAGATCCCTTTCTGAGTCATCATGGATTTCTACTAAGGGTGGAAGCAAGTTGGCATCATTTAAATGTTGAGAGATAAGAAAAAACATTGAATACTGAATGAAAAAAAAAAAAAAAAAAACACACTGGCCAAAATTTCTACAGTAAAAGGGGCCAGGTCAACCTGGACTAAAAAGTTCCTCAGTGGTAAGTAATGGGGTGAAGTGAGATTGAAGGCTGGGAAATGATGAAACAAAAGAAGAAAAGAGCTAATCGTCCAGCCTCCCTGGGCTGATGCTGCGCTCCTTTCCCCCTCACCCTCGCCTGGTACGTCGGCAGCCGGACTCCTGCAAGGTGCTGGCCTCTTTCCAGCGCTCTTTTAGCTGGTAAGGGGCAGGTGGGCCACACCACTGCAACGCCTGGAAGCTGCTGTGTTGCAAGGTTTAGCAGGACGTCCTCTAGATGATGTTTTGGATGGAAATTTACAAGTTACATGCTTCTGATAAACATTGTAAAGTTCCCATCGCAAACCAGGCAGTGTTTTGTTTCCAGCCTGTTCATTGGTAGGGTGCCCATTACCATAGATGAGCAAGCTCAAAGACTGCAGGCTTTCAGAAACACATGGGATGTGTCAAGCTGACCCACTTCTCAAAAGCCAGGCTAGGCCTTTGTGAAATGGCCTGTACTTGTTAGAAGAGATGTTATGATGTCAAGAATGTTTAAGTCTCCGATGGCAGTGTAATTACTGCTATGGTGTTTATAGAGGTGGGAGGGCCCTAGGGGAAAGGAGGCCAAAAAGGAGAACCAGGAAGTGAGATGAGTAAGGCTCTAGGAATTGCACACAGATGGAGTTTCATCGTGCTTTTTTCTTTAGCTCACTTGGCTCTTTGGTGAAATAGATGTTTACATATGAGAAACTATTTTTTTTCCTCTCTGCATCTCTCACACCTACAAACTCAGATGTTCCGCGTGCTAATCTTAGTGGCAGATTTTAAATGGACTTCAGGAACATGAAACTGTCAGGTGAAAATGCTGAGTTTAAATGATTTTTAGTTGTTGTAGCTGCTCCCAGTCCTGCTGCCAGTCTGTAGCTTGCCCCTTTCAAATCTCTTCTAGGGGAAGCAGGCTAGCATGAAATCCTGAATATCTGCCGAAATCTGAAATCTTGAAAATCTGCTGCCCTTGTCAGATAGTAGTATTTTACTGCATTGGGCTGCATTATGTTATGATTTACCGAATATACTGAATATACCAGAATCCTTCAAGAAGTACCGACAGTTGTCTCACTTTATCTTAAAAGTACAAAAGCATGCATCTACAAAGTACATCATCTGACAAAATGCAAAATATTTTTCTAACTTTGTTCAGTCATAGTAACCTTGGGGAATAGTTGCATGACAGAGCAATTAAAATATTTCAAACAAGGTCATGATTTCGCAGGTGATTGTTTTGAAGATTAACTTGCCATTATATATGCTGTCATGATTGCAATGTACATGCTCAGAAGATTGGAGGAAGAGTAGCTTCCTGTTCTAGCACATATTATTATTATGATCAGCAATTATTGTTGTTTGCCAAGCCGTGCCTATGCTAACCTCTGTCATCATCAACAATATTGTTTAATCAGCTTGGAAATGTCTGAATTTTATCTACTTGGCAGCTTCTTCTAATTTACCATATGAGCTTACCTGTTTGAGGATGCCACAGAGGGTGATGTGAAAATCTGTAAAACATAAAAGCTTCGGCATTGTTGCAGCCACACAGTAACCTCCCCTCTTGTACATGCCTTAGCAATAAATCCATTTTCCTTTCTAAGAATCAAAATGCTGACACAGATCGGAGAGGTTGTCGTAACCTCCGCTCCCCTCCGTGCTGGACCATTTGTGTACCTGACAGGCGCTTGCTTAAACTGTTCTTAAAGCCTCCTGTGACTGATACGCTAACAGGTTTCACTTGTGTTTTGACTAGTAACAATGTGAGGGAATGCCTGAGTTGTTTGAAATCACATCTTTAATTTGGATATTCTGAAAACTAAATGGAATGTAAGCCTTCCTGTTGCTTTAAAAAAATAAAATAAAAATAAAACAAAACAGTACTTTTTGAAACATAAAATTTAAATTTGGATCTGGATTTGCATTGCCATGCTGAGTGTTCAAAACTCATGAGTCAATGCACTCCCACAAATGAAATTGGCTTAAAAGCCCATTTTCTTAAAAATAAGACATTTAGAAAGGATGGGTAGGTGGTTGGTTGTTTGCCATCTGTTTTCTGTGCTTTTTGGAGACTTTTCTTTCATATTTACAAGCTTTTGCTGTACAAAAGAATTAAAAACTTGTTTAAAACAATATAAAACCTGGGATTCTTACTTTGGCAGCTGAAAAAGGTATTGATGGATTTGCAATGAAGTCATGAGGAACAGCAACACCCAGCTTGACCTGACGGCATCCAGTGTCTTCTGCCAGTAGAGGAACACACAATAATCTGTATATAAGCATCCCCTCATATTTAGTATTCTTAGATGCTTGGTTTTGTTTTTTGTTTTTTTTTTTTTTTTTGTTAGTTTGTTTGTTTTTGTTTGTTTTTGTCAGAAAAGTTAAAGAAAAGCGTGGAGTGCAATTCTTTGCCATCGCAAAAAGCTCTACTAGCATTCCATTGTATATTGCTAATTTCAGTTCACTTTTCTATTTCTTGTGATAACTAATGAATAATAAAGTTTGCTAATAGGCGAACATTGTTTGGACTCACAGTCCCGAGTACATTACGTCTCATGGTAGAGAGGAGTTTATTTTTATACTTGGAGATTGCAGGAAGGTAACAATTTGGTGTTGTCATGGATTTGTTACACTCAGCTAGTTCATGCTAATTAGAGGAAGGTTTGATAAACACGTAGTTTGCTTAATTTTAACGCTCTGTGGTTAGGAATTCTGGGATAAATTTGCTTGTCAGGGACTCCTTCTTTGCTCCAGTGAGTGTGTTATGCCGTTGAGATCCCAAACAACTTTGACCAAACTGTATGAATGCAAACACTTCTTGATGCACTGCACCTTCCAGTTATCTGCCTGAAGTGTCGAGGGCGCAGCTCTAGCAACCTGCACCTTTCCTGAAGTGCCATAGTTACGTAGCAGGTAGTGCTCATCCCCAGCTCAGAACTAACCCTTGCAGTCTAAAGGAGGCTGGTATCAGCCATAGGCTGTGGAGAAGGTCATCACTTCTCTCTAGCAGTAACCCGTAGTGTGAAGTTGTACTGCAGAAACAGGTCATTAATGAAAGCAATACAGATCACTTATGAAAATCCTACCTTTAGCTCAAGTCAGATTTTACTCATTTGCTTCTCTGACCAGCCTCGATTTTTTAGATGAGGGTCCATGCTAAAACAAGGTTCACTGGGGACTCCAAAGAACCTGAAAACGCGTTTCTGAAAGTTGTTGCCAGATTGCAGAAAGGGTGCAAACCGGCGCATAAAGGAGCGTGTTTCATCTCTGCTCGATGTAAGGTTTCTGGGCCCCACAGGCCTCCTGCCTAGCGGCTGACACACTGCAGGAGCTTGCCACAGGAGTTATATGTGGTCATACACACGGGGACTGCCAGGATGCAAGTACACCCAGAAGGAAAGAATTGAAGCTACAAAGCTTAATCCAAATTAACATGTTTCTTATTATTATGGGTGCTTGACTTTGCAACCTTTATAATGTCCTTACAATATTTTTACAGGCATGTGATATTTACTTTAAACTCGCCGTATGGGAAATTTAAATCTGTGCTGTTTTTAGATAGTATAATTTGTGGTTTGTTTGTTTGCTTTTAATAATCCCTTATTTTAGTACATATTTGGCTTCTAGAGACAGCATATTGCTCAAAGCATGCTTCTGCTCTCCAAAGCCTCTGCCTGCAGCGTGATTCCCTTCTTTCAGAGCAATTCGGGACAAGGACCTTCACTTTTGTCCCCTGTGGGTCCCACACGAGCTGCTGGGGACTGCCAGGTAGCCTCCTGCCTGCCCCGGTGCCATGGGGATCGCCTGGTCAGTGCCACACCAGGCTGGTACACGAGTGAGCTCACCTGGCTTGCTGCTCCCCTGGCAGCTCTGTGTCTGAGTGAGGAGAGCAAGAGGCAGCTCTGGCAAAGCGCTGAGCCCTGGAAGAGGAGGGACCTGGAGCTGCTGAAGATCCGGTGCAGCTGAAGTGGGACGTGACTCAATGGCATGTCATCCCTGGCTCAAAGGAAGAGGTGAGACATGGCTTGGGCAAGAGGAAATACACTTGCAAAATTAAACATTTCATAGGAGACATAGCCTCTTCACCTCAGCTACTGGCATCTCAGTTTTCATCTCTAATCCAGGAACTGCAGCAGGTAGCATGAGGCATTAATGTTGTCTCCTAATTCCGCTAATCGTCTCCACCTCCAGGATAAGATTTGAACTCTTGCAGGCTTGCTACTTCTTTGCAGTGCTCTCTCAACCCTCCAAGCCTCCATTTGTTTTCTGCATTGAACTTTCCTGTTCTGTATCCTTTCGTATCTTTTTATGCAGAAGTAAAAGTTCCTTGTGGGCAGAGATGCTTATTTGTCTGTTATAATTTATCCACTGTATGGGAATCACGTAGTTACATAAAGCAATAATACTATTAATAGCAGAGAAGACAGCAACTTCCCTTTCAAACTTTTAATACAAATCCTTTATCAATTTAAATGCACGCACGATCCCTAATTAAAGTGGCATGCTCTTATGTACAGAATTAATATTGAATCACTGTGAAAAATGCAGGAAAAGGAAGTATTATAATGACGCCTACCCACAGAGAGTATAGGCGCAGCCATACAGATCTGTTAAATGTTCCTTGGTCAGGTGTGTGCTGACACCTTGGTATTGGCTCAGGCAGGATGGATTTGAACTGGAAGGCAAAACCAGTAAACATCAGAGCGGCAACGATGCAGGAAAAGTTGAGGAACCCCTGCTGTAATGAGGAACTCGTCGTTCCTCGTTAATGAGTGGCTAGTGACAAATGCATGTGAAAGCATGCATTACACATTTTTAAATAGTTAAAAATTGGCCGGGACCAAGTGCCAAGTGATGGTTATCTGAGCTTACATTTTGTGGCTCTGGCAGCCAGGAGTTCTCCACGTTTCTGACGAAATGACTGCTAACGATGAAACGCCCAGCAACACATTTTCAAGAGGTACTGGAGAGGGACACCAACACCATCTGAAAGCGAACCCTTCTTCCTTTTGCTATGGGTCCTAAAAGCAGGGGATGGTAGGAAGGGGTGAAAGAAGGGTGGTATACAACTAGAATGAGCACTGCATTTTTTCAAAACCTCGTATAGTTTCTTAGCATGCTCAAGAATGACCTTTTAATTTTTAGCTGGGAAGAAAGGACATGCTATGCAGTGAGCCCCCAGTGCAGGTGCCAAAGCATGGTAGGAAGGGTCCAGGTAGCTACTACTACTGTGTTGAATTTAAAGATGTTGCCAAATTAACAAGGCCTGAATTGTCATTCTATTTGTTTACTTCCATGAAGTGCCATAACATTCTCTTCCACATCCTGAAGGTCATTACCACAATATATTTATTTTGGATCCTCAGTGGGGATGAACATTCAGTCCTCTGCCTTTTATAAACACATACACACAAAAAATTCACTACTTCATACTCCCTCAGCGCTGCCAAGAACGTAGCGACGTGCACTCAAGCTGCACATGGTTTGGCTGTGGTAAAATGTCTGCACTGTGCCTACACTACAGGTGTAGCTCTACTGGAAAAGACAGCCCCACGAGGTTTCAAGGGTTGGATAAAATCCTCCTTGGGGAACCCGAGTGCCTCGCAAAAAAGCTTTCCTCCGCTGGCTCCCATTGGATTCCTCTATCTCATATCCTGTGCCTTAAATGAGGGTTACAGTCATTGTTGTGGTGCCTAATTCCAATCCACTTACACGTTTTCTTCCTGCAATTACAAAGCAGTAAGAAAAACAATTTGATCAACAGTACTTCAGTTACAAAGTCAACAGATGCATGAGAAAAATTCTTGATCAAAATGTTGGGCACTGCACAGTTTTGCCTTTGTTTACTGGGGCTTGGACGATGGACAAAGCATCGACTCTCATGCTGCAAAAATCTCTGAGTAGCAGCTCCAAAAGCCCTAGTCCTGTTCCTCCAGCCTAGTTTGTGTTAGTATGATCTTGAACTCCCTTGCAATCTCGCTGGCAAGGCAAACTTACATTGGGGTGCAGAGTAAGTGCCCGTACGGAGGGACAGGAGTGGAGATGCTCGCTAATTAAGGGGCACGTAATGTTTGAATTATGCAGTGTGCAACTGAGGAAATAAACATGAGTTAATAAAGAAAAGGCAAGCCAGTAGTAATTTGACTAATCCCCCCATTGGGGATGTTTTAAATACCTATGTGAACTTCAAAACTTCAGAAATAACATACCGTAAGTACACTTGTAATCAGTGTATCATGGTTATGTACATTACAGAAACTTTCCTGTAGTTGACACTATTTAAGAAAATGCATTTCATGCTGATTTGATTTTTTTTTTTTTTTAAGAGAAGGTTATGCAGAAGGGTGAAACAGGAAACATCTTTTAAAATGCACCCATGCACGTCTAGCACAACTATTTGGCCTTTGTGCTTGCATCTCTTTTGAGCCTCCTCCCTCTGGTGTCATGAAAGTCACTGCGAGGCAGATTTAATCTGGCTGCTGGGTATTTTCTGCCAATGCAGAGATTACAGGAAACTTCCCTAGCCTGACAGGCTCTCTGTGCAGAGTTCAGTGCACTCTCAGGCAGGACCAAAAAGCAAGCGTCAGGGTGCGAGGCATGCCTCCCTGGCTATCCTCGCAAAGGCAGGCAGCTCCTTCCTACCACATCCTAGGGCTGCTGCAGCCCCAGCAGCACCCCTGCCCCACGGGGCTGCAGGCATAAAAACGGGTGCATTCCTTCCCTCTGAGGCCACCTGGAGAAAACCAACATCAGAACTGATGACCATGTCTGCACAGGTTGTACCTGTTCCAAGCGGGTCACAAATGTCCGGTTTGGAACAGGCTGACGAAGAGACACGTTCAGTGACTGTTTTCATCAGTTCTGTTATACCTTAGTGGGAACTTCAACGGGACTTGTCTTTAGGTTTTAATCTGTAAAAAAGGAAAATTCAGTATGCAAGTCTAGCACATCAGTGAAAGCGTAGTGGTAAATGGAATTCCCACAACCCCTATTACACAGCACTTCTGCAGAAACCCATGTGCTTTCAAAACAGAGGAGTTATTTTCCTGCTCTTTCTGCTGGGAAGACAGTGGTGAAGAGGTGCAGCGACTCGGCCAGAACTCACCCAGCTGGCCAGCGTCAAGGCTGTGGATAAATCCCAGGACTAATTCTTTATCCCAGAAGCTGCCTCAAAATAAATAATACAGAGAGTTGTGCAATGGAGTGTACTCAGGAACAGTGGCAGCACATGAGATGAAAACAAAAATAACACACTGAAATCTGGGTAAGTAAATAGATTTAGGACAAGAAAACACCATGAAAGTATATGTGAGATTAAACAGCATCATGTAGTGAAGAAACTTTGGCAAGGCAGTATTTTTATTATTAAAACTCACTACATTTTCTAGATTATGTCTTGATGTTGTGTCTCTCTTCTTTCTTTTTTTTTTTTTTCCCTTTTTTATCATCTAGGATAGCAACAATGATTACAGCCCTGAAAGATGGTAATTTCCTGAAACACAGCTTTTGCATATAGAATAAATATACTTTCACAGACCCTGAATGTAACTGATTAGTTTTCACTTCTGTGTGCTTGCTAATGAGTTACGAGTCTTATTTTGTCAAATTATTCCTTGCTGTCATCGATAGAGCATTCAGGTGGAAGTTTTAAACTGCAGCATGTGTTATGGTACATGGTCCTCGTGATCTGCAGAAATCTTGGGGCATCTGCCGTGCAGCTGGGCATCCCTGGGCCGTTGTGTCCATGTAGGTACATGTGCTCCTCAGCTCTCCCACCTGCCTGGTGGTGTGGCTGACCCACAGCTCATCCGATTTAGATCTCAGGACTAATGGCTGGTACACACATCTCCTGCAATCTTATTTTGCACCTCTGGTATTTTGAATAGTCCGGACTTCGTTCCACCTATTGGCAAATCAGAGGAAGCAGTTCTGAAGGAGTCAGTATGCATAGAGATCACATAATTGACATCTACTTCTCATTTCTCTGTGCCATTTTTTCCTCACTACTTCTCACTGTTCTTCTCCGTAAGCTTCCCTTGCAAACTCCCCAGTGTTTAGGCTACTGTATACATCTGCAAATCACAGACAGACTGATATTCAGCCTGCTTCTTCTGCTTTTCTTCCAAACAGCCCGCAAGACCTTTTACTTTTTTCTTCAGGCTGGCCATACCTTTAAAATAACTTTAATTAGGTGACTGAAATCCCTCAGCATGGAATATGTTGCTTAGCTACCTCCAAACTGAAGGTCAGGCTTAAAAACTATTTTGCCCTGGGTTGCAGCCACCTACTTTCTGGGTTCTGCATGAGGACCTCATTAGGGTTTGGCAATACCTGGCCAGCCGTGTGCCAGGAGCCCCTGGAAATTCAGCCCAGCCAGGAATAGGTAAGCCAGAGCTGAGCTGACACCACACACACGAGCAGGAGGATCCTCACACGGCCCCAGAGGGGGGGAAAGGGCTGGGATCTGCCCGCCCGGTGGCCAGGCAGCAGGGCTGTCCCTTGCAGGGTGTCCAGGGTCCCGCTGCAGCGCGCACGCTCCCCGGGCCGCCAGATGAATTATGGATGAGTCAGCCAGAATTTTTCCACGAGCTTCCTCTGCCGCACTGCTCTCCTCGCTGTGGTTATAAACCACCGCCTGGGCCTAACACTTCTGACATAAAAAAAAAAAAAAAAAAAAAAAAAAGAAGAAAGAAAAAAAAAGGATGGTTCCTCTTGGTTTTCTGGCAGGGCGTGGGGAATCCCTGACGTTTGTGCAGTGCCAGACCCCCATGTCCGCAGCGCTTTGCTGCGCAGCCCAGCATATGCCAGAAATCGTCTGGTCCTTTCTGCCTGCTTTGCTCCTCCGTCCCTCCCACCAGCCAGCTGTGCCGACAGAGTCAATTAGAGGAGACGGCAGCGATGCTGAAACTGATTTGAATTTCAACCAGGATCCGCTAGCAACTAGAGCCATGCACAGGCAGACGAGGAAAGGCGGTTACCCAAGGATGTAGTGACTGCCCGCATATGCTAAAAGTCTTCTTATTTTATATTTTTAGTCCTTAACTAAACTTGGATTAATTTGTTCAGCAAATGTTGATTTCTTTTGCTCTTCTCTGAGCACACAAAATGTGTGTGGTCTTAATTTGCAATGCTGGCATTGTGGAAAAGTAACAGTCCAGTTCTGGAAATGTTTGCTACGAGACAAAGCACAAAATGCTTCTACAACAGCATTGGGTGAGTCCTCACAGACTGACTGCAGCTTTTGTGAATGCTTGCAGTGATAAAGCAGCGCTGATGTCAAACTATACAGCATGGGAGACGAAGCATTAATTCAAGTCTTATTGTAAGTTTCTATTATCTGCATTCAAGTTGCATCCAGAGCTCCCAATCAAGACAGGCTTCAGCTGTGCTAAACACTACGTCCATAGAAATGACAATTTGTGCTGTAAAGCACTTAGTGTCTAAACAGGCAACATGAAATAAGCTGGAGTGAAGTCAAACACACAGAAAAGAGATCCCTACCGGCTCTTTACCATCAGCAGACTACTTGGCTATGTTCAGAGAAGACTGAAGTCTGTGTTTGTCTTTAGGCAGTCTGAAATCCCGTTGACTTCAGTGGGAGAGAAGCACAGGAATATATATATATATTTCCTTTAATGACACAGATGACCTCTGAATCCAGTGCTGAGGAGGAATTTGAAAGTGAGTGATGTGTTTTTTCATAGGCTAAGGTGGAACAGGTAACACAGGAGGGAATATGGAACAGGCACACTTTTGGGAAGGCCACAACCAGCATCTCCTGGAGTTGCCTGTAGCAGCCCTACATGATCCTCCCTAAGAGCTATTCAAATGCAGATGTCCTGGTCAGCCTCATGTTTTGGGCCCAAACATGAGCCAGCAGTGCCTACATGTGCCAGCAGTGTGCCCAGGTGGCCAAGAAGGCCAATGGCATCCTAGCCTGTATCAGGAATAGTGTAACCAGCAGGACCAGGGAGGTGATCATCCCACTGTACTTGCTCTGGTGAGGTCGCACCTTGAGTGTTCAGCTTTGGGCCCCTCAGTACAAGAAGGACATTGAGGCCCCAGAATGTGTCCAGAGAAGGACTACGAAACTGGTGAAGGGCCTGGAGCACAAGTCCTGTGAGAAGCAGCTGGGGGAACTGGGGTTGTTTAGTCTGGAGAAACGGAGGCTCAGGGGAGACCTCATTGCTCTCTACAGGTACCTGAAAGGAAGGTGTGGAGAGCTGGGGGTCGGCATATTTTCACGGATAACTAGTGATAGGACTAGAGGGAATGGCCTCAAATTGCACCAGGGGAGGTTCAGGTTGGAAATGAGGAGACATTTCTTCTCAGAAAGATCAGTCAGGCACTGGGACAGGTTGCCCAGGGAGGTGGTGGAGTCACCGTCCCTGGGGGTGTTCAAGGAAAGGTTGGACATGGTGCTTAGGGACATGGTTTAACGGGTGATATTGGTGGTAGTGGAATGGTTAGACCAGATGATCTTGGAGGGCTTTTCCAACCTTAATGATTCTATGATTCCATATACGTGGTATATCAGCTCAGTTATTCATGTACATATTTCATTACACCTTTGCCATTGTAATTAAGAGTGCTTCAATGGCTGTTAAGCCAGAATATGATCCAAGAACAATATCGTGATGAAATTAATTGATCTTTAACCTGAACTACACCATCTACCTTATTTCTAGCTTTCACTTCCTGCAATGGGATTCGGCTATGTCTTCATCTTGCAATGAAGACCTTGCACAACCTACTGTCTGTCATCAAGTTCCCCCTTAGTCTTCTCAATTATCTAAAGAGATGGCTCATAAGTCTACTACCATAAATCAGCTTTGCTTAGATACCCTACAACTTGGGCACTCTGCAAGCAGGGGTTGGAAGGCACTTTATGCCACCTCTTGTCTTGCCTTTCGACCACATCAGCGTAGCACCTGCTGAGCTGGCCGCAGGGTGTGCAGCAGTTCCTGGACAGACCACTGTTTAAATGTTCCACTGGTCCTGTGAAAAACATGTCCAATTGGTCACTCAACACATTTCTGCTGTGGTCTGAGATGTGTCCCCTTCGCTATGCTGCAGAGATCCCGTAGGCCAGGGTTTCCTGTGGGACACAACACAGTGTAACTTCCTCGAGGAGGAGGAGGAGGCTCCTTTCTTCAGGGATACCAGTATCTCTCTAGGTAAACAAACGGAGATAAAATGCAAATTAATGAATAGTTGCCTGTTTTCCTTTCACAATGACCATACAGCGCTATGTTTAGAAACATACTCAGCAATACAAGGTTTCTGTAGGCACATCTCTTCACCCAGAAAATTTTATTCTACTTTTTAAAGTTTGGCCAAAAACAAATCAAAGGACTGCAGATGTAGTTGTGTTACAGGCATTGCAGCATTATGGTATGAGTCAACGTAATAAAACATCTTTGGTTTGACAGATTAGGTTTTAGTTATCAGATCTGAAGACAAAATAGTTGTTCTCATTTCTTAAATATTCCATTAGATTTGCTAGCTTAAATGTACATTGGATCTAAGTAAAATGATCATGCTCATGCAGGATAAAAATATATTGCAAAAGACTGCGTGCAATACTGATCTGCTTTTAACCTCTCTTGTTTAGGATTACAGAGACAGGGTCCACAAAATTAAAAAAAAAAAAAAAAATACAGTTAGACAACAGTAGATTGGCAATGTAGCCCTGGGAATGGGTTGCTGACATTTGGATTTAGCTGCATGCCAACAGATAAAGCATAAAGGAAAAGAAACAGGCAAGACGTGCACACACACTACCACTGTACTACAAGCTGTGGTAGAAAGTGCCAAAAGTTTTCTGAGTGAACTTTTTCCTGCAAATTCAAAGGATTAAAAAAAAAAAAAAAAACTTACATCACTTACATCAATAAATTGAAATACAAAATATGGCATAGCTTAAATATTTTCATTTCAATGCTTGAAACTGAAACATATGTCAGTCTCACTATAAAATAGGCATAAATTAATCTCAATTCACTACCCGCTTCTCTCTGTCCTGTGGTTCTGCTATCAGAGCCAATACAATCAGGTAAAAGTAACATGTTCTCAGGGTCAGTTTATAGGTGTTTCACCATGACAGTTTGGGGACAGTGTCTGTATGTGTATGTAATTTTTGTATTTTGCAGAAGGAAAGAAATCACTGAGTTACTGAAGGTCTTGGTGGATGAAAAGCTGAAGTGCCACCTGTTTTCCAGAGATGAGAAAGCAGGGAGTTATTACAACTCAGCCATCCCCATTCAAAATGGGAACATCATTGGAAAGTGAGATAGCCAGAGGTTGAAGAAGTCCAGCCAAGTTTGCCTTGTCAGCAACAGAATAATTTTCCCCAATGTGGAGCACAGACTGGGTAGGTTGGAATTAGATGATCTTTAAGGTCCCTTCCAACCCAAACCATTCCATGATTCTATAAAAAATGTGGATGCTTCAGTGCTGGGGGTGCAGTGCACTGATACAACCAAGCCAGCCTACAAATCGACACCGAACGGGGCAGTCCCACCTCCCCCAGGCTGTGCTTATGTGATCCCATGGTGGGACGGCTTCACATCCAGAAGGAATACTACTCATCCTCTTCAGTGGAGTTACCTTCCTGCTAGTTCAGGCTCCCCTAAAGTGCTTGCTGTGACACGAGATAAGCTCCAGTGCCATGGGAAGGGAAGCTGCAGGGGTGCACGACTGGGAAGGAGGTGGAGCGGGATCGTCTCTTCTGGCAGCAGACAACAATTGGGTCAGGTCTGGTGAGCTGCCCAGTTCCTCCAGGACCTGCACTCGGGAGGCACGGAAAGCCTGAGAAGGGACGCAGAAAAAACACAGCACATCAGTTCAGCTGCAAGATCTAATCTACAACTAAAGAAGAGGAACAAGAGCAAGAAGAAGAAGAAGTAGTTCCATATGACTTGGTGGACAGCAGAAGGCTTAAAAGTCTCTGACCCCAGCTGCCAAAAAACTCAGAAGACTCAGGCAGGGAAAAGCATGTAAATAATTATTATTTTGCACATATATTTATATTCCTTGAGCTGCCTAGGTAGAGTGTGATCGCTGCTAACACTCTTCAAATGCATGTGTTCACCCCATTGCTCCCACTGCCATTCAACCATGAAGAGATGCACTCATGTAAACTCCATGTTACTTTATAGGAGAAGAAGGACAAAACCTATGTTGGAGCTAATGGGGCAAGGGCAGGGCCAGTTATGTTTTGGGAACTTACAGGATCCATGCTGTAAAAGGTCTCATGCCCACACAAGTTTCTGTGCGAGAAACCAGGGACAGAGTGCTGCAAACTGCTCAGATGGAACGGAGCATGAGAACGCATGGACCCCATGGAACAGGAGCTGAACATCACCGCCTGGGATCTGGCCTCTGCGAGGGACAGGGCCTTGTTCCATCTCTTTGTCATTACTTTTCTGCAGAGAAACAGTCAGAGCCATTTAGGCCCACCCAACATCTTTATGTCCTGGCTGAAATGGAACATTGCCACCTCTCCACACCCCCCAGCCCAGCCCCTGCCCAATAGTGCTTCAATTACCTTGGGGGGGGGGGATATTTGCAGTCACTGACCCTATTTTTCCTGTTATGAAAAATTTTATCAGTATGCTAGGCTCTGCCTGCTGAGCTAACCCACATTAATAAACCAAAATGCAAATGATGTACTTGTCTCTGCTGACCCTGACTTTAAAAAAAGTTTTTTTTTTTTTTTTTTTTTTTTTTTTTTTGTTCCCCTTGCTTCTCATCCTTGACAAAAGAGACACAGGCATTAGCTTAGAAGTCAGCAGGTACATCAGCCTGTCTGTCAAGTGACCTGAATCCCCTTTTCATTACAGAGACTTTCAGCAGTGGAGATGGGTGAATTTGGTGATGCTATAGCAAAGGATAAATGATGCCAATTAGGCTAATGAGATGGTTCCATGTTCTTCTACTAAAATCTTTACTTCCTTACCCTTAACTCTCTCCTTCTCTTCCATCTTGCTTGTCTGAAAAACAACTTTGAAGCTAAAGCATGTATGTGCATTTATTGGATTTCAGATACTGGAAAGAAAAGTCTTTGAAAACTTCTTCCCTACCTTTGTTGGCATGTTTTTTCTCCTATGACTACCCCCTTCTGCAGTGCAAGGCTCTATAGACTAATTCCTAGAGATATTAAGACTCATACCACCTTTCATCTTTTCACATTCAATGCTTCTCTAAGTTTTTCATGTTCCCTCTGTCCTTAAGAGCTTCCACTAATTCTCCTCTGAAGTGCACATCATTATTCTCAATATGCACAGCATTTATTCACCTTCTTGGCACGTCTCTCCAAAACTACCCCAACTCATTCATGTACAGTGTGTACTTCCAGACCTCCTGTCTGCTCTGTCTTGCATGTCTGACATTTCGGTACCTGCCTCATTGTGCTACTGAAATCGTTCTCGTGACTTCTGCTTCTTTGAACGACATGGTCTCTATTTATATCTTCACTGGTCGCTGTCTCTTACTTTTGTCGACTTTCTGCCAACTTTATCTTTCCTCTCAACACTCTCTCCTTGGCTTTCACAACTCTATCCTCACTTCTCCCTTTTGACAGCTGAGGCTTCCTTTTCCAGTCTCTTTTACCATGGAAATCTAACCAGGCTTTCACTCTTCTGTCTCTCCCTGTGGATCAATACCTAGTTATGTTGGCAGTATGCTTCATCAACGACATGTACGACATCTTGATCTCTTCATATATCCAGTCCTACATCTTAGCCACTATATCTTCTTCTTGAGGAAAGAATCTTTGCCAGTTTGTCTTTCCCTTAGCTGCTGCTGAACTTCAGATTAGCCCCCTGAAGTGCTACTCCAGTCCCCCTACTCTGTTTATAAGCATTGTCCTTCCTTTTCTTCTACTTCGATGCCTGGACTAATCAAAGCTAGTCCTGCCCAGAGGCATATGGACCAAGATGAAGTTTTGCAAACTTCTCTCTGAAAGTCTCAGCATTATTGCACGTTCCCTCCCTTTTCGTTTCCCCTACATCCATAATTGCCCCATCCCCCTCTAACACAAACAAGTCAACACAATTATTCTTTCCCATTTTCTCTCCTATTTAAATCCTTCCTCTGACTCCTTCTCCTATCAAGTTTTCATTTTTTATCCTTCTTCACAGTCCCTCCCTCTCCTGATCACTTTACAGTCCCTCCCTCTCCTGATCACTTTTACCTCTTATCATGTCATGTGTCTTCTTCTGCTTTATCAGTGATGCAAACATTAATCCTTGTGAAATTTGTTGACACTCCTTGTTTCATCCGTCTTTCCATTCTGCTTGAAAAGCTGTAATACCTCTCATAAAACTCGGGCAAGCTATTTTCCCCCTCCACCCTCCCTTTTTCAGGTAAACTTGATGAAACTAGATGGGAAACTGGAGTTAACTCCTAATTCAGCAGCCTAAAAAGAAAGAAAAAATCCCTACCAGCAATTAAAGAATAATTTGATAAAACTGAAAAAAATGTTTTGTTGTTGTTGTTGTTGCTTTTCCACTATGGGAATAAAAAGTGCAATGAACAGATAAACAAGCTGATGAAAGTCAAGCAATAACAAATGTAGGAAAGGACGTATCAACTGCCTGGAGCACACTGAAACAAACATTTTAAGGACCATATGTGGGAAAGAAATTGTGGTTGCACTATACTGAGGAAAGAAAAAAATAGATGAGACAGACTTACCACGCTAACCACTTTTTTTTTTTTTTTTTTTTTTTTTGCCCAGTCCAGCAATTCCACAGTCTGTCTGAATTTCTGCCTAGCACTTTCTAACATAGGGCTTCATCCTCTGAACTGTGCTATTGTGTGTTGCTCTGTTAATGCCAATTTAAACAAAGACATTTTGCAAGTTTGGAGCCCCAGAGCCTGATACTCTTTAGCTGTAACTCTGCCACCTCCATCATAGTCTGCATGAGTGCACGTATTTGAGGGGGCATAACCACAAAGACTAGCGACATTTCTACCTAACATTCAAATCAGTGAGTGAGCCTGAATGCAAGTTTGGATACACTTGAAGATGAATTCTTTTTCTCATTTATTTGTTTTATTTTTTACATCAGTATCACCTCTGAATTTGGTGCAGAACGAATGAGCTCTAAAACATACCAATAGCGAACGTATCAGTGATCAAACAGCGCCTTGGGCATGGCGCTTTGTGCTAGCAGAGCACAGTCTGAGTGACGGGCATGACAGGCAGCAGAGGATAAAACAAACCCACGCGAGGAAAGGGGTGCAGCAGAGCAGGCTGGAGTTAGAGAAATATAATGATGTGGTTGCTCAGTCCAGTCACGCATGCAGCTAGATAGGTTGCTTTATGAGTAAACACGCTCACTTGTCAAATGACTAATCAGCCCAGGACAAATGAGGGCTTCTCTCACATACAGAGAATGGCAGGACACCTGAAACAAAAGTTATGCATGTGAAGGTTTTTCTAAATCTGGCCAGCAAAATTTCTCTTACCTAGGGGATTTTTTCTCATCCTGTTTTCACACAGACAACTACGCATGTGCTGCAGCTGCATCGACGTAGTTAAAACACCATGAGCCTCCTATTAGGGAGGCTGGTAAAACAGCATAAACAGGACTTCGAGCAGGCTATTCCCATTGTGTGATATATCAGCGTGACAGGATACATACTGTACGCATTTTTACAGATACTAAATGCTATATTTGGTGCTATCAGCTGCTTCCCCAGGCTGGACCCTAAAGAAAAGTGATGCTGCCAAACAGCTCTGGAGAAGCCAAAAAAAGCCTGGGGGAAGTTCTGGGTGCCACCTGGATGTCAGGGAGGTCTGGAGAGTCTTGGCTGGTGGCAGTGAGGAGGATAAAGGGAAAAGTTCCCCATAACTTTTGCATCTAGCTGTTGGGGGGGCAGGGAACCGAGGATGTCTGCAGGCTGTACAGCTATTTTGGGCATTACAAATAAATCCAAGCCTCCTCCTCCCCGTGACAGAAGCCAAGACAAAGTGACTCAGTCTCTCCCTACAGGAGCAGATCTCAAAGCAAAACATAATCTCATTAGCACAATAACCTTGGTTACTCATCCACAGTTTCTGCAGACTCCTTCCAGACCTCTTTCTCCCTCTGGTGTGCCATTTGCTTAGTCCCGGAGTGCTTTACCCTAAATTAGGGCTGCCATCACTGCTATTCGAGAGGCCTCATCTCCCCAGAGCTTGCATTCCCAGCTTAAAAATTGCTGCAAGCCAGCCGTCCTCGCCATGCGAGCGAGGGGAAAGGTTTCGGCTGGTGCTGATCAAAGCCTCATTGCAAAACCACCTTCTGGTTTCTCACTGGGCACGTGCCCTGAGCTCTGGAGGAGGCCTCTGAAGCACGTTTTTTCACCTTGGTACTTCCTATAAACAATCCAAGCACACCTGTGAGCACCAGCAAATTAAAAAAAAAAAAAAAAGAGAGATTACTTACAAACGATGAGGCAGGAAACAATGCAAACCAGTTTGACTAGGTGCGACTGAGCAAATGTTGACAGACTACAGCAAGTTACTGCAGAAATAGCATGGGATGAACCACATCCATCCCCACCGCCACGGCTCGGGATGAGGTGCTGCTTTTCACAGGGTCCCCTTGGCTCAGCCTGGGGCTCACAGGGCCACTCCATTGGCAAGTGTGTGGTGAAACATTTGAGGTGTTTGTTTGGAAAGCGGGTCCAAACTGCTAAGTTGTAAGCGTACCGATGCATTTGTTTTGGCACCAACAGTTAAGCCGATGGCTGGAGCTAATTCATTAGTCGCCGTACATGTGCAGCACAAGCTTTACTTTAGCCTCAGAACATGTAAACACAAGGCAAACAAAGTTGGAAAGCCTTAAAATTAGGATCCTCAGTTTCTCCACCAGGCACACTCCACTACATTAAAACAAAAATGTACCGTGAACACGCAAACAAAAGACTTTTTTTTTTTTTTTTTTTGGTTCAGGACACCTTGGAGTACAACAACAGAAGGAATTAGGTCAGCTGCTAAAGAGGAGGTTGGATGTCATCAAGTCATAGCACCCCTGGGACACAGGCGGTAGCGCTTTCTGCCTTTTGTCAGCTCACGCAGTTTACTGCTGTGGGAGGAACTCGAGGCAAAAAAACACGGAGACAAGATTTGTCCAAACATTGGGAAACTATCTGATGATTAATTACATTTGCTATGACTGCAATTAGGGTAATGGCCCCGTATTTCTTGTCATAAACCTGATGTCCAGGAGAGGTCAGGAAGGGCTATCCCATACCACTGCGAAGTGCAGCACTGCTTGTTGGGCTTTCTGTGCCTTTCTTGGCCTGAAGCATCAAATACTTTGGCCAGAAAGGCATGATACTAATGGCTGGATGCTGAGTAGCCCAGTGGTAGGATCTAATAATGTACTATCTGCTTCCCTGTAATTGCATTTCATTTTATTTCCAGGTGACCAGTTATTCTTCGGAGCGGCTTTTCGGAGCGGCTAGCAGTGGGGGTCATGCGGCTGGGGTTTGGGTGGAATTCCATAAAAGCTTGGCACCTGAAACACAACCTGCCCTTTGAAAACACTGCTTTTCCTTAGTGTGGCCAGAGTGACAGAGGCATGTGGGGTGTCCCATTGTGTCCGTGGCTGTGGCATGTATCAAGGCTGTCCCCCCTGTGTGCTTCAAGCTTCCTTGCTTTCTTGTCTTCTCCATCACACAACTGCCTAAAAAGCTTCTTGTTTGAATCTGAAGCAGCATTTGACAATTCAGTTTTAATTACTAGCACATGAATTTCTGTGACACATGTCCCCATGGAATGTGGGCATTGCTACTTTAATTTAGAAGCACTGATATCATTGTAACGAGCGTAATACAGACCTTAGATGACATAAAGCTGAAAGAAGAACACGACTCCTATTCTCTCTCCCTGCAGATTAAAACCTCCCTTGGACAGTACAGCATTCCTTTGAACAGTGACTGTAAACGTTTTTTTTTTTTTTTTTTTTTTTTTTTTTTGTGTGTGTGTGTGTGTGTGTGTGTGTGTGATTATTATTTCAACAAATACATATAAAATGTGTTCAGTTTACAAGAAAACAAAAAAATCCTGTTCTTCCTGTCAGTGCTGCAGGCTTATCCTATGCTTCAGAAATCCATCGGATTCCTTCCCTCTCAGATCATCGGCTGTGAGGGTTCTGTAGGACAAATTTATGCCTTGCTTACATTGCACAACAGCACTGTCTTCAGGTTCTGCTCTCAGTGTGCATGCACAACATGGAATCACATCCAGCTCATTTGCTTTCCCTCTGTTATGTTGTCTCTGAAGAGCCAAGAGGATTAAAAAAAGGCAGAAAACATTCACTGTTGTTGTTAAGCCCAGTTCATCTGACTTTAAATAAACAAAGTAATAAATCCATTAGGAAATAAGATGCAACTTTTACAGTTACTCTTCAGGAGACAGCCATGCCTTCAGGAAGAAAGAGAAATTGAGGAGCTTTATGCCGGAGGCATTTCTGAGAAAGGTAAAGAGGTATGCAAATAGAAATCTAATCTGGTTCTGACGCATGTGCTTGGGCAGAAAGCTATTGTTAGACAAACATGTTGTTCCTGAGCAGCAGAACTAACGAAGCCTGATTTCCTACGGATCCGTGTCCTTTGTCCCACATCTCCCCCCCCCTTCACCACAAGAATCCCAGCGTCCCTCGTGCCTCCTGTGGCACCGTCACCACCAAGAGACAACAGACTCTGGGATAGTCTGGAGCTATAAAAACACCCTCTGGTTGTCAGCACATGGGTGCTGACCGGCCAGCTGGGATCCACTTGCCTTTTCCTCAGACAAGGCAGGAACTTGACTCCCTCTCCCTTGTCCTGCTGCCAAGTTTTATGAAACATTTGAGAAAAATAATTATGTCTAACGTTATCTCTTTTTCAACTTTGGTCAAAATCTGATTTGCCAGAGGGTTACAAAAATGATTAGGTATGGGACAAATACTGATTGCGTAAGTTTTGTTTCCACAGGAAACTAGAAGTTCAACTACTTCTCTCTTCTTAAAAAACAAAGAAACCCAACAGGGTTAATCAGGAAACTTTCCCACAGTCATTTTCAGCTGCAATGCAGTTTTTGTAAGATATTGTGACTGACCTGCTATCTCTCACTCGAAGTTATCATCTGATTTATTTTTTCTAATAAAGAAATCTGTGAAAGCTGCTACTGCTGCTGCTAGCGCTGAGATCTGTCATATGGCTAAATATTTCCAGGCCGCTGTAGACTCATTATTGCCCCTTTCCAGAGGAAAGCATGCTGCCTCCTCTGTGGTCTGCTCTCCGTGCACCTCTCCGTTCCCAGCTACACGAAAGCTCCATTGGGCTGCATTTGCACGCTGCTTGGACTTCAGACTGCATTGAGCAATAAGCATCATCTGCTCAGAGTGCTCCCTCTGGCACATTTGCTTGAATCATGACCTTATGCTTTGGTTTGGTTGTTTATTCCAGTTTCTTCAATACACACTCCCTCTGCCTCCTCACCAAGCTGCCAAGTCTCTTTCTCCCCAGGAAACCTCCACAAAGATGTAAATAGCTGAGGATGGGCAAGGTGAAAGCATCCGCCTCCCAGATTGCTCGGCTTCCTCTCCCCACCACTCATGACCTCCTCAGCCACGGCAGCTGCCCTGTTGGCTGGGGAGAGCAGGATGTGACCCTTCAGGAGCTGTGGACACGTGCCCGTTCACCAAAGGCAAAACCTGGTCTGCGCAGGGCCACAGGAGGGGCTGCGGCAAACCAGGGGCTGGCATGGCCAGGCCCGAGCTGGGTGGTGACCAGCAGCTGGACTTGCTGAATGGAAAGGGAGCAGAGGTTACTTGTGACACCAGGAAAGGCTTCTGAAAGCAGCTGCAATGGCCTATTTCTCTCCATTGGGCCGAGGCCAGCTGCTGAAACTCTCCCGCTGGCCTCCAGTGAAGTACTTTTGGACCAGGATGGTGAGGAGCAGCTGAGGCAACTGGGAAGGTGCTCAGGGTGGAAGGGAGCGAGGTGAGAGAGTTCACCACTGTGGGGAAAGGAGCTGGGTCCTGCCCCTTGGGGCCGAGCGGGGACGGGAAGGTGCAGATCCCAGAGGAAGGCAGTGGGGCTGGGCGCAATGAACATAAAACAGAGCGGATTGGTCCTTCCTCACCCTCACCACACGTGATTGTATGAATATATACGTACATATAGATATATATGTGTGCGTGCGTGCTTTCTCTTTTTGGCCTTGGGACTTCTGGGAGTGGGACAAAAGATCAGTCACAGCACAGTGAGGTTGACAGCAGCCAGAGTAAAGATTTTTCCTGGGATTTTTCATCTGCTGAGGACCTAACAGGAAGGGAGGATAATTGAAATGCAAATTATCGTTAACTATAATTAGATGCACACGTACATTAAAAATACCTTTAAAGAAATTTAAAAGATGATTTCAGGATGAACATAAGGTTTAGTGCACTTCAGAATCTAGACATTTCCCCTTTCAAATTTGCACTGAATAGAGGGGAGTAGCCCATTAGCACTGTCTTGACTTTTATAGTAAATTATCTCAGATGCATTGGAAGATTCGAAGACTGAAAAAAAAAACTTTAAAAATCACATCTTTAAGACTCCCTGAACATTAGGTCATGACATGTTTTTCTGATCTACAGAAATTACTGTGGAAAAAAAAAATGCTGACATAGTCTTGATACTTGAACCAATGGATATAACGTACACGCAACTTTGGTAAAAGTTTCCAGCTAGGCAAAAACAAACAACTCCCCCAAAAAAAACATACATTTTCCTTCCAGCTTCTATACAAACCTGGAATGGAAGTAGGTGTCCTATGGCCTCCTGTCTTTGCTGTTTATCATAGGTACCACACAGTATAATGTGACCATGTCTGCTTGTGCTAGTCTTCCAAACAGATTTCTTCTTCTTCTCCTATTGGAGCGCTATTCCAAATACTTAATTCTCCAGTAGTCAGGAACATCTTTATAATTTCCATCCTAAATGTACTTATGGGAAGTTCATCTTTTACCTTAAATAATTATTTCATTTTTTCACGCTTGCTTCTAACACAGTACCCTTCAGAGAACTCAAAGGTCAGTTTAGCTTTGGTTTCTATTTGATGGGCTAAACAAGTCAAGTTTCTGAACACCCTAGTAGCATTTTTGGCTGAACACATCCAGTTTAAATTGATCTGTCTTGGATTCCAGTGAACAGGACACTTTTCTTCCCATCTTGAGGTTGCTTCTTAATGGCCTTATCTTTGCAACTTCTTCAGGTAAGATTACGTGGAACCTGAAGTCAAGATACGTTAGATCGATTGCATTGCTTTTGACTACAAACTGTTACACATTTCTTACCAAAGAAAGGTCTAGCAAATGAGTCTAGCACAATCTACCCTTTGTAGTATTATACTTCCTTTTCATATGGTTTTCCTCTTACATCTCCAAGTATTCTTTCCTTTCTATTATTTGAAATGTCTCCCATATTACTGAGGCAGCAATGCACAGTAAATTAAATCAGATGTATGATGAAACGAGCTCAGTAAATCATAATTGTCATATAGATCAAGATGTAGCTTCTTAAGTCCAAATTGCTAATATTGATCACATACCAAAAAGAACAAAACTGGGCTTCTGGTAGTACACTATGTCAGTCCATGGCACTAGTACAAAAAGACAAAGTCTGTGTAATACCTAACTGCATTTAGCGATACATTTATTAGGCTCTGTCACAAACACTAGTTACGTATTCGATGAACAGTTCCATCGATCTGAGCTCTATGGTAGCAAAGAGACCACAAATAAATAAAAGGCAACCCACGTACAGATCCCTTGGGACAAGGCTTAAATAGAGCCAATCTATTATGCTGGCTAGCTAGGGACTCATTACAGAATTCACCGCTCTTTGTCTTTGGAAAGGCCAGAATCCATCTAGAGAGAAAAGCCCTTCAGCCCTCAGGATCCCAGCAAAAGATTAGAGTCTCTTTTTAATCATTCAGCAGTCCTGTTTCATCCCCATTGCAGAAAAGATTACGCCAAGGCCCATTGTTTCCTATCCTGAGGCAGGCTGGGATCTTGTCTGAGAGGAGAGAATTTTTAAGTGCTTGCAGCCCCGCTAAGTACCATGCAAGATAGGCAGGAACTACTCCTCTGCTCTTAAAAGCCAGATTTCCAGGTACAATTATCCCAGACAGAACTGGAATTTGGAGGGTCTGTCGAGGTATGGGACAGAGCGAGGCACAAAGGCTGCCTGTCCCCACTGCCCTGGCCCTACATGGGGCTGGACACAAGGAAGCTCCTTTCCGTGCGTCCTCCCCAGCGACACAACCACTGTGCTCTGCGTGTGATGGTTTTCCACTGGCATCCTGCTTCCATGTCGTCTCCAAACATGAGAAATTCGGCACAGGCCTGTTAAACCATCCTTGCCTACAGAGCTGCTGTCCAAAATTGCCTTGTAACTTAGCAACTAACTTGCTACCTGCTATCACTCACAGGCCTTCTTTAACATTACCATTTCTTGAGATTTTTCATTTCAATACGTGTATGTATTCCAAGTATTTCCCCCCCTTGGTTGCAGTGCTTCCAGAAGAAACTCACTATTTTTTTTTTTTCCTTCTCTCTCTCCTGTCTGTAATCTCTCTACAGTAATTCCTTCTCATGAGCATCGCTATGGCTCGTTCTGATTTGGATGCATCACCACACCACCCAGTCCACCTGTTACTTCAGTAAGAATAATTAGCAAGGGGCAATTATCCTTTGGTAATTTACAATCAGGCCCCAAACACAGCACATTAGAACAACATACATAAGAGATTTAAAAATATATATATCCTCCACCCTTCATATTGTAGCTATGATTTTCACACCAAGCCTAATGCAGCTTATATAAAATTTCACATATTTGCAGCAAAATGCTTCATCCCATGACAACAGAAAAGCACACAAGGTAAACCTCCATTTTCTGGACTAAGCACGCCACTACCAGCCGTTCAAGGAACACGCAGACACACATACTGCAAAAGGGAGTTGTTAAAGAAGACTCTCTTGCTGGGTTTTGTCGAAGAGCAAAGAGGGTTAACCTTTATTTACAGTCTGAAGGAATTGGCTTTGCTTATGTTTTCTTTCACTGTTGCTACAGTCTTATCTACTCAGTATCTTAGATATTTATACAATACACTGACTTCCAGCACCTTGCAATTGTTTTTCCCCTCTACTGGTACCTGTTTGTACATGATCCTGTGGCTTGTTTTATTCACAGATATTTGAGTACCTCAGGGTCTTGTGGTTCTGCTGCACGTGGTGATGTACTAACAGTTTACAGAAATATTTAAATTGCTACTTGAAAGACAATTTGTACAAAACTTAAGCATCAATCAGGAGACTGATCATGAAACCTTAATATAAACACGTCTTTGACTTCAATGAACAGGCGAAGGCTTGCAAGAGAGCCTTTGGTCATATTTTAATGCATTGAACGTTTTTGTTAAGAAACACATTAAATCCCTCATTAAGAAAAAACTGAAAACCAACCCTTCCCTCATCCAAATGCCTCTACAACCTTAGGGCAAAAGAAGAACTTGAAAACAATGTTGAAAGTACAAACAGCAAATAAAAGAATCCAAAATACATTAGTTAGATGACATATTGAGCATTTGAAGTTCGGAGCTGCAAAGAAAAATAAGCTAGGAGTGCCCAAGTACAGAGCCATGCATTTAATTTGTTAGGCAACAGCAGAAAAAGAAAATATCTTTTAAAACGCAGGCACTTATGAAAATGGGATGCATGGTTACTGTTAAACATTTACCTTCCACAGTGAGCATATTTTTTGTGTTGTTAGGTGATGACTGCCACAGTTTTCTCTATCAAACAGGATTAGCTCCCTCAGACGTTCCCAACCCCCCGGTTAACTGCACTTTATGAATCATCGCATTTATAACCTGTCAGGCGTGGTCTGATACCTTAGGGCAAAATAGGACCCTGTTTAAATGAGACAAGTCAACTGCTAAATAACTTAATGGAAAATACACTCTTAAACTTTTCTAAAGTCTTGGTGCATTTTTACTGAATGGCCAAAAGAGAGTCATAACCAACTGTAGGCTTTTTTTTGAGAGCAGTGGTCATGGGTATCCCCGACTCAAATTACTAAAAGTTAAACAAGAAGAATAAAGAAAAATGCAGCAATGCATCGACTAGAACACGGCTAGGAGGATTAAAAAAATCAACTCAGAAGCTTCTAAAAAAGCTTGATTTTTGAACAAGGCTCCCTTTTTAAAGGAAACAGTGAAAATAGCTAGATCTGTGCAAGAATTTTCCTATGAAATTCTGTGAGTATGAATCTTACTTTGCGTTTTTCCCTAACTTTCGTAGCATTTAATCTTTTTAAAAGCTTCCTATAATCCAGTACTTCAGAACTGTACTGCAATAAAACACACGGGACAAGGTAACTATGTTAAAGACAAACACTGGACAAATACTCCACAAACAACATCCGCACTAGACATGACAGTGTCACCTGTACATCAACAGTGATTCATTTATTTTGTGCAGGCTCGTGCCTGTAGCTTTACTTAGGCTTTGAAAGCTCACTGAAAAGTTCAGCAGCTCAGACAACAAGGTGGATCAGTGCCCAGGCCCAGCTAGCAGCTGAGGAAATCAAAGGAGCTCTGCGTGTAAATCACAAGGCATTAGAACTGACTTGTTTGAAAGCCATAATATTAAAGATTTATGAAAATCTCCAGCCACACTCTGGATCTGGTTGTGGTAGGGAGTCTTTAAAAGGACCTTCTGAAGCTGCCTTTGTACTTACTTGTTTCTTGCATGAATAGGAGAACTTCGTAAGTATATACTTGGCACACTTTAGCCACAGGAAAATAAATCCTGCGTAAAGACACAAGAATGGTAGCGATGCAAATTGCTCTGGACAAAATCACAATCAAAAGTGGTGTATTTAAGAGTTTCCTATTCACGAGGTAACCTGCATGGCAGACAGTCCTACATAAGTGGACTGCATGATTTCTAACAATGGAGAAGGACCAGAGTGTGCTGGAGATTAAAATACAAGCCGTGAGCTCTACTTTTCACACTGAGAAACCTGTCCTGCTCCCTTCCCACACCCTGCCAAGATAACTATTACTCATACTATTGGTTCTAAGACAAACTCTGGAGGCCTGTACACAAGCTTGTTTTGATCAAATGCAATTGCCTGCTGTTAAGTGTGCTGTTATATTTATGTACGATGCAGCTCTGTTTAAAGTTATCAGGACATGTGCCACTTAACAGTTAAAAAAATTAAGAAATACACCTTTCTTTTATCTCACTACATTTTTACTCAGGCAGCAAGAAGAAACTATTCACAAGGCTTGAATCAAGCTGATATAATTCAGAATACAACAGGGCACCGAGTGAACTTCTAAGAGTTTGATAGGGTGCATAATGGAACAGCACAGGGAGGCAGGGCATTTGAAACGTTGCAACACATTCATGCTCATAACTACAGGCATAAACATTGGCCCAGGACTGCTATTTGCATCAATACTTTATTACTCATTTCCAGTTTTTGATAACAGTTAGGTATCCTCCCAAGAAAACTGCTATCTTTTCTTGGAATGGACAGAATTCAAAGGAATGCTATGCAAACACTGTTATCTTCCCTCTATGATCTTTATCTAGGTAAAAAATTGCACGTTAAGGATTACGGGAAAGTGTTCTGACCTAGAATTTAAGTGTAAAAGAAAGCATCAACACTATTGCTTTAAAACATGTGCTATCAGGGTTAACAAATAAATAACTAAATCAATCACATTTTAAGCCAAAGGAAGCTTCCTAACAAAGACATGGCGGGTTCTCCATCTCCAGTAGTGTATATATTTGCTTCTGATTAAAGCGAACCCCAATATTCCAGGCACAGTTGATTGCAAATTAACTTGTTATTTATGGGCTAAACAAGTTAATTACTCAAGCAGTGAGCTTTATTCTTAAACAAACGATAACAAAAAAAGACAATCCAAAACTAAAAAGCCCATCAATTCAAAGAGAAAGCTAGAGGAATAGTAATTTAAAGGAAGGTGCTGTCAAACTAATCAGTAAATAACTTCTGCATACAGCTTTTCCCAATACACTTTTTTTTTTTTTTTTTAAATAATTTTACAGTTACTTATTTTTTGAAAAAGAGGTTTTACATGGCAGTTTTGTAAAACAGTGAATTTTATTCCACAGTTTTGATCATTTTCAAAATCATAATAAAGATAATCCACTCGAGTCCTGGAAACTCGGTGGAAGACGCAAAAGCAAGATTTGCTCATGCCTTGCAACTAGTAGTTCAAAGGAACGAGTCACAGGAATTCAGCTAACTGCAGAAAACAGAACACAACAAAAGCAAGGGAACAGTTTTCATGTGCCAGGTCTATAGATAGCAGCAAGGGTATGAAGAAAAACGAAAAGCCATTTTTCACTTAGGTAGTAAGTGTAAGTCAAAACACATAGGAGGCAGGTAACAGTATGCTGTCTTTAAAGTGAATAGGAGTTGTAAATAAGTGCAAGGAGGTAGAATTTCACATTTATGAAGAGTTCAGAAGTTCATGAAGAGTTTCATTCCAGAAGTTTATGAAGAGTTCACTACCAGAATAAGACTTATAAAAGAAGCATTGGAATTAGTATCCAAAACACTCGTGTGTAGAAAAAAACACAAAACAGACTTCATACCTATATTAAAAATAAGTCTTTATTTGTCAGCTCATGTTTTTATGAATAACTCTTCAATATTCTGGGAAATGAATGATGCAATCAGCACCTCCAATAGAGGGAGGGCTAAACAGCATGTGATTTAACAGTAATAAATGTCAGTAACAGTGTAGTGAAAGTAAACACCGCAGTTAATACCAGTAAATTGGAGATGGCTCCCTCACAGGTTTTTACTGAAAACAAGAGGTAAAGCAACACAGACAAGCAGTTAAATTCCATATGTTCTCATTAACATATTACAAATAAATACAGTTTCGTAAGACCTCTGTATCTCTTTGCTCTACAAAACACAAGGAAACTTTAGGATCAACTTCAGGTTTTTAAACAGTGTTTTTCACATTTTTTGAAAATCTTTGAAAATCAAAATCTGAAATCAGAGAACCAAGAAGTATTTCTGTATATCTAATTTCTTCTGATACTAAACATTACAAAGCACGGTGCAGAAAAAGTCTTACAGAAAAAAAAAAAAAAAAGGAAGAGTACCAACTTCAGTCTTACAGTTAATTCAGTGATCATTTGACACTCACTGTTGCTTTCCAAGAGATATTTAGCAGTACCCTGATGTATTTGCTTCCCACCTGTATCAAAAGGTTTTTGTTGGTGGTGGTGTTTGTTTGTTTGTTTTTTAAGTTTAAACACTTCTTTGAAAGAAAATCCATCCATTCATTTTCAAGTGTAAATTCTACCTTTTGGAACTCCAATAAATGTGATTCATGTGTTAGAACAATTGCTAAATTAGCTTTCAAATCAGAGGAAGAAATCAGATTTTCCATTTATACATATAACAGTAGCAAACTTTTACATCACTTAGTCTTTATAGGCTAGGAAATTATTATTTTCTTTTTTTTCCTTAACAACATATTAATGTCATTGCTAGTTTGAAACTCTCCAAAAAGTGCTATTTTTTCTGACTTTGCTAATTAAGAATTACTTAAGCAACTATTTATGTTCAGGCATACAGGTAAAGCTGTACTGATTACACAGACACTATTCCGTGAAGATAAGAATCAAGATATTCCTAAAATTAAGTTATAGCTTCTCTATTTGAAAATATGTCAAGTCCCATACAAAAAAAATATTGTTCTGTTTTTTTTTTTTCCTTTTTTATTTTCTTTTTAAACAAAAAAGTGAAGATCTGGAATATATATTAATTCAATTTAGAGAGGCTGTTAAGTTAGCACAAGGAAAACTATTACTGTGAAATAACCATCTATACTGACTTTTCTTTCCTTTCCAGTGTTACAGTGGCTGTTGACTTTGCTAATTCTTAGCTTTAACAGTCTCAGTAACAGTGAACTACTTTAAAAAAAAAATCAAAAGATTGCAAATTCATTTAAGAAGTTGCATTAATAATGAAAACTCAGCATAACTCTACGAAATATCCAAAATTCTTTATTTCAGGCCAGTATAGTATTGTTACAGGCATCCATCTCTTCCTCCTCTCTCACATACAAAGTTGGCACTCCCAACCACCAAGAAAGTTAAATAGTACCTTAAATGGTTACTACTGTACAGGCACAAAGTAGCCAAACAGCTTTACTTTCAAAAAGCAAAGCCATGATTGTGCTCTACCAGCATTTGTTACTAGTGCACGCTGCTCTCCTCTCCTAAGAGGTAAGATTAGGAAATTTCTCTTAATGGAAGGAGTACAGATGACAGCCCTGTTAATAAACCTGTTGTTTCATCAGTATAGGAAGGATGTACGTATCTGGATATACTAGACACTTTCTTTCATAGCTTTTAGTTGCATTTATTAGTACACATGGGCTTGTGCAGAATGGGATTAAATATCCTTTCAGTCTTCATTACTGCTTTCATCATTATAATCACTACCAAAGTTCCACATTTGAAGAACCACATTTTTTTTTTCCTGAAATAAAACAAGAAAAGCAAATAAAAACCAGAGCATTGCAGCTCTCTCACATATGACGGTGCTTCAACCACCAGCTAAAAATCTTCTCCCTGTCTAGTAGCATCAATGCCTTTCCATAAAGGAAGCAGCACCAGAGACAGTTTGTATCATTTAACCATAAAAACAACACTAGTGTATTTTACTGCATTTCAAACTTCCAGTTACAGTGGTTAACAGCATATGGAATGAGTATCAGATTTTTAATATGTACCAAAGGCAAATTAGTAAAAACAAGTAAACAAACAAACCACTCTACAAATATATTACAAACAAAACTAGCAGCAAACACTGCTATCCTGAAAGATGATTGATTCGTCATCTGAAAAACAAGCTGATGACTGCATTATTATAAAAATTGCAACACAAATATTTGATCATAACAACTGTATGAACAAGTAAGAAGTAAGCGTGATTCAGTGAACACAAATCCTACTTACACAAGAGTGTCTCCGAGCCACAAAACGTGGTTTCAGTTTTATGTTAGTCATCACAATTCCAGTCCAATACATGTAGTTGACTCTGGTAAGCATGTCTACATAGACAATGGAACACAACTCCTATAGATTCTTCTCTACAGCATGCAGCCCTACACGACTGGTATGAATGCCCGTCTTTATGTGGCACTTTAACAGCAAGGTATACTACAGTTGAGAGTGAAGGGAAACAGCAGAAGTGCTTACACCATGCTTTGATCAGAGGTAACTTTCAAAATATGCACAACATATGTACAATTTGTTCCTAGGCACGTCTTTGGTTACATTCTCAATATAGTCCGCTTCGCAGAAAAATACATAAAACATTCAGGACTTGGTTGGAGTCCAGGCAAAGATAAAATGTCTTTCTTTTTCAGAGAGCAAGGCAGTAGAAGTCCCTTTAAACTGATGCTTTATTATATCCATAAACGATAAAATCCCAGTGCTACTGTAAGGCATGTAAATACTGAACCTGAAAGAAAATAAAAGCAGGAGAGAAAACAGAGACAACTTAGAACACTTCTTCAGAAAACTAAGTATATATCTGGCTACAATATTAAAGGTGTAATCACTACTCCTTCCCCATGTCAGAAAATAAGGTTTTTAACTTAAAAACACAATTTCAAGGCAGAGGGGCACAAAAATGAAAAAGAAGGAAGAAAAAAAGGATGCAGGAAAAATGGTCTGGAAGACTCAAAAAATTGGAATAATGCCTTAGTTGCTTACTTTTCAAACAAAAAAAAAAAAAGATCAATTTGGCAAGTTACAGTTGTAAAATGAAGAACTGAATAATAGGATTATTAAATCACAGTCAAGTATTCACACAAATAAATGCAAACTACTTTAATGAGGCTTATCGATTTGTATCTTTACATTTCTATTGAATGAAATCGGCTTTTGGTTTCTAGATAGACACACAAGATTTTTGCCATTGTCTGCAAACAGTAGCACTTGAAGTAAATTTGTGTTTTATGTATTTAGTTTTGCTTCCATGTGGAATTCTTCACTTTTTTGAATAGGGATAGCAGGGAAAACAATTTCCTCTCATTTTAATAAATTGCCTTTTATTTTACAGTAATGGTTCACTGTAAAAGGATATCCCTGAAGTACAGTACTATGAATAGACATGATTGTCCTTATGATAAAACCTATTGTGACAGAATAATCAAAAAGTCTAAATCAGAAGAATAACTTCTGCTGTTAACTTGTTCATTTAATAGCACTGCATACTCAGCTGAAAAATGTCAAAATATTGAATTTACCTAGAGCAATAATGTACTTTTTCTAACGTACATGCATGAAAAATGAACATTTAAGGAATGTGATAATGAACAATCAAAAAGCCAGAATTGTTCCATTCCATAGATAGAGCTCCAACAAAGAAGCCCTAGAAACACATGCAGCAGGCTGCTTTTATAAATGATGTCAGGCATACATAAACTTTTTGACCCTTACTGACAGCCAGTCTTTTGGATTTCTCTCACACATTACTATTACAGTATAAAGAAAGGAAAAAGCACACAGCCACAGCCTGTGCAAAATGAAGCTGCAAATCATAGAAAACTTTCTCTAAGTTAAGTACACAAATAATCTTGTTGATATCAACTGTGACTACTTCAAGTACGTTACTTGAATTAGGGCCTTCATGAATACAGTCAATTGATAGTTTGCAAAAACGCTGCTAGGCTTAATAGTTTCAACATAGATTCCTTACCTGCCAAATACTTAATATTATCAAGTTTGTGCGATTCAAGCATTGTTTTTAGATCTGCAACTTCTGTGTCTATTTTTCTGTCTGTTTGGGTCAGAGCTCGATCTTGTTGTGCATGCTGGAAAACAAAGCAACGAACTTAAACAACTTGAACAGTTCTGAGTTGATTTAGAAATGTAACCCATTCCTTTAGGTTGCATTTCTGACTTCTCCTTAAATATATGTTAATGAAATTATTTGCATTCAAAGCAAACAAGCTCCTTCCTGGCTTACTATATCCAAGAAACTGAATGATTTGGTGAACTTGGTAAACTTACCTGACTACATGCTTCCTAACATGTAATCTAGAAAAGGGCAGAACTGGATGCCTTCTTTTCTCAGTCTAGCAGCATAATCATTAACTTTAATCTGTCACTTGGCCCACAGATGTTCAAGTCACTGCTCAATTATAATAGCTATTGAGATGTCTAAGAGCCTCTTGTGACAGAAACATACTGGAGCACGAAAATTTATGGATCATTAGAAACACTAAGAATTGGTCTTCTGATGTAAAAAGCATGTCTTCATCTTCCAATGAATTCTACCACTAAACAAGTGATAGACAGACTTCAGAATCTGATTATGACAGAAGACCAAACTTCTGTGAAAAAAATGGGATGGAGTTATTACTCAGAAAAGACTGAGAGACAAGACTTGTGAACTCAGAATAACAGCTGCCATGGTGCTGATATTTTCAAATCAGCACTACTGAAACATTGTCAATCAGTTAATGATTTGTTAATGATTTACTGCCATACTTCTTCCTATGGCTAATTCCCTATGGCACAGAAATAAAACAAAATGAAGACGAAGAGCTTAGTAAAAGCCTCCCCCTGAAATGAAGCCAAATCAGTGTAGTAGTGTCACACTGATCATGGAAAAAATCATTGATTTCAGAAGAACTAATGTAAAATTCTCTCTAGAGAAAATACTACATGCATGAAGTTTCAAAACAAAGTGACCACTGAACAGTTTATATAGACACAGAGGAAATCTAATAGTATATATGAAAACCTTTTTATTCTGTAGACACTTCAGTCAGCTGTACTAATATGGAAACATATGGGTAAATAATAAATCTCAATGACATTTTGTACATGAAAGTATCTAAGCACATGAGCAACTTCACAAAGAATACCTCGTCTATAACATGAGTATACAAAGCTTCGTTATATGATTAGCTACCGAGTTCTTACCAATTCCACTATTTCTGTCCTCATTTCAAGTAGTTTTCTTTCATTGAGTGAATACTGGAAAGGGGAAAAAAGAAAAAAAAATAAACATGATATTGTCTTTAAACCTTTTACCCACATTTAAATGTGTACTTTGTTTCCAAGTTCTGTAAAAAAAAATGGATCCGAAAAAGAATGTTGTCTGACAACACTTGAGAAAGAGTATTGTAGGATGACTGCTGTCCTTTAGAAAGCAGAATTCAGACAGGTTTTCAACCTCTGTTCTGAACTGCAAAGTGCAACAAGTCCAAGACAATCACCATCTGCAACAATGATATACATTAATAATGGCAGAAAAGTTAGCAGATTTACATTTCTGACAAAAAACGATGATTCTAAAGAACAACTCTGGAACAGTTAACTAACCCACCGAGCACACAAACACCAAGAAGTTATACATCATCCGCTTTCTTCAGCAAGGGGCGTACAATTTTTAAATGATCATGGCAAACTCAGCTATCAGAGATGTTTCACCAGCATTATGGGTGTTCACCATTTGAAACGGTAGAACAATACATAAGGAACAACGTTAAAATGCTGTATTTGGTAAATACAGATCACTTATCCCATGTTAAGCCATTTGTTTGTGGAACATCAGAAGCTGTGGCTTATTTGTAAGCTATGGTTACTTGGATTCAAGAAAAGGTAAAACCAGATTAAAGAAGCATACCTTTAAGGCAGGGTACCTTTCTTACTCACGATCAGGCATGATTTGACACATGTAATGGTTCCTATCCACTACTGGAGCAATTTTAATTATTCATAGGACAGCTGCTAAACCACCAGTCTACAGTGCAGAGTATTAAGGTCATCGGGCTCCCATCTCAGAACGCTCAGTTACACAACAATAACCTCATCTGTTGACATTCCCACGTGGAAAGTCACTTTATTTTTCCTCCAGTCTGGAAGCTTATTTCACTTTAATATTAAACTCAGATTAATCTATGCCTCAGCACTGAAAAAAATCTCTCCTTAAATATCTAGAGCAATATTTGGACTTTTGACTGATCTAAAGATCAAGAAATAGCACAAGGCTAAAAATGTGGAAAAAGAGAGACAAATAATAGCATGTCTACAGTTCATGAAACATTTTTTTCTAAATTCTACAAATTGAAGACAAGGACAAGAAAAAAACAGAAATGTATATTTATCTAAAATGTCTAAAAGTGGTAAGATGGCAAACCTTATAAAAGAATGATTTAAAATCAGGTTTGAAATAAAATTTCATGTAAGAACAATGCCTCATTGTTCTTACATAATAAACTGATCATCACTATCAAAATATTAGTATGTTTAAAATAAACTGTAATGGATTGAAATAATTTCTGTTTACATAGATGTTGTTGGACAAACAGACTTCTTTTTTAGAATAATTTAAATCCTGCAACCTTCTTTCTTGATGTCCGTATTCGTTCAAATTTGCCTTGGGGCTAGAGCTCCCTAGGTCAAACACAGGGATTTCAAATTTCACGTTAAGAAAGTGAAATACCCCCTTTTCCTACGAAGAATCAACACAAATCTGTAATAACACAAGTACAGAAAGAGGAAAGGCAAGGTTAACCCCACCCTGAAATTAAACAGGGAGATTTCCCCTTAAGTCCACATGTTTTTCCACAGTGCAAAGAAAATTCAGTTTTGTCAGATGCATCTTGATATTTTTAAACAGCCAGCTTAGAGGCATTGTGATGCATGAACAATATGAATATAAATAGAAATCTGTACTGTACTTCAAATTTCTAAATTGCATCTATATCATCGCAGATATAAATCCGGCCACAAGCAGATGTGCATTAAGCAACAAAGAATTCACTAGGAAATGTAAAGTGGAGCTAACTTATTCAGATAAAGCATTTAGAGTTCAAAACATTAAAAATGGCTGACATCAGTGTTGACAAATTAAGATACTCTCCTTCAGCATTTAGTCCAAGCAGAACTGAAGCATAAGAACTTTTTACTTAAAGTACGTAAGGTTAAATCAATATAAACTTAGGACGTTTCTCTTCTGAATAATATTTCTGTAAGAATGGACAGTAAGCTTCAATAACCTGAGTCTTATTCTCACAAAGATAGACATTCAGTCGCCAGGTTAGCATCCAAGTAAATATTATGATGATGCTCTACTACAGAAAATACTTGATTATGTTCTTCTCCCCAGCTCAGCATATATGGTACAACCTGCTCCTTATCTGTCTGCATTTTTCCTTTTCTGTTCATGCGTGACAAAGCTGGCAATTAAAGTAGGGGAGTGTTGGGAGTAAAGAGTAGTTTTGACAGAAAGTATGAAACCGTAGTTGCATGACAGACTAAGTTAATCTACTTTATTAACAGAAAATTCACAGCTGCAAGCCTTGCTTTTCCTGGGAGGCAGTTAAAGTGATGCAGTGTTATAAGCAACGAAGTCCAGATTTCGGGGTTCTACACAAATACACAAGGAAATGTTGGTACCTAATTCATCACCAGTGAAACGTATTTAAATAGTTTTTTTGAAGCACCAAAAATTGCGTTTGATATGAAGTTGTTTAAAAAAGAAAAACAGCAAACAATCACCAGCATAAAATATTAATCTTTAAAAGTGGACTTTATTTGCTCAAATTGTATTTTATTCAAGCATATAACAGGGATAACAGGCTGCTAGTCATTATACTCAATCACCGACTCAACTGTTACCTGAACTTATCACTGTGAATTACTTCAAGAGGCACACGCAAGAGTTAGATGACTTGTACTTTAACAGTTCTTATTGCCTGGACTGCAGATATTACTTCATTATGCACTTGTGATAATACGACTGAATAAGAAATACCATTTGTAGTAAAGTGCCACTGAAAAATCTTTCAATTTAGATGATTTGATTTGAGATCCTAAAAGCTATTCACGAGATCTACGGGAACAGATTTCTATTTAGAGTGCTATATATAGTGCAAAAAATGTATCTTCTAGTTCTTCATCTAAGTTACTCTAATTAAAGAGGATGTAAATTCAGCTCTACCAGATATTTCAAAGTTTAAAAGCACCCAAATCTTTAAAACAACCCTAATCAGTACCAGATACAATAAAAATCAATCCCAACGATTTTCACAATAGGTAATGCCTGACAAACTAGCCACACTAAATTCTCTAGCTATAGGGACATAATACATCTTCAGTGATGACAAGTTTAATGAAATGTGGACGCTTAATTCAGTGTGAAAACAGAGCTAGACTAACAACATGAAAAATCTTCAGGTGGCTAGTCAGCATATTTAAATGCAATCATCTATAGTAATAATACAGATATAAAATCTAAAATGAACAATACCACAGATCAATATGAAAATGATACTCCTACCCAAATTAGGAGATTATTCAATGTTTGGATGTTTCCAGAAGAATGCAAACAAAACTTACCAATTCTTTTACTCTGCTCTTTTCTAGGTTTAGGTTCAACTTGTTATCTGCACGCACTTTGGTAATTTCATCCTAATGGGAAAAAATTGATTAAGTAGTGAGCATGAATTTCTATTTATTCATGAGCATAAGAAGTTAGACAAATATATTGTGCCTTTCCTTAATTAGAGAGCAGATTGATTCCCAAGACACATAGTGTGCATCTTTTTCCAAAGTACAAATGTTCCAACCTTTCCCCATGGAAATACTCATGTTCTGTAGTATGAATTCATTCTCACTGGAATGAGTCAAAAACTAAACTGCTTTTACACCAAAACACTGAAAACAGCAGCTGATTGAGAGCACATCCTTCTACAAGTGTTAGGAATGTGTCATATCCCACGACTCACTGATTTCAGAAATCCATGCCTAGGAACACTTGTAAGATGGACTTCTGTGAAGGAATTTTGATGCTCAAGATAACGTTAAAAGCAGTTTCCAACATTACAATTTTGAAGAAAATCTGTTTCTAAAGACTACCTAGGGCTTTCAGAGAAAAAAGCTACAGGTATCTTAGAACTCAGAAAATGTTTATTATATTTTAAATTTCTATCTTTTTAAACTACCACTAAATTATGTACTTCACTTCATGGATAGCTCCAAGTGATTCCCATTTCTTGCAGTGACAGCTGCCATTTTAATGCAACCTCCCAGCAGGAATTCCAGCCAGCTGACAATTTGTCATGAGGCAAACCGCTGATCTAATGAATGTGTGGGAGAAGCAAGAGTTTGATGACGCTCTGGGATATTCTACAGTTTAAAAACAAGCAAGCATCTCTCAAGTAGACCAATGTCAGCTAGTCAAGACTTCATTAAATCAGTATGAACAATAATTACACTCAGTTTCTATGCTAGAATTTTTGAACTTTAACTGTGTTGTAATTAGATGTCATTACAGCATGTGTTACAATTTAATGACATTGAAAAGTCCGAAATATTTTTTTCCTTTATCCTTTACTATATTGTGTCGTTCTGTCTTTCAGATGAAAAAGTATGAGCAAATGTAATTATTGCAAGGGCAAATCATTTCATATTTACAGATAAAAGCTAAATTTAAGATATCTTGCTTTAAAAAAAAGATGACTCAGATCCTCCATATTCTACCAGTGAATATACTAACTCATTTTATTTTTTTTCCTTGCACAGAAATAAATTACAAGTCAAAAAACAGATGCTGACCATTTTAAAAAATGGTATTCTGAAAGCCTGGATGCATTAAGCACATCACTGCATAATATAAAACACGTGAGACTAGCCCTGGAAAATTTATGTTAACATAGCAAAGAAGAATTGAAGATAATAAGGAAGAAATGACAAGGAGGGCACTAGGCTGAACCTGACTACATTGTCAGCTAAAATGACAATATTCTGACAGTTTCACTGGCAAATCCTATGGTAGGAAGGGTGCTCCATCTTCCCAGGTATGAAGGCTATCACAACAAGAAACAGCACTTCTGAAGTAAGAAGACCACATTCCCAATGAATGGTTAAGAGTTACCCAGTTTCCAATCTTGGTGCTTCTTGCAAGAATTTTTTCTTTCTGTGTAAAAACTGCTTATGACTACACATTCATCTAAGTTATAGGTTTTGAGACGATCTTGATTTTGATGGTAGAAAGCTATTTGGAATGTTACCCGGGAGAGGCAAACAAAGAACAGAGAGACAGCATTAATCTTTAACTCTAGTAAGAATAAGAATCTGTGGATAATTACTAATTAAGTTTCCTCCAAAGAGTCTGTTTTCTTGATAAGGTCATTTGTTCACAAACAAATGGGGCCAAACGTAATGGTCCCAAACTTAGAGGCTTAAAGAAGCCATTTAAAAATGATTTAAGTTCTGAACAGCTAACAGATAAATCTCCAGGAAAAGAGAAATACTATAGCCAATTAGTAAGTGCTGTAATTTTGAAAGTATGTTGCATTTTGAATATGATAAGCAATCCTAAATACAGGACATCATTCAGCCTTAATCATGACATGGGAACTACCTATTTTCTGAGCCTGAGTTAAAGAAAAAGAAGAAAAAGTCTTAAGGTAATTAAAGAAAAAGTCTTCAGGTAATTTTTTCCTTCACCACTTAGTGATGAATTGCTTACAGTTGTCAACATTAATTAAGTATGCATGAAATTGACTTTGCTGCAGCCCATACTGTACCATCAATTTGTGTTTCAGTATCCTATATATCACAGCAATCAAGCACAAATTTTAGAATAAAATCATAAGAGCAACAATTATTTTTAAAGCAAATTAGATAGGTGTTAATTCTTAATTATATTGGTAGAGTATCTTACCATGACTTGCTTCTTTATCTGCTGGAGTTCAAGTTTTATTTTCTGGGAGAGAAGAAAAAAGTATAGTTTATTATTGTATACAAATCACCACAATCTAGAAATACTAATGAATGTGCACTATAAGTAGCAAAAACTTAAGTAGCAAAAATCCATCATGTGAAAAGGAAGGCAGAATGAACATGGCTTTACTATCTATATCCTCAGTACCTGTATAGATATATCCACACATACACAGATGCACAGTCACTTAGCACTACACATTTCCAACCAGCACAGGAGTTTTAGTAAGAGCAAACACAGCCAAAGGTAAATGATTATTCCCCCATATTTAGCATTTTTGAGTCTGCATCGAGCTGTGTCCAGCCTTAGGCTCTCCCTGGTACAAGACAGATGTTGACATGCTGGAGCAAGATGAGCTGAGAGCCACCAAGATGATGGGAGGCTGGAGCACGCAAAGTAGGGATGGACAGCAGAGAGAGAGAGGGGTTTGTTCAGCCTCAAGATGAGGCAGCTACATGACAATCATACTGCAGCCATCAACTCCCTCATGGTCTCTGGAAGTCCCTTCCAACCCAGATTATTCTATCACTTTCTTTCTTTCAAAAGACATATGAAATAGGAATACTTCTAGTTGTAGTGGATTATCTATTTTGTTTCCTTCAATTGTGCAAGAACTAGCAACCTGCAAGGATCTACAAGGATCCCTTTAACCTATGTTGTTCTGTGTCTGTTCAGTTAGCTATATCTATGAGCTGATGAAATAACACGTGACCCGACTCTCTTCTTGCCGTATATTCTCACTGTACTTTCTTTTTGGCTAAATATAGTCAAAACATAAGATCATGTTACAGAGTTTTTAAAAAAAAAAAAGATCACACAATCCCAGAAATACTGAACTGGGATTGGACCTCTGGAGGCCATCCTGTCTCAAAGTTCAAAGCAGGGACAACTAGAGCAGGCTGCTCAAGGGCACATCCAGCTGGGTTTTGATTATCTCCAGGACAGGGACTTCACAGCCTCCCCAGGTATCCTATTTCAGTGTTCAACCAGCCGTGCAGTAAAAAAGGTTTTTCTTATGTTCAAATGGAATTTCCTGCATTTCCATCTGGGTCAATTATCTATTTTTCTGTCACTGGACACCAGTGGAAAGAGCGTCTCAATCTTCACTATACCTTCCTCTCAAGTATTTTTACACAGTGATGAGACCCTACTTTTTTTCTAAGCTAAACGTTCCCAGCTGTGGCAGCTATTTCCCCAGACTGTCGTGTTGCCATCTGGAGGGACATCAACAGTCTGGTGGGTCAGCCACTCCTCACAGCCTTCCTTGTAGCACCTGCAAACTTGACACGGGTGTGCTCTGCCCCTTCACGAGGTCATCAATGGAGGTGTTTAACCATATTAGCACCCAAGTAGACCTCCTGGGTACAAAACATCATTAGAAAAAATAAGCAAGCGCTAGAATTCCAAGATACTGATTTTTACCTCATTTTCTGAACGGAGTGCTGAAAATTCACTTTTTTCCAAAATAATCATGTCCTTTTTCACCGCGCCAATATGGGACATTACTTGCTGAAGAGCGATCTCCTTTAAAAGAAGGAAGAAAAGCCTCAGAACATACAACCACAATGCTTTTTCTCATATGTACACACAAACACAATAGGGTATTCAGGTACTCTAAAATTTTTAACCCTGAAACTTTAGAAATTATCTCAGTTTCAAAAGGCAAGATAAATTAAGCACGAGTGACAGAATAAGCGAGTTATGCTCAAATGTTAGTAACGTTTGAAAAACAAAATCAGCAGGGCTAACATGGATCAAAATAGTTCAATTAATAACCTAGAAAATAGTTTCTTCCAAGTATTCAAATTCTTAAGCTAGAAAGGGCATTAGGGACAGAGGAGATGTCCATGTGCTAAATGAGGAAAGCTGACTTTCAGGCCGAGACTCCCCAGTGCAACCACACTCTTCCGTAATTGCCCTCTGTTCCACCTCCCCAGCATGAAGGCTCTCTCTACTCAGCTAAGTAAAATCATGCACTATATTCATGCTTCTAAATGCTCTTCTCAGTCTTTTATATCAAATTGACAGAAGAAATACAAGCATCCTGCACATCTTTAGAAGATGGGAATGTCTGTAGACATGGTTCTAGATCCTACACTATCCACATGCAAACAGGGACTCCCTTTTCTTCTCTAAATATCCACCCTCTAAAAAGTAGGCCCTTGCTTTTGATTCTGGACTAACACCGTTAAAAATCTGACAGTGCACTCGAACTTCACTTTTGTCAGGTAATGCTATTTTGATTTACAGCATAGTATTTCTAAGTGACATCTGGAGACGCTTCACTAGGCTACCTGACTACAGCACTTGAAAAAAATGATGGGTCAGTATGCTGGATTTATCACAAAAAGTCTACAGAAAGAATACTGCCATGGCCGCCTCCTCTCTTATTCCTGACGCGTCTTGCGTTCATTCTCTCCCCTCTTGACTGAAACCAGTAAAACAGAGAACAGCTTCTTCCATATTCTGTCTCTTCCTCATCTCTCTACACACACAGATATCTATTATGAAGGCCTTTAATGCTTCAGCTTTTACATATCCAACTTTGGGCTAACAGCAACAACTACATCTGCAGTTTTTCAAACCCTCTTCCAATTCTTCATTCTCTAGTGGCATAAGCCCTTATGCATTCAGACTCTAACAAACTACAGGTTTATCATGTTACCCAGGACTCAGGGCAACGCATGCACTTCACGAGCATGCCACACAAACTTGCACATTTTAACCTTAATGTCAGAAAGTCACCCGAGGGTCACATCTAGCACATTCTCAGAAAACGTCTGTCATCAGCAGCAACTTCTAATTCATCACAAAACAAAGGAAAACACTTCTGCTTTCATTCCAAAAAGTTGGGAATAGGAGGAGGTAGAGACGCAGTGACTGTTTATTGTAAAACACAACCAAGGGGGGGGAAGGTTCCCTTTAACATCGTATTTTCTGATCTGCTGTGGAACAAATTCAGTGCAGGAAGAAGAAGTGCTTTCACATCTGCTTTGCCTGGAATCTAAGAGCTAGAAAAGATGGGCTGAAGCCTCCCTAGATGGAAGGTGGTGCAGAACCTACTTCTTAAAGAGACAGCCCAGTGCCGAGGCTATTATACTACACAGACAGCAGCTGCAGTTTTCTCTTGTTTAAGATGATGACCCAGTCACTATGAAATGAGTTAAGAGTCTATGTTTGGAAAGTGACTTGGTGCTGTGAATCCCAGCCTCACAGAGAAGCCTAAGAGGTGGTATTTTAGCTATGGTGCTTGTCAGCATGGTCCACTTGACTACCTTACATGTCAGGGAATTCCTGTCAGGTAAAACCACCATTCCCTCAATGCTAACAGTTCAGTTTGGGTCTATGCAATTTTCTGGTAGCCAGGGAGGATCTCTGTAGATACTCAGCATTATCGTTCTATTTCCAAGCAAGTTTTCTTCACTTCCACCAAGATGTATATGTGCTGGGTGAGTTTAGAAGATACCACAAACAATGTATGCAAAGGAAACGGACAGCTTCCAATGGCAGCCTCTAAAATAGACCGTTCCTATATGTTACCAGTATATAAAATTATACCAACACTAAAAAACAAAATAAAGAAACAACTCAATTCTAATACAATATGAATATCATTATGACAGAAAGATAAATCAAAAAAGACCACATAACCAGGTGGTAAATTACAGGGGAAATCTTTACGTTGTTGCTATAAATCTAGACAAGAATATATATAGTAGCCATAACTATTCAAATCCACACACTGAGTACCTCCTATGTCTGTGTAAAACCCTTCTCAGTAATTCTATTTCAGGTTACAATAAGGCTGAAAACAAAAAACTATCTGTGGATTGTGCACCAACTCACAGTTCCTGAATTTCAAGGTCCATCACAACACTCCAGTAAGCGTTTGTGAAATTCAAGACAAAACTCAATAGTTAATACAGGTATTTGTTCTTCACTTTCAAATTTTTAAAACACAGCATCTAACAGTGAATAATATAGCAACATGTGTTTCATTAGCAGACATGCTAGATTTCAGTTGACTTTAACCCCACAGCTTCGAGCCGACCTGCTGTACTTTGGTCACCATGTCCTTGTAAATCATATCCAGGTTGGTGTTCATGATTTTCACTAATGCAGATACGATCACCTCCGACTGCTGAGTAGTGAACCCTGAGCAAGACAAAATTAGCAACATTCAGATACCAACATTTGGACAGCTTATAAAATACCATCTTCTAATACTCATAATGAGATTTAAATAAAAAGTCAGCTATAAAAAAGACCGTACTTCTCTCCATATAGCACTAGCAAAAGAACACAGCCAGGCAGTAGACCCCATCTCCTCCACCCCAAAATGACACCCGTGACATTGTATAGCTACTTCTGTAGTACAGCACCATTATAGCACCATTACAATATCGGCAAAAGAAGTGCTGAAAGTTTTTCTGGAAATATTATGCAACGTCATCTCTCACGTGGTTATTTCTATCAACAAGAATCCTGACCTTCAGAAGCAGATACCTACTTTTAGTACACCCTAAGTATACCAGTGGAGATATGCAAATCCCAGCAATTCAGTGATTTTAGTCCTATCAGCCTCTGAGTCAACATGAAAAAGCCCTTTAAACTGAGTATGTAGTGAACTACTGTAAAACATAGTCCCTAAAAATACTCTCAACTTTTCTACTTTCAAAACATAGGAGAAAGTGTCATGAACAAGATTTAATAATTATGGAGAGCGCGTGATTGTTTCAAATATGTAGCAGGTTAGTGTCAGAAAGCAGAGATAAGGTCTGAAAGCAAGTTCCTTTCAATCGCTGAGCTGAATTAATCATTTGCCATTGCTAGAAATGGACAGCCCTCCTCACCCTATTCTTTCCCCTCCTCCTGCCACTTTGTATGTGTCTTGGTGCTCACACAACTGGTCTGTGAGCTCATTAAAGTAATGTCTCGGAATACTAATCAAGCAAAGAACTGCATACTTTCCTAAGAATGAGGCTGGCACACATAAAGAGATGCAATCACACATTAGGGGGAAAGGGTCTGGGACCTCTCCCGAAAAGCGAGCTATTAAAAATCAGTTCAGCTGGGCTGACCTTCCCCACCTCAGTAACATCATAATGAAACGAAAATTAATCTATTCCCTTATGTCTTAGTGTAAGAAGAGCTGTATTTCATGGAATATCCTTACACTCCACCCCAAAAGCTGCATTTTTTTGGGCAGCCTGTTTCCAATCCTATTACAACACGTTGTTGTGCCTTACTGCGGTTTAGGGGGGCAGGCAGCTAGACATCACAAGGCTGCTAGGTGTACCAGGAGGGATGGCGGAGACAACCGGGGTGCCATCCATGTGCTTCGAGGCTCTGTACACTGAAGACGTAGGAACCCAGAAGGTACGGAAGACAACGCCTAAGGCTGAAGCTCTAACGCTACAGGCCAAGGGGAGGCAATTAGCCAGGCTCTGCATAAAGCCCCTTACGGACGATAAGCTGCGTGTCTGGGGCACGTTACCATTCTCTTCCAAGAGGCACACCAGCGCGTGAGTGTCGAAGAAGAGCCTTCTGCTCCCCAGCAGGGAGGCGCTGCCCTTGCCCTGCGAGGCCCCGGGCGCTGAGGTGCTGACACCTGGGGGGAGACAAAACACCAAAAAACCACCTTTTTATGAGGAAACGGCGAACCGCGGGGCGTCCACCCGACTGGGGAGCTCCCTACGAGCATCCTAACGACGCCATGTATTAAGAAACGCACGCCTTTTGACTATCGCGACAGGCTGCGATGTGCTCTAACACCAAACCCGAGAGGTGCTCCCCCCACCTCCCCTTAGCGCCCCCCCCGCCCCCCGCAGCCGAGGGGCGCGCGGCGCTCACGTGACGCGGCGGCGGCGGCACGGTGCGGGAGGGCGCCGCGAGGCCGCAGCACCAGCAGCGCCCGCCTCCCGCCGCTCACGGCCGCCGGGGCCCGGGCCATGCCGCCCGGTGCCGACCGGAGGTGAGGGGGAGGGAGGAAGGGAAGCCGCCGCTACCGGAAAGCCATAGCTGGGCTCCCCGCCGCCTCCCTTCCGCTACGGCCCGCGTCCGCTTCCGTATCCGGGGGTTGGCTCTGTGGTTCACGGCGCGGCGGCGGACAAGAGAGCGGGGCGGGCGGGCGGATCCTGTGCGAGTTGGGGGTGATGGGGACGGACGGAGACAGACAGACAGACATCGCTTATTTTTGTTCATGTTCTGCTTTTAAAGGAAATGTACTTGATATTTGCAGAGAGTTGAAGTGAGAGGAAGTGTGCTCAGACCCCCATCACTCCCCAGTCTGTACTTCCCTCATAGTGAGTTTATTTTCCCTCTGCATGTACTCACCTAAAGCATGCAGCACCTTTGCTTCCTCTTCCCAAAATCAGTGATTGCAGTAAATCAATACATGGATCCAATCGTTGGTGGGTCTCTCTGTAAGTGCGAGGACAGCTGAACCCTGGCAGCACACAACAGAAACTTGCCTAACGGGCATCGTCTCTGCATGGATGCCGCATGTCCAGGGTATGGCATTAGCGTGGCAGTAATTCCTGGCACGTGTGAGTCTGCAGATGGTTGTCTTGATCTTGTCTAGATGGCTGCCTTCAGCCAGCCCATCCAGGATCAAGTCTGCCAGCATGTGCTGGTGCCCATCTTCATCTTCTCTAAGGGGAGCAAAGTCACTACTGCTGTCCACAGAGGTCTTCTGGAGCATGCAACCTTTTCTTCTGATGTCAGGAATCAACTTGGGCAATTTTCCCCATTTCCAGTGTCACCTTCCCTGTTTCAGCCTCCTCAGTGCTGCCCCGTGGAAGTCATTATCTTCTCCTTAGAGGCTATAAATGAAAGATGTGCTGCAGGTTGCACGCTTAGGATCCCGAAATGTTGGTCCTTGCAGGCACGCAGCATTCACTAATCCATGGAGCCACAACCCGCTCCTAGGTTATAACAATGGAATCGGCAAAGAAGGAATGATTTTTAAAAGCGGTGTGATGGAAATGGCAAGGTAATGCTAAGCACAAAATAATGACTAATAATGGTATCTGCTGTGCTTTGGGAGCTGTTCAGGTGAAAATTAGAGGGGAGGGCAAAACGAGCTCAGTGAAGTATCTCTGACTTCAGCTACGGAAAGAAAGCAAATGAAAGAAAGCAACCCTAGGATATAACAAGCATGGTATTTTCAGTAGTGCTATTGCCCCTGCGGTATAGCTGCATTTCAGATACGAATGACAGTGCTGGTCACTGCAGTACAGGAAGGACGAGTTCATATTCACAGTGGTCAGCTCGTGTCAACAGGAGCCTTAAGGGGAGCCAAGGGGCTTTGCTGTCACAGGAGGTTGAAAAGAGATTGACAAGAGGATCTTGTTTCCATCTGTAAACAGAAGAGGAGCATAAAAATAGGCAGAGAAAGGAAAAAACAAACACCACTGCTTATGCAGAAGAACATTACTGGTAAAGGAACATATGGTATAAAGGGGCCATGAATAAATGTAGATTGGAAAACAAAAAAGGATTTTACTCAACAAAACTGTCCTTGTGAAAAGCTTCCCAACAAGAATCAGGAGAGAACAAAAACTGAAATCAGTTTTCATATGGATGTTGCTTATGAAAAGCATTTTATGATGTAGTTACCTACAATTGCAAGAGACAGTCTCCTGTTCCCTTTGCATTAATTTTCCATTGTGGAGGTTTTTCACTTTCCCCTTCAAGCATGTGGCACTAGCCACTGTCGTAGAAAGACTAATGAGCTGAAAGGAGCCCAGGTGCAATCCAAAATAGAATTGAATGGTCCTGTTACTTACTCCAAATATTTTAACACAGTGACTCTGCAGAGTTGAGGGGGATTAACAGCTGTCAGGGGTGATGAATGCCCTGAACGGCTCTTAATTCTAAATGGGAAAAGCGAAAAACTCCCAGGCTAGAAAAGAGAGAGGATCACTGGTGTATGAAAGCTTTCCCATTTTGATGTAATTAAAAGAAAAAATAGCTCTAACATCACTCAAATTAATATGCAAATGTAAATGTGCAGTTTGGGTAATTTCAGTGCTCATAGGCCAGGGATGAGTTTGTCCCAATGGTTTTAAAGCGAAGGTGGCATCCCACATACTGAGAAAGGAAAAAAAACAAACAAACAATATTTTCCCAGCCTGTGGCAGATCATCATTTTAAGTGTTAAAAATCTTTTCCCATTCTTTTCAGTGGATATGTCAGTGAAGTCCTTACTCATTATTTTGTTTCTGTTTTTAGTGGAGAAACCAATGATGAGAGTGTGATTTCTCATGTTACATTTGTTTATGTATGAGAACAGGCATATTATTTATAATGAAGAAACAATAACGCTTCCCAAGAGGAATAATGCTAAAATGATCCTACCCATAGATGGCAGTAACTGCTAATGGTGCTGACTCTCCGCCACTTCAATTCAAAGTCGTAGGACCCGGACAGGGTTTAAAATAATTGACCTGAACTCGCAAGTTGGTAAACAGCCACTTTGGGGGTCTTAAATCGGGGTTGTGCACAGAACTCCTTGCAGAAACCCAGCAGAGTGTCACTGCGTGGAAGCTCTGCCAATTGTCAGAAATAACCCCGCCGTAATTTCCCATTTCTTGGAAGAAGCAGGTATAATATGTGTTCAGGTGCTATGGTAGGCAGCAATAAGAAATCGCATTTATATTAGAATATTAAATCTTGCTGTGTTCACATCAGGCATGCTTTACCCGTAGAATGAGCAGATAAATGCAACCTGTGTTGAAAGCTATCAGAACCAAGTTCCTGGCAGAGGGGATTGGTTTGGGCCAAAACCCCCTCCTCCCAACCTACAAATGACCTCGTGTACCAGATATTGATGCACTCACCACCTTTGTCTAAATCAAGGCAGGAGGAAGCATTCACATGGCAAGAAACAGGTTGCAGCCGTTCCCAACTGCTGCATGCAGGAAGACACAAGTCTGGGAGGAGATTCTCCGTAAGAGTTACTCATTTTCCCTTTCTGTTTACGTGCAAGGAATCATAGAGGTTGCAAACAAGAACTTAATTTCCCTACAAGCCAAGCCGCACTTCTTTTCTAAAGGAGTCCTGCAGTGGGACTGTCAGGAAGGACTTTCCTTGCTGCTTTTCCATCGCTTGTGGACGATCTGGCTCATACTGACAGACGATTTGGACCAGAATATAATTTCCAAGCAACTGGATGGGAGAGGAGTAGACTGGTGAAAGAGGGACAAAAGGGATGAGCGTGAAGGTTTAAAATGGAGTGAGACCAAATTGTGGGTACATGGGAGAGAAGGAGGTGAAGTTGTGTGTGATGCTGCTGGAGAGGAAGGGGAAGGATGCTGAAGGGGGCTGTGGGCATCAGAATAAGTGCTGGGACTGGTGATGGCAGTGACATTTTGAACTGGGCTGGGGAGGTAAAATGGGTGTGAGGACAGTTTGGGCTGCCGTGTGAAGAGAGAAAGTGGGTACGGTAGGGAAGGGAAATGGAGGTGAAAAGGGGATGGCTGTTACTTGCTCTTCATTATCCTGTGAGACAGTTAAGCAGTGAATCAATTATGATACCAAGCAATTGTACAGATAATGAGTTAAGCAATGAAGCAGTTATACAGCAAATCATTTCTGGTATTAAATAAAAATGGGGAGAATCAACAGCAGTATGAATCAATTATACAGAGAACTATTACTAAAGTGAGTCAGTTAAGTAGAGAAACAGTTATACAGCAAGCAAATGAATAAATTAATTATGGAGCGGGACCATTATATAGAGAATTAATTATGCAGAGCCTTCCTTTGTGATAAGGGGCATGTCTGAGGGAGCTTCATGCACAGAAAAAAAAATATCCAAACAAAATCATGAAATTAGATGCACTCCTAGGGAAGCCCTGCACCAGTCCTCAGCCACTTTCTCTGTGACATCCTATCCCACGGTTCTTTGGACTATAGCCACCCAAACTGTGATGGTGAAGCTATTGCAGATGTGGAGGAGATGAAGCCTCATTTCCCCGCTGTGCATTCCTTCAATGGGGCCATGGAGGAGAGCAGAAGGAAGTTCAGAGATGACTCTGGGGCTCTGTCATGAGCACTGTAGTCTCTGGAGCAACCTTACCTGTACAAAGATACTCAGGCTCTTCCTGGCCCCAAGATAAGTCAGGGTCAAACTTCTTGCCATGCTTTCTACCAAAAAGCCTGAAAGCTTGATTTTCCTTTGCCTTGCATCTCTCCTTTGCCTGTACAGAATAGATGTCACATATCAGCAGAGAAACATGTGTTTTGTCAGCTTTCTTTGCTGTTATAGCTGGAGAAAAAACAACCAGCCTTTTGGACATGACACTTTCTGATGGTGTCAAATTTAAACACTCTGATTCAAAAGCTAGCTGCCTTACTTTAAACAGATATAAATGCAATACAGATAACAGAGAAGAGCAAATTTCTGAGTCTTAACTCCTGCAGTAATAATGAATTATCTGAAATTATATAATGAGCACAGTATCCTGTATCTTTTTGTTTTCTTTCAGTGTTTTTCATACTCAAAACAAAACAAATTAAAAAAACACACACAAAAACAAACAAACAACAACAAAACTTTACAAGAGGGAAAAGAATCTGTAACATCCTTGAGAGAACCACAGATTTTGCCAGCTAAGTCCTCAAACCTTTTAACAAGACAATGTTTCTGTCTAATTCTATGATAGATTGGGTTGACTACAGGATGCAACACAGAACAAATGCTGAACCAGATGTCTTCCAAGTATTATCTGTTCCAAGTCTGGACTCTATAGTTGGATTCTTGAGCTGGCTGGCAACATCTCACTTCTGCTCCCATTCTCTGACCCCTACAAGGTTAAGGTTGCTGTTTCCCACAGCAGCTCAGAAAAGCAGATTGAAGAGGTCTGTCCTATCTTTGCAAAAACCTGTTTCCTCTCTTTGGCTGATGCTGCAGTGCAAGCACAGCATATTTAGGTCTACAACATTTGTTTCACACAAGTGAGTTGAGCAATAAGTTCAAATGTAGAAACCATTGTCTTATCTAACATGTCTTATTTGTTGGTTGGCGAGGAAAAACATTGATATGGTATGTTCTTAAGTTAGAGTAAGTTGGGTAAGAAACTAGCAAATGTGACGCCCATCTACAAGAAGGGCTGGAAGGTAGACCTGGGAAACTATAGGCCTGCTAGTTTGACCTCAGTGCCAGGGAAGCTCATGGAGCAAATTATCTTGAGTGTCATCATGTGGCACTTGCAGGGCAAGCAGGCGATCAGGCCCAGTCAGCATGGGTTTATGAAAGGCAGGTCCTGCCTGACGAACCTGATCTCCTTCTATGACAAAGTGGCGCACTTAGTGGATGAGGGAGAGGCTGTGGATGAGGTCTACCTTGACTTCAGTAAGGCTTTTGACACTTTTCCCACAGCATTCTCCTCAGGAAACTGGCTGCTCTTGGCTTGGACTGGCTTACGCTTTGTTGGGTTAGAAACTGGCTGCGTAGCTGGGCCCAAAGAGTTGTGGTGAATGGAGTTAAATCCAGTTGGAGGCTGGTCACTAGTGGAGTCCCCAGGGATCAGTGCTAGGGCCAATTCTCTTTAATATCTTTACCAATGATCTGGACGAGAGGATCGAGTACACTGTCAGTAAGTTTGCAGACGACACAAAGTTAGGTGCATGTGTCGATCTGCTCAAGGGTAGGAAGGCTCTGCAGGAGGATCTGGGTAGGCTGTACCGATGGGCTGAGGTCAACTGCATGAAGTTCAACAAGGCCAAGTGCCGGGTCCTCCACCAGGGGCGCAATAACCCCAAGCAGAGCTACAGGCTGGGAGATGAGTGGTTGGAGAGCTGCCTGGCAGAGAAGGACCTGGGAGTATTGGTTGATAGTCGGCTGAATATGAGCCAGCAGTGTGCTCAGGTGGCCAAGAAGGCCAACAGCATCCTGGCTTGCATGAGAAACTGTGGCCAGCAGGGCTAGGGAAGTGATTGTCCCCCTTTACTCGCCTCTGGTGAGGCCGCACCTCGACTACTGTGTTTAGTTTTGGGCCCCTCGCTACAAGAAGGACATCGAGGTGCTTGAGTGAGTCCAGAGAAGGGCAATGAAGCTGGTGAGGGGTCTGGAGAACAAGTCTTATGAGGAGCGGCTGAGGGAGCTGGGATTGTTCAGCCTGGAAAAGAGGAGGCTCAGGGGCGACCTTATCGCACTCTACAGCTATCTTAAAGGAGGCTGTAGCGAGGTGGGGGTTGGTCTGTTCTTCCACGTGCCTGGTGACAGGACAGGGGGGTATGGGCTGAAGTTGCGCCAGGAGAGGTTTAGGTTGTATATTAGGAAGAACTTCTTTACTAAAAGGGTTGTTAGACATTGGAACGGGCTGCCCAGGGAACTGGTTGAGTCACCATCCCTGGAGGTCTTTAAAAGACGTTTAGATGTAGAGCTTAGGTATATGATTTAGTGGAGGGTTTGTTAGTGTTAGGTCAGAGGTTGGACTTGGTGATCTTGGAGGTCTCTTCCAACCAAGATGATTCTGTGAAAAACAAACAAACAAACAAACAAAAAAAAAACACAATTACAATTGGTTTTGGCCAGCAATGAAGTGCAAAGTTAAGAGGTAATAATAATATAAACATGGTGCTAACTATTCGTATATTTATAGCAAAAGTATTTGTGAAACTAGTAACAGCAAGCATCTCAGTTTCAGCCAGAAACTCAGCTTTGGGGAGCACAGCAAAACTGTGGCATGCTTTCATCAACAAATATATAAACTGTTGTGCAGCATCATTTATCTGTCTCCTAGCATAGACTTCATGTGAAAATAGCTCAGACTCTGATTGCTTTTGAAATAGGCTTTCAATGCCACCAGAGTTTTTTTTTCACCTTTGTTTCTTTCCAGACCTCCCCCTCTTAGAATTATCTTCTATTGGGTCTTTGCAGTCTGTTGGGCTGAATTTGATCTCACATAGGTTTAATGCAAGCTTAATGTCTGCCCCTCTGTGTTTATTATCCCCCCCCTCCCCCCAGCAAAGACTGAAGGTGCTAAAACCTGAAAATAATGTGTATACCTGAAGACAAAGATGCCGAAGTCCCAAAGAGCTGCCAGCAGAGTCTGAGTTGTAGGGACATCTGACATTGTGGATAACACCCTTGTTCTCTGGCGATGTTAATCAGCATTCAAAGATTTGTAAGGCTGTAGCGACAGGAAGGAAAACCAATATGAATCAGGAGAAAAACTCAAAGTACAATCTTGTTTACAAAAACATACATCAGGGAAAATAAACAACCATGTTTCCTATCCCATAACTCCTGTGTTGTTGGTATTTTTTTTTTGGCTTTTTTGTTTTGTTGTGTTTTGTTTTTCCTCCTGGCAGCAATGACTATCTTTGACCATATTTGCAGTTTAGGAAATTGTTTACCTTAGCTTAGCTCTGACCTGCCTGTTAACAGCCTCCACCAGTTGCTGATGCTTCAATACATCTAGACTAGAGGCTGGCTCTGGGCCAAGGCTCTGTGGTTTATAGTTATTGGATTCTTTCAGGATATTATTAATCTGAAATATAACAATATAATTATCCTCTTTTTATCTAAACAATTATTTTTTCTCTCTGTGAAATAATGCAAACTCTGCAATAGGGAGGTTAAGGGCTTCTCTTTTGTGTAATAATCATTAGGACCTGTAAGTTGGCCAAGCTAGTTCTGGAGATATCTTCAGTACAGCTGCATAGTTATTATTAACAAATACTGTGGATGGAAGAAGAAAGTAACAGGTTTTCTTTTGCTAAAGAACAATGCTCTACCTTAAAGCATTTCATAAAATTTCCAGATGGAAGAAAGCCGTCCAAAAAAAGATTTTGCATCAGTAAGATCCTTTTGAGGACATAATTATCTGTGAAAGACACCTCATTCTCATATTAAAAAAATACAGTTCTGTGTGTCTAGTTTGTTTTGTTTTGTTTTCCAGGTAGGTCATGTCTGTGTAGAAACCTTTCTCCCCCACATTGTTCTTTAAGTGTAATTTTTTGTTGCGTTTAAGGAAACTACACATTGTAACAGATGGCAGGAATGCCTTTACATAATTTTAATAATAGCAGAAAGCTAATTGCTTGTCAGCAGATAATTCCCTGTTTTAGAACCAGCAGAAACTATACAGAATACCCATGTTGTTGCTGAAATGCTCAAGCTCATCAATTTCTACAAATCTGGTAAAAGTAGTCTGTACAGATATATATTTGTTTAAGGTGCAGCTGCTGAAATGAGTACCTAATCAATGTGAAATGCTGCTAGTGTGCCTGAATGAAATCGCATACAGAATTTGAGGAGATTAAATTACTTCAGTTGTGACATGGCCATAAGACAAGGAGAAATGCTCGGGTTTTTGGAAAAGAGTTTTTTATTAGTTTATACACACTGAAGAGTTCTATTTTACGTCTTTTCATGTAAAATATTATGTAGACATATATTCCACATAAGCTACTAAAAATTAATGAATACTCTTTTTGGCATCACTGTGAGAAAGGGCAATATAATTATTATCCCCATATTACAGATGTAGAGCCCCCAAATCATAGTCAATGACTGCTTCTTTTGATGTTTTTTTTTTTTTTTTTTTTTTTTTTTTTTTTTTTTTAATCAATAAGTACAAATCCCTAGAATTCACTAGGCCAAGTACAAACTCATTATAGGTTTAAGTTAGCCCACTGTTAGGGTTATTGTGTATGGCTAAAAAAGATTGATATTTATTTATTTATTTATTTGCTATATATATTTTTCTCCTGGAGGAATGTCAAGCCCAGGCATTAAATCTTTTAAAGCCTGGCTGAGTTCCTGCAGCTTCTTACCATTTAAATGGGACTCTATTCCATTTCTGAGCACTGATTCACTACTGGAGCAGGTTCCAAGTGTGGGAATTTTGGTCCTGTCAAGTGCTCCCAGCTCCCATTGCCCTAACTTCCATGACCATAGCTCCCATACCATCACTGCTGATATCCACAACTGCCCACTGCGACCTTTCAAGGTTGCAGCGGAGTCTCCAGCATTAGCAATGGCTCTGTCTGGGTTGTCCTGCTGAGTATCTTTGAAATCCAGACGGAGTGCATCCTGATGCAGCTCACGACATCTGGTGAATCACACCATGAAGTGAGACAGATGTGGATGCATTAAAAAAAAAAGAAAAGAAAAGGAAAAACAAGGTAAAAAGATATTTTATACTTAAAGCTAAACCAAAATAAACTAAACACCCCTCCTAAAGAGCATCACTCAATTTGCAATGCCAAACAAAACTAATCTGCCTGAATGACTAAGCCATTACGTCTTTCCAGAGTGCAACACTGTGTTCACAAAAAAACATCACCCAGAAGTTATTTTAAAACTTTCAGCAGAACTAGTTCCATAAAATATTTGGAAATTTCATATCATTAAGAAAAACAACAAACAAACAAACCAAAACCAAAACACTTTGAGATGCAACAGGAACAGATGGCTTTCATTTCTATCCTAGGAGAGACCCTAACCTACTAATGAACCAATACTTTCTGTTGTATCTCTACTTTCTTCCAGAGCTGCTGATGGGAAAATGATCAAATATTTCATATCCAGTGTGAGTCTGGTCCTTTTATTTAGATATAATATTGGAGACACATATACCTGGAAGAATAGTTGTAGTTTATTGATTGATAGGAACCCAGGACAGCAATGTATACTGTCTCTCACACACTGTTACCACCTCTCTTTGCTGTGCCAAGAAAGTCAACTGAAATCCCAGGTTCTTGAACAGAGTTTATGGTTGGCCTTCAGGCCCTTGATTTCATCAATGTCTCACAGTCTAAAAGCTGATTTAGCTCTTTTAGCAATCAGTCCCTGCTGATTTTATGGGTTCAGGGTAAAGACCCTCATTTTCCCTAGGCAGGAGTGTGATAGGGACAAAATCTCACTGATACAGCAATGTGATTCTAGCTTTTCATTTGCCAAGTGTATTTTTAACTACTTATTTTGAGTGGTTGCTCTGCACTTTGGTGGTGTGTTATTTTTATAAAGATAATTTGTAGCTGTGTAAGAAGGTGCTGAGGGTGCACTTCCAGAACCCTTTTGTACATATGCAAAAATTAATGAATAAATAAATAAATGCTTCTTTCACATGACCTCATTAAGAGCAAAGCCAAATTCCAGCAAGAGAAAGCCAGCAGAGCAGAATTTTCCAAGTGCCTTTATTATGACATTTTTTCTATTCCCATTGTATCTCAGGGTCCTAGCCACAGACCAGGACATTACGATGCTAAGTACTACACAAAAATAAAAAGGATGTCTTTGCTCCAAGGGGCTTTTATATACAGCAGTGGTTGAAATGGAGCAATGTATGCCAGTAGGACCCAGGAGCATTTTTCAGAGCACAGCAGTGTGTATCAGCACTTTCTTTTTACGCAGGCTCAAGGACAGATGGGAACCATGCTATCACATCTAAGCTTCCATTTCAGCTACTGTGTGTACATTCCTAAGTGCTTAAGAAGACTCAAGCTGTACACTTAATGTTCTTTGAAGAGGTAAGTTAAAAACCAAATGCTAATCAGCCGACTATGCAGAGATGAAGCAGGGACACTCAGCTCAGGTTTTTAAGTCAGCATTGCTAGGGGATTTTGCTTATGTAAACACTTGTGAGCATGTTTTATATGTCTACAAGCATCTGAAATTTTGCATAGCTGCAGACTGAACATCTGCATAAATCTGAATGAAAGATTTAGAAAACAAATAAGAAGATTATGTAGCAAAACTGAATCTTTGTTGCAGCACTTTGGAGCTCAGACACAAAAAAATCAGTCACATTATAAGAAAGTAACAATATGAAATTGTGTTTTCAATACATATCATCCATCTGGACATTAACTTTTATCAGCTGCTACCTGTATCATTCGGTTCTAAGCTGAAGGTGACACACTGATGAGAGCAAGGAAATTGTTATCGATTGCCAGGCTAGTACTGAAGGCACTGCAGAGTTCCAATAAGTGGACTCCATGGACACCTGTTTCTGGAGGTGGAGGAGAAAGGATGCTTCTCTCAAATCTCATCACGTCTCTGATGGAGGTGAGCAGTATTGGTGGGGCCCCCAAGTTTTCACTAGCCCAAAAGTGACAGCTCTGCTTTCATTGAGAGAAAAGGTTTTAGCTCACGGATTCCTGTGGCAAGTGCCACCTCTTGTATTTGTAGGCATGCAGGAAACTTCAGGGTCTTTGCTGAAAAATAGTCTTTACTGAAAAGTAAACTCAGTCAAAAAGTTTAATTCTAGATCAGAATAAGACAAATCTGGGCTGTTGATTCTGAAATTCTGGACCAGCCAGTTTATCTCAGAGGTTTATTCCAGAGAAGAGCAATAAAACTGGGTACGTGACTAGAAAACAAGACTTCTGAGGAGTGGCTGAGGGAACTGGGGCAGTTTAGTCTGGAGAAGAGGAGGCTGAGGAGAGACCTTATCACTCTCTACAACTGCCTGAAAGGAGGTTGCAGTGAGGAGCGTGTTGGTCTCTTTTCCTCAGGTGACAAGTGATAGGATGTAAGGCAAAGGCTTCAAGTTGCACTGGGGAAGTTTAGGCTGGATATCAGGAATAATTTATTCACCGGAAGGGTGGTTAGGCCCTGAAACAGGCTGCCCACGGAGGTGGTGGAGTTGACATCCCTGGAAGTACTCAAGAAGTCTGTGGATGTAGCACTTAGGGACATGGCTTAGCGATAGGACTTGATAGGTCACGTTGATTGATGGTTGAACGTGAAGATCTGAAGAATCTTTTCCAGTCTAAATGGTTCTATGGATCTATGATCTCTAGATCAGACTAGATGAAAACCCTGCATGGTACCATGATTTGCTTGTAGATTGCACCAGCCCCAACGAGTTCCTCAGCTGGAAGACGTGGAGGGGAGAAGATGAGGGGAATGAGGCTCTTAGGTAGAATGGAACTTCAGGTGAGCACTGCTTTGTTTTGGGATTGTTGAAACTTTTAGATGAAATAAAAATGCCACTGGAACTGTTTTTTGGTAGTAGCTCCGAAGCGACTGCTGGGTTAAAACTGCAGAGGAAAAACCATGGGAATTTGCAGCAATCAAGCAGAGAATGAGCAAAAAATGCCACATGTTAAATCCAGTGAAAATAGTAGACAAATATATCTCTGTAGCTTTTCCTTTCATCAATCAGCTAATAATACTAGTGCTTGTACCCTACATATACTTCTTCCAAGGATATTTCTTTAGAAAGAGGTTGTGTTTAAAAATATGATTGAAATGAATGACTCATGAGGAAATATCAGCAGGCCCCTATTTCAGGGTGTCAATTAGAGGGCTACTTTTGTACTGCTTGGGTGGTTGACAATATGCAGTTAAAATCACTACTGGCCTCCTTTGCTTCTTTCTCCATTAGCTTCTATTGTCTTTAACCTAAGCCTCAGTAATTCTTCCACTGATTCGAATAAATAATAATTATAGTTCAGTAATCCTTGTTATAGCATAGCCTAATTAGTCTTTGTAGCTGACTGAAGCTTTTTAATCATGAAGATAGAAATGAATTAAATATAGGATAAACAACAACAACAAAACGCCAAAACCAACACAAAACAGCTTTTCCTCCAACATCACAAAAGTGTTTCTCAACAAACTATGGAAAAAAAAATACAATTAAAAAAAATATATTTAACCAACTTCTCCTAAGCAACTGGAAATTAACTTGTTGACATTTTCATTTTGCTTTCCTGGGTCTCAACTGGAAGATGGACCAGGAAAAATAGGTAACATTTTTATCCTTAAGTAACCTTCTCCTAGGAATGCTGCTGCATGCATAAAACATCTGACATACAATAGACCAAGCTAAGCTCTTGTATGAGTCCATTAAAGTCAATGGAGTTACACTAAGAATGAATTTGGCCCAATGAAGTATTCCAGAGAACAATGCAAAGCCTATCAGATTACATACGAGAAAACAGAATACCAGTGCTGCACAGTTGGACAATTTAATCCTATTTTCACTTCAGATTGAAAGCTTTGTGGTTGCTAGTTTCTATTCTGTGTAGGTTTTCATACTGCAGTCATCAACATAATATCCAAGTACCTAACAATAATGCATCAAATAATGTGACTAACATCTGGTACACGCTTGTTTTCTCCTCTCAGATGCACTAGGAAGCTCTGTTTACAATGAATAATTATCAGGAGGAAAAGATATTTGTTCATTAAGACCATTAGAAATGGGAACAGCAATTTTTACACGTAGAACCAACTACCTAGGGGAAAAGCGTAATTCTTTTCCACAGTTCATAAATAAGGTTTTAGACTTAAAATACTTTAAAAGTGCTTTCTGCAGATGTCTCAGAATAATGATAAAAAAACACTTTGCAACATGGATATGTTCATAATATCCTTAGGTACACAGTATTGTTTCATCCTCATCCTGACTAGGAAGGAGCTGAGTGTGTAAGCCATTCACACAGGGAAATCAGAAACTGAGAGCTTGGAATTTGAGCCCCTTATGAATGAGTAATGTGCATTGCTCAAGACACAAAAAGAAAGCTTCAGATTAAAAAATAAGGTGAAGAAGTGTTTACAGAGAGCAGAATTACCACATTGTGTTAAGTGGCTTTTAAGCAATGTGTGTATTCAAGCCTCTGAGTTGGTTCTTTTGATACATCTACCAGATAAATCATGCTGTAGTTAGATCAACTACATTTGGAGATTATACTTCAAATTTGAAGATTATATTTCCAATGAATCCTAGCAAACACAGGAATTTTTACTTCCCTAATTTGAATTCAGTTGAGTAGCATCTGTGCGGAGAAACTAATTGCACATATTTTACCATGGTCTTTATAGGAAATGTTTCTTCTGTTTAAGAAATGAGTTTTTGTTGTTGTTGCTTTTGTTTCAGATCCTCATTCAACCGCTGTTCAAACTCCTGCCTACCTGCAGCATTTTGCTTAGCTTTTAATCAGGTGTTTATGTGCAGGGCTGTGAGATACTGCCAGTGGTTTCTTCTAGCAGTTGTTTCTTTGTCTGAAAGTGCTTCTGCTCACGTCAAGTGGAGCTTCTTCACCATGCACCAACTCTTTCTGCAGCATTCAAGAGCTCCTGAGAGTCCCTTCTTTATTATTGCAGAAGTTTCTGCTGGTTTGGGGTTCTTTGCCATATGATTGATTTTCATAAGGTTTTAAAAAAACAGTAGCTCAAACAGAAATAAAGGTAGAAGAGCTGGGAATCTGAGATAAAAGATGAATTTACCTCCAGACTAATCTATCTTGTGATAAATTAATGTCTGGGAAGATTCAAAGCACTACAGTGAATTCTCTTCCTGGAGGACACACAGAAACTGACTGGTCTAATGACATTTATAGCATCCAAACAGAAATCTCCCAATCAGTATTTTCCAATGATATATGCATGTACTTTAGATTAACTGTGCTTTATTTCAGCAGTACCTGTACCTTTGGATTATATATTTTGTCGTTAAACCAACGTCAGTGCCCAGAACCCATTTGTGATAACTGCTATAAACACTGAATTGAAATGGGAGCAGACTTTGCTGTTGGTAATGTCAATCTGTTCCTCTTCACTCCTGAGAGAGCTGCAAACATGTAAGGAAACCTAGCTCAAACTGCCTTTATTATTCACTCTTAGCTGGAGGGTTTTTTTAAATCCTATTTATCATTCTCCCATTCATTTTAGAATGGAAAATATGTTATTCCATAAGAATTATATTGATTATGTGTTCTGGATAGAAAGAGGCACTGTGGCATCTTGCACTGTTTATATCGTATGAGTCAGATGTTGAAAGATTCAGAAAAAAATCTAAAAAATAAATTGAATTCAGAAGTATTGGGGCAAAGGGAGGAACATTTCATGAAACAATTAGAACCTATTTTGGGAAAACAAAGATATAAAAATAGTAATATTTTCAGTAATTCAGACAGACAAAACTAAACTAAACTAAATAAGTAATACAGACAGACTAAACTGTCCATCCTCTGCTTTTTGATCTGTAGCTCTTTAGTGATGTAAAAGAATGATTTATCAAAAATACCCCTATTATTTAAGCACTGTAATAATCTGCAATCTTCAGGCTTTCAGGACTAGGAGAGCTTAGGTAGCAGTCTTTTGTTCAGCTCCTGGTTCTCTATCATTTTCATTCTAAGTACCTAAGGCAGAACATCACAGAAATCTATGGGTTGCTTTCTACCTGAGCTGAATTAAACAATGCTAAGTGCTCTAGGAGTGTTTATTACTATCTTTAAAGATCTCCATAATGAGCAGCAACGTATCAATGATTTACACCTATGCCTGTTAACATCATTCACACTAACAAAGGACTCCAAAATCATCTCCATCTCTTGTCAAAAACATTTTGTTTTCACATATTCCATATAACATTTGAGGATGAATTGTAAAAAGCAAATGAACTGTGGACAGCTGGATAGATCTGTCTTATCATAATATTATGACAGCTTACTTAATTTCTTTATTGCTTGAACTGTGAAGATTGCATTGTGCTGCTGCAGAATCACAGCAGAATACGTATACATGAGGGCAGCTAGCACCTGTAGAAGGTAAAGATGCTTTGTATTGCTTCTGTAGTTTTAAGAGGAAGAAAAAGGCATGATCAAAAAAATCCCCTAAGACTCATTAAGAAGCATTCTATTTGCACATTAGCGTATTGTGCTAAAATTACTTGCTAATTGTAAGGTTGGTCTTGATGATCTTAGAGGTCTTCTCCAACCTAAATGATTTTATGATTCTATCATTCTGTGATAATTTTGATGTCAACACTGACTAATGCTAATGAAAAGCTTATGCAACCTCAGAGTTTAGTAAAATAAATAATAAAAAAAAATCCATTTGAAGAATTAGATTACACCAAATGACTAGTTCAAGATTACACAAGACTATAATTAATGGTTCAGTGTCACAAACACTGAGAAGGTGACAGAGGAAGCATTTACATTATCTACAAGCACCATTGCTAGCAGAGTTTTAATTATTTTTTTCCCCTACTACTAGCTGCTCAAATGGCTTAGAGACACTAAATGCCAGTAGGGAAATCTGGCCAGATTATCTACTATGCCCTGGATCAAAAATGGTCTGAAGCTGCTGTTTAAATCCACATTGCTGTAAAGAGAAATTACCTGAATACTTGGTTAATAGCTATGTTATAATGTAAAAAATACTCTCTCCAAAACAGATCCAATAAGAGGAAGACAACTCATACCTGCAGCTGGTCAGGTCCCATATGGAGATATGAAGATTCAGGACTGATTTGTTTTCTACAGGACTGTGATTTTTCTGCCTTTTTAGGTCATTGTGTTAACTGTGTTAAAAATATATAAATAAAAAATAAAAAAGATAGCAAGTATAACAGAGAAGACTTAACCCTCTACTTACAGAAGCTAAACAATAAATTTGAAGAGAAAAGGGAGCTGATCAAAACAAAGAGAGTAGAGACCAATGACAAGCTCACATAGTAAACCCCATACTCAAGGAACCATCCCAGAGGGGAATGCTGACCCCACGGGATTCTCCCCATCACAGGTGACTCTTGTTTCAAGCCCTTTTCTGGATCTCGCTACAGGCTTTCAGTCCTGCTGACCAAAACACAGTGCTGTTCTCCCTAGAGGTGGCAGGGAATGTGGATGTAATCACTAATTTTCCCCATCAAATGAAACAGGCATCTGAGGAATTCATCAGAGAAAAGTAAACTAGTAAAAAAACATCAGAGACTGCAGTAACATAAATATATCCATACACATATGCATATACATACATATATATACAGATATATACCTTCCCACCCAAGGCCTTCCTTGGGTGCCCAAGGAAGCTGTATTCCTCACCCGTGGCCCAGGATTCTCCATTCTGGAACCAACCCGACAATGACGAGTACCAGAGTAGTTTTTGCACCCATACCTGTGTGTTAGTTTCAATTTTTACTCTCTTCATGCTACCCCACAGCATTCCCCAGAAGAATCCACCCTGTAGCATGGCTCAGGTAGATCGCTGCTTCCATCTGTTTCTCTGCTCACCGAAGATGAGCTGTTGTATCTGGTTCACAAGTGCTGGAGTGGGGTTGATGGCAGGAGCTTCCAGCACAGGGGGCTACCGAAGGTTTTGACACCTAGAGGAATGCAAAGGCAAAGCCTTGCAAAAAGGCATTGGAAGGAAAAATGCTCGTGGAAGTCTCTTAACAACCATATTTATATATGTTAAGAGGACTGTGTAAAGTTAAATAAAAATGACATGCCCGAAGCATTTTTGATTTACCATTTTTTTACATAGAGAAGATAAATTGTTAACTCAAAAGGATTTTACATACACTAAGAACATTGCTTTGATCTTCCATTTTTTTCCCTTTTCTTTGTAATCCTTCTCATATTTGATGGTGGAAATAGAGGAGTTGATTGTTATGTCCCTGCAGATAATGTATCTATCAATGTTTTTTTGCAGTCATGCTGTCTTTCTGTTTGGGGTGTCTATACTAGAGGCAGGGGGAAACATTCATTGGCCATTGTAAGGACTGAGCTGTATTCTCTGTGCAAAAATCCATGGATCCGCAGACCCAGAAGAGTTTCACTCACTTCAGGAACTTAAAAGAAGAAAATACATTGCCGCTTTCATTGATGTATTTTTTTCAGACCAGCCAAATCTGCCCTCACTGTATCCTTAGATGTTTGAGATCCAGCATGGTGTCTTTAAATAACTTTTTAAAAGTAATTTGCACATTCTTGTTGTGACTGATTTCTTAATACAAGATACAGTACTTGCCAGAAACAATCCTTCTCTGTCAGACAAATGCACTGAAGTAAACATCACTTGATTTGTGCTTGGCAGCAGTTGAAAAAAAAAAAAAACAAAACCAACCACCACTTGTCAATAGAAAAAATGTTTTTTACTGCTGAGACAATTGGTTATTAAATAAATATTAGGTGATTTTTCAGGAGTATGCAACTCCTACAGTGTATTTTTTTTTTTTTTTAGATTTTTCCATTTATGCTTTTACCTTCACATTGGCTTTCTTCCTTTACCATAAAGAATAAGGAATTTTCCAACAACTCAAACACAAAATGACATTGGGATCAGTATGTTCACATTCAATACGCACACCCAAAATGGCAGGTTGGGTTAATGCGAATATTGCATCCAAACCTGGCTGGGATGTTGCTGTGGGTAGCCCTGCTTAGCACCCGTTCTGATCTCCATTTTGTTTGTCATCCCTTGAGGATCTTGGGTGTAAATATTCAACTTTGCAGTAGCAGCATTTTGTGTGTTGGCAGAGGTGTTTGAACCAGCCTCCACCTCCTCCCCACTGTGATGCCTTCCCTGCTCGTTACCCATTTCCTTGCCCCCATTCCTGCTTCCTCCTCAGCCACTGCTGTTGGATCCTCCTGCTTAGCCAAGGGCTGGAGGAACAACTTCTTCCTGATGGCTTTGTCCTGACTGGGAAACCACCACTGCCCTCATGGAGAGCTGAGACAGTTCCTGATGTAGCCGGGGGGGTGAAATCAGAAGGAAGAGTAGCACTTGTGGCACACGTTGCTGGTATCAACCAGCCACAGCAGTGGCGTGTGATACATACCTTATCTCACCTCACAATGTCCAGGATCCTGGGGACTCAATGCATCAAAACTGCATTTTTTTTTTTTTTTCCTTCAAGTATGATCGTTGATGTTTCAGACTGATTTGCCCCAACCCTACACATCTTCATTTATGCTCATCTTCCAGACAAATTTAAAATCTGTGTATACATGTCTAGACATTGCAAGCATTTGTGTCATATGCTGTTGAAGATGCACCAGCCCAATTGTTTTAACTAGCTGTAATCCACAATGTCATTCAAATTGCAAGCATTTGTCATCACTCCATCAAGGAGAATTTTCAAAGAATATTGACCTAGAGAAATAAAAAATATAACATTTTTTTCAGGAAGCAGTGACTTCTGGGACAATGTTCTGCAAGCGGGAGAAGGCAAAATCTAAATTAATTGTACAGAGTATTCAATCATGTTTAAGTGTAGTACTTAATCTAGCAACTCAGGGCTTGTGCAGAAGCACTGGGCTCTTCCTCCACGCTCACTCATCATATGAATAAATCTCCCTATTCTATTCCCTACTAAAAGACTGCACATCGCAGCTGTGTGATACCCGCTTTTTATCTATTTTTTAAACTGATCCGATGAATAACAGCAATGAAAGACGTCCAAATCCAGGCATTAAGAAATATGCTTGTCATACAAACCTTTACTGAAAAATTAAACTTTTATTGAGTGAAACAATTGCATTTTACATTAGTGCTTCGTTATTTCAGATAGGGAGTTATACTTTTGCTGTTTACTCTGAAGTTATAGTTTCTGTGTCGGAAAGCTTACATTGTATGTCATTGTTCCACCCCTGAAATAAAAATTAACAAAAGGAAACCTCCCCCACATTTTGACTTCTCTTCATGAAAATAAAAACCACAAGCATAGAAGGCAAACTTACACCAATCAAACCCTTCCCATAAAATTCACGTTATGCATTACATTTGGTAAACCTCAAGATGATTTGTAACTTAACAGTGGATTCTAGGAGTCGAAGTATACATTAAAGCAAAATACATTTAAACCTTTTGCTTTCTTAATTTCCAGAGCTGGACCACAAGTTACACACTGCAGTGTGTCAATATTTCTCTGAAGCCCGTACATGTTCTGCCTGTCATTGCACTTGATGCCTGCAGTCTCCTGTCAAGTTACATCCAATTGGTTTGCCCTCTCCGTCACTTTTTCCCCCTCACTTTCAGAACCTACTTGCAAAGATTTCTTGACTGCCTGCATGATTTCTACAGCTTTGTTGACCTGGTTTTATTTAGCCATTGGTGCTTCATTACCAGAACAAACAAACAAACAAACAGAGGTTTGCAGCTGACCCTGGAAGCTTATGAAGTTCCTGAGGTTTGTGCTCAGAGTTTTTATTCTTTGCTCAGAGAAAATGAGCCCTACCTAGTTTTCATGGAATAATTTATTTATTTATTATTTTTAAACTATCACTCAGTTTTTCTAAGTAAAAGCAGGAATAAAGATGAAACATCAGTGTAAAGAGCATCAATATAAGGAAGTTCTCTGGAGGTTGCCAGGATAACTAGACCTTCCCTAGGGCCCGGTACACCAAGCTGCTCAGCCCCTAACATCCCTGGGAGCTGAAGGCACAGACCCCTAACTTTTGCCCTAACTGGCAACATGAAGGACCAAATATAATGAGCTTAATCTCTAAACAGTATTTTCTGTTCCTGCCACCATCTCCTCTCAACCAAGGAGAACATGGATTAGGGCTCAAGCCTTGAGGAAATAAAAGATTAAATGAAAGATATTTAAATAGCAAAGCAAAACAAAACAAAACCAACAACCTGTTCTTGCAATGAAAAGCTCTAGGTGGTAGTTTGGGATGGGTGAAGCAAGTGGGTGAGGTAGATGTGCCTGTGTAGCAGAGAGAAGGCATGGCACAGCGCTTGCCCATAAGGAGCTGCTCAGCCCAACAGCGTCAGGGGCCCTGTGTTTAATGCAGCTAAAACCTGTACAGCCTGTGCCAAAGTGAAATTAAGCATTCTCCTCAAGTCTGCCGTCTCCTGCACCCAGTCAAGCTGGGCTGTGTAAACAGAGCAAGTAGAATGCAGTACAGACGTCTCAGGTGGCTACCTGACTTATTAACAAATGACACTAATTGCCTTCAGAACCTGTTTCTGAGGGCTTCTCCCCACCTCAAAGCAAGGACGAAAGCAGCACTGGAAAAGGTTCAGTACAGGTTCAGGCAAGTACAATGACTGGTGTCAAGTATGGAAAGACTTCTGTATAGTATATGGAGAAGGCAAACTGTCTGGGATCTCCAGTCTGGAAAAGAGGCAGCCAGAGAAGCACTAAGGATCAAATAATGTCATTAATATTTCCAGAGAAATATTTCTAGGATAATTTCTAGAAATGGCACAGAGGAAATGAACAACATGTAATCACACCTTGGAACTGCTTTTTGAAAGAGAAAATAGTTGAGGACACACAACTATCTTCTTAGGAGCATTAAAGACAAAATAGACCTTTTCGACATAGCATGTAATTAAATTATGCAACTCACTGCTGCAGGATTTCATGGACACCAAACATAAAAATGGCTTAAAAACAACATATAAAGGAAATCACACAAATCCAAAGGCAAGAATCAAGCCCATAGGCAATGATTATGCTCCATCTCAAGAGGTCTCCAAACTGCACGTTGCCATAAGTGAGGAGGTATGTTGGAAACTCACTGTCCGTGTGGGCTGCTGCTGTTATTCTTTTGCATGTGTCCACTACCAGTCACTGTCAGAGACCTTTCTGGAATCAGCAGATCATTCACCTGACTCAGGATCAGCGTCTGTTCATGAAGCACCATACTTCTTTTTTTTAAGTTGGTGTCTTTTGAATGCAAAAACCCCATGAAGTACACCTGTCCACCTAGGCTTTCCTTAGTCACACTGCTCCTTCCAGTCACTTGAGATAGGCAGAGGATTATCTAGGATGTTGTAATTAAATTGGCAATGTAATGTTTCTGTTGTCAAGATGAGTCACATTTTCATGCACAAATCTGATTCCAGAGACACAGTTGCAAAGGCATCTTTTCAAACCGTTCTCCTTAACACTGAATTCAATTTTTCATCTGAGCTAAGCTGTCAGCAAAAACTGCTCCGCAGTGAGTGGCAATCAATACAGTCTTGTCTCTCAACAAGTTAAGAGTTTTGATATAGTGTGGTTCTCACTTAGAGGTTTCCTTGTGAAAAGGACTTTTAAATGCTTTTTAAAAGCATATTTTTTTATTTAAAACCATCCACTTTTAGAAAGAAAAGCTCTATCTAAAGAAGTAGGCTGCTTGCCTCAGCACCTCTTCAAATGCCAGTAATATTGCCGTGGATGCCCTTGGGAAGACGCATTTCTTCAAGTTTCACTTGACATTTTTCACTCCCTACTGTAGAAAGAAGTGTCAGCCAGGAGTTGCCAGGAAATGTTTACTGATACATGGCATGCCGTCCCAGGAAAGCATTATTAGCTGTTCAGCAACTGGTTGCTTATCTCTTACATTGCTTGAACAACAATGATTATGAATTATTCAGCTGTGGTATGAAAGAGAGAAATACAACACATTTCACAGATTTCACAGAAGTTAAAACAGCGGGCACAGAATAAAGGAATTACATGATGCAGAAGGAAAAAAAAAAAAGAAAAAAAAAAAAGAAAAAAAAAAGAACAGGCTCAGTACAAAGAAAACATTTCCTAACAAAGATGTCTATTAAACGGCTGAAAAGTCCCTCAAGGGAAGGGGTGGAGGCCTCATCACTCGAGATATTTAAAACCAGACTAGAGAAAGCAGTCATCTCTACAGGGAGAGAGGAAATGGATAAAATGACTCCTTAGGATTTTTTTCCACCCATCTCTGATTTTTATGATTTAATATATTTTTAAATGCAAACCACATTCATATAACGCAAGCACGAGGCAGAAATACAATAAAATGATTTTAGCTGTAGTGTTGCCAAGAACAATGAAACTTGATTCAAAATGAAATTTATGCTACCAATTCAAGCTGCAAGATGACATCCCTTTGTTTAAGGTCTAGCACTGAAAGCTTTGTTACTGCCACACACGTCTCTAGGAAGATGATTTAGCATCCCTGTACTGGGGATTTATCCTCTATGACAGAACTCTTTAAACAGCGAAGCTTCAACTTTTGACAAGGCGGGGTGATGCAAATGGCAGAGAATGGTGCTGTGCAGAAAGCAGAGGTTTTGTGCCGAAGGCCTGACAGACTTAAAAACTCCATGAGGACTTTCCAGCACTAAATATTTACTGATGTCACTCAAAGCATAACATCTAATTTGCTAGCGTGAAAGTAAAAGTTGACTCTCAGAAGTCTCTTTCCATCACTTTGAATGTCTTAAAATGATTTCGCAATTCTCAGTTCTTCCTCTTGCCCCATTTTTTTTTTCTGCTTGAAGGCATTGCTCCATTTAAATAAACTGCACTGTTTTGCTTTTATAAAAACATGAAGAAATCCTGCAACAAAATCTGAGAAAACTTAGGACAGTTAAAACAAGCCAGTTTGAGAGCAGAACATTGTGGACCTTTCACTATACCCGTCATCCACAGAGGAAGATGAAATCATGGCTTACACCTGCTGTACCAGAAATCAAGGTCCACAACCACAGTGAGCTGACACAGAGGAAAGGCAGGGGAGGGTGTTGGGAATCTTCTCGGTTCCCCTTCCTCTGGTTGGGGTGATCCATAGCCTTTCGGCTGGAAAGCTGTGCTCTCCTCTTCTGTACTTGTCTCTCTGGCTATGTGCTGCTGGACCCATTGCTATCTTTAGATGACAAAGCCCATCGGGAAGAGTGGCTATTCTTGGATGCACCATAAAATGCTGGCAGCACTGTAGTTTGCAGGTTGCATTATTTGGACAAAATTTCATCTATTTTATTGTGTTTTATATTAGCATATGCAGCTTTGCAGGCATATAGTCAAGTGTAGTAGGACAAAGCTCACAATGCAGCTAAATCAAAGACATCAGTCCTTATTTCGGTCAATCATGTTCACAAGATCAAAGCTTTAAGTCGTTAACATCATAGAGGGTCTGTGTCCAAATCTAAGGATCTTTTCTAATTCCAAAGGCCAATACTTAGGCATTTGGAAAATGAAAATATTCAACTGGAGTGGCAGTACCAAATAACTTTTAATTACCAAATGAACTTGAAAAATAAAAGGGTCAGTATGAAAAGCTCTAAACTGTACTGGCAGGTCTATCCCCAAATCCTTTAAAGCACATCCTCTGCCCCAGGTATAGGCTCTGTTTTTCACAGCTCCACAACCTCAGCCCTGGGACTCCACATCCTGGTCCCACAGTCTCTCTTAATCCCCACAGCTGTCCCTAAACCCCATGGCTGGACCCTCAGCCCACTGTCCCATAAATCACAGCCCTGAAGTTCCTGCACCGTCCCATTTGCTCCCTGCAGCTGGCTCCGCACATAACACACGTTCTGGTCACCGCTCCTCAGGCTCTGGGCTCAGGCTGCGTTTGCAGGAGGGGTCCTCCTGCTCAGAGGAAGGTCCACCTCAACATCCTTGTGATGCTGTGCCCCGTGACTGCTTCTGCATTGCTCAGCCCCAGCCTTCGGCAGATACAGCTATATCGCACTGTAAACTAGCAGCTGGTGAGGATGCAGTCTGTGTTCACAGGGTAAGTAGGAATTGAAAAACAAAACAAAAAACCACACACCTTTTAGGGTAAAATAATCCTGTGGTAACAAACACCTTATTTGGGGTAACATAGTGCTGTGGTAATGAATTTATAACACGTTGTCCCTTGTTGAGTCACATCTCTGGGCAAAGCAGGAACAGAATACCCTCACAGGAGACATAACTCTCCACGGAGAGCAAAAAGCCACAGAAAGGGAGGGAAACACTGGTGGGCAGGATTCGGTTCTAGCCCCATTTATACAGACTTCAGCAGAGCTACTCCACTGCAGAGGACACAGGTCATGAGTTTTCAGTTCTGAGTCAGAAGGGTGGCAGAGAATGCAAACAGTTAAAGAGTAACAGCTGAAGTTCTTCTAGCCTTAGCCTCACAGCAATATCTTCTCATGACTTTTCTACAAATAATTGAGATTTAGACCTCCTGGCAATTCTCAATGGCCATATTACAAGTCATACAGGAATTTTATGAGACCGAAGCTTTAACAACGTGCTCTGGCTGAGCAACGGAATAGCTACACAATCAGTATGTTTTCCTGCACTCACATTTTTGAGTGGATTAGTATTGCAGAACAGTCTAAAATAACAGCATAAATTTAACTGTGTGGCAATCTTAAAAATAGTGAAGTATAATAACAAGTGTATTTATTTGTGCTGTGATAGGTAAGCACTGCAATCCTGCCAACATTAGGATCTGTTTTAAAACAGAGTACAAAATACCTACTGATGGAGCTAAAATAATCATAATCAAATGGGAAAAAAAGGAAAAGACAACAGGTAGCACTGCAGACATGTTGTACAGAGGTAATACAGATACATCACACATTTGCAAAACCTACTTCCTGTATTAACCAGCCCTTTATTGGAGATATTATATTCAGACAAATTGAACAAACCCTAAAATACATGAAGCCCTAACACTACAAATACATGTTCTCCCAAAGTTATGAAGTACTATTAAATCACGTAGATTTCTATCTTTCTTGCTTTTTTGACATGATTGTTATTGGATATTTAAAATTTATGAGTTCATAGATGAGTCAAACCTTGCAGTATACCTGGATTGGAGATGACAGCTCTTCTACCAAATGTGCTTTACAACAAACATTAAAAACAATTACTTCGGAATAGTCATTTCTAGGAATTCTGGAAGTATTTTAGTTCTAATTGTTATCAAGTGATTACAGAAAAGTCTGAAACATTTCCTTTCATCATTCAGTACACAGCTCTGTAACTCCACACACTTGAAAACTATTATTTTGCTATATGTTTTCTTCTTACATATGTGTCTATATATACATACACACACATATATATGCACTATTATAAACTCGAGTGTCAAGAAAAGCAGGACCTTCACATTTCCACATTTTCCCCATGATTTCAATGGGAATAAAACCGTAGACACCATCTGTACCATCTACAAAAATTGGACCAACTTGACTTCAAATCCCATTGATAGACACAACAACCACTTATAATCTCCTTTTCCCGTTGGCATTTCTCATTCTTACCAAAGTCAGTTTGCTCTAAGAATATATTGTTAGGCCATATATCCAGTCTTCACACAGCCAACCCGTCTCCCTCTTACACTGCCTTGAGATTACTAAATCTTGCACCTGATCCAAAAGCTGTGCTTGCACTGATCAACTTATTCTTATCAGTTTTCACCCTGCTGTGCTCAGAAAAATGAAGTTGTAGCTGTGGTGTTGACTAGACCTAGTTGTACACACAAGCATTGAACATTTCTTATTTTTATGGTCTTCCAGTAGCTGGAAAAAGTAGCCTAAACCATGCAACATAAAAGCAAACCTTACATACAGGGCCTGATTGTATTTGTGGAATGGTAAGTCATCAGTTATTCTTCTGGAACTTAATTAGTCCAGTCAGGCTAATTGCCATATCTAGGGTGCTGTCAGCTCACAGGGGTGACAGAGGGAATTCAGGGTATTTAACATTATGAAGGACAACGCACTAAACAGAATCCTCCCCAAAGTCGTAGTACCTCCTTACAGCGTCCGTTCTGTGAGCTCAGAAAGCAAACAAAACAACAATAACAAACACAAAGCCATGTTAACTATTTCAGATTTTTTTCTGAAATGTGGTTAGTCGTTGCAAGTTCATTTACTAATGATCAGGAATAAAGATCTGTCATGACAGCTGAAGTCACATAAGGGAAATTTTCCACATTAACTACCCAAAAGTAGTTGTGCAAGACATTGGTCAGACAATCTGTTACAAGGACTAAAGGGTTGGAAATGTCGTGTGGTGGTGGAAATGCTGGGAGGGAAGGTAATCATTATGGAACACAGATGGAGAAGTCTGCAGATCTCCGAACCATCAAAGAAAAACTAAGGGGTATGCACACTTAAAAAGCACCCCCTGAAGAGAGCAAATGTGTGGCTGGGTCCCTGAAAGTACTCATTAACAGGAGCTTCTCAGATGAAGCTGCAACTACAGGGCAAGTAAAGTGGGCTTCTGTTTGGGGAAAGTGTTTTGGAGACATATTTTTAGCATGGGGGGAAGAAAAGGTTCCTTGTGTCTCAGAAAACAAACAATCTTTGACCGCTGGGCATCCCACAAATATTTTTGCTCTAACAAGTACTGGAAAAAGAAATGGTAAGTTATTTTTCTTCTAGTATTAACTAACAAAGTGACTTCATTTTCTATCAGAAATGACAGATATTCCAGAGCATGAGATGCTTTGCATTAAGAGATGCTGTACTCTGATCTGGAAGGTGCCTGTTGTACTCATTCCTTCTAGAGCAGATCCTGCAGCCTTAACTTACATGATCAAGCCCATACAAATCAAAGAGCTACTCATCTGAATAGTGACAGCAGCAGCAGGCACCAAATTTCCTTTATGCCTTCCTACAACCCAGCCCATTAAAATCCGCATGTAAATGTTATGCCCATTACTTAGCTAAAACATAAAACAAACAAAAATAATAATCAAATAAAAAAGGACCTTGTAACATGGGTCATTGCTTCCATTTAGTGGGATGGACAACAATAAGAATAAATAAGAATACAGAGACAGGCTAAATCAACTATGCTACACATGGCAATGCACCTTATTTCACTGTATTTGTTATCAAGAAGACATGCAGTCTAGAAATTCATGGCAAACACACTGGCAAAAGCCATAAACCATGAGAATAACAAGGCTCGAAGGAACAAGGCTTACAAAGACAACCCCAAGGGTGACTTTCTTAGATACCAGTAAGTAAATCCCTAAAGGCAAGGAACTAAAGTACAGCAAACCTAGCAACCAAACTAGCACCCGAATTGAGGTCTGGAAGAGCAAAGATGTGCAGTTCCACACTGTCCAGTTGTGGGACACAGTTGCAACAGAGTCAAAACTTGTAGGCCTGTAAAACTCCACCACGGGCGTCGAGTTCAGAGTCTGGGGACTTTCTCTTTGTACTTCCATGATTGTTATAACCAGGCAATTAGAAGAAGTGTGAGAAGGGCTGACCAGAGATGCCAACCTTTTGGGAGTCAGCAACAGTTCTGTTGGGTTGTCTGGTAGGCACTTCTTTCCCTTTCCCCCGCAAGCTAAATTCAGAAGGATGTTATTGTCATCAGGAAGACTACTAACCTCATCATCTGGCAGGCACGTTTCGAACCTGCAAAATGGGCATACTATGACTCCTTGAGGAGAGTCACCAAAGTCTATGATTTTGCAAAGGCATTTGGCACACACTCTGTGACAACACTCCAGCACTTTTGGTTTTCTCTGTCTCAGGTTGTAGCGGTTGTAGCAGATCTTGCACTCAAGCTCATCTGAGCTCTGGGTCTCCACAGACTCCTCTGGTAGTTGACTGGTCATTTCTTCTGGTGATTTGTAGATTTGTGGAAAGAGGAGTTAAGAGATGAAGATATCACTCAGACTTATTTCAGAACTTTTTCCTGATGATCATATCACCCATCTCAAACAGGAAAAGAGGAAATGAAGCTATCAAAAAGCATCAGTAGAAGTCATCCATTTTCAGCTTCTGCTAGGGATTCTGTACTGTATGTCCTCTCTTAGCCAGGCATCCATCTGAAAAAGACAACAAGAAATTTCTGTGGGAATAAAAAAATGAAAAAGCCGGTGAAAGAAGGAAGTTATACTTTTCACAAGCTTAGCTTCCTTTGCTAAATATACCTCCACAGTATTTTTTTTTTCCATGGCATATGAGACCTATGTGGCAGTCATACTGATAAAACTTCTTTGTGAGTAACTTTGATTCCCTCAGCCCACAAAATTCTCAGCAGAAGATGCAATCTAATTACAGACCTGTGACTGCTTGTTTAAACCCTGGTTTCCTAAGGAAATGAGACCTAGCCTCTGGTGCTTTTTGTCTTTCTCAGTAACTTTTGAACCTGCTGTCCAATTTCAAACAAATTGGCAGAGGTGCAGCAGCAGTGAAGATAATTAAGTTTCTAAAATAGTAGTGAACACTAGCAGTTGGGTAGAGGAGGGGGGAGAGGTTTATAACAATCACTCTTCCTGGAGGGCAATGGTCAATCAGCACACAGCCAGCTTCTGCTCTGAACAGGCCACGTGCTGCCTGATGTTCAAGCAGAGAGCACAACACGGGGAAACTGGTGATACTCTGGAGCAATGAAGTTTTAGGGGGAGAAGGGGACACAGAAAAGGACTGTAGCTACTGTAAAGAAGTATATGGGGAGTATACGTCAAATTTGTAAACGATCAGGCTTTATTAATTTTGCTGCTTGTGGAACACCTTTTTCTGTCTGTTCATATAGCTGCTAAACATAGAGCTGATCAGAGATCATGAAGACACTAGGGTGAAGGCTAACGTGTCTCCCAAGGGCATTTTCCAGATGTACTGGCTTTCACAAGTTTTATGGCTGTGACAGCTGTTTCACACCTCCGCTAAGGAGTGGCCTGTGGCATGCTTGCTCCGCTGCACTCCCATCCTGTGCAGTGTTTTTGCCACCAGACACATCAGCCTCCCATAACAAATGTTTTGTCATATTATGTAACCACACATTTTCGTGACTTCAGGAAATAATCCGTGTATTAAAAACAAAACATTAACCAGGGCTACGGGGAGCTATAATTACCAGAATTCACAAAATGGTGATGTCTGCCAGGGGATATAAACTTCTCCCAGATTCAAGCAGATGCTTCCTCACAAAGATGGGTGTGGCACTGCAATTTTGCAGGCTTTCAAGCTCTCTTCTTCACTGCCAGGGTACTCTTCGTAGCAAGGAACTTGCCCTGGTAATGGTGTGGGTCAGCACTTGGGTCCAACTGCCTCTTGTATTACCAGTAAACTTATTGCACATGCAATAAGAAAAAATGTCTCTCTTTCAATTAACTTGTTTCTTGACTCTTAGTTTTAGAAAATGTTTGGTTCCTTTCAGTATAACTTATGTCTTCATTAGCAAATTTCTACTCACTCCTACAATGCAAAAAGTTCCCTATTTCAAGCCGTATGCTCCTTCCATTAATGCATTTTACCTGCCAACCACAACGTATAGTAAAATTTCTTTCATGGGCTTTTTGTTTTTACTGTGCTTGGAGTATTTGCCATTCTGTCTCTTAATGCTCTGCACAATATTAGGTCTATTAGTGACTGAATTTTCAAAACACACTTACTGGATTTTAAAACAAAGACGTTAACACTACAGACAATGCACTGATGAGAAAAAAAAAAAAAAAAAGACAACATAGTGAAGAAAAAACATACTCCTGTAAGAATTTATAACAGATATCGCCCACCCCAGTCATTTTTTATTATTTTTTTTCTGCCTCTTCCACCTTATTTCAGCACTTTTAGTTTTCATTTCTACCTCACCATTGCTTTTATTATTCATACTGTGACTATACTTGTAGTGTGCTCCACAAATTAGGCAATGCAAACACAAGAAGGTTGATCCATAACTTTCGGAGTGTAAATATCTTCTACAAGACAAAAAGCACGTCTCCTACTGTTCTTGTAACCTATCCTTTATCCTTCATTACACTTCAGGATCCCTTCTTCAATCCACTACCCTTTTTATTTCATTCCAAATATCATCTTTTAGATAACTTTTCAGCATATATAAATGTCATCAGATACTAACATACCAAAGGATGAAAAAAACCAAAACCACACAACAGACCTAAGAAAGTGAAATGCCAACCCACATGAAGGCTAGGTGCTGCTGAAAAGTTAAGAAAAAAGCCAACAAATAAAGTTACAGTTTTGAACTTTCACACTGTGAATATCATTAATTTTCTTTGCCTGAGGTGAACTCAGATCAGTAACATAGAATCATTTAGGTTGGACAAGTTCCTTAAGATCAAGTCCAACCATCAACCCAACCCACTGAGTCCCACTGATACACCATATCCCTAAGTGCCATGTTCACACATTTCTTAAATACCTCCAGGGATGGCAACTCCACCACCACCCTGGGCAGCCTATTCCAGGGCCTAACCACCCTTTCAGCAAAGAAATTCTTTCTCATATGCAAAGTAAACCTCACCTGACACAACTTGAGGCCATTGCCTTGCCCCTTATTGTTTGGCACCTGAAGAGAGAGACCAACACCCTCCTTGTTGCAACCTCCTTTCAGGCAGCTGTAGAGAGCAATAGGGTCTCCCCTCAGCCTCCTCTTTTCCAGAATAAACTGCCCCAGCTCCCTCAGCTGCTCCTCCTATATTTTGCTTTCTAGTCCCTTCACATCTTCTTGCTCCTTTCTGAACACATTCCAGTAACTCAGTATCTTTCTCGCAGTGAGGGGCCCAAACACGAACACAGTATTTGAGGTGTGGCCTCACCAGAGCCAAGTGCAGAGGGACAATCACCTCCCTAGTCCTGATGGCCACACTATCAGCTGGCTGTTGACCAGTAACCTCTTGTCCTTTTCTTCAAGGCAATTTGTTCAGCCACTCTTCTTCATGTCTATATTGCTGCATGGGGTTGTTACGACCCAAGTGCAGCACCTGGCATTCAGCCTTGTTGAACAACTGGATGTGGCCTATTGATCCAGCCTATCCAGATCCCTCTGCAGGGCCTTCCTGCCCAACTTGTTGTCCTCTTCAGACTTACTGAGGGTGCCTTCGATCCCTTCACCAAGACTGTTAATAAAAATGTTAAACAAAAGTGGCCCCAGTACTGAGCCCTGGGGGACACCACCTGTGACCAGCCTCCAACTAGATTCAACTCCATTCACCACGACCCTTTGGGGCCCATGATCCAGCCTGGTTTTCACCCAACAAACAGTACATCAGTCCAAGCCATGAGCAGCCAGTTGCTCCAGAAGATGGCTGTGGGAAACAGCATCAAATGTTTTGCTCAAGTCCAAGTAATCAACATCCACAGCCTCTCTCTTGTCCATCTAGCGCATCATTTTATCACAGAAGGAAATCAGGCTAGTCAAGCAGAACCTGCCTTTCATAAACCCACGGTGACTGGGTTATCTGATCACCTGGTTGTCCTGTACGTGCCTTGTGATGTCACTCGGGATTATCTGCCCCATGAGCTTCCCTGGCACTGAGGTCAGACTGACAGGCCTGTAATTCCCTGGATCCTCCTTCCTGCCCTTCCTGTAGACTGGCATCACATTGCCAAATTTAGCATTAATAGAAGGAGTAACGAACTCTGTTCCAAGACCCAAATAGTAAATTGGGATCATTTCCTTCATTTCCAGACAACAATGATCCTCCTATTGTAGTTTCATTCATAAGCTATTCTGTGAATTATTTTCAAACTTTCTACTGTATGTGCTGGACAATAAAGAGATACTTTCAGCACACTTTTCTCTTCACAGCCTCTTCAAAACATATTAACACATTAAAACAGCATTGATCGTTTGCCTTTTTCTTTAATTTAGATGTTGCATTTTTCCTTATGTATTCTACTATGATTTGCACAGAGCGCAATGGACTACACCAGTCTGAATGAGCTGTTATCCATCCATCAGTTTGCTACTAATCATGGCTTGGAAGCAGGCTGCAGGCTTTCATTCCAGGTGTGGAGTGAGTTGGATGGGCTGTGCAGTGTGCTGCTCTTTGCACTTGTCTATCAAACATTCCGTAGGCAAAATGTGCTTATGAGGGGCCAGAAACAGTTAGTTGTAGATGAAACTCTCAATATCAGAGCTCAGTCATCTTGGCCTGGCAAAGAAAATGGGAAATTCGTGCTTCCCTTCTCCAATGAAAGATCATCCTTGCCCAGTTTATCAAGCCAACATTTTATCCTTTATCTCTAATACGTCTTTTCTGTTAATGTAATCATAGGTTATATGTGAAATATTGGCAAATTAATACAAGGTCAATAATTAACTCGCATAAGATATCATCATCCATAGAGCTACCCAAAGTGATATTCTGAAATGTTTTCAAAGTGTTTCTTCTAAATGCAAGCCAAGTGTATTTAGGGAGCAGGAGAAGGAAAAAAGTACAGAGAGAGAAATAAATACATAGAGACTTACTTTCCAAGAAAAATAAGTTCTTGCAAAGGTTCACTTTGAAGGAAATGTCTATTCTCCTCCACACGGGGAAAAACTGGTGGAAGGGAGGGAAACAAAATTAGTAGTAAAGGAGGAATACAGCTGGGAGACCTTTCAGTCTGATTCTGCTAAAAGAGAGAAAGTAGTCCAACTTCTCTGGTTTGGATGGAAATACCCATATGCTAAGATTTCTGTTTAGAGAAATATATTGGGTAAATCCCATTTTCTAAAATTACTTCTGTTAAGTAATCCAGAGTTATCTTTACAGATCTGTTATTTTCTATCCTCTTTCAATATTACGTGCTAAACACCCTCAAGTGCTATCTCTTCCAGCAACCACATACTCACAAATGTTAGAAATTCACTTGGAAAAAAAATATAGCAAAGCAGCAAAAGAGAGAAACTGTGCTTTGAAATAAGGGTTTTAGAAACATATCAAAATACTTTCCTTCAGAAAACTCAAAGAAGCTCTTTGATCACTTCTGGCTTCCCCCAACAAACTGCAGCCCCTTCTCCAGCATAGACCAGGAAACAACCATCTCCAGTGGACCACTGCATTCACATTCAAACAGCTTTGCAGCATTCTGACTCAGCAGGAAATGACCATTGCACTAGATTTTTCCAGCTTGTGCTAAGCACAATGCAAAAAAAATCCCAAACAAACCAAAACAAAAAACCAAACTGCTTTGCTAATCTCACACTTGAATAGAGTACATTCAAAGTGCCAGCAGCTATCGCATGTCCAACCTGCTTCATGCCACATTTCTACTAACATTGGATGGGTTTTAACAATGGGCATTTCCCTGTCAACGCTCATCAATGTGTGACTTTGCACAAAAGCTACAGAATGTGGCATACTGAGCCATGTTTAGTTTATGGTCAGCTGTATAAACTGCTATGAAAAATGCCTTTTCATGAAAGCAGCTTTTAATGGGATAGGCAAAGAAGTAATTTCTCAGAGAAACTCCCAAAATACACAGAAGAGAGGTTCTGCAATACACACAACAAATATTTCTGTATTATTGACTGCTCCACAAGTAACTAATATCAAATAACAATTATTTTTATAAGAAGTTTTTGTTAAAACATTTAGAGTCCTTGCCTCATCTCTCTTAATCCTCTACCATACTATAATATGAAAATAATACCAAAGCTGGGAGATCAGAGCTTTTCATCTTCAAAGCAGAGTTAATTTGGCTCTGATTATTTAGCATAAGTTATGGAACATAAGAGCATCATCCAAAATAGTAATAATAAAAATAAACAGTTAACGTGTTGGAGTTTTTCCTGCACCTGCACCAATCTGGAAAGTAAGCAGAGATATATTTTCAGATGACACAAGGTTCACTCTGTTCTATATTGTGATACTGGCTCTTAGAGTACCTTCTACAGCCTTTGCACGTACACATTCAATATCACCAGACTCCATTTCCTCTCAGCAATATCATTTGCAATACTTTTTTTTTGTTATTCCAATAACTTGCATTATGTGTCAGGTAGTAGTGGGAAACGGTATGAGTAAACAGTGAATGCCTTATTGAAACCACACTATTCATGAATGACTTTCATTCTAGCTGGAGGCTACTACAGTACTGATATGAATCTTAAAACTGACTATGATGTAGAAAAGAAATGCTTTATTAGTTAGGCTTGTAGACACAAGCAAAACCTCTTCCAATAATTCTTGGGATGGATTTTTTCTCATATATAATTCAAGAGCAATTTATATAGCAATATGCTGAATGACTACTTAATGTGACATACGGCTGTGGGTTGCCTTGTGGCCTCTTTACGAATAAAACCACTAAAGGACAAAGGATCTGCTTGTTTAATAGCTGTCCATTTAAACGGACTGTTAATTATACTAAAGGAGTAAGTAGAAAGAAAAGGCTTGAAATTTGTATCTAAAATTATAACAAGTTTAATCCTAGAAATATGCTTGTTGAACAGAATTACTTTTTTAACGTGTCTTAATCGATTCACAACCTGCTTACTTGGGCTGGTCTAGCATTTTCTCTTGTACTGTTTTCTTCCTGACACAACTCATTACCTTAAAATCATTAATTTAGAGAAAGGTTAGAAATTCTCTTCTTTGGTAGCAGGGGTGTTTTGGGGCTGTTTTCTCAGCTAAGGTGGAGTTCCACTTTTTTGCTTCAGTTTTTGTATGTCCTTTAAAAGCTCTTCTGAGAATTGAAGAGACTGTAGGCCATTGACTGTTGAATATGACTTGGAAAGATACAAAATGATAAAGAAGTAAAAAGCTTCCCAGTATTTCTTATTGTAGGCATATGTAAATATATGACCTCCATGTATGTCTATCATTTTTCTTTATGTTAGACATTATTAAAAGACATTGTGATTTTATATTAGATTTCAGAATATCTGGAAGTTTACCTCCTTGTTTTGCTTGCTATTGTATGTTTGAATGTAAGCAGTTAAAAGAAGTCCAGAAGTACAAATAAATAACTTAAAAAAAAATACAGTTGCACTGGAAGATACTGAGTGACATACAAATTCCCCCAAATATGACCAAACCAGTTTTCTTCTCTTCGGGCATATTTTGTATGTTATATAATTTGGTAGCAACCAGGTGAGACAAAATCACAGAAAATTAATCTTGATTACATCATTCCATGAGAAATTCCTCTTCACACAGGGGAACCATTTTAATGCATTATATTAAGTTCCAATTAACCTTCAAAATAAGATTTAAATAGGAAATGTTACATTAGCTTTGTCCTAATGGAACTAAAAATAATCCCGGAATAGAACAAATCTGTACTTTTTTCTTCTTCTGTTGCCATTAAGAGCAATCTGCCCAACACTTCAGGATGTTTAAGCTGGTTCATTCTGTTTCAGATATTTTTGAGGATATGACTATATAAAAAGATTTTATTATTCTATTTTATCTAGATAGGTTATTACAAACAGAAAATAAAAAGGGTGGGGGATTGTACAGGACAGTACTGACACTGAAGGTTACGTGTCAGTTACATATAATTGGTACAAGGTTCTCTGCTTCAATTAGTTACTTCAATTAGTTTGAAAAACATAGGTCCAAATAATCCATATTCAGCAGAGAATTACACTTACAAACAACTTTTCCAAGCCTAGTTGTCCACCAGCATTATAGATTGTTCCAATAGTTTGAAAACAAAAGGGATGGGTCTCAGGAAACAAGAATTTAACCTGGATATAGTGAATTGTAATTTTAGTATTTAATTTAATTCACTTAAGGCACATATCTAAAAATTGGTATGGCTGGGATGAAAATTATTCTGGCAATATAGCAATAGTTGGCATGTCAAACAATGGCATATATTCTGTTTTCACTCAACGGCATTATGCAAGATTAGAAGTGCAATGATATAACTAAGAAAAAATGTTTAAGAATCTTACTTATGTATTTTTTAAAAGAGCAAACACATAAAAATCCAGACATTATGAAAAAATACAGTATTATTAGAGCTTTACCACTTGTCAACAAGGTAAATTGTATGTCTTCATCTGCATTCAGGGAAACTGAATGATCCCAAAATGCAAGTGTCAATGGGGAACATTAGCTTTGACTATAATGTGTGTATCACTCTTACCTGCAGTAAAAGGGCCATTTGGTCTGATTTATGTACACGGAAAACGATATTACAAATGTACTAAACTCCTTTTAACTGCCTATTTTTTCCAAGCACTTGATATTATTACCCTTTACCAACCAGCCTTATTTTCAGCTAATTTTAAAAAGCATTTTTCTTTGGGAATGAAAGTTCCCTGAAACAATTAAAAAAAAAATCTTGTTATATTTTTATACTAACAGTAAGCAAATTACAATCTATGACCTGTATGGTCATAAGAAAATTATCTTTATTTAAAAAAAAAAAATCTGAGTGCTTCTGCTGAAAATTAAGAAATATTACAGGAACTTCACTTCTGTCTAGCAGTGATTCACAGTTGCATGGTTACTGTATGTAAAGAAACTAGAAAAATACTCAGAAAAGTTACTGCATGCACACCTGTAATTCTAGACACTGGTACATGAAAAAATAAAGAATCAACATGTTTTAAAAACACAAATGAAAGGAGTTGAATTGATTTGTGTCAATTGATAGGCACAACTTCTATTTTATGCCACTGAGGAATACACGAATCCTCTTAAACAAACAACAGCAGCTTAGACTGTGCATCCCTCTCACGTGTTTCTGATAGGAATATACTGCCACAAAGGCAGCTAATCCAATCAAATCTGAATCTGATCAATTTGAATCTGCAAAGCAGTTGGAAAAAGTGTTTCAGCATGAGTTGCCTAATTCTATTTTAGGACAAGGACAACCTGGGCTTTCCTAATTTTCCATCATCCAAAAGAATTAGTCTGGTCAATTTTCACTAAGTCAGTGGAGGGTATGAAATTGTCATTGCTTGAGCAGAGCATATGGCATTTTGATCTTATTTATAACTATATAACAGTTGAAATGTTGAACTAAATCAAAATGTTTGAATGGTGCCCACTGAGTACATTTAAAGTACAAAATACAGAAAAGGAAAACACCGCTTCAGGAATTTTTTATGTAATCAAATCATACTCAGAAACACGGCTTGTCTATTAAACTAATTAGAAAGGAAATAAATAATAAAAGGGAATTCTAAAGGTTTAAAAAAAAAAAAAAAAAAAAAAAGTAAAAAGTCCATTGAGATTTACTACACTCAGCTATTTACCTGGTTTAGTGTGAATTAATGGCTGAGACCATATCTTGGTATTTTCTTAACTGGACATGATAAATGGAAATTTTAGTGCAAGTTCAAACTAGAAAATAGACCACAAATTCTGGATTTCCCTTAACATTATAAAAATCTCAGCAACAAAGCAGCTTTTTAGTCAGTCTTCCAAGGTTATCGGTTTTTCTAGTACTGTAGCACAACTGAGCAGCTTGGCTGAGGTTTATGGAATAAAGCAGGAAATTAAAAACATTTCTTGCCTTCTACTAAGAAAATATATTTTTACAGAACAGAAGCATTACCAAGAACATCTTAAAATACCAATTGCTTTAAATGACAACCTTTTGTTAAAATAATTGTATTAACAAAGCTCTCCTGCTCTCCTTTTACATAAGCAACTGGACCATTCAAGAGACACCTATTTACTACATAAATCTCTTTTCCAAGAAGGGATACTAGAAAGATGAGTTAGTACATGACTTTATTTAATAGACATTACAGGATAACACATATTTCAATATGCCTTCATTTCCAGTGTGCTGAATTCATATAATTTGCAAGAAAGTGATGATTTAGAAAAAAAAGAATACTGAAGCATAGTATCTTTTTAGCAGGTGAGGAGCATTGGTTTTCATTTATGCTATTACTTTTCCATGGAAAGCTCCATATTTGAAGCACCAATATAGCACATTGCTGTTTGATAGCCTACTAGACCATGGCTGATAAGGTTACGAGTATTGCACTAATAATCAGTTCAAGAGGCAGCATAGTATCCACTGTGACCCTGTGACTTTCTCACATCTCTGCAAACATGGACCACAATTTATAGCAAGTTCAAGTACCTTTATCCTTGGGCTTGGCTTCTTGACAGAAGGAGCTCAGTGAAATTGAGTGAGATCCAGTTCTACTGTCTTCTCCAGAGTCAAATAATTTTTCCCTGAGGACATCTGAGCTTATATTTGTCCTCTACCTGTGAGCTTGTATCTGTCCTTCTCTGCTTTTAGAGGGCACCCTCAGAAAGCACACCCTAAAGGACATTTCCCATTAATTGTGGTGGGCATATTTTGCAACAGCAGGTACATCTATGCTTCAAACTGCAGCGTGGTGTAGATATAACTGAGCCAGATCTGGTACTGGAAGTAACCTAGCTGTAACAACACACTGTCCTGCATGAGCTAAGTTAACTTGGTCCTCAGGAGATTCAGAATAACTTGGTGTGATGGTGTGCTTCCCCCACTCCCCACCCACCTTTGGTCTGGCCACTACCTGGCTCAAACACTGGCCGTTGTACCCAAGGCTTTGCTCATGCAGAGACTGACCACAACATCAGACTGACCTCTCAAGGTCACGTCTGCTGCAGAGATCCCTTATTCCTCATGAGACTCCTTGCCACAACAGATCCTTG
>CM021732.1:52324907-52357778 GCA_011075105.1 Heteronetta atricapilla
AGAGATCCCTTATTCCTCATGAGACTCCTTGCCACAACAGATCCTTGGTAAGTGATTGATACGGAGACTTTCATCTGTATTTACTCAAAACTTTATACTAATGTTGCTATTCATATCAGGTCTGGTGGCGTTCCTCCATTCAGATGCCAGATTTCTAAGTTTTGCCATGCTAATTAACGTCTTGCATATTTGAGGAAACAAGGCTTGCAGTAGAAGGTTTGAGAAACATTAACTGCTGTGATTTTTCCCAGACAAGATGTTGATTTCTGCAGGCCATTACAGAACACTGCTATGTGGATGGATCATAAGACAAAAGGTGGATTGAGGGAGAAGCAGCTACTCAGAGAGGGAGCGTTAAGTGGATTCACCAGACCAAATGATTGCTGCAAAAAGCCAATCACATGTCACACAGCAATGACCACAGCTTTATATGCTGGATCAGGACAAATGACCAAACTGATCTGTTGTAGTTATGGCTTGACAGGAGCAACTTTTCTTTGACAAGGTTATCTCTAAACAAGTTCACCAGTTTCCAGATTAGTTGAAAATGCTACATTACGTGTTTAAACAACAAAAAGTTCTACATACACATCTACAATTGACTGCTGAAGAGAAAGATGCTTTCTTGTTCTAAATGCAGTGCATGTATTCTGATATTAAGCTATCTGCATGCAATTATATTTTTTTATATAAGCACATTATGAAGTCTTGCAAACATCTGTGCTTTATAGTACCTAAATCCAGCCAGGAAACATCTTCAGAAAAGAAATGTGATGTCATTTGGTAATTCATAAAAACTGGGGGATGCTGTTCCCTACCCAAAATGATAAACCTGTTTTAATACACTGGGACATGCAGAAAGGAACAGACAAGATCTCACTGATGGTGTTTATGAATACACAAATTGTGGCGTCCTCACTGGCAGGATATCGAGTCTGAAGGACTTACTTCATTCACATAATGTTTGATCAGTATTTGATGTACTCACACAGAACTGGTATCATGTCCAAATGAAACACTGGTCTCATTTGTCTCATATTCTGTGAATATACCAGGTGGAACCACTGTAGCGCTACACCATTGGCTTTTGAAAGATCCTACTCACCAGCAGTAGCAATCCATAACCATTTCACCTGGTAAGCTTTTGACTCATTTTAGAAAAGGAAACTAAGTATTATGCTTTACAATTGCCTTTAAATATTGGACGACACCTTGCAATGACACCTTAATAAGAACATACTTAAGCACTGAATTTAAATGGAACAAAAAAGGCCCTTCAAAGTAAACGCCCACTATTTTTTTCTAAGCACTCTGCAGTAATTTTTACCCTTGCTTATACCTGTGCAAAGCCATGGAATTCATTTCTATTGAGTCAATGATGCTGCGTGTGTGCAACACTGAACAAAATACAATTTGTAAGACTGCTATCTCAGATTCTTGGGATCCTTACAGAAGGGAGCCTTGAATCAAGAGAAAACAGACAGCAGTGGTATGATAAATCTGAAAGAGTCTTATGTACAGAGTGGACAGAGAGAGGTAAATGCAAGTAAAGAAAATCTACAGTAATAAATTTCTAATTCAGCATGCTAAGGAGCAGAAAAGACCATAGAGTGAAAGAAAGTTGAATGTACTAAAAGCAAGTTTGAGTTGATACACAAGGTGAATTTATGGTGAGTTTTAAAGATTCAGAATGGCATTGTTTAGGAAGATAGCCAGACAAGATAGAAGGGGCTTAGGTATGTGGAAGGGAAGCAATACAAGTGTCAAGCCAGCTGGTAAAGAGTAGGGTACAGGTTCTGTGCTACAAGTTACGGGAATCGAAGTAAGAAAATATTAAGCCATAGGCAGAGGTGGGAGATGATGAAAATTTTGTATGTTCTACAAAAATCAGTAAAAGGAAAATCTGGTATTGAACAATGTAAAAATAAACAGAGAAATTATCTGGTTTCTGTTGCCTACCATGCTGATGAGAATGAACATGATAAATAGCAATATAATGATAAAGCAGGAGAGGACACAGTAACAAAATCTTGAACTCATTTTGATACTGGAAATACCAGTTAAAAAAAAAAAAAAAAGATAAAAAAGATACAGGGAAATGCTAGAAAACTAGCCAAAGTAAAATGCAGGATAAAGCTGTTTTGATTTTGTTGTACAACCAAATTCTCTTACTACCAAACCAAGCTCAATGATGCAAAATAGTAGGTATAAAAACAAAACAAAATGAACAAACAAACAAACAAACAAACAAAAAAAAAAAAAAAAAAAAAAAAAAAAAACAGGAGAGACTGGGGGTGGAAAGGGAGTGATGCTGGGAAGAGACACATTCACAGCACTTACTCCCTGAGTTGTCAGGCCAACATGACAAATGGCTTGGTTCTCTTAACAGGAAATTCTATTAGGGATAAAGAGTGGGCAAGGAGTGGATGATGGGATTCACAGCAAGACTTTTAGTGCTTATAAAGAAACAAAACTCAAACATCCAAACTAACAAGCACAACACCTGGGCTGAAGTGGAGCTGACAGACATGCATGATTCCGAATAACATGGGTCTATTACAGCGTTACAGCAGAGACCAACAATAGAGATAATTCGTGGCTCCAGCCTCAGAGTCAGCTCAGCACAATGAAAAACGAGATGAGATGAAGCCTGCAAAGTGAGGAGTTCAGTCTGGGCACCATATATATATAAAGAGGCTACATATATTTTTATTATACATATATTTTAAAGAAGCTACATAATCCTCATTGTTTGTGATTGATCCCATCTCAGGCAATGACTGAGATGACATTTCAGTCCCAGCTCCCTGAACTTCAGAGGTTTACAGCTTTCCGATCAAAAAGACCCACTGAATGGAATTTTTTCAAGTCTTGAGATTATTTAACAGATGGTTAACACAACCCCTTTTGGGAAAACGAAACTGTAACTTTAATGTTCTGATGATGCTTCAGGATTTTTCTTATACCTGCATGACTCAAAACCATTTTTAAAAAGAAAACCAGAAGCTTTAAGTGTTTCCAGTGAGCACATAAGTATTTGGAACAAAAGCAAAATCCCAAATGTGAGATTTAAGAAAGGACCATAAAGCTATACTGATCTTACCTCCTGTGCTGGGAAGTCTGTGGAACATACTCCACTAATTCCTACAGTTAAACCACAAAATGACAGAACAGTTTATACCAGAGGGAACCTCACGAGGATATGTGTGGTCCAAACTTCACTTCCTGAAAAGTCTAGAAAACAATATTTCAATGCAGTGTAACAGTTGCACCAAGATGTATGTAACTAGGTAGTCTGCCCAACATTCAGCGTGAAGATGCATTCCTTGCAATGACGTGGTAGACGAAGTATGCCAGCTATCCAGTCCTTATCCTATCTCCCAGTTTCTTTTCAATTGGCAACCATGTGCTGCTCTGGATTTGTCTTTTGTTGTCTTTAGGCACCAACAGTGAACCTTTGTGGGGTCCCACCTCTGTGACTCATCAGGATTTACTCACTGACTTTTTTTTTCCAGACAACCTGATAGGTGTCTGGAAAAAATTGCACCTATGCAGATGTGTGCTGTGATCTTGATGATCTGTTAATCTGGGTGTCATCATCAGCTATTCTTACAGCTCCTGCTGTTCCTTCTGGTACTTCCACATCCCATTCATAACAATCAAGGTTCTCACTGCAATTCTCTACAGAAGAAGAGACAGTTCTCAAGGCGTTCTTGCTGAAGGCCTTATCCATTTCAGTTTTGAATGTCTCCAGTGATAAGGTCCACAATCCTATCCACAACCCCTCTAGGCACACATTCCTAAGCCTGAGTCATTGAAAAGAACCTGCTCATATCCCCACTGGCTCTGTCACTGATTCTGGGGGCAGATAAAAGGCAACTCTCATGCCCACACAGCTACCCTTCACACAAAGGAAACAAGATGATGAGCAAGGTCTTAAAAGCCACACAGGGCTGTAAAACAGCAGGAAGTTGAATAGAGTATATGCGAAGTTTGACAGGCATTGACATCTGCCTCCTGTGGCCAGTACACATCACTTTCTGCAGCTCTGGAGAAACAGAGCTATCTTAATTCATCCTCATCTTCAACAATCCCTAATTAAGTGCACACCAGGTTGGAAATGTCCTCCTAGATTTGGCTCCTAGATTTGTTAAATACACCCCAAGTCCATCTGGCAGATGACATTTTACCCCTTAACTATATGAAATAACCAGCTGGGTCACTGCCACACTCAAGGATGATTAGGCTCCAAGTTATCCATCTCCTTTGTACCTCCAAGATGAGGCTGGCCATTAAGGGAGTGCCCTCAGCTTTAGCAAAGATAGAGTTTTTGTATGCCTGTCTTTATCCATGGGCCTTTATTCATCACACATACATGGTACTGTGAAAGAACATTAAAAGATGCACACAGACCACACTGACAAGACCACTGATTATTTTTATTTGGATCATGCATGAACTGCACTATCAAATAAAGGTAAGCGTGAGTGTTTCTGCATGCGTTTTACATGAATGCTCATATTTTCAGATATTTTTCTTTGTAATATAGGACTTCTTTAATGATTCTGATTTTCAAAAGCAGGCCTAACATACAGTGCATTTACAGGAAGGGTTACAGAGGAGGAAACATGTTGCCTCCCACACTCTACGCTTCCTTGTTTCTGAATACCTTACTATACATTGGGGAAAACAGAGATATACAATACTCCAGGATAAAAACTGAGATTGTTATTTTCTCATTGAAAATGAGCACTACCATCTCCTCATAAAAGAAATCACACCAGGTATAATACTGTTGCTAATGCCCGCTGTTCAACTGGCGTAAAACACAGCATTTCTGAAAATGCCAAAGTAACTCAATATATTTCTTTAAATGTTACCTTGGTAAGCTAATGCTTTCATTTGCAAGTAGCATATGAAATCCTCTAGCTAAACATTATTGTATCTGACATTTCTTGAAAAGTATTTGGTCACAGTTGTGTACTACAATCAGTACTCCGAAGGGATATTGATTCTGCACACAAATACAGAAACCCACCCCCTACCCAAACCCACTTCAGCCAGAGGACATGAGATGTCTGTATTTAAATGCTGATTCAAGACTGAAGAAAATAAAGATTTAACAGAATTATCAGGGAGTTACTTAAGTAACAGAGAAGCTCAGTGTAAACAGTTTAAAGCTGGGATGCAATGCTGTTGTCACAATGCCTGGTGTTAACTATGATGATTGCTCTTTCTGGCCTGCCATAGTGATGAACAATAATGATTGCACAATGCAAGATAACCACCATTTAGCTAATTCACTCAGTCTAGGTGGGGGAGATCAAAGATGCCTCTCTGCTCCTCTCTTCCTTAGCAACTGCCCTTATAGGCTCAAAAGGTAACTAGGAGAAACTCTAAAAGTAGTACAACTGGTGCGTCTATCTGCCTAGCATACCCCAGAGCTTAAAGGCCAGCTGCAGGAGCGCAATGGCCACAGCTTTCATCCCCAGTCTTCCCAGGGCACGTGGCACTGCAGAGCAGTGCTATGCCATTGCAGATCCCAGCTCCAGGCCTCTGGCTCTCCGCAGAGGCCTGGAGCTGTCTCATCTCCAGCGTGACAGTGGAAGTGCCCTTCTTTGCTACTGTGAATGAAAGACTGGACAAAACCAGACAGCTTTGTGGACATCTGGAGCTGCAGGCAGGAAGGGAGCTCTGTCAGCATCCTTGTGGGTGCCAGAGGGCTCAGGCGAACAGGCCTCAGGCCTTTGCCCATTTCCTGCTATGACAATTCCCTGTGGCTTGCCTGTTATAGTTTTACCCATTGCTGAAGGCACTCTGCTTGCTGTCTGCTGCCTAGCATGCTGAATTTCTTTTGCAGAGGGTTCAATACCCATTCATGTGTCTGACTGGAGCCTTTCTTTCGCGAGAGATAGGCTGTTGGGTTTGCGTGGGGCAGCTGCTCAGTATTTGCGTGCCTGAGTCTGAGTGGCCTTGTGTGGACAAATGATGCCATTTCTGGAGCAGGCTTCGCGGGAACTGTGCCACTGCTAAGTGCTATGAATGCTGATGAAATTGCTTTCCTAAGACGTGTTTCTCCCCTCGGAACAATATGATCTTGCAATCTATGGATTCAGTTTGAATTTTTCAACAAGTCTTTCAGGCTTTGTCTATTATCTGAGAGCTCCACATTCCTTCAATGTATTCTCTACAAAATTTGTTATAATCATTGCAGTGTGTACTGGTTGTCCAAAGTTAGACACTTTAACAGGCATACTGCCAGAACAGAAATTCATTCTCATCCACACACCAGTCCAGAAATTCCTCTCCCCATCCATATTTTTCCCCCACAGACCCATTTCTTCCATCTTTCCTACAGAGAAAAAAAACAAAAACACGAAAACAAAAAAGAGAATACCATTCCAATCAATTTCAACTAAAAAGTGATGCCAAATAACATTAATCTTCTTTGCAACTTCTGACATCCTATCTGCTGTACTTCTGTCTGTTTAGAGCCTAAATTCTGTACAGCAAGGGCTATACGCACACACTTGAATTTTTAATTTTATGCATATACAAACATCAAAGCAAGGGTTCATTGAAGCTCTCTCTCACCCCATTTCTCCAAACTTCCCAATACAAATATAACTGTTCAAATAGAGCTCTGGGCCAGAAGTAGTGGGGCAATGTTGACCTTACTTCTCAATACAGTCATACACTGACTGACCATTGTGTACTTTCTTTCTGTCTTGGGACTTACTATTTGTCATAGTAAGACTATTACTATACATAAGACTATTTGTCATATTAGGTTTCTTTTTGCCCTTTATGAGTGTTTTACTCAACTCTGCTAGTATGTGAGCAGCAAAATAAAACATTTAAAATAACACTTTGAAAATCCTTTCCAAAAAAAAAAAAAAAAAAAATCTGTTTTCTAATGAGTCTGGCTTTCCTGTCACAGACCACAGATGAAAAGAGTTGTGACAAAAGTAAGTTTAAAGACACAAAATTGCCATTGAAAGACATGCAGAGTGAAGCGGTGAAGGAGGAGGTAGCAAATATACGGCAGGATTGGATTATTGCTTGTTACAAGTTACTACTTTAAGGTCAGTGGGTAGACACTGTCTTTCAGACATATACCTAGAATTATGTCCAAAGCCACTTGTTACTGGTCATATTGTGTGAAACTGTTTCTCTGCCTTGAGCAACAAGTGTATCTGTGATGTCAATCAATACCCTTAGCCTATCTGGCAAATATAAATGTGTGCGCACACACGCATTAGTATTTTAAATTGTGCAAATACAATAGCTCTCTTGGGAGGGTAGAATATAGAAATTTGTATGTGCATGTGTCTGTGTGGACTATAACTGCAGAAAAGCTACCTTGTCTCTCAAGAGACCTATGGAACTTCAAATACACACTCACACATATGTATATACACACACAAGACATATAGCAAGTCAAGCATTGTGATACTGATGTTATTAAAACTGAAAAACAGATTACAAGACCTGTACTACTGACAAACCTTCTTTATGAATAATTTTACTTCACTGATACAGAAAAATAGGCAGAAGACTTGATTTTAATGGAATGAATTCAGAAGGCTGTTTAACTTACTCATAGCCACATCTGAATAAGAAAACTGCATGAAAAAGAATAACCCCAGGAAGCTTCTAGTTATTATGGTAACATGCTTCCCTCCTCCCTGTCCCCAAATCAATGAGAACTTGTATTTTAATAAGACTATATCAAGATGCATTACTGAAGCATTATATTTATACAGATAAAAACATCGAAAATTATCCTCAATCCCTAACAAACACACTTCAGCGTGATTCAATTGCGTTGGACACATTACAACAAATTCATAAAAATAATCTTTATAATGCAAATGTTGCTAAATCCATAAGCACAGCATACCACTGCAGGACAAGTTGTCTTGGGAGTAAACCAAAGGAAAGATAGGGAAATAGCAATACACTCATTTTTTCTCCATTCCAGGATTATAAAATGCTTTAACTTGCCTGTCAGGTGACAGGCAAAGCAGTCACATAAGACAGATTAATTTATTCTTAACAGACAGATGACATAAGATTTACTAGAAACTTAATACATCTGAGAATTTTTTGGGATCCATCAACACCCAATATTACTGTTCTGTTTTTACATCACCTGCATGCCATTAATTTTCCATTCAGCTTCACTCTTTTTAAGTCTTGTAAGAGCTGTTCCTCTATCTCCCCATCCAGGAAAGCATCCTTCTTCAGATTCTTGAACTCTTGTACAAGTATGCACGTGCTTAAGTTCCACTAAAATTATGGAATTATGTATGCTTAAGTATGATCTTATTGTCTGAAGAAGATGATTTGTATTCTAGGATGCTATTTGGCAAAATATAACATATAAAATAGAGACGTGATTCTTGAGAACACATTTTGGTGAGCTTCCAGGGACTTACCTGCCAGATGCCGAGCTGGCTCACAGATCTGGCCTCTATCTATTCATCCATCCATCACCACATTGCCTGAATGACTGATAATAAAAACAGATGATTCATCCTTGGTATGTTCTCTGCTCTCTCTTAGTCCTGTGGAAGACATTAACACCTTAATCATAAACCGGCATATTTCAGGCTAAGGAAAACTTACAGCATAAATAGGGAAGTTTTTGTCTTAGTAGATAAATGTTTATTCATAATTTTTAAAAGGCAGAGATGGTTAGAAATGAAGTTTTCATCGTTAGCTGATCTTTAAATGAGCAGGCCTCCACGCTTATCTCCTCAAGTGTAAAATACCACCTGATAGCCAATGAAGAACATAAGCGCTATGCAGTCAGAAGACGTTCTCCTTTTCTGTCTTTTTAAAAAGACCAGACTAGAAAGATTATTTTTCATTTCCATGTACTTAACAAATGCTATTCAAGGTGTCACTGTTAATAGCATAAACATCAAGGACTTATCTCAGACACCCACAGGAAGGATGGGACAACTTCAGGTCTGCCATGGAGGACACAGGAAGATTTATTTCAGAATACTGAACAATGCTGAGAGACCTTATATCTAACTTGATGTATTGGATTTACACGACAAGGGTTTGGTAGCAGGGGGCTGCAGGGGTGGCCTCTGAGCAGAGCCCAGCAGCTGGCCCACGTCAGATAAGAGCCAGCTCCAGTTAACTCCAAATGGGACCTGCCACAAGCCAGAGCTGAGCCAGGGAGTGACGCTGGTTGGGCTTCTGTGAAGAAGCCTTAAGAAAGGGACGAACTGCTGCACAACAGCAGCTGGGAGAGTGAGGAGAGAGAACCAGCCCTGCAGCCCCAAGGTCAGTGCAGGAGGGCAGGAGGTGCTCCAGGCACACAGCAGCAGTTCCCCTGCGGCCTGTGGAGAGGCCCCTGGTGGAGCAGGCTGTCCCCCTGCAGCCCATGGGTCCCACACGGAGCAGATCTCCACGCTGCAGCCCGTGGAGGAGCCCCTGGTGGAGCAGGTGGATGTGGCCTGGAGGAGGCTGCGGCCCATGGAGAGCCCCCGCAGGAGCAGGCCCCGGGCCGGAGCTGCAGCCCGTGGAGAGGAGCCCACGCAGGAGCAGGGGTCTGGGGGGAGCTGCCGCCCGTGGGGGACCCATGCTGGAGCAGTTTGCTCCTGGGGGATGGACCCCGTGGTACGGAGCCGTGTGGGAGCAGTTCTTGAAGAGCTGCTGCCTGTGGGCAGCCCCCGCAGGCTCAGTTCGAGAAGGACGGCATCCGTGGGAGGGACCCCACGGGGAGCAGGGGCAGGGAGTAACTGTGAAGGAGCAGCAGAGAAAAAGCATCAGGGACTGACCGCAGCCCCCAGTTCCCCTTCCCCTACGCCTCTGGGGTGTGCGTGGGGGAGGGATGTAGAAGAAGGTGGATGGGGGAAAGGTGTTCATAGTTTGCTTTTAGTTTCTTACTGTTCTAGTCTGCTAGCAATAGGCAATAAATTACATCAATTTCCCTACATCGAGTCTGTTTTTTCCATGATGATAATTGGCGAGTGATCTCCCTGTCCTTATCTCAACCCTTGAGTCTTTTCCATCATATTTTCTCCTTTTATTTTTATTATTTTTTGAGGAAGGGGAGTAAGAGAGCAGTTGTGGTTGAGTTCAGCAGCCCAGCAGGGTAAAACCACCACAATTTATATCAGCTTAGCTCTAGTGATGCTCCTGAGTGCAGCCAGATACAAGATCTGGAATTAGCAAACCAGTCCTTGAGCATGAGGGACTCTCTACAGGAAAGCAAATAATCTGAAAGCATATAGAAGTCACACAGGACAAATCACCAGATATTAGAGCTTAGCAACAAGGATTTAATAACATTGGATGGGTAAGGGGGGGAAAAATCAGCCATTTTTCTTCTAGATACAGTACCATTCATGCTTGGGTGAGGGTCAAACTAAGATATTTTTCACAGTTCTGATGTTCACACACTTAAAAGGATACTGAATGATTGGTCAGGAACAGTGAGATCAGTCACTAAAAATTATTCATGAGCTAAAAAAAAAACTGTTTTCAGTGAAGGCTTTAAAGAGCTCGATCTGCTTAGCTTATCAGTGAATGAGAGGCAACTTGATTACAGGAACAAAGCATCAGGTACAAAAGCATTCCTTGATTTAGTGGACACAGTAAAATGGCTGTAATATTTAGCTGTGATTTGTAAAGCAGAGCCAAGTACTACTGAGTTACAAAACATCAGCTTTCTATTGAATGAATGCATTACAGTAGTTTCAGTCACACACTCACACAACATTTTCTTCTAGAGGAGGCTTCACTGAGCGTGCAGGATACCTGGTGGTTGTTTGGTGAATATTTTATTCTCTTTATTTCTGGCCCCACAACTCACTTCTTATATGCCATTTAAACCTAGCACCAAACATACATAACTCTGCTTCTTTCTGCATCGACTTTCATTTGGCTGTCACTTTAACAGCCTATGAATGTAGTTCAATGAACTGAAAAAGATACAGGAAGGTAAAAGCCCTCATAACACGCATGTTATACAACGCTTTACCTGGACAAAGGGCAATTCAAATCCTACCTAAAATTTCTCCTTCAAGTGTTCATAAACTTCTAATTGCCTAAGCTAAGTATTTTCTACTGTGGTAGAGGCACTGACAAGCCTTTTCAAGCTTTTCTGAGAGTTACTTTAAGAATTATTTTAAGAGTCAAAGCCCAAGATCAGCTTTAGGTTTGAGTGGGTTTGCTTCCACTACAGAATACTGTTGTGCAGGTGATACTCCAGATCTCCTAATACATCAGGAACCAAATGGCTTTGGCAGGTTCCTGGTAACTTCTTCCTCTCAGTACCTGCATTGTAGCTGCTGCAGGGTCTACCCATATTTTTACACACAACTGTTCTACACAACAGAAGCTCCGAGGTCAGATGCTTTTTCAAGGAGACTCTGATCAGGTCACTGCTTGTGAGTCACCAAGGGTGGAATATTTCCTCTGTTCATAGAAGCACATCTGCATGAGGTTTATAGATTGGCTATCCATATATCATCTGAAATGGGATTTTTGTCTCTTTGCTGTCAACTGCCTGTCAAAAATGGTTCCCCTGCCTGGAGCACCACCTGCCCTGAAACTATCATGGAAAGATTTGGGTTTTCTGACCAACACCTTTTGCTACAGATGTTATTTGAATGCTTACAAAGGGCTGCATAAAGACATTAGGAGCCTTCAGTCCCTAACCCTAACCGGGCCACATACTGGGAAGAGCAGGAGCACACAACCTCACACTCATGAATTTTTCTGGCCAGGCCTCCACCAGCCTGTCCCTGATCCACTACCATGTCAGCCTGACTCCTCACAGGTAGCTCTCTCCCACCATGCTCTATGAGTCCAGGGCTATGTCTCCATCACAGGCTGCACATCAAACCCTACCTTGCTCCTCACTGCAGCCCCAAAACACCATCTGCCTTTTTTCAGGTTTTTCTACAGCTATTCTCAAACCTAGACTGTCACATCCCTTTCTTTCTACCAAGTTGCCATTTCTCCCTACAACCTAAGCAATTCCCAACTGAGGCAAGAAAGCTGAGATATCCATATATGCCCCTTCCAGTTTCAATTCCTGAGCATGGCAGCACCAGTACTAGTAATCTTTATAGACATTGCTTTCAAAACAATATATGCTTACAAACCACTTGTGGCTCTCTGAAAGTCATAGGTTCGTAACTTCGCTACACTTCAGCTATATTTCCCAGAAACTGCAAGAGACATCAGGAAAACCTGCAATGAATTTCAAGCGTCTGCTCAGCACTTTACAGATGCTGGAGCATCTCAGGTTTTCATGTTACCTGCATGAAACTTACACTGCTGCTGTGCAATTTAAACTTTTACTGAATGTTTACATGGATCTTGTCTGGTGATTTAGTAAAGACTTCTATTCATTTCCCAAGTTACTGAAGGTAAACCATCACATGAACATCCATTCACCACTCACTGCAAAATAATTTAGCTTAAGCCCCACCAGACCTGAAAAAGTAGATTAAACTGTGAAAGAGACGTGAAGAGACTGTGAAAGAGAGTGAAAAAGATAAAATGGGAAAAGGAAAGTTGTGCTTGATGATGCCATTTTTTGTGCCTAAACTGCTGTGCTGCATCTTCTCTGCAGGAAAAGAGTGAAACCACAAAGGATTAGGGTTAAAAAAATTGTAGCGCTGCAGTAGGTTAAAAGCTGCACATCTTTGTGAAAAAAGCTTGTACTTTTTTGTGTGTCATTGCAAATGAATTTGAAACCTAAGTCATATTTTCATCAGGCTTCAGTTCTTTGCAGCTTACAACATCATTCTCACACTTGATAATGTTTTTTTTTTTTATATTGGAAAGTCACAACTGTTGTATGGTTATGTATCATGTACCTATACTAAGGTACACATCTGCCTATATTACATTACTGTTGGAACAGCACTTTATATTGGATATAAGTGTTTCAGCACACATTGCACGCAAAGGCCACAAGAGAATTTCCTGAGCTTTGCTCTCAGAGGATGCCTGGTACTCCTTAGCAACCTTGCTGGAAGGACTGAAATCACAACCCCCTAGGCAGCAGGTGATAAGTGTCTCTGTATACCTGAAATAGCTGCTGGCTACAGCAAGCATACATACATCTCCAGCAAATCCACTTAACATAGTCATCAAACCTAAAATATAGATGAACATATATTAAACCGAGACTGACTTAGGCAGGAGAAATAGTGGTGAGTACTGGTTCCTGCAGTGAGTGGCATTATATCACTGCTGGAGTGCAGAGTTTTAGAGGGCATTGTCATGACAATTTGAGAAGAGGATTCCTATAAAACCTAGTTTGGATGGAGAGGCATCTGGTCAGGAAGGTGTGAAATGACACAGTCTGAGACAGGATCTAAGCGCTAGAACTGCTCAGACCATTAGAAGCCCTTATACATGTCAGGCTACACTATGGGACACATCTACAGCAAGCTGTCTTGTTCCTTTCTCATACTGCCTCAACTACTATATTCCCCCACCCTAAACTTCATCAAGGGGAGTCTGCAGTTGTTCCACACGGAATAATTTCAGGACTGAAATGTCACGTAGCTGTGTAACCATAACATTTTGCCTGTCGTTTTAGCTTTTAAAGCAGGATTGTATTGAGTTCTGATGTTTCTCTCGTTCTCTGCCGTGCAGCTAAGGGAATAGAAGTCCCCAGGTCTTCATTATACACAGCTGACCTTTTATTTCCTGCTAGGTGCATTCAATTTCAGATAGCCCAGGGTACAGTCTTGAAATACTATTTTCCATCACACTAAACTAATGTGAGGTCTACATTTTTACACACTTAATAAACTCAAGAGTTTGCTTTCCAGTGTTGCATGAAAAACAGAGGCCATTCAGAAGGTTATAACTTTTTCCAACAAAACAACTGTCGTGACACTTCTGCAAGAAGCAAAGGACAAACACTGATAAACACTGCTCAAGTCATTGCAATCCAAATAAATAAGAAATTCCAGAATTTTTCTTCTAAGAGATCTGAATTCTCAATATAAAATTTAAATGAGATATCATAGCAAATAGATACGGTAAAAACACTTAACCTTGATTAACCCTCATTTAAAACTTAATTTCAGTCATACATTTCTTGCAAGAAAGGAAGCCTGAATTTTATACATTGCTTGTGGTCCCAATTGCTGAAGACAGCTGTATCTTCTCTTTCTCCCAATACATTTTCACCTTGTTTACTGAAATGGTATTGGTAGCCCCACCTTTCATTGAATAGTCACTATTTTTTATGTCTCTCAAAAACTTCCTCCAGTTGATACTTACTTAGTTTTGGGGTTCCAATATCCTGATAATAGCTTACATAGAGTTTTTTAAATCTCAAAAAATCTGATATTTAGATCACTTGTTACTCCAAATTTCAGTTCCTGTCTATCCATCAATAACTATGATGGGCACACCCTCCTCATCTCACACACAGGTCCCAGTTTGTTTCTTGTTCACATCTCAGAAGATCCGTTTAGAGGGTCCTCCTGGCTGCATCCTTGTTATGGTACAATGCTGCCCTGGACCATCCACTGGATTATCTCCTAAATCACTCATCAGTGAACCGCAATGGCTGCTCCTTATGACCTTATCGTACAAGGACAGCCATTCTGTTATCATTGGGAAGTTGCTCTGAATTTCCAGCTCCTGCTAAAATGTGCGTGCTACAGAGGCACGTATGTACACACACACACTACAGGCACTGCTCAGGCAACTGTCCTGCTCATGACCTTCCTGTCGTCCCAGTGACATTACTACCTCTAGAGCCAAGAATGACTAATTCTTGTCTAACTTTGGCCATCCAAGAGAAGCAGCTGTGATGTTTTGTCACCTCTACCATCTCACCTCAACTCCGTCTTCTAATGGGGATTGACTCTGAATGCTACAAACTCACCTCGCATAAAACCTTTTGGTACAGTTACTCCTAAAACCAAGCAGCAATTTCATGATCACTCCTCAATATCAACGCTTTAGCTCTGTAACAAGCAACACATTGAAAAACTACCAACCTATTCCGCGTTACTTTATCAAGCCAAACAAATTAAACTTTGTGACCCCACGATTGCCAGGCGGGGGCAAAGAGTATTTTTACAGGGTGGGTCACAGCAGCAGGAATTCTCTCGTTACCAAGGGTAATCCTGGCAGGGATGCCCTCAGGAGGGGGTACAAAGCCGAGCCCCCCGTCTGCAGAGCAGGGTGCTGAGCCCGGGGCGCTTCCCCGTGCGCCCCCCTCGGAGCCTCGGCCAGGACATCAGGTCAACCCGCCGCCCGACGGCACCCAGCGAGCCGCCTCCATGCCCCTCACCGCCGCCCCCTCGGCCGCCGCCACCCGGTCCCCGAGCCCGGCGACCCCCATGTGCCGGCCGGGGAGCGGGGCGCCCCTCGCTCCGTTACCTGCCTGGGTGCTGCGGCGGGCGGGCGGCCTCGGGAGCCGCTTCCCCTCCGTGTCGGCGCGGCCGCGGGCAGCCGGCTTTGTTACTACTCGGAGGAGCGGCGGCTCGGCGCCGTCGCTATAGAAACTGGCTGCGCCTCGGAGCGGGGCCGGCGAGTGGCGGGCGGGAGGCGGGCAGCGGGCGGAGGTGTGGGGTGAGGAGGGAGGGAGACGTTCATTCAGGAATATCCTGGCCTCTTCCTCCTCCTCCTCCTCCTCCACCACCACCCTGCGGCCAGGCACCGCCCCGGCCCGGCCTTCACCCTCACCTCAACGTGCCTCCCCGAGCCGGGAAGGGGCCGTTCAGCCCGTTCCTCACGGGAACAGTCACCGCAAAACACGCCCGCACCCCCACCCGCTCGGGGAGCAGCCCCGCAGACACCCCGGGGCAGCGGGGTGCTGGGCGGTGGGTGCCCGCGCCATGAAATGGCGGGGGTTGACCTGGACTCCCACCGCCCAGCCTTCTTCGGTCTGAAGCCTCCTAACTTATTTACATTTAATTTTATAAGTGATTTAGCTCCGAATCCTCTGGTGGGGAGCTGCTTTCGGGGTCTGCTGGGACCCCTGAAGATCACCTCTCTGAAGTGAGAACTGAGGATGCAGTTTTTGTTCGCTGCTGCTTGTTTCATCTGGTGGCCTAAGGGACGGGGCAGAGCAGGGCTGTCTGTCCTGGGTGCCATGCAGGCAGGCAGCAGGAAGGGAAATGTGTGGTAGAAAGGAAGAGAAGGGAGAGGACAAGAATGAATCAAGATAAAATGGACAGTGTTCATCTGCTTGGCCAGTGCAGCAGTGCCAGGGATGGACAAGCTTGGGAACTTTTGTGGCTGCCCCTTCTGGCAGGGTTCTTAATGTTTCCCTCATGGCCAGGCAGATGGGAGGTATTATCAGGTCCTGACACTTTGAGTTTTCAGGTCTCTGTTTTACCTTGGGGACGGCATGCTTTCCCACAGCCTGTGTGTCACAGACACCCATCTTCATGTCCTTTCTTTCTCCCTGCTTTGCACAACAGGCAAAGGCTGAGACAGTTCTTCCCTCTTTCGTTCTTCCTTTCCTCCTCATCTACCAAAGGCTCGGTGGCATTCGTTTGTTGAATCTATTCTCACACAATTTCTCTCAATAATAGTAAAGTTGATAAAACATGCTCCAAAGTGAAAGATGGATCTCTGGTTTATATAGATTAAATTGGTCTTCCAAGTTTACCAGACAGAAGAAACCCAACACGCGAGATGCAGATCAGAGACTGCATTATCAATCTCAGCTACTGCCACTGCTAAGCTACTGGGTATGACTATTAAGTATCAGCACTGCAAGTCACTGTGAGCTGATGAATCTGTGCCAAAAGCTGCTGGCACACTGCAGAAATACTCTTTAGGAAGAGTTTGCCAAAGACAAGAAAGACTCCCCCCCAGGAGCTCTTCACAAAACAACGCGCTTACAGCAGAACTGCTGGCAGATCACAACACAGCCAAATGACAATGACGGCGCAAGTGAGGTTGGGTATGAAAGACAGGGGGGTCACCACATTATTTATCTGTCTAATTTGCATGCTAAATACTAATTCTAGAGTTAAAAGAGATAAGTCCAGTCAGAGCCTAGCACAGCTGAATGAAATAATTTACCTTAGCAAATCCACTTTCTCCAAGGTGGAAGAAGCATTAGAGAAATAAAAGACCTGCCACATGCTGGCTCCTGTAGTGTAAGAGACATTCTGCTCCTCTTTCCTTTATGTAAAATATTTTCATCCTTTTAATCACATGGGAGAGCACTACTGATAATGAATATGTTTCTTTAAAAAGCCTGAATTCTGGAAAGCAATTTATATTCTAAAACCTTTTGGAAAAGTAAGGATGCTATTTAACTTAACATGTATTTTGAAAAGAAAGAGTTTTATCAACACAAATTTCGCTGAAATAAATGGTCGTTGTTTTGACAGCAAGAAACAATGCCATTGATATGATGCCTATTCATTTTTCTTACAAAAGATTTTCATAGCACTTTCTTCCAGGTGGAAGCCCGGGAGAGGCTAGAAAAATGATAGGACAGACTTACTCTCTGGTCTTCACTGATACAAAGCACCTGAATAGTGATATTATTTTACATGTTCTTGGGGCTTTTATTCTTCAATGCAGTTTTACACACGTGCTTCTAAACAGGTTTTCCTCTCTAGGCTGAAAGTAATTAAAAAGATTTCCAGAAGGTGCAATTGAGACAACTGGGTGATATTTAAAGGACTTTCAGGCAGGCACAATCAGATGCATCTTATTCTTACTACTGTGCAGATTCTAGATTAATTTTCATATCAAGGTTATGATGATATTTTACTGAAAGAGATGAGCTGTTTATGTGGATAGATATTACCTGTATCTTTAGGACAGACCCTTAGTTAGCTCACCACTCTCATTCTTGTAAAGTATTTAACTGTTATTTAAAATTCTACTTGAAACGTATTTAATTTTAACTAGCTTTATTTAAGTTGGAACCTAACTTTTGAAACACATTAACAAGGTAGGGCACTAACAGCAAATAGGCCAGTTTGATACTCGAACTGTTTGCAGTCTTGGCATTTCTACGGTTGGGGGGTTGCAACAGAAAACAATATTAAATTATTGCATTTCAGTAACTAATCACTATTGATGAACATCACAATTTTGTAACATTTTAACACTAAGCTATTGTGCATTTGTTTTAACATTTTGTTCCCCCTTTTCCCAGTTTGTGTTGAGGACAATACTTTTAAGTCAACAACTGGAATGCCTTCTGGCAACATTTTTTAAAGAGTGTGTACTTCCAAGGGGCAACAAAAAAAAGAAAAAAGAAAAAAAAAAACACGGAACATTTGAAAAAAAGAAAAAAAGTGTGCCGATATGTCCACTGCCAACTTCTGACTCAGTAGTGACATGTGCGTCTTTCTCAGCGTGGAGGATTTTTTCCAGTAACGGAGTGTACTGAAGGAGTTCATCGTGGAACATTGAACAAGTGTTAACATTCACAGAAGAACAGCTTTTGATGGTGTCCCCTCTCTCTTGCCATTTGTCCTCACTCTGAACACCATTCATCCCACCAAATACTTAATCCATTGGACTATTTGTTCCCCGTAAGCAGACCAAAGTATTCCTAGCACAGCACTAAAACAAATAAAGAATTCTTAAACCAAAGGAATATATTCTTAGGACACTATTAAAATAATAATTAAAAAACATTGCTAAGATGGGTAAAATTGAAATAACAATATTTAATACTTATATTAATTACCATTACTAATCTTTTTATTAGGATTGAGGTGCAGCTGCACTGGTGGAGGACCCCAGTGCCATGCATTGTATTCCCATGGAACAAAAATGTACATATTTTCTGCCCCAAGGAGTTTACATTAGAATTAAGTGTTTTTCCTGAGGGCCTGGAATACCATTTGTTACACATTTGTATAGTGGCTAGCACAATGGGGCCTAATCTAATTGCGGCCTTTTAGACATGTGTAATGTAAATTTTAAATAATGTAATAATTGTAATAATAATTCTGTCAGGAGACAATGAAAAGCCATTTTCCTGTGTCTATAGGCTGGCAGTCCTCTTGGAAATTAGAGATTTCGGTCCCTGGAAAATGAGTTGAATTGATAATTGAAGGAAGTAATAAAACATGAATATGCTATGATAGGGGATGAACCCCTAGGCTCCGGTTTTGTAAAAGAAAAATTTCCTTTCTGCAGGGCTATGTTACATTTTTTAACTATATTGAGGAAATACTGGCATAAGGAAAATGAAGTATGTGTAAATGCATTCAGACTTTCAGCAGATCCTTTAAAAAATAATTATCAGAGGTTTAAAAAGGCTCCTTGTGGTGGGAAAGAAGGTACTGCTGAGCATTCAAAACTGCTGGAAAGCAAATATTAGTACTATTTGGTTGACTTTCAACATGACTAGACTCATGTCTGCCCTTCACAGGGTAGTGCCATGCTGAGATACCCAAGCGACTCTAAACAAGGCAGCCAGGTCGCCCGCTGAGAAGCAGGCAGGGTATGAGTTGAAGAGTGGTGCTATACCATTACAGGCATGCTTGGCTGCGTTTGCACTCACTGTGGGGGGCAGCATAGATATGTCCCAAGGGTATGCACGTACAGGCTGTCTGTGACAACCTGGCATCTCAAGGAAATGTGTGAGGTAAGAGAGTATGTTAAAAATATTATTGATTTGGGAAGGGGTGAAACGATGTGGCAACACACTGAACACATGCCATTGTTTAATTTCACTTGGTGTGAAAGAGGCTCAGAGATAGTGAACAAAGACCTCACCTAAGGAGCTGAACAAACACCACAGCAGCTAAAGGGATTAATGATAGGAAAACTTAAATCAGGCTGGAATATTTTTTGTTATTCACACAGCCTACTGGGATCTTAATTGAGCGCAACTGCCCAGAAAAACTGATCCTGGCATTACAGTGGAAAGCTCAATGGACAGCAGTGTTTAGAAAGTGAACAGAATGCTAGTGGGGAAAAAAATCAGACTGGAAATATTATAATTCCCACAGATCAGTTATCTGCTACATCTTCAATTCTTTGTTCAATTCTGGGAACTCAACTGCAAAATAGATTTTTGCAGATACTGAAAGTATCTGGAGACAGGATATGAAAATGAGTAGAGGCTAACAGAGATTTTGTATATGGAGAAACTGAAAAGATTAAATCTGTTTAGGGATGGCATGAATAAGAGAGGACTTGATAGAACTTTATAAAAAATAATGAATGGCAGAGAGAAGATAAAAGCTGCATTTCTAGTTCAATGTTTTTCATAATTTAAGAACAAGAGTTCATCCAGTGGAATTAAAATAATACAAATTTTAAAGTGATGAAAGGAAATATTAGCTATTAAAGTGAAAGCATTCAGCTACATGAGACAGAATTTAAATAAAGGATTAGATTATATAAAACCTGTATAAAGAAGGGATAGAAACCTTCATGAAGCCTGTAATTAAGCCAGAGGTAGGAGGGACAGGGGAAGGAGCATTAACAGAAACTCCTCTTGGGCAAATTACTGAATTTCTTGAAAATTCTTCTGAAGTATCTGCTGCTGGCCATTAGTGGGAGAAGACACAACAAATTGGCTCTCATCTGATATGCAGATTCACTTTCTCATCCAGGAGGGATTAACATTCCCCTCAGCAACACACATTTGTGCCTATGTGAATATCCTCTCTGGCTGCACAGATCACAGAACATTGAAGGACTGCAATGTTGGGAAAAGGCAAAGCCTTAAATTTAAACTTAGTTGCAGATCTGGCCTTTAGGGACTCCGGTATCTAAAGTCAAGTGATGGGTGTAGTCCTGTATTTGGTCCATGCTCTAAATAGTCTGCCAACCACCAGCTGATTCATATCTGAAACCACTCAAATACAGTACTGTAACTTGCTATGTGGTTAGTCTTAACCCATCTCAGAGCTAGGGTGGATTGAATATATAACTGTTATTTTTTTTTTCCCTCAAATAGATGCAAACTTAATAGTTGAAAACCAACAGAAGCTAGGTACTTTGGAGAAAGAATATTTCTATTATATTCATATGTTACAATCCCCAATCAATGAGTCACTTTCAAAATTTTAATCTCAAATCTTGCAGACGTTAGTCCTACAAAGTCCCTAAATCTTACTGAAGGCACTGGGAGATTCTTTTTTTATTATTATTTTTTTTTCCATGATATATTAGAGTAACCCATTTTTGATATACATTTTTCATATAATGGTATTTCAGTGCAGCCACACACTAACTGTGCCTGGCAAAAAAAGCAGGAGCTTAAATATACCTTGGGAAAGATGGTAATGTGACAAGACTACACCTATCCCAAGATGTTTAGACAGCTGAAAACTACTTATAACTCACACAGACATTACTTATAGATAAACTTGAATAATGCTTAAATTTGATGGTGAATTAATGATGCTAGTGCTGCAGAGCACTACTACACCTATTACCCTCTTGTTTATAAACTACATCATCCAAACAAGTCCTTAGACTGAAACTAACTGTTCAGTACCCAGGAATCACTATTTCTCCATGCTATTTGTGTGATAAACCAGACTGAGATTGTCTGAGTAGATTGACCAACCTGTACTACATTTTAACAGATTCAAAATGTGCCCATCTTTTCTTGACTCACATAAAAAACCAATTACTGTCTCACAGCTGGAGTCTGTGCAGTAATTTGGTACCAGCAATAGCTGTTTCCCTTTGCATTTCCCATCCACATCATGAAAGATGATGGCACGCTAAAGCAACTGCAGAAAAGTGTAGCAATTGCATTTCAGTAGTCATTTGCCACCAACACTATCTATGTAATGTTTTGTTCTGATTTTCTAAACTAGAATGAATTTCCATAAAAATGTTCATGAACCATTACTCCCCACCCCTGAACCCGAATAAAAGTAAAGGAAAATACCAGTCTAATGGAGCTCTACTTTTCCCTGGGATATGGTTCTATATCTGTAAGTGGTATGAAATTTGTAGATTTCACATTATGAGCTACCATCTTAGTTTTCTGCAGGTATAATAGTTAAGAGAGGAAGAACATATTCTGTATTATGCAAAGGAGTTGGTAGGGTTGTGTTAATTACATTGTGAGAGTAACAAGAAGCCCTAATGTTTACAACCTGCTTTAATCACATTTTGCTGCTTCTTAATTTTTTTTTTTTTAAATTATTATTATTATTATTTTTAAGTAAGAAAAACACACTGCAGCTTTGGGGTTTAAAAAACTAAACCCAGAAAACCAAACAAAGACACTTCAGCTTTTCCTGTCAACTTCCTCTTTACTTTGAATTCCTTCTTTTCTTGTTCATTTATTAACTGCACATAGAGGAGTCAATGATGCATATAGTAAGAAGGCCACTGCAGGCAGAAAAATATTGAATAAATGTTCCTGCATCACTAAGATCTGTAAGCCCCCAACAGTAATTTCAATATCTGAATCAGTGATTTGTCATTAATTAATTACTACTCTCCTTAAAATAGTTTTGCAGTATAATAAATTTAACTCGTGTTAAGTATTGCTTGCCTTGTAGAAAAAAAAAATCCTTATAATAATAGACTACTGGAGAACCAAAGTAAAGAGCAAAGGCAATATTTTTGAAGAGAGGCCATAATTCTACGTTTTGAAGTGAATTTGAGGGTAGGGAAAGAGCTTCAGAAAATTATGCATTGGTTAGGAAAACAAAGCACAACTTTGTAATACCATTTGTCTACAAAAGAGTCAACTGGTGCACTCTAAATTTAATTTGGAGACATCCTGTACTCCACTTCTTTCATTTCAAGATCTAACCAATAAGAAAAAAATAATATAGAAATAACAAAATCATATATATATCAATAAAATTCTTCTAAGGTTGTTTTGGGTATTTACCTTCCTGTTCTACAGCTTGTGGAGAGAGTACCATATAGATCCACTATTAGACTAAGAGAGGCCGTACTTTTCTACTCATCTGAAATAACTAGGGCTGTATTTAGAACTGCAAATCACACTGAAAACTTGTGATGTGGAGCAAGTATATCTGAAAGAGAATGATGTGCACAATGAGCAAACAGACAAATACCTCCTTCTGGAGCTTGTGCCATTCCCACCAAAGGCTGTTGTATTCCATGATAATGGTGGTCTACCAAATAAAATTTGGGTAACCCAGTAGAAGATTAAGAGCTCCTGAAAACGTGAAAACTACTTTGCTGAACAAAACTTCTTTTGAAAAGGATACAGCTCTTGAGTGTAAACAAGGAATGAAGTGACTTTCATTAGGTGGGTTAAAAAAGTGAAATGTACATTTTTGAGGACACACAGACATTTAGTTTTATGTTATATTTTTTCACTTGTTGATTATCTGGGACTGCTGGAACTGTAGAGGATGGCATTTCATACTACATCAAAACAGTGGCAAACTGTTTCATGGCAAACAGGAGACAGCTCCCTCTATAAAATAAGATACCTTAATCTGTACTGAGTAATGTCTGACCTTATTTGAGAAATAATAATAATATTATTAAACTATTTTTATAGCGTGATGCCTCGTCTTCAAACATAACTATAAACATAACAAACAAAACATAAAAAACTATAAATATAACAAATAAAATGACATCATTTATGGTTTTCATGTTTCAATGGCTGGTTGAAAAAAAAAAAAAGCTATTTTATACAACTTCATGGCACCTTCAGCTTAGGTGTGATGTGCTTAAGTTTTGATTATGTTATCTATTCAGATGTTTCAGGGAAAATTGCAGTCACCACTGGGAAAAGCTCATCAACACGGATGAAAGCTAGGGTGGAGGGACCTGCAAAAGGTAAAGGATGGTGGTACAGAACCCATAGAGTTTTACACTGAAGAGTTAAAGAATACATGATTTAGCAGTTAGCAGTTCCCACTATTTTAATTCGCACTGCCTGTAGTCAAATTGATTTTGCCCATGTCAGCACTGGGTAAGACTGTGGTGAGATGCTAGCATATGTCTTAACTAGGTCTATCTGGAAACCTGTTGGCTTTCGGCAAGCAATGCATTTCCCCATATTTGCATCAGGGACAGGTAGCATTTTCAGCGCACTTCGTTAAATCTCAGTGGATCAAAGAACAAGCTGATGGCAGAAAAGCACATTACTCTCAATGCATTACTCATTTTAGCTTGGCTGTGTAACCCAGTTGTGTTCAAACTGTTGACACCTTGAAAGAGAAAGAAGAGAAAGGATTAAGAGGTAGGAGGAAGGACAAAAATTAGAAGGGGACAGACAAAGCAAAGGGGAAACCACAGCTTAAGTACAGTGGAGAAAGATCAGCGGAGAGGGGAGAAAGGCTACAGAAACTGGGTAGTAGTCTGATGGGAGAAGCCATCAGGGTGGAAAACCAGTGCAGAGACTATTAGTGCACAGTCCGCTTTTTGGGAAAAGATGTGGAATGTGGCATGAAAATATTGACTCTAAGGAGTGTGAGATGAGCCTACTCTGGCACGAGAGGGGGAGAATGGGACACCCTGCATGAAAAAATACAAACATACACATACATGAGGGAAATGAAGGCTGCAAATATGTGAAAGTAGAGGTGACATATGGGATGCCTGTGGATAAAAGAACAAAAGTGAGAAGCCTTGTCTGCCCCAGATTCCTCAGGGTGAAGGACTCCTGGAAATAGCAATAGTGTGTAATGAAAGTGCCACTTGTTGCATTTGAGGGTTACCATGGATTAATGCAAGATAGGTGTTGCGATAGCTATACCCAATGGTACTTCATCAAGAGCCTCCTCAAGCTGTGTGAGAGCCAAGTTGAGAAGCATCTCAGGGCCTGTCCAAAATGAGTCTTCAGTGTTGTTGCATTCAATACGTCAGGATGTAATACCTCAGCTCTCAGGGTGGCACCTGTGCCTCTGAGTAATGGTCCTAGGATCCTGATTATGAACTGTGGATTCCTCCAAATAAAATTGAAAACCCCCACCATAATTAGCAGGGTTGTTTTCACACACACACAAATGATACATTATGATATGCATTTGGACAGTGTGTCACAGATATAACTGTGTTTCCCTTGCATTTGCTCTTGTATTCCCACTTTTTGAAAAATGTATAGTAAAACTATTCCTAATTGAAAGGAAGAAAAACTAATAAGAATAAGCATTGCAGAAAGTAGCTTGACACTTAAAGGGTTAGTAAATTCCACTTCTTTTCAAAGCACCCTTATCCCAGATAGGTTTACGTATTCCTAGCTATTTCTCGAATATTAAGTATCTTATTATTAGTGTGATACTTGCTCAAGTGACAGAAATAGAAGTTTCTATTACATCTCTATTATCCTCTGTTATAGGAAAAACAGTATTTATCCATTTACAGTTCAAAAATATTACATCTACTATGTATTTATGCATAAGAATAATTTTCTGAAGACAATCAAGTCACTGGGTGGATGTAACAAACTGAACTTCCATTAAAGTAAAGAAGATTTTTAAACAAAGTAGGAAGAAATCCCAATTCATTTATACATATTTATTTAAAATATCAATCTACCAGGTTTGTGGAGGGTTATAAGATATTGATTTTAAATACTGTAAATCTGGAAAGCTGACTCAGTCTCATTTAAAGGGAATTTCCACACTTCAGTAAGAAAGGAAGAATTGCCTCAAGGTGATGCATTTTTACATTTTGAAGGACAGTTCTTCTCTTTGAAAGCAGATTAGAGGTTTGAAATACTGGAAATAGACCCAGAGGAGATTAATCGACAACAAGCAATTGAATGGGTCAATTATACAAAGCTCATTTAATCACAGGGTTTCACACTTTACCACTATGACAGAGAAGCTTATCATATCCTGTAGATGCCACCAGACACTTTGGCCTTACTACAAACATGATGTTATCACACTTGGAAGATTTTCTGTGGTCATTATTAGTATACAGTATGATTACATTGACAGTTCTTTGCTGCAACAGGTAATCAAAACTATTATTATTATTATTATTATTCTCTGCTTTCTCCCCGTGCCTATGAACATATCAATAACAGATTTAAATATTTTAGGGGTCAGTGGAGTTAACAGTTAAGCTGACTTTTGAGAAAAATACCAGAACACTGCAATTCATCATACTTAAAAATTTTTATAGAGTGCAAGTGTTTGCATATCTACTGCTAAGCCCAGGAAGCTGGATACATAGTGAAGAGGGAATGAAATAGGGCATTACGAATCTCTTGGCAGATAATGCTGCTTTGCACAGAGGATGTGGCAAGCATTTCTGTAGGTATGTGTGTGGTTGGTTTTTGACGAGGTGATGAAGTGGCATTTCAAGAGCATCGCTGGTGAATGCTACACAACTGCATTTGTACATACCCATCTGTGCACTTTTACAGGCATCATTAAAAATCAGGATGCGCTTCCTGAGATTGCCCATCCAAGCAGGATAACCAAAAGAGAATAGTTTGCTAATTTTCCTCCGTACACCTGCAGTATTATGTCTACAAAATGAAACATGCAGCATCTTATTCAAAATACATGTTGAAAAACAGGTCCTCTATTACAATGAAAACTGACAGAACCTGGAAATGTTTCTAGCAATTTGCAGCTGGTGCAGTCAGCTGGAAAATTTTCTAGAAGCGTTACTGAAAATGCTATCATTTTTTGCGTCTGTGTAAGCAGCACTAATAGTCTTTGACTGACTAGGAAGGCTATGCAGCGTGTTGTTGCCACCTAGAGTCAGTTCATCAAAATAGAAATTCTGCATGTTACTCTTTTGCCTCCACTTAAAATAAAAGGAATCCTCCAACATACCCAGACAGCTCCCATCCTGCCACTCAGTGTCAGTTTTTCCTCTAGGAAAAAAAAAAAAAGAGAGGTGTATTTCCAACATGTTATGCATCTCGAAGTGAATTTCTGGAGAACTCAAGCAGCCAGTAACCTTGTTTTAATGAGAGTCTGCAGATGGACCACTTGCCCCCATCAGTGATCTTGACCATCTTTTGGTGATGGAAGCACAGCCCTGTCTTTTCAACAAAACCAGCTCACTCCAGAGTGGTACGTGTGTACAACACAGTGCCAAGGCTACGTTCGTGGCTGCCGGGGCATTTTGCTGGTAGGTAAAGCTGAATCTAGGGCCATGAAAAGAGCAAGCAGGTGAAACATGAATGTCCAGCATTGCCCAGTTCTGAAACGGACCACTGGGAAATCAGGTTATCCACTTATATATTTTTTTTCACATTTTATACCCAGAGTAATTGGAAAACAGTAACTGAAGAGAACTGAGACTAAGATCCCAACATTGTTCTCACTGCTCTCCTCTCACATCAATTGTTAATAAAAATTAAGAAATTATTTATACTCAAATGTCAACTTGGGGAGTTCTAGAGCAACTACAACTGGTGAAATCTCCAGAAAAAAAAAAAAAAAAAAAAAAGCACAACCCAAAACAAAACAAAACCACTGTGATACTCATTCTGAAGTGGAACCCTTCCTAAGGCAGAAAATAAGAGAGAAAAAGGAGATTAGAGATATTTGGGCCCATTTCGCTGACTGTCTGGTCCCTCTCTCTTCTCCTGTCTCTGTCAGATAATGAACATGAAACATGAGATTTTGTAACCAATAGCTGCCCAACCAGGTAATTCACAAAGATAACTTACTTGATTCAAAACTTTAGAGTGGCAAAATATCTAGACAAATATGTAACAAGGGTGAAGTGGTGGTTGAAAAAGTTAGGAAGTCATCTCAGGAGAAATTCCCATCTTTCAAACGCATGGGGAAAATATTACAGATCTGTATTTAGAAATTGCAGATGAAAGGAGAAAACCAAGGGCTTCTGAAAAATATCAGTTCCATCAATTTCTTCACGCTGAGTATGCCTTTCAAAATGGGTTTAGAATTCCACTAGCATAGAGTTCCCTTTAGTATCACTTGCTTTTGACATTCATCATTCAGCGCCATCAAGAATAATTTATAATCTAAACATTCTGCTTTGACTGCCAGTAGGAAATGTCTCAGTCTGCATGGCATATGTAGCTAGGTACTGAAATTATTGTGGTATTTTAAAATTCATGTAATTCTGCTTTTTTGCTGAGGTAAGCTGACATTTTGGGTGGCCACTTTAGATAGATGTAAGACAAATGCTGTGCCATTTCCTGGGAACATGGCCAGGCTTCCTGAGGTTTGTTATGCCCCACCTTTGTTTAAGAACTGACCAAACTCACACTGACCAGCTAACAGTTGCTCTGTCTTTGGATAAATGGCTGTAACAAACTCTTCTTGGAAAAAAAAAAGCACCATCTCCCCTTCATTCCTCAACAAAACTCCTCTGACTCTTTCTGAAGATAAACAAACCATATCTTTAGCTTAAGATACAGTTTACAGTTTAGAATAAGCTCTAAATAGAAATTATCATAAAAAAATGACACATCTACTGCTTGTTTGGGTCCCTTTGACATTTTAAATGCTCATGCAACATTGATTTCTCTTCTGCTTTTGAAATACACAGCCTAAATTGTAATAACCACGTGGATTCAGAGGGTGAGGGAGGAACACAGTGAGCTTTTCAGTAATTCGTCCCAGCCATACATAGTGACAGATCACTGTTTTTATTTCACCAACATGTTTTTACTACTCTGCTTAGGGCCAGCATGGAGCGTTTTGAAGAGATGATTTTCCCTGACATAATTGGCACAACTCTCTCTGGAGTAACCAAGCCTCCCATGGAAGAAATGGAGCGCTTGTCCTAGGCATGAACACCATCATTTTTAAAGCCGATGGCAACGAGATTAATTAAATGAGGTGCTTTACAATAAGAGCACAGTGGCCCAAAGATATGGCAAAGCCATTTCAGACTTTAATTGGAAAGAAGCTCAAGTCTTGAGAGAAATAGGCTTCTCAGAAAGGCAGAACTGTAGGCACGATTGGTACTGGAAACGACTCAACTTGTAAATCTGCTGTGAAAGCTGCCAGACCAATTTATTGGAAGACTTGGAATTTTCCAAATTAAAGAATACAGTAGGTAGAAAAACAGATGTTATCCTCTTGTGGGCCACCAAAGAAAAAAAATCCAAACATATATTTCAGTAGTTTGTAAAAGTTTACATAAAAATAAATAAAACATAATTTCTTTACAATCTACTTTATACGCCTTCATTACCAAACTGAAAAACCACGGAGCAGTTCATAGCTGGCTGGCATGCTGAGAAAGCTTGACCTTTGGCTCAGGTGTGCTCTCTAGAGTGTGTTTAATCTGCCTCATAGGAAACACACAAACAGCATCTGTTCTTTTTCAAAAAGAAGTAAACCAAAGTTCAAATCAATATCAAATGTAGTTCTCATTCTATATTAAGCATTCCTAAACAGCAATTACTCACAAATTTTATATCTAAAGCTTGAACTTCTCGGAGAAACAAATACCCACAAAAAGCAATACAGCTTTTTAGCTAATTAGAAGCTCAGCATCAGTAAAAGCAACAACCTCTGCCCTTCAAGTCTCGAGGTACAAGAAGGGAAAGGCTGACATGGAAAGTGATGAGTCTGAATGGGGGTTTAATTTATAAAAAAGGTGGGGGGGGGGGGGGCTGAAGGGGGTGGAAGATGAACACTAAGCTTTGAAGATGACCACTGCAGTTTTGAAATATCTGGAAACAAATGTACAAAGTCAAAGTTTTTGTCTCTGAAAAATATTTATACAAACTCTCCTGCTGAGTCCTGGCCATGCAATCACTCCTTCCCAGAGAAGGCCATCAAAGCATAAAGTCTAAGCAAAGGAGCAATGGCCACTTTCTAAGCTTGTTTAGCTCTCAAGCCGTTAGGGAGGAAGACTTGTGTAGGAATGCAACATAATCCTCAAAGTAGTAGCTGTCTGCTGGGTTTAAAAACATGATTTAAAAATCTATGTTGTTATAAACTTGAGTGATTTCCTAATACATTAATGCCTTGTGTCTGTCTCTGTCAACATCTGCACAACCATCTAGTTATTCTTAATAACTTTTGAATCCATTGAGCAATTTCAGATAGTATTAATAGAGAAAGAGAGGTTTCAAAAATATTGAATTCCTACGAGTTTTGTGGAAATAAGTGGCTAAGGAGAGGAAAAATAATGCATTAATGTTCCCCATGGAAGTAAAGAGGTGGAAGCTCACCGTTTATTAAATGGTTGATTATCTAACTGAGCAAGAGCCATTAGCCATGACTCTTGTGGGACTACTTGCCATTTAGTAGCAGCTCCTCCTACCATGTGCTGGGATAGCTGCAGTCAAAGCTAAAGCAAATCTCCAGAAGCTGAGCTCCCACCAGCTGCAGGGCTGTCATCTTTTTGGTTTCTGTGTGGGAATTTGCACTGAGCAAGGTTGGTTACAGTGGATGCAGCTTAGTTATGCTACTCACCTGTTTGCTCAAACAGGTTTTTCTCTATAATTCTTCATACAAGCAGAGATGATCAAAAGTACCAATCTTGGGCAATGCTATTGTCATGGCCTCGAGGGCACCACCAGCTCCAATACCCCTGACCACTCCGAGGAGCTCCCCACACCCTGCACATGGCCCCGGACCACATTTCAGCCCCTGGGGCCATGAGCCCCTGCCCCAGTGATATCGCAGCAGGGCTGGCCTCCAGATCCTCATGGCATTGTCCAACTCACGGCCAGGGTGGTTGGATGGGCCCTGCTGCTGGGCCCTGCCCTGCTGGCCTGGGATTGCTGCCCAGCTCTACAGGAGCTGTTGGTCTTCACTGCACTGGTGCTCTTCTCCAAATCATATCAAGGGGTTACTTCCTGCCTGCACTACTCAGCATGCAAACAAAAGACAACAGAACCAAAACCAAACTTACAGGGCTTTTGTAAACCTTCCACAATGCCTTCTGCAAGAAAGAGTGATACATGAGTTTGTGAAAATTACAAGAAAGGAGACCTAACAACAAGCAAATTGGCTAAAATGGTGTCCAGGCTCTTCTAGCACTCTCTTGGCAAATCTTGGCACTTGTCTGGTTAGGCTGTGATGGCTCAGGAGGTTCCTGACCTCAGCTGGTGACCTGTTTCACTAAGTCTGATAGGGATCAACAAGAACCCTTGGCCAACACAGTCCTCATCTTAGTGAACTGAATTAGCCACAGCCACCTCACCTTGTGTCAATATATCAGCCTGGTGCCTACAGCATGGGCACACTGCCATTTCTGATGAGACAGTGACACAGCAATAATCTGTGGCAAGGAATGGGCAACTTGGACAAGAAGCATCTTAAAATTACCTCAGCATGAACCCCCAGAGTGTAAGAGTCTCAGGACATAGGTCAGTTTAGTATCTTCAAATGTATGTATGTCACTCCTTCCTCTTTCAAAAGGCCACGAAATTGTCTACCCACTTTGTCGTCTTGTTCCATTACACTTAGATGAGCCTATATTTGTCACAGCTCTAGTGAAAACTTTCTATTTTTCATTTCTCCATTTCTCACTGCTCATCCTCCCACCATGCGTCACCTGTTTCCTTAACCTCCCACTCAAGAAACAGTGCTTCCCCTTTCCATCTTACATGCATCATCACTGTTATTAACAGTTTTGCTGATGACAGCTCATATGCAGAGCCTTGGGCTGAAGGGAAGGGGGAGGCTGTCTGAGCTGAGGTGTTGGAGAGCCTGATATCCTACTGGGGCAAAGGGGTTCTCAGGGATTTCATAGGAATGCAGATGAGCAGGCTCCCTTATCTAGTTTTCCTTGTCCTTCATCTCCAGACAAGCTGGGCTCCATCTTAGGACACCCCCAATGAAGTTGCTGTTCCACTGACAACTACTACACATCTGGCAGTTCACAGTCCTTATGGCATGATGACATTTTGCTATGGCTGTCTCAATCTTGTTTGCCACAGGTGTGGATCTCTCAGGCCTCAGGGAGTAGGCCTTTGCTTTAAAAGCTAAAGCAGAATGAAGGACCAAATGTCATCATACAGAAGAAGTGTAAGCAAAGAGACCAAATATATTTAACCCCCTAAAGTGCTGCTAGCATAAGGTCTCATGTTTTCAGGTCCTAATTTCTGACTCCTATGGAATGTCTCTGTTCAAAGCAGTTGAACTGAAACATCAGTAAAATGTCTTTCCAATCTAAAAAATGGAAGATCTGAAGCATACCTGAGGGCAAAGCAATGTAACAGTATGCATTTACAAATGGCCATTTCCATCAGCATTCCTGAGAGGGCTTCTGGAGGCAAAATACATACAGTCAGATAGTTAGCTGGATGCCAGGAACTCCATAGCAGATTCAGCTGGGATACCTCTCATATGATGAGCAGGGCTGAACCGGGGGGCACAGATTCTTAATCAGTGGTTCTGGAGGATCCGAAGGATCTGAACTCATTAGAAAATGGGAAAACTTTCAGAACATATGTAGTTGAATTCAGGTAAACTAAAGTGAAACCAGTGATGGCACTTAAAAAGGTGTTGGGATTTTATTTTATTTTTTAAATTGGAGAAAGGGAGAATCTGACAATTGCTAAAACATGATTCAGAATGGCAGATACTGAGTGGAGGCAGTCAGGAAAGCTTTATCCTCTAGTGAATAACAACAGTTTTGTGAAACAGGAGACAACAGCAGAAGAGAAATAGTAATGTATATTACAGAAAACTTTATGCCAAATGAAAGTAATAAACTAATTGTGTTTACAAGCAGCAGAGAATCTGTATAGACTGACATCCTAGGCCTAAGAAACACGCTATTCCAGGGTTAGATCAAATGTCTGTATCTATTACATACTGATGGAGATCAGAATTGCTGAAAGGGCAAGAAATGTAACAGTAGCAGGAGATACTAATTTCCAAGTGCTTATTAGGCAAGTGTCACATCAGGGATTGATGCTGCTGAAAAACAAAAGAAAAGAGAAGAAAAGAGAAGAGAGGAAAGGAGAAGGAAAAAGAAGAGAGAAGAGAGAAGAGAAAAGAAGAGAAGGGAAGAGAAGAGAAGAGAAGAGAAGAGAAGAGAAGAGAAGAGAAGAGA
>CM021732.1:52363701-52621473 GCA_011075105.1 Heteronetta atricapilla
CAAAAGGGAAGGGAGGTGCTACCAGTGCAGGCAGTTAGAGAAATGGGAGGAACCCAACTGATGTGATGGGAGGAGCACTGGCTCCTACACGTAGGGATTTTCCCTGTGACATGGGGCAGGCACCTCGAGATAAGTTCTGTGGGGGATTCCCCAGCCCGTCTCCAGAAATACCACTCTCGAAGCAGTAGCAGTTTCACTCTGCTCTCACGGCCCGTCCTGTGAAGAGGCACAGCGCTGCTGCTCTGTGGTTTGAAGCAACAAAAGCCATGTCTACAGCAGCCTATACTCTGCTTACCCTGTGCAATGGTAAGTGCGGAGCATCACACTTCTCATTCTGTTTCTCTTCTTTTTTTTTTTTTTTTTCCACACTTCTGTGGGGTTATGTTTTGGGAGGATGGGGAGCATTACATAGGCAATCAGTTTTAAATGCAATGTGTGCCTGTGCTTTGCAGTGTGGTGCTTGGTCCATGGGGCTGCTGTAACTGGCCCAGATGTTGCTGTGAGATGTGCTGAAGAAGCGCTGTTGCCCTGTAAAGTTCTTCAGGACTCCTTGGTCACCTACCAGACAGTGTCTTGGTACAAAGTAAGAAAAATCCTAAGTTACTTGAGTGGTCTGCTTTGCTTTCCTACCTGATACTGTCTTCTCTTGTACAAAAATGGGTTATTTTATGAAGTGGCATCCTCCTGTCAGTGCAGCAGAGATAAGGCAGCAATGAGAGCATTTGAGCTGATCACAGGGAGCAGGAGTTTTCCATGTCATTGTAGACAACTACCTGAGCATGATCTTTGAATTGCTCCTGGCCTGCTTTTGTATCTAACTATTGCTGGCCTGCAGGGATCAGAATTCAGGGGATGTCCCATGTACAGCCTGCCAAATACGGCTCCCAAGAGGAGTCTTTCCAGGATTTTTCTTGAAACCTTAGAACATTATTGATATTGTCACTCGGTTAATCTTCCCCCAAACAGGAGATAGCTTTTTTTTTTTTTTTTTTTTTTTTTTTTCCATTGAAATGGAAGAACTAAATAACTGCATTTCGTCAGAAAGATTTGGCTAGTTGGGATGGACATAATGGAAGAAAACGCAGAACATAGACAGAAAGCAAGACATTCTCAGCTATCTGCTTGTAGTCACAAAGAAAAAGTCACATCTCGGCTGCCCTGGCTCAGAATCCCCATCTCCAATGCAGGAGAGCCCTGCTTGCCATCTGTTTGTGGGAGAGCTGCAAGGATCCATAGGCTAATGAGCAGTAAGCACTGTTTACCACTTTCAAGATGAAATTTCTTACAGAAAGAGAAACTATTTTGTCCACTGGCTGAACAAGCAGTGGCTGACCTGCTGCGCAGCACTGTGTGCTTGCATCTCAGTGCATAGTTTCAGTTTTCAGTGTGCCAAATTAGCACACAAAAAGGATAGCTTTGCTGTGCCTCGTTCCTCACTCCCAGCCATGCATTCCTGCTGCTTACTGTGGGCTAGCCCTGGTGGTCCTCTGGTTGCCTGCTAATCCAGCTCGCTGTTGATTGTTGTAATAGTGGAGAATCTATTTGGGAATTTAAAATGTTGTAGTTACAGAGTTATTTTCCCATCTGATGGGGGAGCAGTGGAAGGGAGGAAGGGGGAAATTATTCCCCTACAGTAAATAAATAAGCTGTCATTAGGTGGACATTCTGTGGCTGAAACTTGCAATGCATCTGAATTTCAGTGTTGTTACAACAATAAGCATCAGCCTACCAACTAGATGATACCTGCAACCCAAAGGTACCTGCCTCTGTCAGATCTGTTACAAAAAAGTAGTGACGAGCCCCTCAGCATCTATAGTCTTCTTTTTCCAAGATGCTGGGTTCAATACAGGTGAGAAACATAGAGGAGAGAACCTTTGGTTGAACATCACTGTGGAAGCTGGGGCAGACATTAATTTATTCTTGTTTGCCTTCTGCTTCAAAGGCTGTGTAGGGATGTGAATTTTCCATACCTCTCTGATCACCTCAGTTTGGCTGTGTGCTGTTGTCCCCATCCCAGACTTCACAAGGAGGTTAGAGGAATGACAGGGTTTGACTAGGCTACCCAACACAGAATTAATCTTTTATTTAAAAAACAACAACTGAAGGAATAATCAATAAACACCACATTTACCCCCAAAGGGCTAATTAAAAGGTAATTCTGACAAATAGTATGAAATTTTAGACTGTAAAGTTCAAACAGCTGTTACGGTAAATCTTTTGTATGAGGTCGCTTTGAACTGTGCAGTAAATGCAAGCAATTAACCTTTGCTCCTGCTGCTTTAAAAAAATTACAGTGACAACATTACGGTGCTGCACATGCAGCTGTTTGTACAGGGAGAATGTGGTGAAAAAAAACCACCTTTTTCCGCACTGGCATCTATGCATGCTCCAATCAATTCAGAGATACTTTTAAATAGCTTTATATGATACACCTAAAAAAAGAAAAGAACAACAAACTGCCATTTTAAAGTACTTGCTTTTTCAGTTCTGTGTGAAGGAGTTAATACTCTGGTGTCAAAATCCAGCTGAAAGTAAAAAGGAAGCATTACATTTAACAGTTCCTTTGCTGTTGCTAACGCCGCGTACTGCAAATAGGCATGTATGTGTTTAACCTGTCAAACGCCCAGTATTCTTGGAGCCAGCAGGATTATTTGTAGGCACAAAATTAAGCATGTGAGTAATCCTGTGCAGAATTAGGATCAAAGTCAGTCAAGCTCAGACAAAATGATTGTTACTTCGAAATATTTAAAGTAAGCATGCCTAGCGCACTGAGAAGGTAGAGGACCAAGTCCTCCTCCTCCAGCCTGCTGCAGGTCTCACCCCATTCACTACATGCCTATGAGAAAATGAATGAGAAACTTTTCATAACGATGGTGCCCTCCAAGGGTGGTCCATTCTTAGGGGCGTGGAGCAACCCATATGCCATAAAACTATCAGCATTGCAGACGTTTGCCAACTGAGAAATGAAAACGAGGGCATTTTTGCATGAGCATACAGGCATTGGCAATTGCATGTGGAAATACTGGTTTGAATGTCTATGGCCCATCTATGAAACAAGAATCTGGGCAATGAAACTTTAGCTAGCTTTCTGCCTCACAGGGCTATTGGAAACTGAACAGTTTCTCTTTGTATAGGACATTGAAAATGAGAACCACTTCATAAAAATGTGTAATTATCACTTTATATCCAGTTCGAAAATCAAGTTGAAACACACAAATGAAGTCCCAGTGGATATTTAGCTATGTTGCTCATGTAATACTCAGAACAGTCTTAATTTAAAACAAATTTTGAGGATAGAAGGCTGTACTACAGTGGAGAGAAGTCTGTTAACTCTATAACACTTCCCTGAAAGATATAAAACTGTGGCAGAATTAGAGGGGGGAGTCATATTACAAAATGAAAAGTAACTTTATAGATGTTTAACATTAATCTCACCTTCCTTCAATGGAAATTACTTTTGCAAAATGTGCATAGTTACCTATTAGCATAGGTAAATAGTTGCTAAATTATTTAAATCTATTTTGTAACATACCTAAAGGAACACAGTCAATCTCAGACATCTATCTGGCTTCAGGTGGCTCCTACACGTTCATGATTTAGGTAGGAAGAGAGCAGTGGAAGTGATTTCATGACCAAAACATTTCTGTTGCCTGACTTGAGCTATGGCATCCTACACAATAGAAAGGCTGTTTGCATGAGTCAGAGGGCTTTTCCAGCAGGGCTGCCTAATGCGGCACATGCAGTTCCTTCGCTGCTGCTTTGGGTTTGAGTTTGTTTTCTTGTTGTTGTTTTCCTCTAAAGCACAGGCAGAATTCACTCACATGCACCCAAAACTTATATCAGTTTTAGAGAAAAAAACTTTTTTTCCTTCAAATTTAATGCTTGTATCTCTACATGACACCATATAGGAACCATATGGATGCACCTTCAGCGCTAATCAAATGTGAAAGTGCTTTTGTGCTGCAAAATGTACCTATTAAGTGGTTTCAGCTCAGTTGAAATTCATTATATGTTGGCTACCAGGCATTGCCAGAATTCTAGATATTTTACTTTCAGAAAATAAATCCCTTCTGGCTGCATATAGAGTTTTTAGATCTCTTTAGCAGTCAGAAATTTCAGCTTGGCCTTTATTCGTGGTAAATTTTAAACAAAACCATTTTTACAATCATCCCACCCTCAGGAAAAAAAAAAAAAAAAAGATTTGTGTTAATACATTCCACCTTTAAGCTTACATCAGTTTTGGGCCTGGACCTTTTTGCTTCAAATAAAAACTTGCTTTTATGGGAAAAGTGGATTGTATTGGCAGTTTGATTTACCTGGGAGCCAAAGTGCCACCTTAATCTGGGAAATCTGTGATGAGAAAAGGTGTTTAATGAGAGCAGAGAACATGAATTGACTTAAAATCAGTTTGCTTTCACACATGCTTGATAAAATTAAGTTTTAATTGATTAGTTGGGTGCAAGTGCTACAGCGTGAGTGAACTGCCTTTGTTTAGTGGCAAATCTTGGAGGCATTAGTCTACTTATTTCTCAGAACTCATCCAGTCGGAAAACAGAAATGTATCAGCTCAGCAGTATTTTCAGTCATACTTATCCCATTTTAATATCCACAGTATCACCACTCTTAACGAATACGTTCCAGGCCAGGAGAAACTTAGAGGAACCAGTCAACTGGCTAGAGAATACATATAAGAAAATCATAACCTCTTTAGACCAAATGTTTCCTAGCTTTTGGGAAGTGGAAAATCTTTCCGTTAAACTCAGAAAAATAAGGCAACTAGAGAAGGTTTCTCAGTTCCACGTCCAGTTGTGTTTTGAATAAGTCCAAGGATGGAGACTCCACAACCTGTTACAGTTCAACCACCCTTACGATAAAAAATGGCTTTCTTATGTTGAAGTTGAATGTCCTGAGTTTCAATTTATGCCCATTGGCTCTTGTCTGTCATTGAAGGCCACTGAGAAGATTCTGGCTCTGATTTCTTTATCCTCCCCTCTCCCCCCCCCAAGGGGTATTTATACATAGTAGGAGGCCTCAAACCTTGCCTCCTCCAGGTTGAACAGTCCCTGCTCTCTCAGCTTCAATTTGTACATCAGATGCTTCAAGTCCTTAATTAACTTTGAGTCCCTTTGCTGAACCTGCTGCAGCATGTCCTAGGGCGGCCCAGGAGGCTGTTCGCCTTCTTTGCTACAAGGGCTCATCACTGGCTCCTGGCCACCTTGGTGGCCACCAGGACTCTCAGGTCTTAATTCTGGTCCCTGCTTGCTTCTGGCCCCTGCATATATGACAAGCGCAAAACAATAGAAAAAAACTACATAGACTCACATTTCTTTTTCTCTGTTTAATGTTCTCAATGGAGAGTTTTATGCAAATAAGCAGAGTGATAGTGCTTGCCTACAGGTCCTCGCTTCCCAGCAGAACTCGTGCTTCAGTCGTCCCCGGCAGCCAACATGATTTTGAGACCCTTTCAATGCAAATAGGCTCAGTAGCATTCCTATGGGCACCCACAGGTCTCATGATTTGCCTTTTGGGTCTTGGTATTGCCACTAACAATGAAGGTGGCAGCAGGAAAAGACCATCTCCCCTTCCTGCTGCTGGAGGTGGTGAGCAGGGGGAGGCAGCGTGCTGTGGCTCGCTCGCCAGCGCAGCAGAAGGGAAATGAAACACAGACATAGGCAGAAAGCATTTTGTCACCAATTAAAGGAGAGGATGGTCCCTACACAAGTGGATTTCTGTCACCAGCAGTGTTCACTTTGATCCCCCTAAGCTTGTGGGGAATTAATCGGGTGAAACCCCTAAAAATTACCTCCGGCTGTTCCTTCACCTAGAGGAGACTTGGCATGAATTGGTGCCAGGTGTTCATGGGCACCTGAGCTGTGAAATGTCTGTTTGGTGAGAGTCAGCCAAGTAATTCACAGGAGGTGGCGAACACAGTGGCATTTTTGTAATTTTAATTTGGTTTAGGGAAAAAGTAAGCTTGAATAGAGCAAGAGGCAGACTGCTGAACGTTTCTTGGACTTCCCTTAAAGGGGGATGACTGGGCCATCCTGTGCAAACTTGTTTATGTCTTGCTACTTGCAGGATTTAAAAGGGGAGGGCTTGATGCTTTTTGATGAGATAGCAGGAGATGAGATTGAAACAGAGAAAAGCTTGGTTCAAGTGTCAGAGCAAGGATCGCTCTGACCTTTGAGTAGGGACGGATGCACTGCATGTAGAGGCTGGGAAAATGCCACCAGATGTCTCTGTAGCCTCAGAAATGTAAGGGAGGCTGCCGGGCACATGGTCAACACCAGGCCTGCCTGCCTTTGCTCCCCACTAAAGGGGAGATTTAATGGAGCAGAAGTGGCACGCAAACCCAGAATAAAACCTGCCCTCGTGAACCTTTCCACCTCCATCCCGATGGCAAAGGTTCATGAACCCCCATCCGGGTGGGGAGCCAGATTAGGCCACACAGTAACTCTGTCTTGTATTTTTGGGAAAGGCATGTAGTTCACCCAGCTCCGAGGACAGTGCTTTGCCCTACACAGAGGGAGTCCTCCTGGCTTGCCTGTCCCCTCAGTGCTGTCACAGTACTTGTGACTGTAATTATGCTTAAACTGAACTCGTCAAAAAGCTTTGGAGGCAATAATCAAATCTCAGTGCCCCCATAAAAATAAGGAAGATAACTAATATACAAAAATCTCACTGGGAGTAACTGTACGGTCAGGCATAAGATATGTGGACTTAACACTTCTCCCTTATACCAGTAGTGGAGATTACACTTGCATACAGAAAGATCAAAGTGTTTTCTGATTCCCACAAAAAAATTACCACCCAGGACAGCAATTATTCAAGCTACCATTTTTTTTTTTTTTTTAATTTAATAAAACAAAACAAAAAAAGAAAACAAACCAACAAACAAAACCCCAGGGCAGCCAGGCTGGTTCTCCTTATTATCCTATGGGCAGTTTTATATTTCAGTGAGGAAGGGGATGGTAAAGGAAATGAGAGTGGTGAAAATTAGATCTGAGGGAGGTCAACTCTATCCACTTACCTGCTATTGACCCACTTGTAACCAGAGCTGAACCCAGCCCATGCACTAGGATTGCTCTGGCTGCGGTTCTAACAATGTGCCGGGCCTGAAGATATTTCAGTCCCTGTAACAAAGTGAAGTCCTGACAGCCTGAAAACCACCATAGGTACTGCTCGGCTCTTAGCTGCTTGGGGTTGAGCATAATAAGAAAGAGAAGCTGGGGTAAATTTATGGGGGGGATTAAGAGGAAGAAGGTACTTTCTTCCCTCTTGCTGTATATAGTGTGGAAAGTCCCAGGGAATTACTGCTCCTTGTTTCAGTTGATGTACTTAAAAAAAAAAAAAAAAGACAAAAAACAACACACAAAACTTTCTGAGAAAGAACCTTAACAATCAGGAAAATCTTGTGCTTTTGTCCAAATTCCCAGTTCCTGAAAAGTTCCCCAACTTGTAGCTGATTTTACACCATTTTTGGTTTTAAAGCACAGAAGTATGACAGAGCATCAGGCCCATATTTCTCTCCAGATAACCAAGTATGCTTTCCTCATGCAACCACATGAAAGAGAAACCAGATACTCCTAGCCTTTTGTTAATTTTAATAACTTACAGTGTAACTGTTACACTCTGATGCAGTAGCTATACCGGCAGTAAGTAAGCACTGACATGCAGCCCAAAAATACATCTATTAAAATAAAATAATAAATATTAATACAAAAGCTTTGGCTTACATTAGTTATAGGTTTGGCTGAAAAGCTGAGCCTAAGACTATATGAGCTAGCTCTGGTCCATAGAAAGCCTGAATTCATTACCAGGAAACCTTCACAGAGGGCAGGCTGCCTCAGATCCCAGGGAGCAGCATCAATGAATAAGAATGGACACGGGCTAATTCAAACCCTTCTCCCATCTTTCAAATCAAGTTAGGGATTCCTGTCTTCTTTGTGGTTCCCAGCCAATTGTCATTTTCAGTGCATCCTATTGCTCCGCAGTACAAGCTGTTCTGGGAATACGCTTCATTCCTCCAGCAGCCTCTCAGCAATGCCAAGGAATGTAGCTCTTCTGGTTACAATTAAGAAATTCAACATACAAACGCTCCCAAAGCACACCAAAAACCTGCTTGTGACCTTCACGCAACTGCATCCAAAGGAGTCAAAGCAATTTGTGCTCTGTGGTTCCAACAAAGAGCTGAGGGGAGAGAGGCACTCCCACTCCTCTGGAGAGGCACTGTGGTTTCAGGGGCTGGGGTCACAAAAGCCAGCGTAAAGCAATGCAAACCCCATGCCTTTACTCACTGCCATGCTCTCCTGGGGAAGCCTGGTCCCTAAAGCCACCGCTCACAGCTGGGTAGGAGGCCTCCTTCTGCCACAGCTTCCTCCATGTGGGCTGTTTTTTTTCTCCTGGAACCATGCTGGGACCTCTGCTCAGAGGCTATGAGAGCAAGTTTCTACCATTGCCTTTCACCACGTTGCTTCTCGGCCAGCATTTTGTCCAAGTGAGGCAGATTAAGAATAGTTCTGCAAGTGTTCTTAAGCACTCACTTTCTTGAATGCAGTGTTTATTTAAGAAAAAAAAAAAAAAAAAAAAAAAAAAAAAAAACACTTTTTGGTTGGAACATGAATGTATTGGATGCTTTTGAGCTTCTTTCCCCACCTCACTTCAGCCTCTGCATTTTCGGTCATAAGCTGGCTTTAAAATTCTTTCTCCTACAGCTCGGGATGACATGGTTGCCCAAGACTAGAAACATATTTGTGTTTTCCAGATGGCTGGAGATGGTGACGGAGTAGCGTGGAAAATCCTTGATGTGGAATCTCATTATCCGAAAGGACTTGGAGGGTCCCTGGAGCTCACCAATGACACCTTTTCACTGAGGATCAGAAATGCTACCAGCCAAAACAGTGGCACATACAAATGCACTTGGGGGGAACAAGGAGGAGAACACAATCTAAGTGGCACCGTCACACTAAAAGTAACAGGTACAGTTATGGTTCTTGCCTGTTCCATGATCTGCGTGATTTTCTCAAAGAAACCAGTTCAAAAATATTTTACAGACACCAGAACAGCATAACACCTTATTTTACATTTTAGGTTGCCCTGGAATAGAAGATGAAAAACTGAAAAAATACAAAGCTGAGCTTTTCATGCTGACTTGCCTTGGGATTTTTTACTTGCTGCTCATCTTTTTTACTTGTGTAAGTAATTCTCTTTGTCACAAATGTACCAACCAACCCAAATCACCAGAAATGCGCTGCTTGTTTTCTCTGCTCGCACCACCTTAACAAAGCCAGTCAGAAGTTGGCCATCCTACTTAATTTATGACTGTGTCTTTTAAAGACTCACACATTATTTTTGAAGCCAGACAGAAACTCAGGTGCACAAGTAACACAGGATGGAGCCCCAAAGAGATAAAACATTTCACTCCACCCTGAGCTAACTTAAAACAGACAGTTTTTTTCCTGCACCCTGCTGAATATTTCTGCTTCCAGTTACTCCAAGTGCAAGTTGTTCTCTAGTTCAAGAGTTAAGAGTTTAGCAGCCCTTCTGGTTTGGTACTTGGGAGCAGAATTTGCCCAGACAGAGGTGCAGATGTCTGGGATCCTCTCCCCACCTATGACACTGCTTTGTGTGACAACCTAGTGAACAAATTCAAGTCCACCTATTTTTTGCTTCAGCTCCTACACCTAAAATAGTGTCAATCCCATGTCAGATGGACATTTTTGGTCAAGTTCTTTGTTTTTAAACTTCTACTTTAAGATCTTTCAGGGAGAATTAATCTGGTATTGTAAATTAACATTACAAGCAAAGGCAACCATTAATAGTTCATCAAAGCATGCCATCCATTTCCTTAGAATCACTTGGCAAAAAGTTGATGAGTGTACTGAACAGAAAAGCACCAGCATAGAATCATCAGAGGAATACATTGCAACATAAATACCCATTCCTTCTCTTTGGAGGTTTTATCTCTACCCTTAATTCTTACTGGTAGTTCTGGAGAAGGTTAGGAGAAGAGGTATTCTGGAATGGTAGCACGGAGAAGCAAACCCATGCCCTGTCAGTGATAGCAGGGAAGTCCCCCCATCGTGCACAAAACCCGGGAGGCCTGTGGTTTCTGACTTAGGGGCTTTAAGTGCCTTGGGTTTCAGTGCAGTGCAAAGACTAGCTACATTTCTAATCAAGACAGGGCTTGTTCCTGTCTTCCCCTTCCTCTGGGATTGCTATGAGATAGAGTTACAGGTAGGCATTATTAAAACCAAAACAACCCCAACATTTTGGGAGGCCAAATTTAACTTTTGTTGCTTATTTCATATTTGCCTTATTGTTTTGTTCATCAGCAGATGAATCATAATTGTTGATTGGAGAATATCTAATTAGCTGCAGCTAAATGTAGCTTTTCATGTACCTTCAGGGAGCAATTAAATTTATGCCTGTCTCCTTTTTAGATTGACAATTCTGCCAGTAATTTGTGCCATTCAGACTAAAGTTTGACAAGATAAATCTTGTAGGAATTTGTTAGGATGAAAGTATGAAAGCAAGGATATCACTCAGAAAAAGACAGATGCCTCAGTTCTGCTCAGTGTCCTGAAAGAATTTCAGATCTCTAAAGAAATCTCCTATTCCCATAGATAAAAAATGTCCAGTTTTAGTGGTGCCGTAAAAAAAAAAAAAAAAAAAAAAAAAAAAAGCAGAGCTATATCAGAAGATAAGCATTCTGATGGAATTACCTGTAACTTACTTTTGGGTGAGAGTCCATTCTCAGGTATCAACATAGCTTTCATCAATGTTTAATATTGCCCTGTTCTCACAAAGGAGCTTCATTATTTAAAACATCTGCTAAGTTCTTACAGGTTGCCTTGTCCTCCCTGTGCCTGATCTCCATTAAATTCAAAAGTGGCATTAAGTTTAAGATTAGTGGCAGGAGTTGGGCTTCACCTTGACAACTTGATGAAAATACTTTGGAGACAGGCCTGTATTGAGGTGCAAACACACTTAATGCAAAACCTATTCATTTGAAAATTTGAATTCAATAGAAATTTCCCTGTGACTAAGGGTTTTGCCTTATAAAGGTCACTGATTGCACAAGAAACAACAGCTTTTCTTTATAGTGGGTGCTTCTGTTGACAAACAAATGTAAAAGGTGCAATGAGCTAAGGTTAGTGAGAAAAAGCAAATTTTTTGAACTTTGAGAATTTTGTGTTTCACAGGAACTCTCAATTTTAAGCTTTCTTTTCCTTCTTTTTTTTTGTTCTAGACATGTCTGAGAAAAGAGAGTATGTCTCCCAGTTATAAGAACAGCAAAGATGAGAAACACATGCTCACCCTCATCAACGTACAAGAAATGAAAACTTTCCAGGTTTTAAACGGTGACAGCATACGCAAAAACGGTGTTACCTCAAGCTCCGTCTAAGTTGATGTTGTGAACGGCACCGTGGACTTATCAGTAAACATATGACATGAGACGGGTAGCTAGGTGATACGGAGAGGAGAGAAACAATGACGTATGGCCTCTCCAGGCCTGCCTGATGGCACAGGTAACTGTCAGTGATGTGCTTGTGCTGCACAAGCCTTCAGAAAGCACTGGTATGCACTACAGTAACTTTTGGTGCTAGGTGGCTAACAAATGCCATTACAGCTACGCAATGGTATCATGATGCTGTTAAAGAAGCTCTTATCAACATGTATCACTCTACCATGCAGCCCTCTTGTTCTGAGCAAGATGGACTACTCCTGTGATATGAGGACCAGGTTGTAGGGACACCGTGGCAGTGCAAAGCCTGGTTATTAGGCCTGCCAGTGAACTAATAGCTAGTCCTGCAAAGGCAAACACCACAGCTGCTGCAGTATTTTCAGAAAAGCTAAGTGTTCAGAGCTTTCTCTGTTCCACACTACGAGACTGATCCTGGGTGGAGTTCCTTTATTGCAAATGAGATGCGACTTGTACGATGTTCAACTGTGGTGAAGAGATGCAGTTGCCCTGGATGATTCAAATAAACAAGCATTTTTAAATTTCAGAGTGACAGATAAGCTGAAGTGTAGCAAGGGAGAAAATATTCTGGGTATCTTTTTGGACTGAGAAGAACTTTTTGTCTCTGCAAGAGAAGGGATGCACTTGGCATAATGGGTCCATCAGCTACTTTCTAGAGACATCTCTGGGTAGGTTAATCCATAGGGAGCTCCAAGAAGACTGTTAACCCTAAGGAAACAAAAATAAGAGGGAAGCAGCCTGTGGTGTTCAGGATACACAAAGATTACTTACTTTGTAGTTTATAAAATAAGAAGCCAAATACATGAAACGAAGCCTATGTCAGTCAAATTACACCAGTGATGACCAAGTTCACAGCTTGGAAGAAATCAACCATCACTGTCTTTGGGATGATTTGGGTCAGCCACAAGATACAGGAAGACAGGATGGGGCAAATGAACTCCAGATTTTGGTGTTGACAGTGTAGTTTATGTGAAAGAAGGATATGAGAGAAGCTGAACTCAGACACACAATATACGGGAGAGAAGACTTATCCTTTTGGGCTGAGGAGGACAAGAGATATTTTTGAGACTGAAATCAAGTAACCCCACTTCCTGTGCTGCCAGTGCAGAAGGTGAAGCAAGAAGGATCGAGAGTGACAGTGGGTGTTTATGCCACCACATGAGAATTTGTGCCAAAACATCAGAATTTGCAGACACATGAGAACACAATCAATACCTTCTACAAAACAAACCAACCAAGAAAACAAAAACCCTTTGAAAGCTAAACTGCAGCTCTGGGATTTTTTTTGATTGCAGTTTGGAATTCCTGGCTGTGACAAAGAGGCTCTTTCTATAATATTTCAACTAATTTTGAAGTGTTGATAGGAGGAAAGCACCGTGCATCACGAAGTAGTGTCTCTGTGAGTGGGGTTGATGTCTACGCTGATGGAGTCCAAGGAGCTCCTGACCAGAAGAATGGTTACAAGGAATATGCAATTTACTAGGGCATGGTGAATTAATGTCACATTTGCTTTTTCATAATCAATTTTTACATATAAAAGTGTGTAACATACTTGAAATAAAAATTCAGAGGTAACCTACCATTTGTTTTTCTGTGTGCCACATATGGCAAATAATCCCAGCAATACTCCGTATCAATTGCATTTTATTTTACAACCAACTTAATTACATCAAATAATGTAGATGCCTGATCCAGCCTCTTCTGTGGGAGATGGCATGCATGTGTGAATAATTGATTAAGCAATGGATAATTTTATGCATTTCTAAGGAATTAAGATCATTTGAATTTTCCTCAAAATTGCACTTTCTGTCAAAAGTACATTCAAAAATACCTGTCCCCTTCTGACAGGCAAGACATTAGGACTGTGCTCACTTTTTAACATGGGTCACCATCATGGATGGCCTGCATGTTTAGATGGCAATAATACGAGCTGAATTGTGGATGTGTATTAACCCCCTAACTAATGTAGGTAATTCATGATTCTCCATGTGGTCAGAAATGCATAATGCCTGACAATCAGCAACAATCAGCTTTTTTACCCCCCCCCTTTTTTTTTCTTTTTAGGAGAGGGGACAAGGGGAAAGAAGGGGTAATTCACTTGAAAGGGGCTGATAAGAGTTGTTTCATCAACAAAGGATGAAACACTTTTAAAATTGTTTCTTCAGATGTATAAATAGGATCAGATCAGATAGGACTGAATGAAAAATGAGACTTTGTGTAAACAACTATGCCCCCCCCCCCCTTATTTTTTTTTTCCTGAGCCAAACTGTCTGCAGTACAGAAGATTGGGCCTGAGGCTAAACACCGGGAGTCAAATTTCAGGCTCAGAAGTTTCAGGCTGGTTGATTCTGGAGATTTGCTGTAGGCCCAGCTGTGCTGAAGAAGTGATTAAGTTCAAGGCCACTTAAATGTGTTAAAAGAGTTTAGAAAGAGTAAGCAGTGATAAAGCCTTATGCTTGACTGAATCACAGAGCTGGAAAGGAACAGGCAGCTTCTTAAAATGGTGAAGGTGCCTGGACATCTGGGATGTAAAGAATGTAAAGAAATGGTTAAGCAATGTAAATGAAACAATGAATGTAAAGAAACTATTAAAACTATTAATAATGAGAACCAGACACCTGAAAGATAAAAGCTAGTATGTTAGAGGGGCTTCAGCACTAACGCACACACAGACACAAACCCAAATGCCATGCCTTGGCTGACAGTCTTACAGGGTCAGCTACACATTTCTCAGCATTCTATCTCAGAAGAGATGTTCTTTTCCTTACGATGTGGACCTGTGAAGCTAAATAGCCTATTTCAAAATTAGTGCCCCAGCTAGCCCAGCACACACAGGTGTGAGCACATGCACACATTTTCCAGACTTTAACACCCCAGTACGGCCCATCTGTCTGTTGCACAATCTAGAGGCTGTTTTGATTATACAGAACAATTGCTTTCTTGGACAGAAACATTTGTTTTCTTCAGCACCACTCTTCTTACTGATACCTTTAGTTTTGTAGATACTATATTAACATACGTGCATGCTAGAACCATTTTTTGTACTTCTTTCTTACAATACTCTTTAGATCAGGAAAGGATATTCAGTTGCTCTCAATAAACCCATGAGGTGGGAAATGCCATGATCTTTGCTTTTATAAATAAAAGCTAAAGACACCTGGAAATCATAATGCTTACGAAGCTCTGAAGCACCCTGGGTCAGAATCCAGAAGTGATCTGAGATTGCCTGACTCTCCTTAGGTGCCTTAGCCACAGAAGCTTTCTTGTTAATATTTCTTCCTGGTTTTATACCTTTTTCATTGATTTTATTATTCCCCACCCCCACCCTGGTAACCTGTATTTTTGTATTGTTTTGTCCAAAGGTGAACCATCTGCATTCAAAGATAACAATAAGCATACTGTGTAAAATTGCACATACCGAGCTAGTTTGTATGCCTGTGATTAAGGAATAGGCAGACAAACAGTGTGCCACGTGGGGAAATTTGCCCTAAGAGAAATTGCATCAGTCATACACTGAACCTAAATGAATATACAAAATGGCAATGAGGGAAAGCTAAAGGACATAATCCACAAAACGCTGAGTATATGACTTATAGCCCTTAGCTAAGCCTGATTTGTGTGGCTGGCACTTACACAGCAGATAACCCAGGCTGACAGTGACCTTGAGCACTGCCACACTATTATTTGCTGCAAAGGCTGTACTTTTTTTCACCTATTTCTCCTGAGCAGGAGCTACAAGTAAGCTTGCGCTCACCCTCATGTGCCAAAGCAATCCTTGGTATGTGCTTGTGAATGGTATAGAAAACATGTCTCTTTCTACACCTGAATATCTCATTTTTTCTGCTTTTGGTGGAACTGCTTTGGAGAGCATGAAGATCATCTCCCTGGTGCCCACGGTCCCCAGCTTCCCCATCCCAGTGTGGCACTGGGCAGCAGTGCCGCACAGGCAGGGTCTTGCTCCAAGTCTATTGAGCAGCTGAGGGTATTTAGTGACCTTCCCAACCAACACGGCTGCACTTTGGGACCTGTGTTTGATTTCTGTGATCTCTACACACGAAGACAACAATTCTACATCATGCTACAGCTATGCAGTTAAAGTGGAGGCGCTTTCCCCCACATCTCCTTTTTAAGTGAGCATCAGCAAAACCCGAACTCTTAGGTATTTGTAGAACAGTCTGCTGGGGAGGTTAAAGAGTTACAAACAAATGCAATATCAAGGGTTTTTTTTGTTTGGTTTTTTTTTTTTTTGGTTAACGGTCTGTTCCCTCTCATTTCCCTGCCAAGACCTGTGTTTGCAGTTCTCTGCTTTTCGCTGACTACAGCTGATATTATTTCTGTGTAAGGCTGTGGGAAGAGTGCTGCTGGATCTCCAGAGCAATCACGTAAATCCTGAAAAATCCACCCAGGGAATGGGTGGTGGTGAGTCTGACACGGGTCGCTGCAAAGAGCGGTGGGTCTTCTGAAGGTTGCATCTTACGTCCAAGCCCTGCAAGTCTTCCCACCCTTTGATGGAAAAAGCCAAGATACATGTGCATCTTTTATGTCATAAATGGTTGGCCTCTGCTGATTTTAAGCCTTCACTCTGTTACAATGCTTCCAGACAGACGTTACAGAGAGTGCAAAATAAAACAAGCAGCCCACGAACAAGATTGAAGGCGAGGGGCAAAGACTGAGAGGAGAGAAAGGTCCTGAGGGAAGCACAAACTGCAAAAACCCAGCACAAACTTGGGATTTGCTCCCTGCAGGTTTTCAGCTGCCTCTGTGAAGGGTGTAGAAATACACTATAACATTTTTGTTTTTAAAACTTTTGGATGGTGTGCCTCGGTTTCCCGACCTACAAATGGGAGAGAATGAGTTGAAGTATTGTCTCGTGCAAGGGGCAGGGAACCTGGCAATACTTACACCTTGTTGTCTACTTGGAGCTGAAGGGAAGTTTCTACCCACATTGTCTTTCAGGTGAGAAGACAGGTGGCCTGAAAAGCTGGATGTCACATGAAGGAAAAAAGGTCCTGCTGATCAGATAAATAGGAATAATGGAAACTCATAAGAATAAAAGACAGGAGTGTCTGTAAATGCTGGGGTCTAGAACAAGCACCTGTAAAACAAATGTGTGACAGTTTCCACCCACTCTCTTTTGCTATTTTCATCCCATATGAATTCCAGCTCAGCCAATTCACTCTCACATCTGTTCTCAGACTTGGTATCAACACCAATTTAATCACATTCTTTCCATCTACCGAGCTGTAAGTGCAGGGTTACGTGCAAGCCAGGAGAAATTAACCCTCTGCCTTTGTTAGCCCCAGCTAGCACACCTCCCTTGTGATGTGGTTGCTGGTGGGGTTGAGGTGGGCAGCTGAGCTGGTGGGGATGCTCCAGCTCCCCTGATCGGTCAGTGTGCTGAGCACAGCACTGCTCCGATGTGTCTCATACCGGCTGTGCAGTCTCCATCCCTGAAGATTTTAAAAGCCTAAGTGGACGTAGCCCTGAGCTACCTGGGCAGCACCGCAGCTCACCCTGCTTTGAGCAGGAGGTTGGACTAGGGACTCCTGAGGGCTCCTCCCACCTCAGTTATTCTGCAGGTCTATACTCTTCATGGTCAGAGGACTATTAATCATCACTACTTTGGGAGATTTCCATCATGTATAGACCAGTCCAAGACATCTGCTCACTGCCACTAATGACCAAAGGTATCTCAAAACTGTGTAAGCTACAGTACAAATAGTAGCTGCAAGATAGAAGAAAAATGAACAACGGACAACTGTGTACCTCAAAAAATGGCAATGAATCCTTGTCCATCAGTTAAAAAAGAGTCAGAGAAAATGCAGGTTAAAAATGCAGTATTGTTTACAATAAACTTGATTATTAAACTCCACCTCCTTGTTCAAGGACACACAAGAACAAAAGGGACACTATCAGAGTCACCTCTCTGTATTGTCTTTTTTCAATATAAAATATGCTTTTTGGTAGCCCTTGGAGAAATCCAGTCTCCAACATCTCTGCACTTGAATTTTGCAGGAGTTCATAATATGTAACACTTAATAAAGACAATTTTTCCTGCATCCCATCCCTAGATTTCAGAGCTGTACAATAGCAATGGGCAAGAGGCTACAAACATATGCACTGGTTTATGCAGCCAGGTGGTTGCTGAGCCACACCAGATTTTACACGTGGATAAGAAAACCCACAACCTGTGTCTCAACTGTGGTGAGTGAGCCTCCTGCACACGAGCCAAGGACACTTTCCCTACGCTTGTGGTGCTCTACATGGCCTTTGTCCTCATAGATATTTGTGCTCAGAGACTGCAGCCTAGTGGAGCAGTGCAGCAGGGGGTCACTGATGGAGCAGGATACAAACTGTTCTCCTCCTTCTCTGTACTGCCTCACACAGCTCCCATCCTTGGGCTTTCAACTACCCCCTTAACTTGGAAAAAATTGCAATCCCAAATCAGTGCTGGGACCCTTCTGATAGGCTGCTATGCAGTGGTCTGGAGGGTATGTCCTTCAGCTGAGTTCCTTTTGACCTGTGTTTAGCAGGACCTAAGTTAGAGAAGAATGCTTTATTTCTGTCTTGATTTCTAGGAACAGTACCAGGAATATGATAGGGACTGTGAAGTGCTCCTATATTAAAATAAGTGCCCTGGATAAGTAGATCTATTATTAGTAGATCTGGGGCCGGTCCTCTTTAATATCTTCATCAATGATCTGGACGAGGGCATTGAGTGCACCCTCAGTAAGGTTGCAGATGACACCAAGTTAGGTGCGTGTGTCGATCTTCTCGAGGGTAGGAAGGCTCTGCAGGAGGATCTGGATAGGCTGCACCAATGGGCTGAGGTCAACTGCATGAAGTTCAACAAGGCCAAGTGCCGGGTCCTGCACCTGGGGCGCAATAACCCCAAGCAGAGCTACAGGCTGGGAGATGAGTGGTTGGAAAGCTGCCAGGCAGAGAAGGACCTGGGAGTGATGGTGGACAGTCGGCTGAATATGAGCCAGCAGTGTGCTCAGGTGGCCAAGAAGGCCAACAGCATCCTGGCCTGTATAAGAAACAGTGTGACCAGCAGGGCTAGGGAGGTGATCGTCCCCCTGTACTCGGCTGTGGTGAGGCCGCACCTTGAGTACTGTGTTCAGTTTTGGGCCCCTCGCTACAAGAAGGACATCGAGGTGCTTGAGCGGGTCCAGAGAAGGGCGACGAAGCTGGTGAGGGGTCTGGAGAACAAGTCCTGTGAGGAGTGGCTGAGGGAGCTGGGCTTGTTCAGCCTGGAGAAGAGGAGGCTCAGGGGTGACCTTATCGCACTCTACAGGTACCTCAAAGGAGGCTGTAGCGAGGTGGAGGTTGGTCTGTTCTCCCACGTGCCTGGTGACAGGACGAGGGGGAATGGGCTTAAGTTGCGCCAGGGGAGTTTTAGGTTAGATGTTAGGAAGAACTTCTTTACTGAAAGGGTTGTTAGGCACTGGAACAGGCTGCCCAGGGAGGTGGTGGAGTCACCATCCCTGGTAGCCTTTAAAAGATGTTTAGATGTAGAGCTTAGGGATATGGTTTAGTGGGGACTGTTAGGGTTAGGTTAGAGGTTGGACTCGATGATCTTGAGGTCTCTTCCAACCTATAAATTCTGTGATTCTGTGATTCTGTGATAATAAAGGAGAGAAGTGCACGCTATATTAACACCTGCTAAGTGTGCAGAACAGTATCTACAAGCAAATCAGGTTGATGAACCCTTTGTCCTACTTACTATACAAATACAGTGGAGGGAATCCAGGCAGCTCTGACCATCTTACTACCCTCTGCTTAAATGGTGGCTAAAACACTGGTTGAAGTACTCCTTCCCTTGGAAAACAAACAAAACAACTCTCCCTCTCTCAACAAGAAAAGCATCAGCAAAAAAAGACATGAAGCACTCCTACAACACTTACCACCTTTCCTAAACAATAGAGCTTGGCAAAGTTTGCAACGACCCTTGAAGAAGAGTGTCTTCTCTTAATTCATGCTTCCCATCACCTAAACAGGTGTCAAATCTCCTGGGTTTTTCTTGTCACAGCTTCTTTCCATTTCACTTCATCTTAACAGCTGTAAAAGTCTCTGGCAAATTGTGCTAGTACATTTCCATTAACATTAGCAAAAGAAAAAAAAGTCAACTCTGCTGACAACAATTGTCGGTGTATGAAGATTAATCTTCATATAGCATGCAGAGCAAGAGTCTGTTCTGTATCTTCCAGCACAGCCCATACCTTGCTTCTTCTCAACTATCGCTTTCATGCGAGAGTCGCTGTATTTTAGCATTAATATGTTCACACCACTATTCTCTCAGGCTTCACAATTCATGTTGTGATTGGCAAACTATTTCTCTTCTGGCTCGCAGCACAGAAAACAAATGAAGTTACCCAAATTCCTAGGAAGCAAAATACAGCTTTGTTCTATTTTGTAGCAATACTCACTGGCTCAGCTTATTTATGGCTAGTAGCATGGAAAGAGTTAAAGCTTTTGCTGTATTAAATAGCAACACACAACTGAACATGCAGGAGGCCTACCCGGACACAGACGTGATGGCATGGCAAGCGTTAAAGCTCTGTGTATGGTAAATTAGGGCTTTGAAAACCACCTCAGTTGGGAGCAATTTTGGTAAATTTTTAAACATGTATTACCAGCTCTCCTTCTCCTCCCCCTTCACAACAGTCTTTTAGGATTGGTCACTTTGGAGAAAAAAAAATAAAATAAAGCGTTGACACTTGACATACTTGATCCATCCATAAACGTAAACATGCCTGAACTGCAGTGGGATTTTTCTTTTACTAAAGAGCATGTGGAAGCAATTACCTGAATGTAAATGTGATAAAGAATGGATGAAATGCAAACCAAATGATGCCTTATTACTTAATATAAAGAGACTGTTCTGCGAGATCAAAGTTGTGCAGCACAAAATGTAATGGGCTTCACTAGAGAGAAAGGCTTCAGAGATTTGTTTAAAACATGGCTGCATTTTAATGAAATGCTAAGTAGACAAAAATGGGATAGGTTAAAAGAGTTTACCAGAACCTGACCTATGGTCTGCAATAACATCTTTTCTCTCCTCCTGCCTTCTCCCACTCCGTGCAGTTCCCAGATGCTGCAGGGATAGCAACGAGAAACTATCTGGGCTTCATCATGGTAGGGGGGTGAAACCCCCCCTTTGCCAAGGCATGAAAGAAATGTCACCTTCAGCACCCTCTGGGGACACCAGCAAGGCAGAGACCCAAATCCTCCATGCATTTCTACAGCATCACTTGTGCTTGGCGGCCTGTGTCCCCCAGTGACTGCTCTGTGTCCAGGCACTGCCTCAGCACATATTTGTCCTTTGAATCACCAGAAATGAGGAAAAATAGTGAGATAACTTCTCCCAGAAATAAAAGAACTGAAGCAGAGAAGAAACCTAGAGGGTCATTTCCAAATGTTTTCCTATCTTATTGCATTTAATAAAACAAATTCCCCTTAAGAGCCTTTTAGAGAATAATCTCTACCACCTTCTCCAGCATTACTTTTACTTCCAGCCACTTTGTAGCTATTTATCTTTTTCAAAAGCTGTATGCAACATGCAACGAGAAAGGATACTGGGAAAATGGTGTGGTGGTTTCTACAAAACTCCACCACAACAGTGGAACTTGTCCTCTTGGCCTTCCCTCCCATGCCCCTGCCTGGCCTTCCCTCCCATGCCCCTGCCTGCCAGGGAGCTGCTGTTTATTGCTTTAGCCCAGATGTTGTTTCCGATCATGTAGATTGGGCCATCATCTTTGTCAGAAGTACACAGAGTATATAGCAGAATGATTGATAATGCTGGGTCCTACCAGAACATAAATCAATGAGCAATAAAGTTATGCATCCAAGTCACGCTTTGGGAAAGTGACCTGACATTGGACTGTAAGCATTAATTAAAAAGAAAGAAAGAAAAAAAGTATTAAGCTACGAATGTTGGGTCTTGAGTTACTGAAAGGATTAAAAAATAATGCAAGTTAAAAAGAGCATGCACAGAATTAATGCTTCCTATCTCCCAAAGCATTAGCTCTTTCAAAGAAAACAGAAATGTTAAACTCCTGAAGAGATTACTGTCTTTTGTTTTTCAGTTACACGCAATAGTATGGAGCATTTTGTGAATGAGTCATGCTTACACCTCCAATAAAACCCGAGTACTGCACCTCATGCTAATTTAACAGGCTTGTAAAGAAAACACACATCATAACAAAATCATGATTGAATCAGACACTTTCCTTTCTCAACAGTTACAAATTATTAAGTATTGTTATTGAAAGTTCCTTGTTATGCATTATTTTTGCAGCAGTCACAGAGTTCAAAGAAGCTTAGGGAGCAAACGTGAAACATACTCTCCATGTCAAAGGACACAGAGTTGAAGGTGGTTTTGATCCTGAAAACACTAATTCTTTCATTTTAGATTGGTTGTTCACGGGAATAAATATCAAAATGATACCAAGCATGTGCACAGTCAGATCATAATTAGATGTGAGCATGACAGGTTGCAAGACAAAAGAAAAGGGAGAAAAGAAAGATGGAAAAATGTAGCAATAGAGTACAGCTCACCGGGGTGAGTTATGGGCCCATCCTGATGCTCTGGCAGCTTTTCTGGTTTCCCTTCTTCCCAGTTTGCCTGGAGCCAGAAGCAGCAGAGGGCTGGGAACAACGGGATGGGGTAACTGGGCCAGGGCTGAACCAGCAGAGCAGTCCAGGGTAATAGTGGTGTGGCATACTCTCAGCCGAGAGATTTCCCCTTTTACAGCAGCAATTTATCTTTCAAACACAGCCTTACATTTTTCGGTGGTCATTCACCCCATCCCACCATTGTTCACACCCCACAGGAAAGTTAACTCAGAACCAGACGAATACAGGGCTTGGGGCTGCTCTCCCTCCAGCAGCTGAGCACCTCATCATCCTCTGCACCGTGAAGAGGGTTGGGCCATCTCCCGCTGGAGACTGAAAGTTGGTCAGCAGCTCCTTATTATTACCTTATTATCTTCATTACATGGGGGGAATGGTCAAGTCAGAATAATTTGATAGTATGTGGGTCATACGCTTGGAAGCTCATTTTGTGCATTCAGAGCATCAGCAGCCCATTATTTCACAGACTGCTCATTTTTTAAAATAAAACCTGTTACCACTGGCACACAAGCTAACCCTGAGAGACACAGGTGGTCCAAAGCATCCCACACAAACACCCTTGTAACAGCACAGTCCAGTCTCTTCCTCACTAAGGTGCTGTATAACAGTGGATTTTTAAATTATTATTATTTTATTTTTTTGGCATTTTTTCTAATTTTTATTATTATTATTATTATTTTTTTTTCTAAGACTTTTCCAGGAGTGAGATGGCAGTGATTTCAGTGAAAGGGTAAGATGCTAGTTGTGGGGATGGACTTGTTACATGCTTGGTGGATTTGTACTATTTTAGGTATATTCTGAGTATTTTCTAGGGCAGGACAGATCCCTTGCTGAACAAGCCCATATAAACAGAGCTGCTTTTGTTATGCTATTCCTTTTCCACTTGCAATGATACAAACGTGTCTTCCTGTGGGATTAATTCATGCCTTCAAATTCATAATGCCAGAGCCTACTCTGTGCCTGCAACACCCAGTAGCGGCACTGATTTCACAAAGCTGTAACTGTGAGCAGAATCCGGCCCTTGAATTTCTGATGTGTGCAGATGGGCAAGGGGACCAGGGCTGGACAGTGCTCTGGAGACAGGGTTTGACAGTTCTGCTCCCAGTTAAATAAGCAGCAGCAGGGCAGCCGGAGAAGGGTCTCTGTCCTCATCTGACATGCAGTGCTTGTTTCTGTTCTCAAGAAGGCCCCAGTGCATGGCACGGCGCTTGAGTCAACTACTAGGTCCACATCTGCCACCAGTCACTCATCAATCCCTAGTCCACAAAGGGGAGCTGTACTACCTGTCCTCCTTGGCCATGGACACACCTTTGTATTGTGGAGAAGTGATCTTTAACCACTTGAAATCCATGGTTTCATTTCCTTTTAAAAGCATCTTCAGGATTTCTTTTATTTTCTTTACTTTTTTTTTTTTTTTTTTTTCTTTCTTTCTTTCTTTTGGGTGATGAGAGCTTTCTTTAAACTAAAGTAAAATAGGTTCATCTCCAAGGAGATGTGGGAAGCTGTTTTTGGAAAAACTAATTTTGAGAAGAAGTCAAAGCTAACAACAGGAATGCATGAAAAAAGGCCGTGGTGGCACGTGTCATCTCTGCCTCTGACACCAACTCCTCCGAGACCTAAACAAAGAGAAAAAGCAGAAAAGTGGCCACCCACCCCTGTCATTCAGCCTCGATTCCTTAGCAAGGACAACTTGTTTGGAAGTGCTCTTTGCCCTGCCCACACACATCATGGATGATCTACTTCTGCAGAGCAGAAAACACACGTTTGCTAGAGCACACTCAGGGCAAGGCTGTGTGGGGAGCCCAGGGTTGCACCCAGCTCCAGGGTTGCTCCAGGTGTCCTTTCAGGCCATCCGCTTCTCACATCTGCTTTTATTTGTTTCAGAGAGGTGACTTTGCCCTCTTTTAAACTCAACCTGCGCTGCCTAATCACGTGAGGACATAACCTGGTGTCTGCAATATCGCAGCCACTTCCGTGATGAATTGGATTTGTCAGCCTCTAGGCTGTGGTCTTATAATGTGCTATATTATTAAGTTTCTGTGACTTAAGATGCCAGTTAATGGAATAAGCTCTTTGTCTTTATTGCAAAGAGCCCACAGCTTTATTAAGTTACATAATTTACAACCAATAATGTAATCAATAAAACATTAACAAACATGTAACCTTAGACAAACCTCCCATATTGATTTATTTAAACATTCTCACAAAGCCTGTCTTTGGATGAAAAATAAACCTTACAGACCGGTAGCAAACCCCAAAGAACACTTAATGATTTAAGGTGTGGGCAGTGCAAGACAAAATGGATTGGAAATACACCTTGTCCTCCTCCACTCTCCATGGATCCACGTCAGAAGGGTCACTATTTGCCACTTGTACACAGAGACAAAGCTGCAGGCTCTCCTGAAACCAGCCTGCAAACCTAAACTGTCATACCATTTAGCCCAGGGGGGTGGAGGCCAGAGGGTGGGTGGGGAGAGAGGGAGGCCCCCAAGGCCCCCCTGGTGCTGTCCCTGACACAGGCTGGATGCAGCATCTCCTTCATCAGGTTAGAGATAGACTTCCAACCTGAAATGCCCAAGACAGGCGCAGAGAATTTTCTTTGCATTTTTCAGTTTGGAAGGAAGCTCTACCTTGCTCTTTAGTGCCCCTGCTTTATGAGGAAAATAGCGCATATTGCAAAACACAGTAGTCACCACAAAGTTAAAAATGAATGAAAATATTCTCTCAACACAGACAAAAATGGATGCCTCAAAAGCTGTATTGTTTGGTTGGGCTTGACCCTGGGGTTTCTCATGTGACTTTTTAACCAGCTGTGGTGTTATCAAACTTGACCTAGACTTGAGTGCATGAGGCAGCAAATTGTATTTAATGTCAGGTAAGCAATTCATTTCTCTGCTGCAATACCTTATGTAAATATATTTTCCAGCCATGCAGAAAGCTTCTGATGTTTCACAAGTGCAGGTTAGTGGATGATACCGATATACCTGCAGTTATGGTTTTGATGCTATCAGGAGAGCTAGTATTTTATTATCCCTACCTCTCTATTTTCAAGACTGTGGAAAAAAAGAAAGAAAATCAGACACTGTCTGCTAGGGAATCTATGTGCATTATAGCACGACAGAATTGCATCAATGGTAATTTCACAGGTAATTTAGAACTAGGCTGGAGAAAGCAGCAGAAAAAGCATTGCGGGGAACATTCCTGCACAGAGAGCAGCCATGCATCTTCTCTATCTTCAGTTTCAGTGATTTTCTGAATGCATACGCATAATTTCTGGAACACCTAAATGATTAATCTTTTTGTAATCTATATCCTCAGTGGTACGTTTATGTAAGAAAACTTTTAAGGACATTGCTTTAAATAATAGCAACAAAAACAATAACAGAAAAATCTATTCATTTTAAAAGACTTTGAAATGCTTCCTTTTCAAAAGGGATGCAGTTGAGATGGAGCAATAAAGCTTCCCAGCAAATATTGGGGACTGGTGTGCAGAGTTCCCACATCCCCTTTGGAGACTTTATCATTTAACAGTCACAACTCCCCTTTATTAGATCACTATAAAACAAATGCCTGGAGGGAGTCAGAAATGAATTGAATTTTGTAGATTTAAATGATTGTGTGGGACCTTTTTGGTTTAATATATACCCTGGAGAGGTTTGCTACTAGAACTTGGGAACTTTATAATAAGAATAATTCCTTAGCTAGAGATCTTTATCTTGTTACATTAATGATTCACTGGGGGGTTCTACTGCAAAGTGAAGGGAAAATTTAAAAAAGGCTATTAGATCAAATGTTCTTATGGAGACGTGCAGGGATGGTCAACAAACTTTTATAGGCTGGTGAGATAAGGAGTTTACTGTCCTTGTGCTGTATGTACAGGACAGCTGGCGGCTTCAGCATTTGGTCCTCTCTGCACTGTTACTCAGTGCTGTCTCCAACTCACAACCAGCACGTAGCAAGGTAGAGCTTTGCAGACTGCCTCCCACTTGTGCACTGCAAAGTTTGCATGCAGCAAGGAATTCACATAACAGCAGTAGTAACTACCTTAGACTATGTTAGCTTCAACAATATGGATCAAATTCTGCATCCGGACCCATTTTCTTTTTACATGTTTCCCTTTATCCCAGAGGTTTTGCAGTACTAGCACTCAGCCCTGCCACATCAGTTCCAGCATGTACTATTTATAGTGCCTGCAGTTCCTGCTGGGTTTGGTGACTGTTCAAGGTCTCTGAATAGCAACTGTGAGGTCTCCCAGGATGTGCCATTTGGAGAATGCAGATTCTTATCGTACTTTGTCCATCTAAAACATTTGCCACATTTCAACCATTTATAGTTGCGACTGTAAAGGGCTTTGAAAGCCAGTTTCCTCTATCACACCTGTGATCACGGCCCACCAGTTTTAATAATAATATCAGAGAACTGCAGGATCAGCTACAATCCCCATGGCTGAAGCTAAGCACCCAAAAATAACAAGATGATTAGGAACATGTGGAGTGAGACTTTAGGCCTGAGGAGGGTGATTTTTTCATCCAGCTAGAATGAGTTCCCATTGACACTCAATGGAATTGAAAAACTGAACACCCCCGTGGCCTTTGCAAGTCCAAGCTCTTGAAACAAAAATAGAAAGAAATAGGGAATGCAGGAACATACATTTGCACTTTGCTATCAAGTCTCCATCAGTATCTGAGAAGAAATTGCTGGTAATGGATATATTTATGGTCACAGCCAGCACCTGGAGTTTAAACGTGACAGCAGACAAGGAGAAAGCAGGCCGGCTATTAACTAATAGCGGCTGCAGAGACAGCTGCAGCCATCAGAGATATCCAAGGAGCCCAGCTTAGCCCATTCACTAACAGCATCTCCTCCTACCTCTGGAAAAGTGTGGGTATCATCTCAGGTGCCATACACCACGCTCTCCTTCTCCCCTTCTCCACCTCATCCTATTGTCCATGATGGCTGAAACTTATTTCCCGTGGCCACTTCCCCCCTCCTTTGCCCAAATGTCCCAAGGTAGCAGTAAAGCTGCACATAAGGACCTCAGGAGGGTGGAGGAGAAGGGACCAAGGCTAAACTTCACTGCAATCGATATGAGGACAAAAAAAGTCTGTAATGCTCCTTTGAAGCTCAACGAGAGCTGTGGAAATCCTATACCTCTTGGGATCAAGTCTCTTGAGAATGATTTTGAGTTAATCCTGGACAAAGAGCCCTCTACATTCAACATTTTTATGAAGGCAGAATGAGACAGCATTGTGAAGAGTGTAATGTGCACTTTACTCAGTATAGATTTGGAAAAAAATGTCAAAGGAAGTGAATTTAAATTCCTCTAAATGCAATTAGAGTTGACAAGATTTCTCATGGCGAGAGACTGCGTTAAAGCAGGAGCTAAAAGTTCCCATCCAGTTCATAAAGCCTTAGGTAGCTATTGGTAATATGAATTAAATTAATCAAAATGGGTAAAAGCTAATGATCCTCCTGGGAACAAAATTAGCTCCTTAATGAAAGAAATGGAGTTCAGAAATTATAATAGAATATTAGCAGATGTGCCCTTTGGAAATTATAAATTTGCAAAATCCCCTTATGTAGATATTAGTTTGAGTCAAATTATCACTAAATCTGACCCTAGAGATGTGATGTGAATATGCACACTACGGTCTGTCTGTTCAGGAGGGCTCGAAACCCTCTGTCAGCAGTTCTGCTGAGGTAGGCTGGGTGCCACAGGGCACTTTCCCAACTTAGTAACAGGGCACAGTCAAAACCCAAACTTCTACTTGTAATCTGATAAGCTCTTCCTATGGAGCCCTGCTGCCTCTTGTGGACTTGGCTTTTGCTGGAAATAATTATCCCACAGGAGAGATTTTAAGGAAGAGTCACATCTCAGTAGGACACAGGGGGTCCCTGTCCTTGGGGCCGTCCCAGACAGTGGAAGCTCTGCCCTGGATATCTGTCCCTACCTTGACATTACAGCATGAAGGATGGTCTACCTGCATGGGCTGGTGTAGTGAGGAACAAGAGGCTCATCAGGGATCTGAGACATACCAAATCATAGCAAACAAACAAAATCCCAGAAAATAAACAAACAGAAATATGATGAATTACTAATGTTGAGACTACAAAGAATTTATTACATGTTTTTATGGCTCTTTCCAGTCAAGAACTTTTCTCAGCCATTTATGGAAAACATAAAAGCCACTGGGAGTTAAATAGGATAAAAACTAGATTTAAATCATCCTTACACATGCTGCTCACATCAGCATACAGCTGTTTTTCAGCATTTGGAGTCCTTGAAACTTTTAAGCCATTTAGAACAGCATGTGATTGGTATGAAAAATAGCACAGGCTTTCTTTTTATAAAAAGAAATCACGCTCCGGGGTGCTGGATACAGGGACTCCAGAAGCCAAGAAAGATGTTTGAAGTGCTTATTGGCATTCCAGGACCCAAAAAACTCTTCCTGCCTCACGCTATCTCGGCAATCCTGATGCTTCCATCCTGGGAACAGAAGGAGGAAGAAATTCCCTTTGGTGCAGATGGCTAATGTACAGCACAAAGCATTCCCGACTCTCTCTTTTGAGGATGTAATGTGCATAGTTTAGGGAATGAGGTCTTCCTTTTATTTTTGTATCGATGGCACAAGTGGTGGCACTGTCAGCTTCCTCATGCTGTCCTGCCAAAGCTGATTCAGCTCTGCTCAGGCTGCCAGGGGTTTGCACGCTCCCTTCGGTAATGCACCAACCACAAAAGCATCTTGGATGAGGGAAAATCCAATGGCTCTCGGGAAAGTAGCTCCCACCAAAAAAGGGAACAATTCCCAGCTTGCACAAATAAAAAAGTCAAAACAAAAACAAGTACATTAGACAAATACAAAAAGAAAGGGAGAGGGCCCAAAATGTGCCAAAGGCAGTTCTCATAGAAGAAATATGCCCTATCTCATCCTTTTGAAGTCTGTGAGCAAATGACTAAGGGAAAGAGAGGCACAGCTGAAAGCAGTGGGATTGGGATGGTGCCTGAGATCAGGTAATGTTAACCCAAAACACAGAAATGTGTGATTTTTCGGTGCTCGGATGGAAAATGCTTTGCAAAGATGCATCCATGACACTATTCCCCCTTTCCAGAGAGGCAAATTGAAATATAAAGAAAATAGACTGACTTTGCCCAAGTTTTAAAGAATAGAAGTACTGTTTTATAAAGGTTTTTCAGGCTTCAAAAGTTGACTTCATTGCAATCAGGCCCCCAAAGTTTGCAATTCTCAGCAAAGGGGAATAAAAAAATTCAACATACTTCAGGTTGATTGTCAGGTTTTCTTGTAATTGGAACTGAAACATTCAGTTTTGACTCCAGTTTTTAAAGTTAATATAATGTATCAAAAAAGTAATGTATCAACAAAGTAAAAAACAACAAACAAACAAAAAAGAAACAAGGCAGAATGTTTCAATTCTACGCTATCGGTACTTTTTCTACTGATTTTCTTCCAGAACTCTGCTGAAAGCAATTCTCTTTTGCAAAGTATTCTGATTTCTGAAGGCATATAGTTCTTTTGCAACTTTTCTGACCAACTGTGCCAAGAACAAAACTCTGACAGCTCTCTTTGCCATCTAAGGATACATTTTAAGAATACTTTAAGACAAGAAATAATGTTTCATACCATCAGTAAACGGATATTAACAGCGTGTTGAAACTACCACACTGAGTCTGTCCTGAAATGTGTTCAGGCCCATGTGTCTTAGTCATTCATAGCCCTAAGTTGCCTGATCTCTTTTTGAACCTGTCTTTAGCTAGCATCTGCAATGTTCTGTAGCAACGAGTCCCACACTTCAAGAGTTTATATCAATATATTAAAAAAAAAAACAAAACAAAACAAAAAAACAAACAAAAAAAACTTTTGTTTGTTTCAGTCTTGCTGCTTCGTTGTTCCACTGGGTTCTTGTACTGACAGAAATAATGAATCATCCTTCCTCATTCACCTGCTCCACATCACTCTTCTGATATTTTCCCTCAAATGTTGTCTCATATTTTGTTACTCCAAGTAATTTTGTCTTATTATTCTGAGCAATTTTATCTTGTTTGTAAAATTGGCCACTTTGTGATTCACCACTTTTGCTGGATAACACACAGATATGTAGAGCAAGAGATTTACTGCCCAGCAACTTCCCCTCCTCACGTCCCTTGCCTTGTAGACTTCACAACAGCCTTCCTTCCATAAAAAATGATGGTGAGAGATCTTGCCAAAATCATTGTAAAATATAAGTTCTCCATATCAATTGAATAAAATTTGTTAATGTGGCTACTAGCTCCACCAAGGCTCTCTGATATGTTCTAAAGGTAAAACTTCCCTTTACAAAATCTGTGCAGTCCCGTGTATTTATTTTTGTGTCTGAGAATTCTGATAATGATTGTTTCTACAAATTTGACTAGTCTCTAATGGAGATTTACTGATCTGTAGTTCCCAGAGATGCTCACAGTCATTTCTAAAGAGTGGTGACACATTTGCCACCACACTTTTGTTATTCTGGGGAAAAAAATAAAAATAAAATGATAGGTTACATACCACAGTTAGTTGTTGAATAATTTCATATCTGAATTCCCTTATAACTCTTGGATGATCTCTGTCTTGTTCTTGTGATTGGTTCTGGAATCTCTTCTCTTGACAATTCTGTTCTAGGTAGTTGCTTAGGCTCCTCAGCATTTAATACAGTTCTGGAGTGAGACTGTGTCTCACAGATAGTGAATAGTGAGACCAATAACTCATCTCCTCTTTCCTTGATACTTTTTTGCCTCTTTATCATTTACTGGTTTCATTAGCCCTATGCCATTTCAAAGTTGGCTAAAATTGTTATTGCTGATTATGCTACTTTTATTATCACTACTATCTATTATGTTCTTATCAAAGCTCCCCTGGATATCTCCTTGTCCTACAAAATTTAGTTTTACATTTAGCATTTAACATGCAATAATTTATCTTTTCTAGCTCTGTTATTTTAAAATATTTTAGTGGAGATAATATATATTTATATATATTGTTTCTAATAGTTTTCTTTTGCTACAAACCAGCGTGGTTTTCCAAAGGGTTGTGTTTGTATTTAACATGGTATCCAGATCCATCTTGCTGTCAACAGATATTTTACCCTTTCACTTGCTCCTTCTACTTTTCTGTGCATGGGTGGCTTCAGTATTAAACAATATTTGGTGACAAATACTGAAAGTTACTGTTGGTACTCAGCATATGTATTAGTCAAGTGTTATTTTGTGACTAGTACCACCTGAGGAGAATAAAATAGTAACAGCTACTGGGTCAGTTTAATTTCTTTGTCAATTGTTGACGTTTTTATTTCAGCACGGTAAGCTGTGAATGGGCAAATGCAATAAATCCCTGATAGAACGCTATTTATAGTCTCCTAGTCTAGTGACTTATCCTCTAAACCATAACACTTTTTAACCCCCTAGCTTGCTTTTCCTAGGCAAGTACTCATGAGATCTGTATTATTTTGTAGTATTCTTATACATTTCCCATCTGCAAATCATCAAATGACCCATGGATAAAGTGAGAATGACAGAACTTCTACATTTTAGAAACATGTGAGATGACTAAACATGAACTATGAAGGTACCAACTCAGTGTATGTTAAACGTGAGAAAGCTTTTCTGCTCCCTCTTATGTGATACTTACTTTCTTTGGAGCTTCCCAAACCTCAGCCCTTGTATTTACTTATTCTGTGAGAATGGAGTCTCCTTGCTAAGGTGTAAGCCCTAATATTTTGAAATCGATTCACATCTACTGTTAAAGATTACCTATGATTCCTTTTATTTGGGAAGATAAAGCAGCTTTGTTGAAATGAACAAACTTGTTCTGGAACGCAATGAAACACAAGAGAAAATTTGTGCATAGTGGGAAGAGTTGAGCCTCCTGGAGCCTGAGGTGTTATAATTACTGTGAACTGCCTTAGGGGGAAAATTGAGCATTTGTGAGCCTGGAGTGAACCCACGAGCAACACCTTATCATCATTTAAACATGAGGACCATAGATGAAGGGCATGCAACCTATTCCAGAAGAGCGAGTGGTAGACCTATTCCACAAAGAGGCAAGGAGACGCCACCCTTGTGCCCTTGCTGCTGCCCCACGGCTGGGATTCAGATACTTTGGAGAACCTATGCCAAAATACTCATTATGAAGCACTTGGCTTCACAAGCCTGAGACATGAAAGAAGCTTGATGCACTGCTTACCATAACAGGCATGCTCCAAGTGTTGTCTCCAAGGGGCTCTGGGCTCCTGTTGCAGGGTTGGAGCCCCCCTAGTGGTTGTCCAAGTCTGATACAGGGATGACAGAGTGCTTATGACTGTTTCTAGCTGTGGAAAAACACCCAGAAACAGACATTGGCACTAGGAAAAGCTCCTTGTCTATTTCCATTAGAAACAACACTGTATTTACATACATATATATATATATATATTTTTAAATGTTTTTAAAAGGGTCAATAACTCACAGACACAGAGAGAATAATTTACTAGAGTATATGCTGCTTTTTTCATCTGGAGACCCTCGGGGCAAAAAACATCAAGGATAACAAGCACGCTAAATACTAGTAGTCACAATCATAAAAAATTACATGCATGAGTAAAATATCTGTTTCAAGGCACTCTTACATTTGCTAATAAAAGTCTCCTTATGAACATCAAAATACAATTTCCCATATGAAAAAGACAAGCAAAAACCAAATGGCATCTTAGCCTTATTTGCAGCGACTTTGTGAGAGTTCTAAAACCTGACCTCCCCTTCTCTTAAATGCATTGAGTAGCGGGGTATGTATGTCCATGATTCAGATAAGAATGTCAGGTATGAGATATATCAGCATTGCTCGATTGTACCAACACTGGAGAGAGAAAAAACAAGTAATGAAGACCAGCATAACTGGATTCAGGGGGAAGCAGATCTTTTGGTCAACTGGGCCAGTGAGCAGAAAATGCAATCTGAATTAGACAAATGTTACATCATCAGTCCAGAAGCAGTGAACAGAGACAGCGAGAAAACATCTGAAGCAGGAGAGTAGCACAGAGTGACCTGACCAGGAGAGGACTCTTCTCCAGGGGCTGTTTCAGTGATACCAGCCAGTCTGAGGGCAGATTTTTGGAAGATGACTTATGAAGGGAGCCTGGAGCAGGGGATCTGCTCAGGGGAGAAGCAAGCCCTTTTCAGTGACAACACAAGATCCCTGGGATGATGAAAGAGCAGGGCCGTCCCAGGCACTCTGTGGTGATTGACCTATAACCAGACCTGATGACTGTCTGCTCCAGGCACGGTGCTGCTGGCTGCCAAGCAGTGCGACACCAGGACCTGGAAATCATAGGCTGCAAATCCTTCAACAATCTTGCTCTGAAATCCATGATAAAATATGCCTTTGCATCCATTAGCTCAGGGTTTCACCATATGATCTCAGCAGCAGATGTTTGAGAAGAAGAGAAGACCAGACACACAGGCTACTGTCAATCTTTGCTTTCCTCCCAAGCCCAAGGCTGGTGCTTGAGTGAAAGCCCTGGTTTGTCAGTCAGACTGTAAGTGCAGGCACCACCATCCTCCTCCAGATTCTCTATCAGACATTTGAGTGTGTGTGACTGCAGTGCAGTCTCACATTGGGACATAACGGGGCAGATAAGCTACTAGCTGCTACTTGCTAATTGCTCTTCCCCGTTAGCCCAAACAGTGGAGACCTCTGCCAGGCAGCCAGGGTGCATCCGAGCGTTATACTTTTAGCATATGGACCATTTAAATTCCTAGCAAAAAGAACAGTTTAAACCGCTTGGTGCTCTAGTAGGATTTCTGCCATCTGGTACTCTGTCTCTTCTGCTGGCAGAAGCCAAGGTTGGATGCAGCTCTAGGAGAGTAATTGCAGTGTCATTTCCATGCAAATGGTGAGTTTGGGGCAGGCTGTCAGAAAGCATTTGCCTTGTAAAGGTTTGTCCTGCCTCTTGCAAGCTGTGTATCAGGGGGCCAAAGGAAATAATTGAGAGGGTCCTTCTCAAGAATATTAGTGCATATCCACAAAGTGGACCTGAAGGGGTGAGGCAGAGATGTCGATGTTTTTGTTCATTCTTGCTGAAGATGGAACCAGGGGTGCTGCAAATATCCCTCTTTTCTGGAGGAAGGAGCAGTCAGCCAGAGCTGTGTTACTGACGGGTCAGTGGTGAGGTTTAGGGCTCCTGTCAGAATCAGTCAGATCATTTTATGACAATGACCAAGAAACAAGCCTCTAAGAAGATGATGAAATTACAAAAAGAATGTAGCTGACACTTATTTAACAAGCAGAACAGACACACAGTTCATAATAATAGCTCCTACCTTCCCTTGAGTAAAGCCTCTACCTGCGGTGCTAAGCCACCCTCTGCCACAGATCCCCACTGGACAGGAACCTGAGCCCTAGCACACATGTTCAGCAGATGTATGTGCATGCTCTGGGGTCTCTCTTGAACAAGGATGCTTTACTTCTTTGGGGGCTACTTGCTCTCCTGAGATTAGTGAGGCCATCTGTGTAACCTGGTCCTCAAATAATTTACACAGGCAAAATCGAGCTCATAATTCTTCCTCTTTTTAGGCTGAAAGGTACAAATATCTCTCCTCCCCACTCCAGAAAGGATCTTTGTACAAAACTGATGTTACTGTCTACGTAACAGCACTATTTTCCAGCAGTTATGCAGAGGATGCCAGGCGAGCACTAGAGGTGTCCTCGCAGAATGAGGGCAGCCGTGCTCCACGCTGCTTCTCAAGGACCTGCATCCTCCTTCAGGCACATCTGATGCCCCAGGGAGACACGTCCTCAGGTGATGCCTATCTAAAAGCTGCTCTGTCTGCAGGTGGCTACAAGCACATTCAAGGGCATTTCTAATATTTTATCCCTCACCAGCTGTAGGAGTAACACCACCATATGGGATGCTCATATGTACGCCGCACCTGAATGCACCCTGTTCAAAATGCAGATCGTTCCAATATCTAAGTTTAACTGAACAAATAACTTCAGAGCCACCTTTGCCTTTGGTTACAGAGGTGGGCTCTAAGGGGCTGCTGGCTGAGCACATCTCTGCACTACAGCCCCAGCCTGCTCCATTGCCAAAGGCTTTTTTGGTGTAGGCAGACAGAGAGGCCTGCTGGGTGAGCTGTCTACACCACGCTCACAGCAAAAAGATGCTTCACAGAGCAGCCTCCACTTCTGTTAAAATCCTCCACCTATTCTAATATCTATACAGTTATTAAAAGCTCCAGGGTTTTGTCGAGTGTTTTTTATTAACAGATATGAGAGAATGGAGCCTTTGCTCAAGCACTAAAACATCCCGGCAAAATCTGAAGGACCTTTGCTGCTGATGCCTGTAAGAAGTTTTCCACCAGAGACAGCTGAACAACAAAATTGACACAGGTAATATTGCTAAAGGTAGAGAGGTGGGAAGGAAACAGAGCCCTGAAAATAAAGCCATTCACAAGTCTTTAGACCCCAACCAAGTGGCAAAAGCATAGAAACCACTTTTTCCCACTTTTCCTTGTGTCCCATATAATACTAGGTGTAAAACGGGCTCCTGAGCAACAGCAGATAAATCTGCATGCCGATTGATTACCGCATGTGTTTTGACTTCAGTGTGGTATCATTGGACCTGCAGTAAGAATTAAGCTTTTATAAATCCACCTTCCAGGCTTTTCTGTTTACTTTTTCAGCTTCTGCTGCCTTTTCACTGAGGTGCAGCAGTGCCACTTATAATTCCCCCGGGGTATGCTAGATAAATACACGGCTTATTTAAGCAGCCTTACCATCCATTCGGAGCAGATGAAAGCTTCCTCCCAGCTGGAAGGTGTTTGCGGCAGCCCGGTGCCCAGCCTCCCTCCCTGCCGTTCAGAGGTCGGTGTGGACAGGGAGACCAACGCCTGCTGGCTCTAGTAGGGTTTTCATGAGGCATCTGCTGAGGTCCTTGCATGACAGGTTGGCTGGAGGGAAGACCTGCACCTTGGGCGGAGGTACTCGGAAAAGCAGCTGTGGCTCTGTGCTTCCCATTAACAGTCCCTTGGTGATTTTCTTTTTCTGTGGTAAGTCTAAACAAAGCAAATGAAATGATCCTCAGACCTTCTCACCTCAAATCCTTTCACTCAAATGACCTTGGGTGGCTTCCCTCATCCTCAAATATCCTGGAATAATGTGTTATTGTGACCTGAGTCTCATTATATTTGTTGTTTTTCCTTACAGCTCAAGCTCCTGGAGAATCTCAGGTTCCATTTAAAATATTTTTGAAGTAGATAAGTGCTTTCAGAGAACAGTCTGAAAGCACAACTTGAGCACAAGCTAGGAGATCAGCAGCCAGGACTCCGAGTGCAGTCACACACAGCTTTTGGCTATTACGACACACTTTGCAGCTGTCTCTTTGCTTTCAAAAACTCTCCATCAGATCAGCCATCCCCTCCCTACCCCGTGCTTTGAGAAGCTGTCCCTTTCCCCTCTGCTCACAACCCAGTGCTCATGGGACAGGGGCAGTCCCTCCCCAGGGCTTCCCTCAGCCACCTCTGCCAGGGGAGCCACCAGCTCCACCACGAGACATGGAGGCCAAGAAGACATTGTGTCTTCTTCACCTGCCGCTGCACTGATCAAAGAAGGACATTTTTGCTCCATGCTGAAGGTGTCCAGCTAATTCCCTGGTGCTGGCGAAGTCTGTAAGGGTCATGTGGCGTAACCCGGGTACGGCAGTTGTGCTGCCAGTCATTAGATTTTTTTTTTTTGTGGACTGGGTAATGACATGGGTCTGTTAACTCCCACACACAAAGTGCTTAGTGGGAGACAGCACCCACTTGATTTGCCAGAACATTTTGGAGAAGGAGCTTCCTATTTGTGGGAGCTAATAGCCTTCTCCAGAAGGCGAAGTTTGCAAGGGAGGAGGCAGCAGAAGTCCTGACCTAAGGAGGCCAAGGGTATCCGACTCAGAACCAGGGAAAAATTTAGTAAACTGGCTGTAAAAATACCCCTTGAGTAAGCAAGAAATGAAATGTAGAAATGAAAGTGCTATCAAAGCCTTTCTGGCTACAGAGACATTTTCTGGCTACTCAGAGACATTTCTGTGGAGCTCTGCTGACTTCACACTCCCAGCCCTTTCGCACAGCCTTGATTTATTCTGCAGAAGCACGCAGCTGGCTCACTACCTTTGCACTGAAGCTCATTCCCCAGAAATACTGCTGCTCAACCTGGGCTTGACATCAAGCTTATTACTGGCTTGTGGTGTGTTGTTTTTTTTCAAACCCCCTTCCCCCCATCTTCTCTCTCCCTGTCAGTGACAGTCACCATCTTGGGGACCTGGCACAAAGGCTGGAGCAGCATGATGTGCCTGATGCAGGCAGGAAGCCAGCACATTTTGTGTAGGTTAACTGTCCTCCTAGGCAGAGCTTGTCCCTCAGCTCAGACATATGCCAGCAGCCAGCCATTCCTCCACTCCTCCTCCACTCCCCAGTTATTCCTCTCACTTAGACTTTCATGCTCAGCCCAAGTTGATTAAAACATTGCTGTCATTTTTTTTTTTTTTTTAAATAAAAAAAGTAGGGGGTGTGTGTTGAAATTTCCTTGCAGCTGCTGCTTCTGTCAGCCAGCAAGTTGCTTTTAAACTCTCCCTGATAGAAAGCAGCAGCACACTCTGGTTTTCCTTTCTTCACTGCTGAAGGGCTCCTGCACGCAGACATCTCCATGCCAGAGCTGCCTGAAGGAGCCTGCCCTCTGTGTGTGATGGTGAGTGGGATGCCTGCCAGCATCCTTCCCTGCTGGCTCCTGCTGGCTGCCCATGGCTGGGTGGCAGGGTCCTGGGCCCCTGGCAGAGCCCAGAGCAGGGACACCAGGGTGTACCACAGGTGGAGATAGATGGCGTGGCCCCATGCAGGCTGAGTGGTGGGGAAAGGCAAAGTGGTGGTGCTATCGCAGGGGCAGAACTACATGTGGAAGGCTGTAATCCCTCTGCCATGCTGTGTTTCATGGTACAAGTGAAGCCTGTGGCTGGGAACATATCTGAGCTCTGAGTTTTTTGTTTGTTTGTTTGTTTGTTTGTTTTTGGTGGAACACAAACTTGAAACTAGGTGTTGAGCACACAGCTGACATGTGTCCTTGAAACAGGCCAAGCCCCACCACAGACATGTATTGTACCTGGCCATTGCTGGGGCCTTCAGCATTCAATCCGCACCTTACAGCCTGGGACATCTGCTCATAAGTTTTTATAATGAACACAAGAAAGTGATTTTGTTTATTGTTTTGGCTTGGGAGCAAATGCCAGTCCTTCACTCAGTCCAAAGGAACTAGTGGCCTCCAAAAGCATGCAAACACAGGAAGCAGGTTGCTGGATGTGCACCATTGCTTTGACAGTCAGCTATTACAGTTCAGAGTCATAGAATCACAGAAACATTAAGGTTGGAAAAGACCTACAAGATCATCTGGTCCAACCACCACCCTACTACCAATGTCACCCACTAAACCATTCCTCTACACACCAGGTCCAACCTTTCCTTAACACCCCCATGGACGGTGACGCCACCACTTCCCTGGGCAACCCATTCCAATGCCTGACCACTCTTTCTGAGAAGAAATGTCTCCTAGTTGTTTTAATTGTTGCAGAGCAGTGCTGACACTGAGTCAAGGACTTTTCAGCTTCTCGCTCTGTCCTGCCAGCGGGCAGGCTGGGGGTGCAGCAGGAAATGGGAAGGGACAGACCCAGGACAGCTGACCCAAACTGGCCAAAGGGGAATTCCATACTATCTGGTGTCATGCTGAACAATTAATATGGGAGGGCTGGCTGGGGTTGGGGGGACCAGCTGCTCAGGGATAGGCTGGGCATCAGTCAGCAGGTGGTGAGCAGCTACATTGTGCATCACTTCTTTGTACACATTATTATTAGTAGTACTATTATCATTATTATTATTATTTTCCTTTATTTTCTGTCCTAATAAACTGTCATTATCTCAACCCACAAGATTCGTTTTCGTTATTTTCTCCCCCATCCCAGAGGGAGGAGAGGGAGGGTGAGTGAACGATGGTGTGGTGCTTTGCTGCCTGCCAAGTTAAACCTCAGCAGTCCTTTTGGCACCCAACGTGGGGCCTGGAGTGGCCGCTGTGCTTGGAGTGGACACTGGGCCTGTCACTGGACTCGGAGTAGCCACAGGGCCCGTCATAGGGGTGGAGTGGCTACAGGGCTTGGAGTAGCTGCTGGGCCTGTCACAGGGCTTGGAGTGGCCACAGGGCCTGTCACTGGGGTTATAGTGGTGTTGATTGCAGCTTGGTAAGCATAGGCCAAGCCCCAGCACACTGCAGTGATTTGTGTATCTCTGGTATTGCCAGAGTGATGACACAACTTTTTCAATCATTCTGCCAGTTTTTTAGGATTTTGCACCTGTTCAGGGGTGAATTTCCAAAGCACTGGAGGTGCCCACTGCTCTAGATGCCTGCCCATATCCTCCCACACTCCCTGCCACTCATAACTACCCTGCCTCAGAATAGATCTCTGGATGGCATTCCTAAGTAGTTGTTTAACCTTGAACAAAACCTGAAGCGCACTCAGGAGACATAGCAAGAAGAACATGCTGGTCTGAACATTCCAAGAACATTCAAAGACCTGAAGAGCTATTGTAACTAGCCTGGGGGAGAAGATGAGTCTGAAGGAAAAAGGGAGAGTGAACAAGTGGGAAAAAACTCTCCTCCTGTGTCTCCATAGATGCATGGAGCCTCTGGGCCAGTCACAATAGGGTGCTTTTGCCACTCATTCCCTGTTAGGCTCATGCTGGTATAGGCCTCAGGGACTTATTGATGCTCTTATGATATCTCCCTCTTCGTCTTCCTGTTTCTCTGATGGCCCAGCCACTTCGGAGTAGCCTATCTCGTTTCTCGTTGTCTTCTTCTTCCCCAGTCTGAATAGGAGTTCCTCTGCTTTCTAAATGACCTGACTTTCTCATCCCTTTTTAAACAGGGGCATGATGTCTCCCTTTTCCACTGACCAGAGACTTCACCTGAATGCCAGGACTTTTCAGCTGTGATGGAGAGGCTTGGCAACTACATCAGCCAGTTCCCTCAGGACCCTGGGATGCATGTCATCAGGTCCCATAGACTTGCAGATGTAGATTCATCAGGTGGTGTTGAACCTGCTTTTCACTTAGAGTGGGTGGGACTTTGCTCCCCCAGACTCCATCTATGGGTTCAGGGAAACAAAAGACTTGGGAAGCGTGTCTACCAGTGGAGATGGAGGCAAAGAAGTTGTTGAGTACCTCAGCCTTCTCCATGTCTGTTGTTACCAATTACACAGATATAGAAATTCACTCCTATAAGAAACTAGCCACCTATAATCATTTACACACTACTATTTTCACCCCTCAGTCTATTTTCACAAATGTTAAAGGCACATGATGGCCCCTGGGGACTCCTCCTGTCACCCCGGCGCAGCAGCCCAAAGGGAGCTGGGTCCTCTCTTGTGCTCTTCCTCGAGGCTCTCTGCAGAAGGGATGCCACCTCTTGCACAAGGGCTGGGGGATGGGAAAGAAGCACACAAGCAACCCCTGAGAATTGGCAACAGAGTTATTTATTGCCAGGACATCTTGCAGGTGACTCTGTGGGATATCTGTGGTGTTTGTTGGCTCCAAGCTAATGCTTGGGATGGAGCCTGCACGATGAGTAGGGAGCTTGCTGGGCACTCCTGCGATGCTGTTGGTGCGCTCTGATGGCAGGGAGCAAAGCCCTGTCAGGGTAGTTCCAGGTCTGCTCTGGCCGAGGTGGATCCACTTCCATTGCTTCCTCCACATCTTCTGGTGGATTCAGCTCCATGGGCTCCACACTTTTTGGCAGAAGGACAAGCCAGTCCTTGCTCAGGACTGCCCACATGAGATGTGTTCCACCTGGAATGTTCTCAGGCCAGGGTGCTAATCCAGGGGGTCGTCCCGTTCCATGCCTAGGTCCCATGTCACTGTCCGGCTAATTTCCATGCATAAGCTCGATGCTGCTGTGTGGTTTACGGCTGTGGCTGGGTCTCACACTGTGTTCTGGACAATAGGCTGGCCTCTGCTCCCCACGGCTGTCTGGCTGACACTCCTGCCTTTGCTCCACACCACTGTTGAGCCAGTGGGAAGGGCCAGGCCCCCTGTCACTGTACGGCTGAGGGGCCAGTGTGTTCCCTGCGTTTCTGTGGTGCCAGTGGTACCGCTTGTAATAAGTGTCTGTGGGCTGCACGCCAGAGGCGCCAGGCGCCAGGCGCGATTCCCTCTGCCCACGACACATCTCCTTGCTAGGTGCACTCAGTGCTTCCTTGGACTGCACTGCTGTCCTCTCACACAGAGGAGGCCTGCCACTCGCCTTGCTGCTTTAGCTCTTCTTTCTGCCACACAAGCTGGCTGTCAGAGTGCCCAGAAGCTCAGCGAATAGTGGGCCATCTGCAGGGGTCCTGTTTTATAGGGTCCGCAGCAAAGGCGGGGTGGTGGTGGCCACTGTGACCTCAGCAAGCCTCTGTGATGGAGTGCCCCACGCATGGCCAAAGGCAGCTGTGGGGGCAGCCTGGAAGATACCCTCACATGGACAAGGAGGAGGGTCGGGGGGGCTGAGGGCCCTTTTCTGGGGCTGGCTCACCTGGGCCATTTGGCTTGCCAGACAGAAAGGCCGCCCCTCAGCCACAGGGACTGCCCTGCACCTCCCATCCTGTGCCCTGGGTTTATTTTTAACACTGTTTTTTTAGGTAATTTAGTTTTATTATTTACGTAAAAAAGCAGAGGCAAGATGCATCTTCAGCTCTAATTCCCATGTGTGCTTTGCACATGTGCTTTCTGGTGTAAGTGGAAGTTGCCATGTACCAAAATGGCTATTTTGCAATATAAATAAGAACAATAAAGAATAGGATGGTACCTACCGCACAATGCTATTTGTAATAACAGAAAAATACTCAGATTCAGGAACTCAGTCCTAATATAAGAAATTAGGTATCTGTAATTGCTGACACACTACTATTTTGAATCATCATAGAATCACAGAAACATTAAGGTTGGAAAAGACCTCCAAGATCATCTAGTCCAACCATGACCTTACTACCAATGTCACCCACTAAACCCTGTCCCTAAGCATCAGGTCCAACCTTTCCGTGAACACGCCCAAGGATGGTGACACTACCACCTCCCTGGGCAAGCTGTTCCAATGCCTGACTACTCTTTCTGAGAAGAAATGTCTCCTACTTGTTTTAATTGTTGCAGAGCAGTGCTTACACTGAGTCAAGGACTTTTCAGCTTCTCACTCTGTCCTGCCAGCGGGCAGGCTGGGGTGCAGCAGGAGCTTCCATTTGCTACTTTTCAAAAAGCAATGGAAGAACATGGGTTCTTCAGAACAGGCATCTTGAAAGGAACTTAAGACTGGGCAGACAACTGTCCTAAAAAGAGATTTAATTTATTAAGAGATAACTGGCCATTAAAGAGGGAAAAAAATGTAGATTAGTTTTTCCATAATTAGTCACTGCAGACTTTATCTCCAGCTATTTTATAGCATACCACATATAAAAAAGGAATAAGCCATTTAGTTGGTAGAACAGGACTACCTAAAACTTTTCTATTTCACCATTAGTCTGCTAATGGCATTTGGGTTTCAGTGTGTCATGGGTCATGTGTTACATGACTCTCTAACTTACAGTTGAACCTCAGAACTTTTCAAATCAGAAATTAATGAACTAATAGGAAAATTTCCATGTACTCCGTCAAAATGACAATGGATACAATTTTTCTCCTGAGAAGATTTTTCCAGGGAAAAAACTCAAATCAAATGACAATTTTTAATTAATTATTATTATTAATTTTTTTTTAATGGAAGAATGTTTCATTTTCATTAATGAAAAATGTTTCATTTTCTCTTCAGCTTTGAAAGCAAAATAAAAAATAGCTTCTAGAGGACAAGACAATTAAAACTAGGAGTACCTAGTTCTAAAATACTTTGAAATAAAGTGTTCTCACCTTCAAGATTGTTTTTCTTTAATTATTTTTCAAAACAAAGTATTGTCAAACTGTGCTGACAAAGTCTCATGGAAGATTTTTTATTTGTGTGTGTATGTGTGTGTTTGGTTTTTCCCTCACCTCCTCTGCCCCCTGATACAGTAGTTCTTTCAGGTAAGACATGGTACTTTGGGGTGACACTGGGTGTGCTGAAACTGCACGCGTACTGGCAAGGATGGGCATGCATTTCTTACTAAAACATCACAGGCCATCATTTGCCCTTGTGGGATCCAAACAGATATACATACATATATATATATATATATATATATATATGTCTACTGGAAAAATGGTTAATGTAATTACTAGCTAACCCATTCCAGCAGCAAGCATGTTGATGTTAGAATTATACAAATGACTGCCTGATTAAAGGATGCATTTGTTCAAAGCACATTTGCCTAGCTCGCTAATCTCTGTAGATATCCTGTTGGGAAACCCTTCGAATCCAATACCTGATAAATGAATTTGGCAAGTGAATAAACATTTCACAAACCTATTACAGAAATATTATGCACCTGTTACAAGAATGCTGCCATGCAATTATTTTTGCATGGTACCATTGCTCTTTAAGTGTTTTTTCATGACAGAGTAAGAAGAGCTGATGCTGAAACTAAGCCACCATCTCTACATTGTCCTGCGTGCAGAGTAACAACCCAAGTAAAGCTTGCCTTCAGTGGGTCCATCTCACCACAGGTCCCTTTGCTCAGGGCATAAGTCTACTGGAGTCAATGCCCCTGCCCTACACCTGGACAGACACATCCAGGAGTCCATCCATCTGCCCATACCCAAGGCCTGTGTGAATTTTGTTTACCGTAGTTGTGGAAGTCAGACACAAAGGGAAATACTCTGTAGAGAGTGTGGCTGTTTAGAGGTGGAGGAGCAGTAAAGGTACACCTTAAGGTTTTGTGCAGATCATAAAATAACCTGTAATCTTTACAATGAAAAATGGTAGGCATCATGAATGCTTCTTGGTGAATAAATATCCACCTTGCCGACAAGGACTTCAGCCAGTAGGCATCAGCTTATTGGCAATGAATTTTATGACTTTGACTTTAACAACTGCGCTTCACGGCTGCTTTGATCAGGCAATTGATATTCTGGGGAGGTTGCCTCAATGTGGAATAAGCTTTAGCGGAGGACTCTGCACAGGTCTGGTGAAGGAGAAACAACAGAAATTCCCTGAGCACACCAAAGGGGAAGGCTAACAAAGGCACAGCATGTCGGGCACAGGAGGGAAAGCACTGGGCAGACTTTCCAGACTGTTCTAGCAAAAGAGTTGCCAGGCAAAGTTATTTCTACATCGTGGTAAATAACGTTCATGGAAGGTGACCTCTACACATGAAAAAATGAACATCGTTTTTTTAGAGGCACATATTAGGAGCCAGTTGTTTAATCAATGAAGAACACCAACTTCAGTTCACTGAAAAACTAGAAGCCAGAGCTTACATTTCAAACTGTGTGGGAGTCAGCTACACGCAGAGAAATCATTCACTGTCTAGCAGCTGAATGCAATAAAACTGTAAACTTTTCATAGATAATTTGCAAAAGAAAAAGAGGCTAAATTAATTGAATAAATTATTTCCTGTGAATCATTCACTCTGCTCTAATTAACAGGCGCTTGTGTACTCAGCTCCTTGTGCAGTATCTTCATGGCTGCCCCTAAGGGTCAGAGTCCTGGAGAAATCCATCATTTTACTTTCAAATGTGTTTTCATTAAGTTATAGTTGGAAATAACAACAAAAGAGATAGTCTGAAGAAGAAAGGAGGAGAAATTATCACGGGGACTTAGTAGCAGTCAAACTTCAATTAGGGTCGGCATTCCAGTTCTTCACAGAACTATTTGGGTCCTTATCTGAACTCCTGCCCACACCACCTGGATGAAGGACTTCCCAATAGTTCACCCCTTCCCAGATGCCACAATTCCCCTAATTAATCCTCCCCTGGACCCTATAACCTCAAAGCTAGCCTGTGCAGTGATGTCTCTCAGGATTGCTGCAGACATGATTAGCCTGTACATTAGAACACTTGCCAGAAAATTAGAGGGCAGGCATAGATTAGCTGCAGCAGAGGCACTGGGGAATAAGGGAACATCAGTTCCCTCATGGGCACCAGCAGATGAGTGCGTGCTTAGGCTGCATGTAACACAGTCATTGCAATGCAGCACCTTCCCTGGCCACACTTCAAGTTAGATTAGAGAAGCATCTGCCTCGGTACTGTTGTTGTAGAGAAGTTAGCTACAGGGTTTTGTTGTTGTTGTTGTTTGTTTGTTTTTTGTTTTGTTTTTTGTATGTTTTCTTGAATGGTAACATCCAATATGGGAGTCACTGACTCCCAGCAGAGCACAATGGTGAGCCAGTCTAGAGGACTACGGCGGAGAAGCAGGCAGCCCAACTTAATGCTGGAGATGAGAAACTGCCACTGCAAACCAAAACCACATTCCTTGTACAGGACTTGGTGGTGGATATGGAAAGAGGGAAGAGAGGAGAGCAACAGGAGGGGCTGGCTGAAACCACTGCTCTTCAGTCAGGAAAAGGAAGTAACATCAAAGAGTTCAGCTAAGGTCTTAGATTTCAAAGAACAGTTTGCTCCAACTTCAGGCCAGTAAACATTGGGGAATTTGGGGGGTTTTGTTCCATCCTTTTTGCATGCTTTTTTTTTTTTTTCTTTTTTTTTTTTAATTTTTTGGACATATTAATGACTTCCAGCACATTCATTTAATGCCTGAGGGCCCTAACGCACATCAGAGCTCCACAGTGCCAGGCACACAGCAGCAGAATGACTTTACCCTGAAGAACTCACAAAATAATTAGTCAAGGCAGAACAAAGGCAGAAAGGGGACACGACGACACGGAGGAGGCCTGGGGTCTCAGCAAGGTTGCTTAGCATGTCAGTGGAGTGACCAGAAGCAGGGAGCCATCTCCTGGCACTGTGCAAGTTGGCCTCCTCTGCTAGCACCAGCACCTGCTGGTCACCACAAAATCCTCTGCAGAAAGTAGCACCATGAGGTATCCTGCCTGTTCCCTGCTCCAGGGAAGAGCCAGGAAGTTGTGTGTGCCAACAGCTGACCACAGCTTGACAGTCAGCCAGCCTGTGGGAGTCTTGGTTTTGCACAGTTTGCCAGCACACCAGAATTTTTTTTCTGTCCATCTGATGGAGAGGAAGTCTGAAGAGAGACTTAAAAGGAAAAAAAGTCCATGCAGAAAGATCATTTCCTCTTATAAAAGGACCCTTGGAACAAGGCAAATATTACACTGAGTGGAGAGAAGCAAAATTAAGACAAAAGTCATTCCTCTGGAAAAATGACTGGGATTGTGTTCCTGGAAAAAGCTACCTCCGTCCCTGTGTAGTGACAGTCAAAGAGAGGTCAAAATAATAAATATGAAGGTATCCATGTAATAGGATGTGTAGAATCCAGTGATAAACATAGATTGCATTATAAAAACATCTTCTGACAAGAGACAAAATTATAGTTACAGGATTCAGAACTGCTTTTCCAGAGGGTATGCACAATTACCTCTGGTCTGGGCAAGCTATTGGAGGAGCACATTAGTAGCAGAACAATTATAGATAGGCCCACTTGTTTCCTGGCTTCCTCTGGTATTATTTAGTTTACTATGGCAGAGACATCTCGTACTTACAGAGGCATGAGAGAAGAGTAGGGCCATATGTTTTGGGATAACTATGCAAGCATACAGGCAAAGTAGAAACAAGTTTGCTCATTAGATCTCCTCTGGCTGTAGTTTATATTGCTCTGAGCTCATTCTGAATGGTGATGCCACCATGTTCAGGGCCTCACAAACACACGGGATGACCTGCCTCTAGTTCAAATGTGTGGGATTTTTTTTTTTAGAGACCAAAAGGCACAGAGTGGCATGGAGATACACCCCAAATTTCTCCATTTCAAAGAGACTCAAAAAGCTGAGGTGGGTGGGTGTACATGCTTCCAACAATGAAAAAATAATTTTGGGGGAAAAACAAACAAAAATTTGCTCGTCTCCCCAGACTGAAGGTTTTATGGCAGGTCTGAGATTAGTAGAGGCCTGAGGCCTCTGCTTTGTAAATAAGAACAAATCCATGCATTTCCTTTTGCTCAGATAGCTCCTGTATTCTCAGGTCTCCCTCCACTTTCCTTCAGGCTGGTTAGTGCTGAAGTTTAAGCTTATATTCTGTAGGTTAACACCATAGCAAGTATCATTCTGCCTAACTCAAGGGATGTGGGAAAATTGTGCATTGTACCTGTCAAAGGGCAGTGCTTTACATGAATGTTTTTCCTTGAAAGCTGAAGTGGAAGCTGCAGGGATCAAAATCAAGGAGTATGTAGAAATGCCTCAACTCACATTATAAATAATGCTGTATAGGTTGTTACTTCAGATCAAGTGTTCAAGAGGAAGGGGATCTGAGTTTCTGAAGAGCCAGGCTTAGTGGTCCTTGATTATTGTAAATCATATTGCTACAAACCAAGTATGTACAATCTATATACAAGTATATCAAGCTGTACAAAGGTGCATCAAAGATTGGATGGAAGGCTGATTTAAGACATTTTTCAAACAGCTAACTGGATAGGCAACTAAAACTCCCCAGTACAAAGGTTTAAATAAAAACACATTTTCTTTCATATTGGTTTTGTGTTTCGTTGTACAAAAAGTATATCAGACTGTCCTGTTCTATTTATTGCCCATGATCTCCTTCTCTGGGCTGAAAAGCTAATAATATGCTACAGGGGACTGATTTTACTTCTCCCCAACCATTTTCTTTTTTTTTTTTTTTCTTTCTCTATCATGCAATTAAATGAAAGAGTCATGGAAATATTTCTAGTTCACATTTGGTTTTAGAGAATTCAAGCTGTGTGTATAGGAAAGTGGTTTCCATATAATTTACTAATAAATACTGAGTTTGATTCAGTAAACGCTCTGGAGACCTAAGATATTTTTAATACCTGCCTAATGTTATAGAATGTGCATAAGTTTTCCTCATTGGGAACGACCTGGAGCTATTTAAGTACCTTCTTCAATACCAACCTAAATGCATAATATAAAAATAACAATATCCATTATGCTAATGCTCTTCCTAACTTAACAAAAAAGTTTTTGTGCCTGCATCTTCTCAGCTATGGAACAACTACTTTCATCTAGAGTGCTGCTTATTATCCTCTTTTCAGAGCCAAGAAATCTTTCTGGGCTTGGTAGTTAAACCCATGTTAAAAGGGTTTTGTGGTTGTCCACAACATTTGGTGTTTACTCTTAACACCCAGAGAGATGAAACTCGACTCACTTGATGCAGATGATTTAAGGGACATTCAAGTCAAAACTCCTGTAACTGCATTAACATGCTTCTCCTTACTTTTTATCTCATCAGCTTGGTGAAAGTGTGGCTTTCATTATCCTGCCTTTGACTTGTGTGATTTTGCACTCAGGCATATAACATTTCCAATGCTGGCCACGTTTTAAAAAAAAAAAACTTACCACATTAGTAAGAAAGTCTGGAAGAGATTTTTCAGATTCATATCATAGAATTTTTCATCTCAGCTTCACAGACTGAGGCCAGGGGCAAATCTGCCCTTCCCACTTGGAAATGATGCAGGTCGCCAGGCTCCAGGACTGCTCCATGTTTCCTTGCCTTCTTCACTATCCTCATCCTTGCTACATCTAGAGGTGTATTTGACCTGTAGACCAGGAGCCAGGACATTGCTTAACACATAAAATAATTGCTTAATAAGGGAAGACACATTTTGAGACAGAGCAGCTTATCTGAACGAAAACAGCTATGCTAAACTCTGTATGTTTGGTTTCTGGCAGCTGTGGCCCACTTCTCTTGCTGTGCAGCTACCAGCTCCAGACTGCACGGGAGGGGGTCATCGCATTTCTGGGCCAAGGTCCTTGCTGAGCTTGCAGCACCAGCAACCATGCAGCTTGCATGGAAGCCCCTTGGCAGGCTCCCAGCTGCAGTCCTTCCTCCCTTTCTGTTCAGTCCCACTTTCCTTTAGGATTTTATATTTTTCTTCTTTTCAGGTGTTTGTCTGCCCTCTCTTTTCAGGTGCCCCAGGGCACAATATGCTGACCCTACTGGCCCCCTGCTAACACCAGCCTCCCCCGTCTCAGTTACCTGACTAATCCCACCAAAACCTTGGCTTAGCTGGAGCCTCTCTTGAATCAGAGACCACTGGAAATAAGGAAATGTGATAACAGCAGAGTTGCCTTAAGGTGGCTGTGGCTCCCTTTGCTACAGCCTGCAAGTGGCAGGATGCTAGACACTACTACACGCTGCAGCAAGCCCAGGTACCTCTGGTAGCAGGACAGCTGACATTCAGAGCCACCTTAGGATGGCATTAGGCCATAAGATACAGCCATTTGCAGTGTCAGGTGTACTGACTCAGCAGAGTACAAGTGTCTTATTTTTCCACATCAGTGAAGACACTTGGATAAAATACATTAAAAGTAAATTCCCCAGTTTGACTTTAAGACACAATTTGTTGGAATGAAAAAAAATTGCCCATGAGACCTCAGACAATAATCAGGAGTTACACGAAGCATTACATAGGAATTACAAACACCCCCATGTTAGTTTTTAACCATGTATTCAACAGTTTTTTTACTGCACCATCAGTCATTTCCAGCATAAGCATTTACACAGCATAAGCAACAAATCAAATTAAATCTTCTACTCATTTCTCAGGTTGCCTTCTTTTTTCCTCCCCTCAACTGAGCAACCAGAACAGCAGTAATACGGTATCTGCTGGCTTATGCCTTGACAAAATATTTGGAATGAGATGCCAAAATACAAAGCTGCCTCTTAAAGCATCAAGACGCAATGGCAAGATGCTGAAAAGTTAATTCCTAGCATTAGGAATAAAGTCAGCAGGTAGCTGAACAGTGGTCCCAGCTGTGAGTCTTACTGCTTGGGAAGAAAACATCTGGAGCCATACCAAAGACAGGAGGCATTCATAAGTATAAAAAACCATGTCTGTCCTTGATGTGTCATGCATTCCAGTAAAGAAAAAAAATACATATATATTCAGATACTTTACTTGATATGAAATAGGGAGGTAGTACGGTTTATTTAAAACCCAAACCTTACATATAAGCTAAAAGAGATGTGGATAGATTGATAAAAGAGAAACCATATTTGACATTCATCGTCTTGAACAAAGTTCAACTAAAGGACCTTTCTGTCAAACCTACGGGATGGCAGAGCAGTCTCACCCCACTGCACACAGACCCTGGGGGTGACAGCCCCATGAGTGCCTTGCTTTCTGCAGGACCACTCTCTGCAGAGCCAGTCACAGCGATAGGCTTCACCAAGGGAACACTGGCAGCCCAGAAACCCCTAACGTGAACCTTTCCTACAAGAACAAAGCTCATTCTTTCCTAATGAGTAAGGCATTTTATACTGACAGGGTTTATTCATCCCAGCTGCTCTACATTCTTGTAACAGAGTCCTGATTTTTCCCCCCCATTTACCTGCAAAGTTCAATTTCTGGTGCATTTCTGCAGAATATTTGCCTCCAGGCTTTAGCAGAGCTAAAACCACTAACCAGTAGCATGGATTATTTTATTTATTATTTATCTTATGGAAATAAGTCCAGTGATCATCATCTTCCCCTGGTCAGCCTTTTGCTTGCAAAAAAGCGTGGAGCCATTTCCTCTCTTCCCCCATCCCCTCTCAGAACCCATTCTCCACTTCTGTTTCATGTCTGCTCTGTTAATATTAGATGAAACTTTGAAAGATAAGCTTTACTGAAACAGAGATGCTTACCAAACACCTCAAAACCACCCCTGATACCCAAATGTAGAGAACAATGTACTCCCTAGACTGCATAGAAAACATCTCTGTGATGGCACACATAACACGACAAGAAGATTAAAATAAGGGGTGAAAATAAATGAAGGGGAGTGCAGAAAACAACGTGGAGGGGCCTGGATGTCTCAGGGGTGTCTGATGGGATGGAGAGACTGTCACCTTGAGGTCAGCCGCCTGCATCCTGCACGGGCTCACAGCAATGAAGCTTGGATGCTGCACATGATTGGCACTGACCAGGATGGAGTAAGTTGTTATCCCAGGTTTATCCCCAAAGGAATAATGGTCAGAATTCCTCATCCAGAAACTCAGCCTCCTGCACCTCCTGCCTTCTCTTGCAGCAGCAAGGCAAGCCCTCCTGTACTGGCTGCCCAAAGCAGTCTGACCCAAGTTCCTGTCACACTGGCTCATGTGCCATCTACAAACTGCGATTGCCAGCCAGGCAATATGGAGAAGGCACAGGTTAGCACAGGTTAGTCCAGAGCCCTCCAGTAGCTGGCTAGGGATGAAAGGGCACCTTTTATGGGAAGACAAAAAGGGGGAGATGACTTGCAGATACTGGACAGGGATGCATTCCTGTCTCTTCCAACCCTAGATATTGAATGAACTGGCTGAAAAGCCAGAAATTTTTTCTTTTTGGGGAAAAGGTGAGAACAGTATGAATGGGATTTATTTTCACCAAAGTGGCAACACACAACTGCTGATTTGTTTTTCTTTTTCTTAAGTGCAGAAAGTCTGAATGATTTCATTATGAATGTAGTGATGTTAAGCACTGCATGTTGAAAAAGCTGAGGTGATATTTTTTGTTCTCATCTTTTCAAGTCAATTTTCATTACACCCACTCAGGAAAGCAAGAGGAAGTTCAGGTGTTTCTGACAACAGAAAGGTGGCACAGATTTCAGAAAAAGATTTAAATAAAATAGCAATCTCATAACAAAATGTAACAAAAAAAAAACACTCTTATTATGAGTTGTTCTTGAAGAAATACATTGACAGCTTAACATGGGACCAAAAAGATTTATATTTCTGCAAGGAGTATGTTTCTTCAAAAAGGACAGATGTTTCAAATGGGCTCTTTTCCCCAAACCGATGTTTAAATGTTTAATCCCATAATACACCCCAGACTTTCTGTGTGATACATCACACGAGTGATTTCAGTTGACACCCCATTCCTGCTATGTCAGGCAATCCACGGTCTTCAGTGCTGCCTGGATTCCTCTCTAAATCCTGTGTTGCAAATCCCTGACTGTGAAGAAAGGGTAATAGCCGAGGCCAAAAAAAAAAAAAAAAAAAAATCATAAAAAAAAAAAAGCAAACAAACAAACTAGAAAATACATTTTTACTTTGCATTCCTTGTATGGGACAGTATTGCCCATAATATTAAAGGAAAAAAAAAAAAGTCACATCCTTTCCATCATAGCCCTTTCCATTTGAGGCTGGATTTTTGTGACTTAATACCTGCATGTCCATGGTGTGCCCCTAACCAGCGCTGAGAGGGATGGAGAGGTGCTTTTTTCATTGCAAATTTAGGGGGCTGACAGCAAGCAGGTGCAGCCCTATCAGCACGACAGCAGCTGGATGGCAGCACAGATGCTGCCAGATTTTGGCTCAGTGGCAACCAGATATCAGCACCCTGCCTGCCTGACTGGTTGCAACAAGGTGAACCCTGCATGATCTGTGTGTAGGTGATACGTACATGTGATCTAAATCAGACAAAAAATTATACCAATATTAAGAAACTATGGCTCAGTGTGCCCCTGTGTCTATATGCATGCATATGTACGACTTTACATGTATACATATGCATGTGAGACTGAGCTGTGCCACTGCCTTTCTTCATTCCTTTTTTTTTCTCATGTACTGAGGTGCTGTGATCAATTCAAGAAAAATGAAATTTTTGTGTTGAAATTTTCCAAGATATCCACTAATGCTGAGTGTGACCCTGAGTGTTCAAGAGCTGGGCATGAGATTCAGATCCCCTGTTGTCACTCAGAGGAAACTGCCACTTGCTGGAAAGACAGCAGGACCCCTGCAACAGAACAGCCTGAATGAAACACTACCTCTGTAATTTGGGCAAATCTGACCAAACCTGAAGTGATCTAGCAGATGTCATCATCTCTCACTGTTGTTATATCACTGGTGCTGCCTACGACAGAAAACTAGGCAAAGCAGAACTCTCTGAGACTTTTAACATGAAAACTTAGTGTGTGTTTTTTAAAAAAAGCCTCCCCATATATTGCAGCCAGAGTCCTTGAAAAATGATTTTTTTTTTTTAATTTCATATATTTTTCCAGTTTTTTATTCAAAGTGGCATGGAAAAGAACTCAAGTCACTAACATATAACAAATCAAGTTTTCAGCAGGTAACATGGTTTGATGATAGAGTTGAGAAATGGAGTTGAAAACAGGCCCAATTTTTATCACTTGAGACAAGCCCGTTAGTATATAACTAGTTCAGCATTTATCTGATGGTAAATCTCTGCCATATTTAGCATCCACATAAGCCTTCCTGTGTCATGCACAATTTTAGCAAAATGACAAAAGGAACTGCTTGTTTCATTTATTTTTTTTCAGGAGCTGGATATAAGTGATTTTAATCATGATCCTGTGCTCCCAAGTCAAGCATAGCTCTGTATAAGGAAGGACAAGGATGGCATTGGTGCTGATGTGCTCCCTGCTGAGTTCACAGATCATAATCTAAAGCTGTCTTCAGATTGACAGCCCCATTTCCCAGTAGCTTTCAGTGCCTTGAAACTGGTTTTCATCCTTCTTGGGAACAAAGGCTTTAACTTTTTTTTTTTAATGGAAATGTAATAGCATCAGAACAGCCATTTGGGGGTCAAAATTTTCATCTTCTCTTTCAGAAAAGAAGGGGGTTAGCACAAGGAGAAAGGTCATGAGAAACTGGGTTCTTGCCCTTGCTCTCCTATATTCGGAACAACACTAATGCGGTGAGGAACCTGGTTTCCTAGATCCACAGCTATTATTTAAAGCTCCAGGTTAGCAAGAAAGTTCCTGTCTTTGATCTGTTTCTTTTCCTCTACCCACTAAGTGAGAAAATTAATCAAATCCAATTAATTGCAGGAAAATTTCACTTGGCTGTGTGCATTCTGAGCTGCTTTGCCCAGCCCCGGATGATAGGATTATCCGTGCTTATTAATGTGAGTCCATTTAACTCTGCTGCTGTGTGATACTCTGGGGTGCAAAACTTTGTGAAGTGAAGCCTGTTTCTGGGTGAAAAAACGCCTCTGCTTTATAGAGTCTTTTGCATGCTCTGAGCTTTACAATCTTTCCCTCTGCATCTTAAAAGCAGGCCTAAGCCTTTGCAGGACCGGTGCCAACAATGCACCAAATTCCTGTGCAGTGCATTGACATTGCTGACACACAGTGTGCTCCAGACTCGTGCCAGCCCATGGATTCTCAGCTGCTGCCCTTCGTGTCCCCACATACCCCGCTGCTGAGGCCCCATGGACTGAGAAGCTCAGTCTCCCTGGGCTCTTTCCAGCTGGGAATCATATCTCCAGATCGTCAACAGATGGGCCATTTTTTACTTACTTGTGTGATAACATTAATCTGGTTGATTTCTTACCATTCACTACCCAAAGATAAAGGAAAAATGTCATAAATTACAGCTGGCCTAGGAAAATGAAATACTCTTGAAAAGATAATCAGCAGGATTGGAAAGCGAAGATAAGCTCCAGAAACCATAAATCTACAGATTCTCGCATATTTCTACACCAGCTTGAGATGTCACTGTCACACACATCATTGTAAGCCTCTGTGCCTGGAGTGTGTGATGGGTGCCTCTGGGGGCACCCATCCCGCCCGCTCCATCCAGCACAGATCTTCATTATTTGGAAGGAAAAGACACCAGCTGGCACGGGATTACTTTATGCTATTTACAGGGCGATAAAGAAAGCTCAAGCTGTTTCCTTAGGAGGACCAGAGACCAGCTGATGGGTCCGTGTAGCCCCATGTCATCTCCTAATTAGCAGGGGAAGAACTGTAGGAGTACTTTTTCTCTCCCTTTTCTGTTGCGTGCTGTTCTTCAGTGAGCAGGACGTGACTTATGGTTTGGCTGCCTCTAGCCCCAAGAATAAATGTGCATGAATGTCAGTAAGTTCATTCCTGCAAACTGTTTCATATTTAAATATCTGTTTCAGATGCAGCAAAATCTGTTCATCCCAGGCATTTTTGGGAAGGTAATGGATGGAAGGATGCTTATAAGAACTGAGGAAGAGACCTTGTGGGATCAGTATTGGTAGATCTTCCAGATTTAGTGAAGGATCACCCTGGGCACATCTAGGCCATAGCTAAATAGGGAGTTACAGAGACATGTCAGTGCAACAGAGAGGAGAAGGGGAGTCAAGGAGATGGCGATCTGAAACATTCCCATGCCCTCTGCACTCTGACCAGGAGAAAGTTGCATTTAATGTCTCAGTCTTCCTATTTATGTAATAGGGATAGTACTACAGGCTCATGCTTGCCAGACCCTGAGGTTATAAAGAAAGGGCAGCAAATAAGAGTAATCTACTTTGACTTAAACAGAACTTTTCTAAACCCTTTTCAATAACATTCTAGTGCACATTACATGTCTCTATATATTCTTCATAACAGCTTTTAGAAATACATGTCATAGTCTTTATTTATGATTTAATTGTGCCAGTGTCTCTGTGACGTGATTTTATTCGAATTATAACTCCAGTGGGAAATCAGCATGTCACCTCAAAGACAAGGGAAGTCTTTGGGGGACTGTATAAGAGTGGGAGGCAATCTGGGAGGGAGATTTCAGAGCTGTGGTAAAAGTATTATGATTTGAGATACTGTCTGGAGCCAAATGACACATTTGACTTCCTGCACTGGTCAATAATGATCTATAATAGCCCAGTTTTAAAACCGTCTTGCATTTTTTTTTCTTGTCTTATCATATTATGTGGCTCTACCTCCAGCTGCCTCATCCTTTATCCCACGGGAATCTCCCATCTCATTTTCAACACCGCTACTTTTATTGTGTAGTTTGCTCACCACTTAGCTGAAAAACTTAATTGTGTTTGACTTCTTATTTAGCTCACCCAAAGTTAAACAAGTTTTTTTTTTTTTTTTTTTTTTTTTTGTGTCTCCAACAGAGAGTAAAAAGGAGGCAGAAAGAGGCAGGGTCAGTCTACAAGTAGTCAGTCATATCAGGAGTAGATGATGGAAATAAAAAATCTCACATACTACTGTGAGACTTTCAATAAATACAGATTTTTGTCCTTTTTGCCATGTATTGATAGGCACCCAAGAAAGACTTCAGGAAAAATAAGTATAGAATGAGCTCAAAGAAATTAAATAGGTAAAAGCTTTGGTAGCATTTCACTGTCAGATATAGCTACTGTATTATTTTGCTTCTTACTGTTATTTCTTTGTCTATAAGTTCTGTAAGAATTCAAACTTTCAGAAAGAGTTTTGGCTTAAATATAGTTAAAATGCCAAGTAACTGGAAGTGATCCCAGGCAAAGGAGTCTTTATTTCATTTTTCCTTGAATGGGTCATTCAAGACAAAGGTTGGCAATACACACAGCTGTGACATGAAATGCTTTTTTGTTTGCAATTCTATTATTTATTCTATAATATATTCTATATATAAAATGTATTCTTTACAGCATATCTGGGGACATATAAAAATGTAAATCTATGAGCATTATAGACCTGTTTAGGCTACTTCCTTGGAAGAAAACTCTTTCCATTTCTCACAATAGCTGTTCCGTAGGTCAGAAACAGAGGAAGCAGACAGGCTTCGTATCATGAGCTAGTACTTGTTTCAGACCAATGGGAAAAGGAAATTCCAATAACTGGGACCACCCCACGCTAGAAATGCCTCTTTTAATACCCTGAATTGTGAGTCTAAGCTGTAATGCTCATGGTTATAATGACTGTTTTTATGATTGGCCATAATGTACTGGCCAATGTAACTCAGACTGTTGTCATCCCCAGCTTGGACTGCTTCTATAAAGATCAGGAGCCCAGTACAGTCACTGGAATACTGATTTAGCAGTCTTTTTTAATTAACAGTGCTAAGTAATTGGGATAATGGGCTTTGAGGCTTGTGCTACCCCGACTGAACTGTAGTTGTCACAGGAGTAAGTTGCAAAGGAAAGACTAAGCAGGAGGAGACAACATTCAGACTGGACATCAGTTCTACCTCAGGCACCAGGAGCAGATATAAAATCAGAGAATCATAGAATCAGCGAAGATGCTAGCTAACTCCTTTGGTTTAACAGCACTCTCAAGAAAAAACTGGCCAGAGATGAACAAGCAAAGTTGTTGCAATCATCTTTCTTGGCATACATACGTCTGTTAGCAGAGAAATTTGTTCCAATTATCGTCACTTCTAATGATCTGATGAATCTTTGTAAATGTAGGTCATGTTTAATATTAGTTTTGTATTTGTAAGTATCTGAGCAAGATGCTGATAAAAAATCATTTGTTACTAAATGGTACAATATCTTAAAAATGGACAGGAGACTATGTTGACATCTTTGAATGACATTGGTTTTTAACAACCTGTAACATGTTACTTATTCCTGTAATATCTTGACATCTGTCAGGATAAATCACCACCCCCATTTGAATCCCAACTAAATAAGTCCATGGGAATTATATGGAATAGAGAGATAGAAAGTGAAGAAGCAGCTCACTGATTTAAGGAGGTTAATATTCATCATAATGTCTCTTGCAATTACACACAGTGGTAAATGTCTTAAAAATGTCTGCAGATTTGCTGACTGACTGAGGGCAGTGCCATACTAATAACAGAAAATCTGGGGGAAAAAAAAAGGTTTTGATTATTTTAATGTGGTAACATGATAACACAGGGAGAGACTGATGTGCTGCTCAGCACTGGAAAGTTTGAAGATACAAGTGTTTTCTGAAAAGCACACGGTTTTGACAGATATTTATCACCTGGAAAATGCCACTACTTAATCAGCCAGACAAGGTGCTAGTGGATGAAGCACAATCTGCTGTTCCTGCAGGACACAGGAGACTGGTTACCACATCAAACTCAGATCTCTCACATTGTAGCACAAGAACATGACTAATAGGTTGGGTCAAAATATTTATATTTAAAAATATTAATTTGCTTCTTCCCAAGAGGTTCTCTAAGCCCTAATGCATTGCTATTTTTATTTCTTTGATTCATATCCTGGTAACTCTAAACAAACATGTGCTTGCACATTTACAGCCAATCTAAACATCCATTAAAACTGCATGTCATGTAACCCCCCGCTTCCTTTTCTTATCCACGTTATCAGTTGGATGTGTGGGCTGGGAACACATCTGTCCTTGATGGTGAAGCACCTAATTCAAGTTTTGGAGCATTCAAATCTGAGGAATAACCCAGTACTTCTGTTCCACAGTAATCCTGCAAACAATTTCTTCCTGAGAAGTATGGTGCGTGGTTAGACTTGGAGGCACATATTGCTGTTTTCAAGTAGCTAATAGGGAAATAGGTAATGCAGAGAAATGAAGGAAACATAAGCTCCCCTTGTAGGGTTACCCTTGGTCTGTGCTGGCTTTCTAGTGACCCAGGAATAAGACAGCTGAGTTTTTTTTTTCCCCATGGAGAGACTGCTGATTTTACAGGCTTTTCAGCGCATTGTCTGGAGACAGCTGCAAGCAAAATCCCGAGGCTGGCAGCTTCAGAGAGATGCCAACTGCAGACTGAATTGGGGTTATATCAGTGTGTTCATTCATTCTCCATCACTCTGTCTGTCCTCTTTCTGGTCAGCTAAAGCTTCGCGTCTCTGCATGCCAACTCAGCGCTGTCCAATAGACGAGAGCTGTCCTGTCAGTCACCTTTTTAGTCTTTTGATAACCACTCCGACCAGCGTCCTTGGAAAGGGACCAGGCGCAGAGGACAATGGTGCAAAATGTACTTAAGAGATTTTTAAATCCTCTCATCTAAATTAAAAGTGGATTAAGTACTATCCTGGGCTAATCTGATAGATATTAATTCTACTGTTATTCATAGAATTGTGGCAAAATAAATTTGATTTGATTATATAAAAGTTTCCAATTCCAAATCAAGTTACATTTTAAAATCAAATCCCATCAAAACCCAGCTCTAGACATTTATAGAGCAGGGGATCCTCTTAGGGGAAGCCACCAGCCCACCTTTATATCAGTTTATGAGCTCTTTTGTAGATGACTGTCACAGAAAATTGTCATTGAGAGGCCCCAGAAAAAAAAAAAAACTTTGGGAGCTTAAAAAGGTTTCTGATTCCATGTGTGCAGGGTCAAATCTATCCCACCAGTGCCAAAGTGACGGAGATGATCAACTGGCCCAAGAACACAACAAAATTATTTACATACCAGACCTGAGAGCTGGTTTGTATCCACTACACACTTAAACCTTGCATGTGTTGATTCATTCTTTACACATATTGTAATCTGTCTGCTACTAGGGGAAAAAATATTTTCATGCATTTAGTCAACCCTTTAGCTGCATCCCCAAATAGTCAACTAAGATTTACATGAATCTGATCACACGCTTATTTTATCTTCCATTTATGGTAACTGCTACTAATAGGATTACTTGGGAAAGCAGCATCCTCTTTCCATGGGCTTTCCAGGGCAATGAGAACAAACGGCCTCTCTACACTTTCCAAGTTTTCCACCACATCGGTGCGGTCAGGCCTCCCAGCAGGGTTTTGGGGCAGTGGTGTGTCCTGTGGCTTGACAAATGATATACAGGCAGTTCTGCTGTAACCAGGCCTCCTGGCTGAAGGGTTGCAGGGTCTGTATTTATCTTTTTCCTCCTGAAGCTGCCTCCATCCCTTCAATTGCTTCCTCCTCCCTGCTGGTGAGGCTGCTCTGTGTCACCCCGAGTGTCCATACTGCCCAATGCCTGGCAGCCCTGTGCCAGCCCAGGCCAACCTGGCTCTGAGAGGTGACCTAGAAAAGAATAATGAATTGCATGTATGTGAGCCATATGTGTCTTTATAAGATATTTGATTTTCTGATCTGCTAGGTTTTAAGGATTTAATAAATACATTTAGAAACACTGCCTTTTGCTCTCTGTGAGGCTGGTTTTATTGTCGTGTTTTTCTTTTGTTTAGTTTTGTTAGAGTATGAGGGGGGCAAATGCTTCTTGAGAAAGCATTGAAAAGTATCAGAAAACATTGAAAAGTATCTTTCCAATTATTAATGAATTTCTTTAAAGCCAATGCTAGGCCTATCTTTTCTACCTGCTTTTCTCACATCTGATCCCATCAAAACTCATGGACCTTGGTTGGCTGCCTGTAGAAAGGGAGCGCTCTGAGCAGAAGCCAGGCTGGAAACGCAGCAGAGGGGCAATGGACGTGGAAGGCTTATGAGGTAGGAGGGAAATCAAGGGGAAGCAGGTCTGTGAGAATGGATCCAAACACAGGGCTGTCATGAATTCAGAAAAAGCTTTAAAACTTGACTACCAAATGAGCTTAGCCAGCTTTGTGTCCCCTTCCACATAAATTTTACTAATCTGACTGAGACACAAATAGAGGATATTAAACAGTAGGCACTGAAAAACAGCTTTTGTGGCCTGATTTTCCATAGGACAATCAGACAAAAAGGACTGAGTGGAGGAAGGAAGAGGGAGAAATGGTATTTACAGTATCAAAACGCTTGCTTTTTATAGACATGACCAGTGATGTCCAAAAGTTGAAGCCATGGTGACTAAATAGCCCTCTCCAGTGCGTGATGGTGCCTGGGTCATGGTGCTGGCTTTGTTACGAGCACATGAGAGGGGTGGTGGAGTGTTGAGGCCATCCTACATACAAAGCCCAGGCTTCAGATCTGAGAGGTCTCAGTTTGACTCCAAGCTTTGCTGCTTGCTGTCTGCATGGTAGCAGTCCATGTGCTTAGCCTAGGAACGGCATAAAAAAGATGTAGCATCGCTACTTGATGTTGATCTCATGGACGTGGGATGGGGCATAAATGTCAAGGTCTTCAAGTGGAAAAGACTCTGGAAATGTAGGGTGTTAATTATCTACTTATAATGAACAGTAGAGATTTGGTTGACTATAAAAATACTTAAAGCTGTCTCCACCTTGCAAAAATTTAGTCCTCATTTTTATGACAAAAGACCTCCTCAGCTCTAAGTGTCAGCAATGCATTTCTCACTCCAGGTATTTATCTAGTATAATTAAGTGTGGAGTAGTGTATAACACTGCTGAAATGCAATATAAATTAGTTCTACATTCATAACTTATAGTCACAAGAGTGTATATTCATTACTCCTCAATTTTTTAAACATTTTCTTGCACTTTTCTGTGACAATCTCCTGTTTCACTGGTTCTTTGCCTAAAAACTAACATCCAACCAGCCATTTATAAATGTTCTCTATCTATAGCAACTTTATACCCCTATACATCTTTTCCATTTCTATGATGCATACAGTATATATTTTCCACTTGGTGGGAAAACAGATGAGCAATGCTTTGCTTCTGCAGCTGTTGATTATGCGGAAGGGAGGCTGCTGCAATTTCCCCAAAGGGAGCTTAGCAAGATTTCTTTTCATTTATTTTTGTGGTCTGCCTCTTCAGCCAGCAGTTCACTCAGCACCTTGACCATGATTCCCTCGTAAATTGGCATTTGATCAGCCTGTTTTTAGGCACAGTACTTAACACTGGTCTTAGGATATTTCTAATTACTGGATAAGGGGCACCATGTGACAGGTTTATAGTTTATTATACTGGGGTGGGCCAAGTTGTAACAACATTTTGGGTCAGGCCAGGGTCTCAAGAGATCATTAAAAGCTGAAGTAGGCCACTTGACAGTAAATACCAGCGCAGAACTGAATCTGATTCCTGTAGTTCTGAAGGAAAATAAAGTCAATTCATTAACTAGCTACCCTGGCTGATTTCATACTGTACTATTACTTTGTTCTTTTATCTGGCACAACGATGTGTTCTGATATTTTACTGGTTGTTAGAAAAGACCACAGCAAAGAAGCCTTCACATGTTGGTCGAAAGCATGCTTTGGCCAGTGATAAAGCATTTATTTTGTATTTCACATTTTTAACAAGAACAACACACACAAAAAATGAAAGATAAGGATTAATCAGCTGGTTTCCATAAAAACAGAATCTTTGATCCTTTGCCCACATTTGTACCCAAATTTGCCAAGATCAGCATTTTTTGCTTCCCCTTTCCACACAGTTTCTCTGAATTGCAAGGGGAGACACAAGTAGGTATGGTTTTACAGGATCTCCAAGGACATTAGGTATACACACCTTGGGGCTCATCAGCATTGCTTCAGTGATTCTCCAATGTCACTGGGTTTAAAACCAAGACAGTTAAAAACTATACCTCTTCTGGGTACAAAGAGACTGGCTTAGAGGTATCTGGAGAAATATTGCTTATTTTCATTAATGTACTCACATTTGCTAACTTATTTCTCTAATTTTCTAAAGCAAACCAAGGGAACAAATACGTATTTGAAGACTATTCTCTTAGAAGACACCTAAAAGGAGCTTAAGTTAATGAAATGATGTTGTCTTATCCATGGCCCACATCTGAAAGCCATAAATTGGAAACTAAATAAATGGATAGACACAAAAAGGACTAGACTAAGCCATGAGGTTTGCATCTAGATATGAACTCTCTCCAAGCTGCTGAAAGCAAATCAAGAATGTATATTTGAATTTAATTTGAGAAATAAGGCTGGGAACTCTTGCCAGGGTCATGTACTGGAAAACTACACTCTCAAATACAAGTGCCCCTTCTAATACAACTTGGTTGTTTTTAAGTTAATTAACTCATCTTTCCCTCCTGACTTTTCCCCTTTCTCATAGGCATTTCTGCATTTTCTTTTGATCTGTGCCTTACCTCCCAGCTTGCTACAGGACTTTCCCCTGGCAGCTGCTTCTCACACTGATTATTTCTACCCATCAGTGAGCCTGTGGCCACCCCCCACCTCCTTCTGATGTCAGCTCTCCGGGGCAAGGGCCTCGTCCATCACCCTGCCTTATTCATGGCTGGGCTCAGCAAAGGCAAAAGGTTGTTAACGTTGTACGTGATAGCTCCAGTGGGATAACCCAACACCAGCACCAAAAGGGGAAGCCCAACTCACCTCCCAGCTCTCCTTTCCATCCCTTCTCCTACTGTCCCATGGTCACCTCCAGCACCCGTCAGGCCCTTTTGCAAATCATGGTGTCTTGCAAAACAGCAGGAAAGCAACGAGCAGACAAAAGGGGGAGAGGAAGGGGATGTCCCTGTTGTGCCCACGTTTTAGCTCAGTGGCACAGGAGAAGGGGAAGAGGAGCATGTGGCTGGAAGCAGGTGGGAGGTGGGGAGAGCATGCCATTAGCCAGCAGCACCGACCCATGAGAGACAGGCAGAACTGTAACATTGCAGGGGAAAATAGACACTGGGAAATCAGAGAGGTTTTTTTTCTCAGAGGCCTAAAATTAAGGGACCCGGAAACACACAGAGCAATGCCTAAGTGAGCAACCAAGTCAATAGAACAAAGCCAATTTAAACTGACTAAGTAGATTTGGTCCCTGAAGCTCACGGGTTATCTACAAGAAGCCTCACTCTCCAGCCCTCTGCTTTTCCTGAGAATCACTTCAGATGTTTCCTTCTGCACCACTTTTGCGCCAGTGCTTTCTAAAGACCCCCTTGTAGAGTAAGGCCCAGCACTGAGGCTGAGAAACATGCTCTTTGCTCTCATGTTTTATCTTCCAAGCGGGGCAGCAGGCTTTCTCAGTGCCGGAAAGGGAATATCAAATTAATCCAGGCATGCACTGAAGCGTTAGGCACATCTACCGCAAACCTGACTGAGCTCAGCCACCAAGCACAGAACTGCCTTTTTTTTTTTTTTGTGTGTGTGTGTGTGTGTGCCTGCAAGTATGATACAGTGATTTAGATGGATTTGAGGTCCTCCCTGTGTATTTTCCTGTTACAGCTGACAAAGTGGCCAGCCTCTCCTAAGCCTGCAAAGAGTTAACCTTGGTTAACAACAGAAGGAGGGGGAGAAAGCAAAAAAAACCAGCTCATCGGGTGGAATTAAAGCCTTGTGCTATTAAAACTAGTAAGGTCAATAACGCTGCTCTCTGAGCTAGCCTAGCTTTTCCAAGCATTCTTCATGACCTTGTCTAATCCAAGCAAGGTGCTCCTGTAGCTGCTGATACTCGAAGTGAAAGGGAATCTGAATAAAAGGGAGGGAGGGAGAGAGGAAAGGAGGGAGGGGAGTGAGCAGGAGCCTCATCCTGAAAAGGATTACAGCACGTGCAGATTTATTTCATGGTCTGCCAAATGCCCCTTGCTGTGTCTCTGAATGGAAAATGGGATAGAAGAATGAGTTGGAATTTACAGAGCCTTTGAAAAGCAACTGGTGTCAGCATGTGCTCCAAATATGCCAAGTACTTCTTTCAATAGAGAAGGCCTCTTTGGGCTTTTATGGGGCATATGACGGTGGGCAGAAGACAACAAACATTTTGCTGCTGTGACCCCAGCAAAGAGAGAAATCTTCCCACATCTCTCCGCCTAAGAGTCAAGCAGAAGGAAACACGATCACAGCTATTTTGCCTGTGTGTGCATCTCACTGCAATGCTACAGCCAGCGTCTGCTAAATGCAGCTTAAAACCTCTCCCTTCTTGGATGAGATGGGGATGTGATGCGCAGCCTGTTGGATTCTCACTGGGTACGTGGCTCCTGCGGGGCAGTAGGTCTGCTTTCTGTCTCGGAGTTTTTTCCACAGTGAGGAGAGCTAGAATTTGTTTTGCATTTTAAGGTGAAGTGTGACTTTGTCACATAACCAACCACCTCTTGGAGACACAATTTCCAGCACTGACACAAGTGAGAGCAGGCAGCAGCAGCACATCCATTGTATGGGCATCTTCCAGAGCTTGGATGTGGCTGTAGCTAGACTATATGGGCAGAATGTGGCTTGGTGGTTTTAAAACCCTTATACAAAGCCCCACAAAGAATCACACAAGTTAATGTAACAGCACGTATAAACACACAGTCCCTACTGGAACACGAGGACTAAACCAAAGGAAGTGCCGTGAGCAGCAAGAGGAGGTGAGCTCTGGGGTGGTTGCTAGACAGGAGTGGAATTTGGGTGGAATTATACCCATGTGTTTATAAGGAGGTTGTATGTTATATTTTTTCTCCTTGCAAGCTCTGTTTATTGTTTTTGGAATAGGATAAATAGAAGAAAATTTGGATTTAAAAATAACTTGCACGGTCTGATGTACAAAGATAATATACAGGACAGCCTAAGACATAGATTACAGGAAAGAATAAATATATATTTAATTATATATTATTTCCAGACATAAAAAGTATGGAGAGCCTGCTCCTCCAAGCAGAGAGGTGACTGTGCTTTCCAAGTACTTCACCCAACCTCAATAAAAAAAAAAAGTGACTCTCACAAGAACTCTGTGCACAAGTCTTTGAGCAGTGCCTGAGACCCTTCTTAGCTGAAGGAGAACTGAATGCACTGACAATACTTGTCTGAGTTGTGTCTGAACTTGTCTTAAGGTTTCGCCCTGAGCAGAGCGTGCATTTCTTCATATAGGACTAACAGGCACACACGCTCGGTGCCTCTCCTCCTTGCTGCTGCGCCTTGTTTCTATGGCAGTTGCTGAGCTGTTGGAGTCTTTACAGCGTGTCAGTTCAGATGATTCACTTTCAATCACAGCGGGCCTGAATGCAAAGTTAAAAGGGGTGTGTGTGCACGTCTGTGTGTGTGAGATCCATGGCACCCTTGATTAAAGCATTGTTTTGCAGAACAGAAAGTTTGGACGCCCCTTTTCCAAGGAGATATGTTAAATGCAAAAGCACAAATGCTACTCCTAAAATTAAACATGCTCCAGGAAATGAAAAGGCTGAGATTGTCCTAGTGGTTTCTGCTTCCTAGCACTATTCGTAGTGTAGCTGCTAAATGATGTATATTAGTGCAAGAAAAATAAGTTCCTGATAGAAAAAAAAAAAAAAAAGAGGGGGAGGATGAACAGAGGACAAGAAAAATTTCACTCAGATTTCACTACAGGTGTTTTCTCACCCTTTCCTACAAAAAATGGAACTGCTTTGTCCAACACAGAAAAGTTTCAATCAAATGGAAAATGTTTACAGAAAGCTTGGGGTGACTGATAGCAACGTCCTGTAACACGAACTGCAAGGCTGCTGCCACTCTAGCAGGGGGCAGGTCTGTGTCAGCAACCCTCCCTCCTGAGAAATCCAGTATGTAACTACCCCGCAGGTGAACCACCACGTGAGAGAACAGGCTAATGTCACATTGCTGGAAGTTGCAGGGTTTTTCACATTGAAATTTCCCTTTAAGTCTGTCATTACTTTCTATTCACATCAAGGACTAAAAATACTTGCTTCACTGAGAAACAATGACAGCATAGTACGTCAGCAGAGTAGCTATGTCATAACTGGAAACAAACACTGGTGAAAACGGACCTAAAGAGGCTTGTGTTTCATTTGGCAAAACAGACTTCAGTGACATGATCTCGCAGGACTTTGCAAGGGGCAGGACTAGAGCTGTAATGTGAAATTGTGGGACAGAGGATGTAAGTGCCTGAAGGTGGTCTTCACATATTACATGCATTTACCTCATCTGTCCCCTACTGCATTTAAAATATGCTTTCAGTTATGTGTCAAAGTGTGTTCATGACAAAACAATATTGCTATGCACATGCTGCTTGTTTGAAACCTGGTGCACAAAGGGATGAAATTCAAATGGAAATAAATGATGATGATGATAGACAGACTCAACAACTAAATGTGCAACATCCCACAAGGATGTTGTTGTCTAGCCTTCAGGAGACAAACTCTGTCAGCGTACCTTAAACGTTAAGTCTCTCCACACAGTGCATGGTTGCTATGAGCAGGGTATAGGAAAATGCTTGCCGTGCCATCTGCATCAGCAACACGTGCTGCAGCACGCGCCTTACATCTAGCTGTGCTCTGTACAGGCACGGATATTATATGGGTATTAGATTGTACACATGCCAATGTACATGTGGATTACATTAATTGAATGGCTATTTTTCCAATCTGTTATGAGGAACTGGTCACAGTTTCTCTCAGCAGTCCCTGCTTGGAGAGAAAACATGTTTTTCTTTGCTCTTCACCTTAATTCAGCCTTGAAACTATTTGGTCTGGAGCAGAAAAACGAAATCTGGTGCATTTTAATATCTGGCTACAAGCAGTCCAAGTGTGCTGGGGTTGCGAGCTTCCCAGAGCCTGCCTCATGGCAGCTCGCCGGTTATTTACGGCGGCCTTGGCGGGGGGCTGGAAGCCAGGCATGCACTTTAAACGTGTCTCAAGTTCCCCAGCGGCGGCACCTCCGCCCAGAGCAACCCCACAGGCCTTCCTTTGTGACTTTCTCTCCTGGTCTAGACAGGGCCAGGCTAGAAACCCCCATCCTGCAACTCCAGCCAGACTGCATTTATCATCACCTTGAGCATAATGCTAGCTTGGGACCTCCGAATAATGAATTGGTGCAGCTACAGCTCTGCTGAGAGCTTGCTACGCACCGATCGGTCTCTGTCAGCTTCTAGAAAAAGCTCCCTTATCAAAAGAGGGCTGCATTTGCTGACAGAAAATAAAGCCTAAGCCATTCATGGAGCCAGGCAGGGTGTGGGAAGGTGGATGCATCAGTTGCATCCCTGCTTGTTAGCGTCCCTCCTGTCAGGCTTTTTGGTGATGTTGCTTGATTTTGGGAAGGAGGGAGGAAAGGAGGGAGGAAAAGGGCACATGTTTTTGCCTGAGCAGCAGTCCAGTAGCTGCACAGACGTTCTGGCTGGGTAGGAAACCACCCCTGAGCAAAACACAAGTGCAGTGAGGCAGCTTCTCCTCATTTCAGGAGGCTACACTTGTTTTCTAGAAAGAACTAGCTCTTCCAGTGAAACCCTGGCAGAGGTCGCTTCTCCCTTGGCTGGAGGATCCCGTTCCTCATGTTCACTCCCACCTCACCCAGCCTGAGGAGCACAAGTGCAGCACCCAGGCCAGGCCCTTTGTGCCAGCATCCCCAAGGGATACGTCCAGCTGCACAGCCCTGGCCAGAAGATGAAAGCCAGACCAGTCCAATTTAACAAGCAGGAGTCCAAATCTCCCCTCCTCCTCCCCTCACACATTCCCTTCTCCCTGGAGGCTTCCAGTGAGCAGGGATTTGGGGAAACACCTGACTTACAACAACATTTATATCACAGGGCTGGGATGAAGAGCAGCACACCCTTGCCGCTCAGGCTCTGCAAACACTGATGAATAAAAGTGAAACACTCGAACCAATAAACAGCTCAGTCTTTATGAGTTTTCAGAGCTGGTCCTCGTAAACCCAGGGGCTCACTGGGACCAACTGGAGGCTCAGATGTCCGCCAGAGCTGGATGACACCTGGCACATGGCAGGATTGGACCCTTCCTGCCCTGGGCACTGTCCCACAGGTGATGTCCCCCCTCATGGTCAGTGGCAGAGGCCCAGCCACCCGCAGCAATGCCAGGTTTTATTTGGAAAGAAGACAGAGCACAGGGCTCATTCTGTTTTGCAAATCACAGGATGGGGGTGAGGGGCGAAGGGAAAAGGAAAGAACAGGAACCTTGACCACTTCAGCAGCAGCAGGGCGGTATTTAATGTTCAATCAAGTACCTAAAACAGACTTCAAAGTGCATTTAAGCTGACAGTTTTATTTTCTCATGGAGTAGGAGGAAAGATGAATAAGCAAAGAGTCAGATCTTTCTCAAAATAATTGCAGCCTTGACATATCTAAATTAGTTTGTAAAAGAAAATTCGAGGGCAGTTGATCTTATTAATTAGAGATGCACCAGGACTGCAGTTATACCCAGTTACTCAAAGGCAGCCCAGAGCTAAAATAAAATAAAACAAATCTTCCTTCTTCTCCAGTGAAGTCAGAACAAACTCCCCTCCCTCTTCCCTTTCCCCATTTTAAGTAGAAGTCATAACAAATACCTTCAGTCTGGAGGGGGAAGGGGAGAAATGTCTATTAAAAACATGTCATGAGTTCCTCCTCCCACCCTACATGTTTCATTGCATTTATGATAGATTGCACTGTCGTATATGTAATAGGTTTTGTTACAAATGAGTGAGAAAACAAGTATCTTCACATTTAAAAAAGCATTACTTAAACACTATTAAAGCCCTTTGATGTTTTTTTTTTCTTTCTTTCTTCTTTATTTCTTTGTCACAGAGGAAAATAAGCAGCATTCATTCCGACAAAGCTTACAGATGCTCCTTCTCCACTGCAGTCATTTTATCTGAGAGGTCTCCGTGTGGAGCATGGCCCGGTGGGGAGAGGAGCCTCCACCCTGGGGAGCTCAGAGCCCAAATAGGTGAAGCAGAAACTGAAGGGGCAGGAGAAGAGAAGTGCAACACTGAGCCTCAAGGAGCCCACATCCCACCAAACATCACCACCCACCATTTCCCAATGCATCACTCTGTGACAGAGCCGTGCACGGATGCGGCAGCAGGCACAAGCGTGACTCTGCCCGAAGAAGATGTGTTGTTTTTGGGCTGAGCTGGGGCTGCAGGGACCCCAGAGTCATGGCACCCACACAGGCTTTAGAAGGATTTGTCATGACTGCATTACATCGCAGACACATATTGCCAGGGCTTTGAAGGGCACTTCTCCTTTCTGTCTGGATACTCTGGATGTTCAGGGAAAAATGCCCTATTTCCCCCCAGAATGAAAATTTTCAGGGAAGCCAAAGGGCTAGAATTGATAATAAACTTCTTTGTCCTTTCCTGCCTTGACTAATGATGGATGACTGCAAATGAGTAGACAAAACAGTCTGTAGGCTTGTTTTGGCTTAGTTAACCATGTGGTCCTACTTGCTTTTGGAGCTCTAGGAGAAGACATTAGCAACTGAGAAGCCAGGTCTCTTTCTTTTTGTAAAAGCCAGGCTGCTAGTGGTAAAGTTTCCTCTCCCCAGGTTGCCTCTATCAGTGAGATAAAGGCTAAACAAAGAAGGCAAAGAAAGAGCTCCTTCTAAAACAGAGACATTCATTTAGGAGCGGGATTCTTTGCATGGGTATGTAAGCAATAAACAAATTGGAATGGGGGACAGTCAGTGAGCTCATATTTAGGATTAGAACCATAGTTAAAATTATCCTCCCTACCAAGGGGGAGAAACATCTTTTCTCTTTTCATCTCTCTCTTCTTTAATTGAGTAACAGCTGTTTGTTTGTTTGTTTGTTTGTTTTTGTCTTTTTTTAAGCCTTCCAAGCTACCCTGAAAGGATTTACAGTGGTTACAAACTGCAGGCCCGTCTGTGAAGAAAATAAGAAGAGGTACTTGGGAGTAGTAGGGAGTAAAGCACATTGCAGTTATCCTGACCCTAAGGTCTCTGGCATTAAGGCCTCTCTGTCGCACTAGGAACCCCTCCTTATCCCAGGGGAGGGGCAGAATTTTTGAGATCCCATTAGGTAAATGCTGCACCACATTTTCAAGCCAACATGAGAAAATCTGTCTTTTCCTGTGAACCATAGCCAATGCTTTCACAACAGTTGAGAAGTTCCTCTGCGACCCAGCACAAGCTTCTCCCATAATGCTGGATTCAAAAGGTTGGCAAGAGCTGGTTGGGCTCTGAGGGACAGAGCTAATTTGTCAAGAACCTACCATAGTATTCAGCTGAAAGCAATTGTTACCGAACCTTGCTGCATTTGGGGATGGTAAATGTCATGCAAACCTGACTAACAGAACTGCACTGCTGCAGGAAACATGAAAAAAGCATTGCCCAAATTACTGAGATCCTGAAAATGTTGTGGTCCTCCGGTTCACCTGGACCCTGGCTCACTGTTACACTGACATTTTATCAGGAGCTGTCTGTAAGGAACCAAAGCAAGCAGCTCTTTGCGCTTGTGGCTGGAGTCATTCATTTTCACAAGGATGTCAGTGAGTGATCTTTAAATTTATCACTCTTCTTGCTGAGTTAAACTTGACTCATGCAAACCTGAAAGTCACGCTCAAAGTTCGGAATCTTTTTGTCCTTTTTTTTAAAAAAAAAAAAAAAATAACAGAACTCAATCTCAAACTTCAAAAACCGCCTGCTATTTATTTTATAAACAAGTATTTGGGAATTTTAAGCAAATGCGTGGGTTTGTAGGTGGGTTTTTGACACATTTTTCTGAATGCATATGTATAAATAAACATAGACAAAATACATAAATAAAGATTAAATGGATAGCAATTGCCAAAGATGGTGGTAGTGATAGAGATACTAAACACATAAAGTTTTTCTGTGCTGGTGTTGGACACCATCATCATACAAAACGTTTGCTCTCTATGGAAAGCCCAGATGAGTTTCACAGAAGCAACTAGACAAAAGGCAAACCTTTCTGCACAGCCACATTGCTTTTCTTGTATTTAATTCAAAAGTAAAATGAAAACAAATGCCCATGCCCAGGAGGCTGTGGCAAACGGCGGATGTCAGCTCTGACTCCATACCCGGGGGGTTTTCAATGGAAGCCTCAGCCCAGGAAACTCAGCAAATGCTTGAGCCCCTTCCCACATGTTTTCCTGCAGCAGAGCTGTGGACATTTTGGGGGAAGAAACCCTGAGACACAAAGACAAGAGATTTGTGTCCACATGAAAAAGGACATCCTCACTTGCTCCAGGTGGTTCCCATCTATTTATGGACTGATCCATCTGTGCAGCAGGACCCAGGAGCTATGGGCATCCTTCCCAGCTTGGGAGCAGGCCGCGGCTCCCTCCCCTTCCCACGCAGGAGGAAGCTGGAGCCCGGCAAGGGGCTGCAGGGCACAGGGAGCTGAGAACAAGCACAGTATTTAAAGTTTAGGGCTGAGGGACATCCTCCACCAGCCGAAGTGCCTGGTGAGACCACAGGGCCCTGTGTCTCCCTGGCGATGGGAGCGGTCGCCATGGAAACTCAAAGATTGCACACATCAACAGATTTTAACACGTTGGCAGTTTGGAAAGTGACTGTTCAGGCATGTCAATTAGGCCTGATATTTACACATTTAAAGGTAGCAAATGCTTAAAAAAAAAAATAATGAAAAAAAAAAAAAAAAAAAAAAAAAAAAAAACGAGGAAAGCCGATCTGAGAGAGCCTAAGTGGTGCCAAATTAGAAAACAAGCCCTAAATATATCCTCGACAGAGACACATTTAAAAAACAGCTTCTAAACATGAGGAGGAAAAGAAGAGCAAAGAAGGAAAATGAAGCTCCCACTGAAAACAAACAACCCGCCCTCACTGCCACCTGCAGCATGGTGCTCGGTGACACCACTCTGCCGGTCCCCAGCCGCGGGACCACTGGAGGAAGACACCGCCAGGGTCCCAGCATGAACCTCCTCCAGATGCGTGGAGGTCTCCTGGGTCCCTGTGCAGCTTCAATGGCACCAGGCCTTTGCATGTGAAATGCAACCAGCCGGGCACATTTTGTGCAGCTCTGCTTGGTATCAGTCTCAACAGTTACTCCATTTCCTGTATATTCAGCATGCCATGAGTGTTGTGACCACTTTTATGTACAGAAGCAGCTGGGAAGAAGGTGGAGGCTTTGACAGTTGAGCCAAAGCCATTGAACTTAGGACTCTGTCTCTTGGGGTGGTGGCATGAAGCTGTGGGACACATAACCAGAGCCTTCAGCTAAGAAGAGCAGCTTTGGGCTGTTACCAACACTGATTAGCAAATTGCCATTTTAAGTTTTAGACTTACCCACTCTTGGGAATATATAAATCAGTTTGCCCTTCTCAGATCTTTTGTTTCATGGAATAATTGTGTTTACACCTAATTCCTGTTTGCAAGTTATTTATTTACAACTGGCTAAAGCTAGAGATATGAAGAAAGACTGCCAAACTGTAAAGGGATACTAATTAAAAAAGGACCACTGAAACCTTTGATCCTGGAGCACCATCATGTTTCAAAAGGGTACAAGCTCTGTGTCTGCAGAGTATGACAGCCCTTTTGCCATAATTAAAGGAAGGATTGTGCACTTTGTTGCCAAGGAGGAAGAAACTGCCTCCAAATCAAGAAGAACTGCAATAATTTAATTGCAATGGGAGAGCATCACCGTGCAGGCAGGGGAAATGAAAGATTCTGTAGATGACATCTTCAAATCCATGACCTGTCCTTCTCGCAGCCCTGTCCATTTGCTAGTCTTCATTTGTGCAAAGTCCCCTCTTGCCCTAACTTACCTACAGTTCCCATAAACCCACCATGTGTTTCTCCCCAGACCTCCCTCACCCCCATCAGTATCAATTTGCACCTTCCTCCTCATTTGTGTTCAATCAAGGCCTGCCTCTTGCCCCCGCATCTGCCTGCCACCCCTGGCTACTGCTCCTACCCTTCAAGTAGGGCCCCTCTCTACTCTCCCCTCCCTACATACAGTCATCTGTGCATCTGGAAATGCTTTTTTCTAATTGCATTTAGCATGTTCTCCCACATTGTACTCAGCAGAAGCCTTTCTGGCCAGAGTTTCTAATCACCTCATCTTGGCCAATGGTTGGGGCACTGCTCCATCTTGAGCGTCCTTGACCCATAAGGCATCTATGAATGTGTGACTGAGAACAACTCACAGGTTGTCTCTTGTCCCACACTGCCAACTTCACAACCTCCAAACACAGCCACCCTTCCTCTTCAGCCTCTCTTAGCTATGTTTCTTGGCATTTCAGACTCACAGAATCACAGAATCATAAAATCATCTAAGTTGGAAGAGACCTCCAAGATCGAGTCCAACCTCTGACCTAACACTAACAAGACCTCCACTAAACCATATCACTAAGCTCTACATGTAAATGTCTTTTAAATCTTTTAAAGACCTTCAGGGATGGTGACTCAACCACTTCCCTGGGAAGCCCATTCCAATGTCTAACAACCCCTTCAGTAACGAAATTCTTCCTAGTATCCAAACTAAACCTCCCCTCGCGTAACTTTAGCACATTCCCCCTCATCCTGTCACCAGGCACGTGGGAGAATAGACCAACCCCCACCTCACTACAGCCTCCTTTAAGGCACCTGTGGAATGTGATAAGGTCACCCCTGAGCCTTCTCTTTTCCAGACTGAACAAGCCCAGCTCCCTCAGCCGCTCCTCGTAGGACTTGTTCTCCAGACCCCTCACCAGTCTCATTGCCCTTCTCTGGACTCAACTGAGTAAAAGAAGAGTTCCTAAACTCCTTTGATAGCTTCTTTTGGTTGCTATGTTAGCCTCTGCTCTGACTTGTACGCTGCTGTCTGGGCATTGTGTTCACTGTACATCTCTCTATATTCTTGTTTCCTGCCTGTGGCTGAATCGTGTAGATTGTCTCTGCATGGTGTCTCTGTGTGACGCCACGCTGCTTAAATTCCCATTCTCCTTCATCTGCATCACTGCAACACCCTTTTATCTGGCCCCCTTGCAGTTACTCAGACACGCTGTTCCTAGAAAACCAATGGTCCTTACCCACTCTTTTGATATGTGTATATATATATATATATTCCTTCTTTTTTTTCCTCTACTGTTTTCCAATTTCCTACTGCACGTGTATGCTGGCTGTCTTTAATGTTCATGCTGACCACCTTCATGTTACGTCTCATGCTCAATACCAAAAGATGGTAATTTTTCAAGTAAACACTTCCACAGTTCCTTCCAGGAGCTCCTTCTCCAGTAAGAAATCCACACTGACACCTCATTAACGCCCTTGTAATCTTTAAAACTCTTCCTCATCACAGGATTTATGCAAAACATGGTAACTGTTAGACTGCAGTTGAAATCCCTGTCCATCATGCTGAATGACACTGTGTAATGGTTTGTGTGCATTCCCTCTTGCCTCATATGCATACTGTGAGCTTCTCAGGACAGTGGCAAGGTTTGATACACTCAGACCAACCTTTGCTGCTTGTACTTGGCACCTCTAGGAATTTACGTTGTGATAGCTGTCTCAAATTAGACATCTTGTATTAAAAACACAAGGCCTTCTCTTAATATTTGTATAATGTGTCTAATAAATTGGCACAAAAATAATTTCTTCAGATTTGCAAGAAAAAGAGGACTTAAAATAGTCACTATTTTTATCAAATAACTATAAACAGAATAAATTATTTAATGAACCCCTTTTTACTCTAAAACAAGATCTTTCTTTCTGCGTACCTTTCCTGCTTAATTAACTACCATATCAATAAGTCAATGAAATTATGGGAAATCACATTTACATAATCAAATTTATTTAAAATCAATCTAATTAAATTGGTGCATACCTCTAATGTAGACATTTAAACCAGTGTAATCCTTACACACCCTGTTTTCAGCTTGCATTGATAAATCAGTGTAAACTGATTTAAGCAAAGGATTAAATTGGTTTATGTGCATCTAATTAAGATGTTTGTACTGGTTTAACTAGATTTAAACTGATTTCTGGAAAAGTGGTGTAAGTTTTACATATAAACAAAGCTTTGGTTTCCTTTTCCTCCAGTTACCTTGCAAGTCCTAAGTCAAAGTCCACAGGCCGTTCAACGATGAGGTCTGAGGAGCCGACAGACCACATGACGCTAATGAGCCCCAGGGCATTTCCAGGCTTTTAGTTTCTTTATTGCTAAGAGGAACTCCAGGTCAGTAAAAACAGCAGGAAAGAAGGAATAGCAGTCAACCTTACCTGACCTGTGTCTCACAAGCTCACGGGTCTGGTGAGGCTGTGGGAGTGATGCTGGTGAATGCCTCTACCAATGTCCATTGTGCTCATCCTCCTCCTCTGTGAGAATTCCTCATGAATTGGTAAAGTTGTGGGCCGGCTCATTTAATACCAAAACTATGCTGTGCTCATTCTCCTGAAAGCTGCATGAGAATCTACCCTGTTCCTCCAGATACAACATGCATGAGGATCTGGCTCGTGAGAAGGGGAAGGCTTTGCAATTTGTAGACTCTACTATACTCTCTTTGCCAATATTAGAAAGGCTCCTTTTTCATACTGGGCTGTAGATCTGCTGGACACTTCCAAATTTATATTTTTAATTCCAAGATCAGATTCAACTGCAGTTCTATTAATTTTTTGTAGCTTATTTAAGAAAACAAAAGAAAACAGAGAGAGAGAGAGAGGAAGAAAGAGAGAGAAGAAGAAAAGAAGCAGACAGTTTTTTTGGGGATAGCTTCTTGTCACACATTCTTAGCTATTGTATCTCATCTGTATTATCCCACATCTAAGGGCTTTGTCTGACTCAGCTGTAACCTTTCAGAGCTTCTGAATGAAGACAAGGAAAGTCAGGAATTAATCTTTATGCTAAAGCTCTTTAAGCCATTTCAATTGCAACATTTCTTAACCTATAATTTGGCATAATATTGTGGGGTGCATCACGCTGTGGAACTAACTGTTCTTAAATTGTTCTATTTTAATGAGCGCATTTCTCCATTTTAAGGTTATGTCATGGTGAAAAACAGTCTTAATTTTAATGAAACAAATATTTTTCTCTCTTCGTGTTTCTATGGTGAATGTATCAGCCTAAAGCCTTGAGGGTGCCGCTCTTTTTTTTGCAGTAGAATGTCTCACTCATAATTTAATCATTCAGTTGCACAGAGTAAATCTGCAGCCCAAATTACTCTGAAGTGGCTGCCTAGCAGGAGGGACATTTATGTCCATTACACTTTCTTATCCAAGTAATGGCTAAGCACAACTAGGGGATGTAGCACAATTTTATAGCTTTAGCCTTTAGGAAGGTCATTAGACTGAACAAGGAACACAAAAATGATGAAGAGGGGAGTGTTGGATCCCTTTCAAGCTCATCAAAATATGGCTAATACTGTTATTTCCAGCGGAAACCCCACAAACTGCACAACACCAAGCATTCATAAGCCAAGTGCTAGGAAGGACTGAGACACCCATGATCAAACTTATAAACAATATTTCCTTCTCAATAGTATTGTCTTGGTCATTGCGTGCATCAGACTTTTAATCTGCTTGCCAGCATATGCTTAATGCAAAACAATCTGAAGGGCTATTTAACCTTGTTGTTTTGCATGCAAATGGAGATTTATGTCTGCAGAACAGGAAATTCAGTATAATGGCAAATGTCTTATGCCATTAAATGTTCTGCTGAACATTACTAAACTTACTCGGAAGGAGGTAAAATCCCTCTGTTGCTCACTATGATTTGTTATAATGATTGCTTCCTTCTTGTTTGAACTTTTTTATTATTATTATTATTATTTTACCAAGAGAGGGTATAGAGGGTATTTAGACCTAAAAACTATAGAGGGTATTTAGACCTAAAAACTAACAGGTGATAGAAGCTGTAAGTCAGATAATCAAAGCAAAGTTGATCCTGATATGCAGAAATGATTGTATTTGTAAGTCTGACTTATCCTCAGCAGTAGTCTCTAGCTCTAAACCCAAGTACAAAATGCTAGCTGAATGCAAGTTCAATTAAATTGAGAGTGAATCACACATTAAAAGCTAGCCACGTGCTTAAGTATTTGAGTACTGAAGCCGGCAAAACTGGAATGAACACTTCTAGTAGAATTCAGCTTGTATTTGCAACACACACGACCATCTGAGAGCAGTGCACACACTTGCAATCTGCACTTTCTGAATTCCCCCAGCTGCAAGTGAACAAATGTCATCAGTTTCAACAGACGGCAAATCAGGTAGGCACAACACAGAAACCTTTTTGAAAATCTGCCAAAACAGAATCATCTCGAGATCTAGCTGCCATTTAGCGCACAGACTATTTTGTGTGACAAGGATGCAGACAAAACCATGAAAAGTGAACAGCTTCATCTGGATACATTTCTAATCAATTCATCTGAATCCTCAATTGTAGGTGAAACAATGGTTAGCACAGTTGTCTACAAAACTAAATGTAGATCAATGAACAGCTCATAAACTGGTGAAATAAATCTTGCCAGGGAAGATAGATTTATGCTAATCTGGGAGGGCTCCTTATCAAGGATGCTTTCACATTCAGTGCTTCTTTTTTAAGAGTACACTTTCATAATATGCCTGAGAGGGAAAACTGAGGTTTGCACAGGAGACCTTGGTGGGGGCAGAGTCCATCCCCTTTGCTCATCCCACAGGAAGACCTGAGTTACCTTTGCTCCAGCACTTCAGAGCTAAACAATATTTAGAAATGTCACACGCAGTTTCCAAAACCTGTTGACCTTAAGCCCACTGTCTTATTTGGAGATTTGTCCTTTGAAAAATGTCTCATATATTGACAACTATGTGTATGTCTAGACAAGAGTTCAGTGTGCTTTCAAAAATGTCTTTAGAATACCATTTTAAACCTCTGGTCTAAGCTGAGTAAGTTACCTTTTGATGTGATCACAAGGCATACATATTGCATCTTATAAATGATGCTATATAAAAAATAAATACACATATAAGTAGTATATATATATATAAATATATGCATTTTATAGATATACAATACAGAGAAAGAATATCAATCATTAAAAACAAACCAAAAGCTCTATCAGTTTGGTGCATGACTGTACAGACACTTTGTGTTTGAAATGCTGCTCAAAGATTTGAAACTTTGTCACCGTGATTTATTTGGGAAGTAAAACCACACAAATCCTTAGGGTCAAAACCGTTGTTCATCTCATCCAGCGGGATTTTTCCCTGCTCTACCCTCTCCTCAGTGCTGCCTCTAACCCCAGATAGCCCAGACACAATTTTACAGATCCTTTAACCTTCAAAACCGAAGTTTATTATGATAATTTCCTTCCTGGCTCACTGCTGTGTTCTATGTGCAGCTCATGAGCCATATTTCATCGATACTTCTGAGAGCTATTTTGCTGACAGGGGCACTGGAGAACCCCCATACGGTGGTTTTTTTTCTTAGTTTTCATCCAGCAGCAGAGCATCTGAAATTCTAGCACCTAATCTCAAACCTAGAAATTTCCAGTACTAAAAGCTGACTGATTTTTTTGTTCTCCTTATAGCTGTTGCTAGATGCCTCAATGGAAAGGGAGGAGGAAGTCCTTAATGTTTAACCCAGCCTCTGTGAAGATGTCATCTAAACTCCTGCTTATTAGACAGCAATTCAAGCCATGAGACCCTAAAGCTTTATGTTCCTTCCTGGCAGCATTAACTTTAACTATAACCTCTCTGGATAGTCTTTTGCATATGAATGTGCAGTCCCCATCTGAAATTTGCTGAATTCTTGACCTTTGTGATCTTCTCTGGTAACCAAGATTTTACATTCCGTTTAAGGAGAAAAACACTTTAACCATATTTGCATTAGCACCCTTTGATTTCAGTGACTATTTCATAATTTTTATTTCATCAGACGGGGAGGGAATGTTCCTATTCTACTTTATTATTATCATTTATTTTTATGCTATTCATTCTTGCATAGACTGTTATCTTGAGACCTCTTGTTTTTTCCTTCCAAGCAAGCAACCTCAAGCATTTCAAATTCAAGCTTTTAATGCTACATTATATAGCCTAAGACCAGCATCTATCTAAACAGTCAAAGATGGAAAATATGAAAAGGAATCCTGAATTTGAGCACACAGCTTGTACCATCTGCCATAAATTGTAAGAAGTCAGTTAAGAAGTTCTTCAGCCAGTATCAGTAATGTGTAATGGGAGCATTCACTTGATTGCTAATGGCTGGGTTTACATGATGTCTCAAAGCATCAGTTGTAGGAGTTGGCAATAGCACAAAGTTAGGACTGTGATTATCACTATAAATTAAGTTTATGTTGACATAATTATCAGTAGAACGCTAAAGTAATATTCTCATTGATCCTAACAAAATCAATGCTGCACCACAGAAACATACTTTAGAAGTTAGTACGATGTGTGTCATGGGATTCCAGATGTGTGTTTGTTCCAAAAGGTGGAAAAGACCAGATGTTGAGATGGCCCTGGGGCTTCTGTGGGGGCAAAATCTACTCATTTGAGTAACATCTTTGGGTGTGGGAATGGGAAGAGCCTCAGGGGAATCTGGCCCTGAAGAGCAGGGTATGATGTTGATGTGTGCTTGCTCTAGTTCTTTGACATGCTTTTACAGTGTCAACTACATTGACTTTGGTGTACTGAGGCACAGTTTGTTGTTCACTCTAAGCCTGTTAGACAAGGATTGGGAAGATGGAGCCTACAGAATTGCCACTGGCTGGGAGCACACAGGAGAAGACAGGATGGCCATGCTCCTGTATCTGGCTCGCACCTGTGTTTAATTAGCTTGTCTCAGGAGACAGCTACTTCTTGAAACTGGAGAGCTTGCTATCTGGATTTCTTTGCCTCTCCCAGAAAGCCTTCTCTTTGTTCAGCAGGCGTCCAAAAATGTGTGCTTTTGGTTCTCTAAAACATCTCACAAGGCGTCCTTTCACTTTGGTTCATTGCCTAATGCTGGCAGCAGTTTACATTTAACCTTAGTTTAATTGCACTGTATAAATAACATTCATACTGCAGGAATACCTGCAAGCCCTGGCTAAGCGGTACAAAGAGAAGTTAATAATAGCCCTCAGAGCAAACAGCTCCATGTCTCCATGCCAGCTACCTCAGCTACAAAACTTGGCCAGACAAGTCTCGAAGTACATTTCTGCCACTCTTTGTAGGGCTGAGATGCGCATTATGAGGGAGCTGCAATGTTGGTAGAAAACCCAGCTGAGCATGCACAGAGCCTCCTGAGCTGCACACTCGACTCTCGGTCCATCAGCTGAAGCACATGCCAGAGCTGCAGGTTGTCCGAGCCACAGGCTGCCCGGGAGGTGTCTGTCCTTTGGATGAGACACCAAGTTTCCTAACTTGAGTACAAAGGAGAGGCTATGTAGCAGCAGCATCATTTATTAATTAATTTATTTTTTTGTTTGTTTCGGACTGCTATAAACAAGGTGACGTATCAAGAAGAAATTAAAAAAAAAAAGACCCACAACACGTAATTATTTTAAATTAAAACAGCTAAAAAGCAAAACAACAACAACAACCAGGCTGAGCAAAGCCTTCGAATTGGAACAAAAACAGGAAGCTCAGCTCCCTGCTGGCGGGACTCCACCAAAGGCAATGTTTTGCCAGCAAAGAGTTTGGCTCTGAGTTTCTCAACAGCAATAATAAAGCAATAGATTTATTGCCTAAGTAAAAGAGCAGACACTGTTTTATGTATTCCAGTGTCATGCTCCCAAAGCTTTCCTCCAGGTGAACCAGAGTAGTCACGAGAATTTGCTGCTATTTCCTAAGTAACGTGCCGATGGTGGAGTGAACCAAACCAGCAAAGTAAACTTGAGGCAAAGCAGAAAAGAAATCTGTGAATAAAGTTCCAGGTAATTACATGGCTGTGGAAGTGAGAGAGTTTAGTGTTCCCACTTGTTTTTACTGACTGCAGCAGAAGGAAGAGCGTGATTTGGGTGAAGGGACACCATCCACCACTAAATAACCAGGCCAGAAATAACCAGCTTTTCCATGATGCAATAGCACAAAGGCAGCTCAGGTCACACTCAGAGAGGACATGCTAAGTGGAGCACAGCTCCCACGTTGTACTTTGCTCTGCGCATCCTACAGAATGCAATTTCTCTGCCTGCATCTGCTCTTCCACTTGGCTAATAAGCCTGCTGCTTCACTGCTACGCCGCTGCTTGGGGAGCTGGAGGTTCAATCTGGTGCCTCAAGGGTCTTGTGTGTGGGGGTGAACTGCCAGCACATGGGAGAGATCTTCGGAAAAAACACAGCTTATCCACTCTCGTTTTGCACATTGGGATGATAAGAACCAAGAGAGAGCACAGAGCACAGCTGCCCGTGGGTGCAGAAGGCATAACAAATGCTGATCCATGCCATTGGGATGACCCCAGGGAAGCCCCCCAGCTTCTTAGGGACAGTGAAGGTGGGGTGAGCACACACCCATGGGATGCGTGGCTCTGGCAGGGGCTGAGATAAGAGCAGATGAGGCACCAGGGGAGGCTGGCTCGGGGCTGTCCTCCCCCAGCTCGTGGCAGCCACCAGCTTGTCAGAGCAACGAGGCTGCCGGTAATGTTGGGAAATGACGATTTTGGCAGTTTTGAGATCCACAGTGTTTTATTCTCTCTGTTAAAACGTAACCAGGGGAGCAATTCTGAGCCTTATTAATCAGAGAGGGCCTTTTAAAGAGTCGCACTGTCAATATAAAACTTTATGAAACTGCATTATAAATGCCAGCTTTAGACAACTAGCACATTTTAATAATGTTTTAAAACGTAATCTTACTTTTACCATTGCTAATGAGAGGCAGACAACTGAAGACAGGCAAAGCCATAAACAGATGCAAAGAAGTGACCCTTTTATTTACAGGGGGACGGAGATCCTCCTGCACCAGTGCCCTACCTGTAGTAGGCAGAGAGCTGGCTTTTCACTGGCTGCCAGCCTCTGCAGCTCCGTCAAGAGCAAGATGGGGTAAAGAACTACTTAATGAGTGTATAATTTTCTCGTGAGCAAATGCCAGCATTTAAAAGGGGTTTTTAGATGTTATGGTCAACGAAACTGTTTTTAGCTGGCTCAGGATTCCTCGCTGCAGTAACTAAGGACTTTTCAGATCCCCAGCTAGCAGCTATGCGCCACCACCCCGAGCTGGCAGTCACTGGGGCTCTGCCCACCGTTATCTGCAGCATTCCCCCAAATCCTGACCCTTACCCGAACTGCAGTTCAGAAATCACTGCACTTCACACAGGGAAACACCACTGAGTGGAAGCATAGGTCCCCAGTGTTTACCTAATTATTTGTGCTCAATAAATACATGATAAAAGCATTGTGCTGATATGAAAAAATGAGGCTAATCACAAAACACTTCCTGCTTAAGAAGAAGTTGGAAGAAGTCTGTAAACAGAGACTAATGTGACCCTGGCATTCTCTGCTCTCTCTGTATATCTCAGAGGTGAGATGTGATATGTTCCAGAGATCGAAAATGAGGAGAAGACACAGACAAGGACACACACACACACATGCGTTAATCATGAAGGAAACTGCTGGCATATAGTGTTTTCTACCATTAAAGCGTGGAGGCCAAAGTAGGTAAATTGAGGATTTCTAAATAAAATGCAGCTGAGAAAACTCCCAGCCATGTGCTAAGAATGGGTTCCTGCCTAAATAGGGCTGAACAGAAACCATAGACCATGCCAGGAAGCTCATCTGTGGGGCCACACTTCACATTTCAGGCTCATCTTTCTTTCCACACATCATCATATGGATGAACAGGGGCCAAAGCAGGAGGAAGGCGCCACGTGAAATCAGGAGGAGTGAATGCTCACATCAGCTCTGCAGTATAAGGCTTAAAGGGGCAAACCTCTGACTGCTTTATGTGGTGGCCAGTTCCTGCAGTTGGAAGGAAGCTGCAGTACAAGCATTTAACAAGAGGACATCCATGAACAACTCTCAGGTTTGGTTTGCATCAGGAAACTGACATTGTTCAGCTCTGGATTACTTTGACCTTGTATGGGGACAAAAAACCTTTTTCCTTCCAAATTACAAATAGGCTACTTTCTCCCCCCCCCCCCCCCCCCATTTTATTTTATTTTTATATTTTTTTATTTTTTTCTCAGATGATCTGTCAGCGTCAGCCTGCTGTAGGAAGCATTTCAGCCTGGAACAAGTTCTGCAACAAGCTTGAGATGGACACCATTCCATTTTCTGTGGACAGCTTTGCTCCAGGCAGGCATCCTCCCACACCTGCAGGCTGCGTGGCCATCCCTCAGCCAGCAACCTGTTTGTCTCCAACGTCTGGAAGTTGGGGGATGAGCAGAGGGGCTGCAGGGAGGATGAAGGGGAGGGCTGGAGGGCTCGTATGGTTTTTTCCATCAGCATTTCCACCCCACATCTGCCTTTATATAGCCCCCCACACACTTCCCAGGAGGGTGAGAGGGCATTTCATAAATACAATTACGAACCTGTTGGGATCAATAGCGGGAGGCAGATGGATAGCTCAGCAGAAACAAATAGATTAGATGGTGAGATAAAATAGATTAGTCAAATTGATCGGGGGCCCAGTGAGACCATGGCAGAGCAGGCGGCAGTGGCGCGTGGGAAGCACACCTCCCCGACCCCGCTGCCCCCTGCCACCACTTCACACCACGCTGAGCCACAAGAGCAAAACCCAGCAGAAGGAAACACTGCCGGGAGACTCAAAGCTCTCTCCTCTCCACCGCCCTGCCCCCAGTACCAGGAGCTTTTGTTTTTTTATTTTTTTCCCCCTAAGTTGCAATCCCAAAGTTTGCGGCTGGCAAGAGGAACAAAACAAGGAGATGGGAGCTCTGAGCCTGAACAGAATGGTGCTGGATGCCGAGCACTCCGCTTGCCGAGAGGAAGCCTGCTACTAAAATACTGTTTTGAATCACCTACTACATCTAGGAGAGTTACACAAAACCCTGTTCTACTCCGAGGCCCGTCGGGGAGGTGTGCAGTGTGTACACGCATTGCAGGCACACTGATGCTTCATTGTCACTGCAACACGCCTGCCCACACGTTCCTCTGCCGAGGTTGTCAATAATGAGCAGTCTACCCCAAACTGCACCTGTCCATCAAAGCCCAAGGAAATAATAGAAAATACTTCTTGCTTATCACATAGCCAATTTACCGTTGCAGAAGGAATCTTACCTTTTGGAACACTTTTGAGTGCTGAATTTCACAATCTCTATAGATTTATTTTTAAATTCCTCCCACTTCTTTCTTTTCCCCCAAGGAAAAAAGAAGAGAAAATGAAAAATCCAGAGACACACTGTTTTTATAAATGCAGTTCCATCAGCAGCGCTTGTAAATTCTTTTACCCTTGGCTATTTGGTTCACATGACCGTCGTGCTGCATGTTACAAAAAAAGCCACTCTTGAGAGGAGAACAAACACGCTACTTTTTTCCATCCCATGCTGCCTCTGCCCTACAGCTTGCGCCACCATCAAGGAATAAATGGATGGGTATTTAGTGAGGCCGGAGGGGGAACTGAGCCTTGCTTTATGCCCTCAAGGACTCAGGCCTTTGTGTACAGATTTGGCCAAATGGTCAGGGCCCGGTTTATCTGTCAGAGTTAATGAAGTGCCCTGTGCTACCCGGCAGTCTTGTGCTACGGCAGTCTGTGTAGAGGAGCAGCTGCATCCCCCTGTCCTTCCTCCTCGCTGCTTGTGTCTGCAGGCTGCTGTCTCTTCTCTCTTCTGACCTTCTGGTTTCAGGGGCTCAGCTGGGAGACAACTAGCTCTGCCCAGAAAGGTGAGGTTTTGCATGCTAGTTTAGCCCTCTGAGATGGCTCGCTGCAGGCTCAGACAGAGCCAGATGGGAAGGAAGGGGCAGCTGGGGACAGGAGAGGGAGGAGGAGGAGTAGCAGCAGCGGCAGCAGCAGAAGCATTGCTGCTCTGAGCAGCTCACAGATGATTAGTTCAGCTTAGCTGTGGCCCTGAATGACACCCTAAGCTTTAAAAAGCCCAAACCAGGTGTCTGGCACAAGGAGATGATAAAACCAATCTTTGGTCTTGCAATGAGGTCTGCTCTGAGAGTTCTATCCTTTTTCCCTTCTAAAAGAGCACCATTCAGATAAAAAGGAAAAGAAAAACCACAACACTTAAGTTTTCTTATGGCTCATTTCTTTACAGAGAAAGATTGAATTTATCAAAGTTTTCCTTTGAAAGGAAAGATTGGGCAAGAAAGTCCCAAATCAAAATACTTCTTTCCAGAAATCTTATAGCTGTAGAGTTTCACAGAGCCCAAGAGTCCCTCGCCCAGAGCCCTGCCCAAGGTGGGATCAGCTGAGATCACAGTCTCCCCCAATAAACATTTCTCTGGCCTCCAATACTGAAGATTTTGCCTTAGGAAAAGTAAGCCCAAAGCCTTGTGCTTCCTTTTTCCCTGCCCTGACCACATCTCCCTCAATGCATATAATTTCTGCAAGAAGAGAGAGGAGCTGGTTTCACCACAAACTATCAGTGACGAGCATTACAGAAGACGTAGTACCCAGGCAGAGCTGATGTCCTCCAGCAGCACAGGCACACAGAGGGATTCTCCCTGCGGCAGAGCAGCCCCGCTGAAGTGTATTCAGACTCACGCTGGTCTAACTACTTTCGGATTTTGACACCCAGTTCTAGTTTTCCAGTGTTAGCTGTCTCAGCTGTAGCTCACAGGTAGGCACATGTAGGCAGCCCGTGGCTATCACATGCTGTTACACATACCGATTGCCACAGTCTCCTGCTGGTGGAAGAGTTAATGCAGCGCTCATTTTGGTTACTGGCTGACGTGAGCAGACGGTAGCCCAGAAGGTATGGAAAGTGGCTCTCGCCCTCGGGCAGGGCAGAAATATGCAACGAGTCTCCACGTGAATAGCAGAGGAGCTTCTTGGCTGGTGTACACCCGCACAGCAGCATTTTTTTCTCCAGAATTTAAGGCCCACGATAATAAAATATATTATTCATTTCTGGTTATATAATAAAGTGAAAGCTTTTCCCCTATACAAATATATTTTCTGTCTGGTTCGGAGTGGTTAATATATAGAAAAAGTTATGTTAGAAAAAAAAAAAAAAAAAAAAAAAAAAAAAAAAAAAAAGAAAGGCTCGTCAGCTGTTTAAAGGTGTGACATCTATGAAAAAAGCCAAGTCAGAGAAGTGTAAGTGATTAAAGTGGCCAAGTTAAACAAGATACAATTAAAGCCACTGCTTCCCCACCAGCTCCCCAAACTTCCAAGTAAGGCTTTATGAATCCTTGGGGATCAAGTTAGGCCTAATTGTATCTTGTTTGACTTGGCCAATTAAACAGTAAACTCTTTTCTGAATTGGCCCTGTCTGCAGATATCACACCTTCTTTGCTTCTGACTTCTTTTCTTCACTTTTTTGAAGCATATATGCTATATATTTTTATTAGCTCTTGGGAACATGTTTCCAAAAATGCCCTTTGGTTAATACTGATCACAGCTACATGAGCAATATTTTCAAATGTATGCCATTTCACTGGAAGAGTGGGAACTGTGACCGTGACCTGACACCCTCACCTGCAGCCTCTTCAAACAGTGGACACTGATGGACTTTTCAGAATGATTTAGGAAAGGACCTGGAACACCTCTTGCCTGAAATCCACTTTCCACCAGGCTGGGACTGAGCTGAATGCAAGGAAAGCAGGCTGGTGCCACATACATTTAGGACAGACAGAGCAGATACTTTTCAGAGGAGAAAAGGTCTAATACCTGAACAGAAGAAGAGAGGATATTGTTTCCTCTGAGAAAAGGTAACAAGAGAGAGAGCAATGGCCTCTTTTCCCTATAAATTACTAAGAGATGAAAGAGAAATTAGGAATTTGTTACTGCTTTCAAATAACTAACTCATCATTTGGAATTTTATATGCCTTTACTAATTAATAAAACACACACAATGTGTTTTTAGAGGACAAAGTTGTCCTGTCCCTGCAGTAGGATTTTTTGGCTTGTTTTGATCTATTTTAAAGTGGAGGAAGTAGCCATTGAGGTTATGTGAATGTTTCAGAAAATGATCTGAGGCTTCAGAAGCTCATATAGTGTTTGGTTTTACTACTAGCCACTCTGCATTTGCATGAGGATTACACGCTGTGCAAAAGACCAGCCTCAAAAGACCCCCAGGTCAAGTGAGACCCTTCACTGTCTTAAACAAAATAATATACAAAGACAGAGGAACAAAATATCTTTCCTCCTACTTTGGAGAGTGGGGAAATAGGCAAAGTGACTAGAAAAGTCAATGACAGATGTATGCCAAGTCCCACAGCTGTGTCTGATCACCATTATACACTGCAATCCATCCCACCTTGAGCAACAGGGTCAACGCATCCTATCCTCCAGCAGGAGGAGAAAAGAAATGGGCATTCAGGGCTCTAGCCCCAGCTCTGCTCAAGACTCATCTCAAACAGCTTCTCAGACTTGTTTTCCTATAAGTGATATGGGGATAAGACTTCCATACCTCAATGAGGAGTGGCAGCTGATGCTGGCTGATAATGTTGGCTTGCCACCTTGAAAAACCAGGTGCCACACACGCATACGGGATGCCAAAAACATAGCAATTTCACTCTCTCAGCACAAAGAAGAGTGTGTGCCTTTGCACAGGGGTGCAGCACCAGCACAGCCAGGCTCCTAGTGAATTACGAATGATTAGGAAACACTCTCTTTAGTACTGCTTTGCCTTCCATTTCTTAAAAATCAAACTGCTACTGATAAACTTGATTAAGAGCACATTTGGAAAATGTTTTGATTGCTGTTTGTTGAAGTTTCCTACACATTAAAATGCTAAATAGTTTTTTTTTTTTTTTTAAATCACTCATGACAAGATGCCTAAGAAAGTATGCTAAGAAATGCAGAACAATAATAACGCTCCCAGAGTGTCTGATGAGAGAGCTTTACCCACTTGTACAGGGGAATCACCAGATGGCACTGTAACACACAGTTTTCCAAATCCTTTCTCTAACTAGGCAAGAACTGCTCAGTTAATGAAGAAACAATACCTTCTTGTTGTTATTGTGGATAAGTAGTTTGGGGGATGGTGGTGAGAGGGGGACTTGTGACAGCTGGTTGCTGCTTCTGATCTATCTTTACCTAAAAAGTTGGGTTGACTCACGGGTGGGAACTCATTACCTGCCTGGAGGTTGCTTGGGTATCTCTGGCTGGTGTACAGCTGGAAAAAGAAGATAGATTAACAAGCAGTCTCTAAGTCATTTATTTATTTATTTATTTATTTATTTATTTATTTATTTATTTATTTATTTTTTGTGTGTGTGTGTGTGTGTGTGTGATTTTGAAACCCTCTGTTAGCATAGAGTGGGCATATATACCTATGTACATACGCACATCATGAGTTAATCAAAACACAGAGCCTTCCCTAAGGTTACGGAGTGCGGCAGTGGCAGAGCAAGAAATGAAGCCAGGAGAACTCTCTAATAAACAGCTGTAACAGAAGTACCTTATTCATGCATGAGTCACTAACACATACTCTGATAACAAATAACTCACTCATTCGTGGAGAGATCCTCATCTTTGATTTATCACAGTTTCAGTAAATATGGAAGAGCTGCCAAATTTGCCTATATAAATCCCAGTGATCTCATATATTTAAATCAGAAGTTTTGGAAAAATAAGACAGAAGGAGCTTTTTTTTTTTTTTTTTTTTTTTTTTTTTTTTTTTTTAAGCTTATTAATACAGTGCTCTGGCAAAAGGTTGTGTTTTGGACTCTGCTGGAGGAGTGAGCATTTTAGAGGCCTTCATATGACAAGATATAATTAATATCAAGGAGGAATTAAAGGAGATTTAGAGAAAAAATATTGTACACATTTGGAGTTAAATAACAATTTGGCATCATTAAAATAGGTTTCTACTTGTTACTAATTTTATTCCTGGTTACAAAGGCCATCGTTTGTCTGAGCAAAGATGAAAAAGTAGCTGTTAACACAGTGCAAATGAGAGTGAAATTGGAAGGGACATGTATGTTAATGAGCATCTGAGTGTCCTATAGTGCGCAAAAGCGAGCGGAAGAAAAAACTCCCCTGATATTGTTTAAAAGCTAATGATTATTTGGCATGGCAAAGAATGCCCTGAACCCCCAACCTTCTCTACATGAAGATGTAGCTGTTTGCAGGATCAGGGTCTACCTTAGAGCACTTTGAGTGTAATACTAATTTCTTGGGTTGCTATTAATAATTCATTTGCAATTTTGGAAATAATTTCATTTCCTTACAGGGGAAGATCTGGCAAGGAATGGCCATTAATTGTGCACTTAGAAGCTACCCTGTGTCTGCAGGCTCTGGTGCCTGTATATGGCAATGTACTTAGCTAAATCCCTGGATGTATATGCAGGCTGTTGACTCTTTCCCTCCATGCAGCGTGTATCACTGAGCTTGTGAACACAGCAGAGACAGACAGGCACATTGCATGCAGATTTATGCAGTGTGCACACTCATCAAAGCCAAAGGGATCACATCATCCTAAAGCCTGAGCAGAATTTGGCCTAGCAGATTCACACTAAATCTGTATGGTGTTGTTTTGTGTACAAGACTCCAAAATGATTACTGAAACTCCCCATCAACTGAAGAAATCTCACTGAAGCTCAAGCCTCACGTTGCCAACACCCCAGACATTTGGACTTGAAAAGGACCAGAGGAGCTCTGCCTCCCTGACAGTGACTGGAACAGTGAGAGACATATCCCTTTTGAAAGGACAGCCCATGAACAGGAGGGCAGGAAGGTTTGCAGGCAGGGCATCATTTACTCATCGCAGCAACAAATGGATTTATTCAGTGAGCACCCAGAGCTCTGCTACGTGTCCCCAGGTGCCACCTGCTGGCACCAGAGCTGCTCTGTGGGCAGGCCCGTGGGTGCCTTACACACCCAGATGAACGAGCTGAGCACTTCAAACACTTCTCTGCCCACAGTACAGAACAGAACTTCTCCATTGACTTGGAAAATGTCACAGAAAGAGTGCCTCAAACTGCTGGTAAAGTGTGTTTGCCTGAGTTTGCAATGGATCTCTTGTCTGTCTGCTGCCTGGGCCACGAGCAGAAAGAGCTCTTGGACACACAGCCAGCCTACAAAGCACTATTATCTCTAAAGCAATAGTTTTGCCTAGTTGTGGAAAAATTGAAATGGTAATGTCTCAATCCAAACTGCTCTATTGTTTTAAATGTTGCTGTGTTTACTTTACCCCTTCACATTCGTTATGCAAAGAAACATTGTGAGATAAACAAGAAGCATGAACAGTTGTGTGGAGTCTGCCAGAATTCCCAAATATTTCATATTTTGGCCCCCAGGATGAATTCAGTCTCCAGACCACCTAACTAGAGAACGAGCTGGACGTTGTAAATGCGTTTGGCCAAGAATACAAAAACTTTTTGAGCTAAATCATTTTGCACTGCTTTGCTAACAAAATTTCCTCAGCATTCTCCTGGTTTTTATATCACACCTTGCCAGGGGGTGGTCTGGTGCTTGCACATCAGCCAGCAGCAGAAATCCTGTGGAAATACTGATGTGGTGATGCCTTTTGCAGCTGCATCTGCCAGACGTGGAACCTGCGGAGAGACCTCCTGGGTACACAGGGAGATAACTGGCAGGTTGTCACCCTGGCAAAGGGCTTGCAGACAGGGAGCCCGGCTCAACAAGGGCTTTAACTAACACCACTCACAAGCCCTGTGCAACTCAAAGACCTTTCTTTGAGCTTTATCAGCTATCACATGCAATTGTTGAGCAGATAAGTGTGGCACTGGGAACTGATCTACACAGCGGAGCCCAGGCGACCTGGCCATGTGTGAGACGTGCAGCTCAGCCATGCTAAGTAAGAGGTAATTGTCCTGAGGACCACATCTATGGGGCATCTATCTTACCACTGTGGCATTAGACACACTGCCCTGCTGAGACAGATTTTTTCCCCTTCTTTTTGTATTGTTTCTGATCAGTCTCTAATGCTGCCACCTCCTCTGTACTCTGTGCAGGTGGAGTTTGCCAGGCAGCTTCATCCTTTCCCTGGTGGGAAATAATTTTTTTTCAGCAGAGCCAACAGCCTGGTCCCATGCCCCTGAGTTTGTTTCACTTTTCTAATTTGCTCCCCTCTCCCTCCCCCATCTACTCTTAACAGGCCTGCTTTGGAAGAAGCTTCTTCTTTTTGTATTTGTGTCAGACTTCTTGCACTGGCTAGGAAGAAATACTAGCCACATATTATGAATTTCCTCCACATTTTCTGAATTTATGGTGTTTTCTCATATTTTCCCCAGATTTTTGGTGTATGCCAAAGCAATAGGCTGCTAAAGTTGATATGCTTAAACACATGGGTTCATATTTCTTCCATTCAACTGTCTGCCTGGACACACAGCTCCCCACATCAATGAAGGGTTTAAAGTGATGCTGCCAGTCAAATGTCGATGACACATCCTCACAGTAACTGTTTTACTGCGACCAAAGCTGTTGTACACAGTGCCCGTTCACAGATGTCGGCATTCACAGATGTTCTGCTTCTGTCTCTGCATCCATGTGTGGTTGTTCATCCTTCCTGGCTGGAAAGTGAGAGGAAAAGCTGTGGCCGTGCTCCTGCGTCAAGTTGCACGAGCACGGCTTTTCAAGAGAGGGGAGAGGGAGCCTGTGGCTCCATCCCGGGGAAGGAAAGCGCAAAGATGAACCTCTCACATACTCACTGCTCTTAGCTCTGATTTACAAGCGGCTGGCGAAGGAAGACAAGTCACAGCAGAGGAGTTCAGTAGAAAATAAGCTCTTTCATGTGAAGACATTCCTTTCTTCACTGTGAAAATAGTCACTGATACCTCCTCCTGTGGCAGATGGGGATGGCTGTGCATTGCAGCAAAGCAGCACCATGCTAGCAGATCTACAAAAGACTTCAGAGAATCTGACCTGTACATCAGCAAGCCTGCAGCCTATAAACTAAACAAAGAGCTGGATGGAAAAGCAATATCAAGCCTTAAGGAAGAGAGGCAGTGTGATTAGAGGCCACGCTTCCTACCCATCCTGTCTCTGAGAAGCTGAAGCCCCCCTCAGTTACTTCTCATCTAAAGTATTGGAAATCTCATCAGGTGTTCCTCTATGCATTAAATGTTGCCTTTCACCTTAGCTTTTTAAGGCTAAATATCTGCAATGCAGCTCCTCCTGTGTGCACCTTCACCATCACGGCACGTACAGCAGCTGGAGAGCCCAGCAGGCTTCTTCCCCAGGCAACATGCAGCTCTTGCAGCTCTACACCAATGTGCTTCTGTGCTAGCCCCCCGCCACACCTTGGGCCTCCCTGCCCTCGCGTATTCACATCTGAATGCTCAGGCACTGCCAATGGACCTGAACAGAACAGAAAAAAGAACAGATTTCACTCCAGCTTTGCTCTGAGATTCATCCTTCAATGGCTGTTGGACGGCAGCATGCAGAACACCAAGCAGAAGCGCTTCTGGTGGGATGCAGAACCCCACATCAACCTCATAGGGAGGAGGAGGGCTTTCGGCTGTGCCGTTTTGTGCAGAAGTAATCCAATGCTCTTTCTGCTACTAACTTGCCCTAAAGAAACTTGGAGGTGGTTTGCCCTTCACGGCACTCCTTACCAATGATCCGACTCGGGTCCTTGTGCGTGGCTTTCCCTGGGCCCCCTCGCCCCTACTTGTTACTGGTTTCCTGCTGATTTACAACAAAACTTTGACATTTGGTCTGCTCCTTAATAAGGGCTTGTGACATTGCCCAGGTATGAAAAAAGGGAATAAAATTATGTGGGTTAAAAATGATATAGCTCTTTGAAGGTGGAGACAGCAGAACAGAGCTTCAAAGTCCAGAGAGAAAACCAATACCCACAGAAGGCTCTTTGTTCAGCAGGCTCTGCTGGCATAAATCTCCCCGCTGCGGCTCTTTGTACCACCTCTAATTATTTGAAACTCATTTATCATTCGAACATCAAGTAATTAGAACTGGTGTGAAGCAACAGAGAAGAAGAAGGAAGGAGAGGAAAAAGGAAGGCAAGGAACGGATACTGCAGGCCATTCAGTTGGGTGATTTTGAGCAGGAAGGCCTTATTTAGTCAGCTTGATAAGGTGATTTGAGCAGTTCCTGAGGTTCAAGGAAAAGCACACCGGGTACCTTTATTGCTCATATTACAGGAGTATCCAAAACCCCTGGGCAGCAAAGAAAAGGTGAGCTGCTGGAGAACACAAACTCAGCAAAGAAGATCCAAACTATGCGTCAGAGCTGTGATAACTCCTTGAAAAAGGACTGCTTGGGAGGGCTGCCTTCAATTCAGTATAGCGTTACAGGTCTCTGGTGTCAGAGACCTAAAAAGGAGCATACGTGCGCTCGCACACAGTAAATGCCAGCCTAATTGAGTTCCTGCACTGCAGCATGAGCAATGCAGTGATCAGGCACTTTGTTCAATTTTCCTGAAGGGCTCAAATCCTGCCCTGACTTACCCTTTTGCAAAACCACCAACTTCAAAAGGATTGCAGGAGTTAGCAGGGAAAACAGAGTATTTCTTGCTGGGTGGTACATTATTGGTCTGGCCAGGAGCCAGTGCAAAAGTAACCCCATGTTGTTCTACTCAAGTGTTCTAAAGTTCTTCTTCTATAGAATTACACAGGGAAATTCACTGCCCTCCGCCTCCATTTCTTTTATTATTTCTCTGCAAGATGTTAATACAAAGTAAAGTTGGGTTGTTATTTGGTGTGTGGAATTATGTGCTGTCCTGGGGTAGAGCAGGATATGGGAAGACAACATGAATTTATGGGGAAAAGGTGTGCCCCTCTAACATGACATCTGTGCCTAGACAGGTGGCTACAGGGATTGGATAAAGAGAAGGACATCGCTCTCTTTTGACCTAATAAAGTTCAATTAAAAGCAAAGAAAAAGATGAGAGGGAAAATGCATTAAGATGGAGAAGAAAGCATAAGGGGATTGGAAACTGGCTAGGAAACAGGAAGTACGTGAGGAGTGAATTTCCAGAGTTACACAAAGGGATCCCTGTTATCCAGCACAGGGGTCAACGTGAGATAGCAACAGGTGCCCAAGGCACCAGGCGAAGATGTCAAACAGCCCCTGGGAGGACGGGGAAGGAGAAGCAGCCCCATGCCTGCCAGCGGCAGCTGCTCCCTGCTTCCACCGAGCTCGGCCCCACTGCGGGGAGCCGAAACGCGCCTCTGGCCCAGCAGCAGGCCCTTATCTCAGCCCATCAGCCGACGGGCGGCATCCTGCCTTGTTGAGCAACACCGCCTGGCGCCTGCAGAGACACTGCTCCCCTTTCTAAGCTGTAATTTGGGGAAGCAAGCGCTGCCCGGTATGACACCGCCGGCCTGGGAAGCTGAGCGAGCTGAGGAAAAAGAGAAAACACGCTCCGTGTCTGCCTGCGAGGGACACGGTGGGGAATCAGGACAGAAGGCATGCTGATAGAGAAACGTGTTTCATAGGATGCCTGCTGGGACCACGAGCATCAGCCCAGGCCAGGGAAAAGATGCTCAGATGCATGCAGCAAATAAGGGAGCAAACACCCTGCAGTGGAGGTCTGGGCTCATCACCATCTCCTTCCCTCCCTGCGCTAGTCTGGGAGCTCGAGCCCTGCAGATGAAGCACAGTGGTCTCCAGCTTGCCTCCCTTCCCTTTACCCCCATCCTCCACTCAGTGACCCCCCATGCTAAAAATATCCCCACACAGCACTTGGTACAATTGATAAGCCTGGCAGAGCACTTGTGGGAGATGCTGTGGCTTCACATCTGCTTGTTAAAAATATCCCGTATTATTAAAAAAAAAAAAAAAAAAAAAAGTTTCTTGTGACTAATTTCAACAGCAAACCATATGGTCTTTTTACTTCTCCTGCACTCATAATAATTAAATGGCTAATTTCCCCTCTTAAACTACCTTCGGCCCACAGAAAGAAACAAAGGAAATCACAGCTATTCAGCTACAAAACATCTTGTTAAAGCACAGCAAAGAGTTATGCAATTAACCCCACAAAAGCTGGAATTTCACAGTTATATCTAACACTCTGAGTTAACAAGAACAGGCTTTAAATTGAGCCTTTTTTTTGTTGTTTCTGTTTGCAGGCACAGCAGTCACAGCTAAGGTCAGGTGTCAGACCAGGTTTAAGCCATAAATGTCTGTTTCTATGTTTCTGTGAGCCGGAGTCAGCGCCGTATTGTGATTTAAATCAGCTGCTGGCTGCTTTGGAGGAGGCTTCCATGAAACCGACAGACAAAGAATATGATTGCTTTTGCGGCACAAATGCCTGCATCTCTCCCCATGTTTTGCGAGCATTGCCACAAGAGCCCTCAATGCTGTCACACCGCCTGCACGACCGGCACATTTTATAGCTTCATTTTGGGGCTCCTGTCACTGGCTGAGCTGCGGCCCCTGCTGCGGGCTTGCACCAGAAACCCATTTTGCAATTCCTGTCCAAGTCCATCAGGCCATTGGCCGGGAATGGTGGGACACAAGGGATTTTAGAGAGATCATTAAAGTATCTGAGGAGGTGCTGGAAGGACAGAAGTGGTCCTTCGTGCTGCAGCCCTAGACCAAGTCAAACTCCAGCGAAGGAGATCACGCTGCAAAGTGATGGTCTTGGGTGATGTGTTGAGCATCATGCCTTCTCACAGGGCATGCACAGTGTCCATGAAAGGCACAGCAGGACAAGAGAGGTACTGCTGCTGAGCACCAGTAGTTCTCTGTGATGCTCTTTGCAGTCAGAGCTCCAGACCAGAGAGCGGCACCCTTAGCACTGGGGATCCAAGCCTGAGCCAAGGATCTCAGTGCATGGTGTGCAGAGGACTCAGAAGCTGTCCCCTAAGGTGACAACTTCAGTGCAAAGCCAAAAGCTCTCATGGTATCACCCAATTATCTTTCATTCCCTCCCCATCCTGATTAAACACCCACAAGGTCTGCAGTGTGGGACCTGCTGGTCCAGCCTGGGGACCCCTGGGAGGGACGGGGTGGCTTTGGGACACCGCACAGGGACACATCCCCTGTGCCCTCCCAGCTGATGAGCTCTGCTGGAGGAACAGCAGCTGTTCCCTGGACAAGGATGCTGGTGGCACGGTACAGTGAACTGCAACGTGATTGCATTAAATGGGGCAGAACGACTCAGTCTCTGAGCTCGATGGCTGAAGCGAGGGTGCCCATATACCTATTGTGTTCAAGTGCTCAGATGGGTACTTAGGAGTCTGAAATGGGTATTTGGGTGCCTAAATGCCTGTCTGAAAATTGAAATTTAGAACGGGGTGCCTTCATTTAGACAATCAGGACTGAAAATTAGGGTGAGAGATTGCATGTCTGAGTATAATTTAAAGTGCAGGCTCATTATGGATATTTTTATTGTTTAAGAAAATCCTTCCTGACTGAAAATGGGACAATGACCAGGACTGCAAAGACTGAGGGAAACTATGATGGCACTGGACAATTTTCTTGATAAGATGAGCCACTAGATGACACTTTGCATAGTAATATGACGGACTGAATGTTTCCATGCAGCGTTTTAATTTTCTGGCTGGGTAAAGCCTATTATGGGTTGGTGCCAGGCAGCCCACGGACCAAAAAGCTACCTAGGGACTTCCTAAAGTACCTGCCTTCCTGACAAGGTGGGTGGCCTCTGGCTGTCCCACACATTCGATCAGCAGAAGGAAAATAACAAGCAGAGAGAAGGAATAAGCGAAGGAAGGCTGACCATGGAACAACAGAGCGGAAGGGGGGAGCCACAGCCTGGGAGCTGGCCTTGGGGCTGTGGTGAAGAGGAGGCATTGTGCAGAAAAGAAGGGAGGGCTACACGATGGGACATGAAGAGATGGGGACAGGTGAACAAAGTAGCAGCAGCGACAGGAGATAAAGACTGGTGTCATATAAGAGTGGGAATGGGGAAAAAAAGAGTAGTAGAGATGGGGAGGATGGAGCAGAGGACACAAATGCCACTTGGGAGGAATGAGAAGCTAATTATCATCTCATAAATTCGCAGCAATATAAAACACCAGGATATCAGTCAGGAGGAATGCTCCAAATATTTTCCCAAGCATCAGCCTTCAAAGACAAGACAGAAAAAAGAACAGGGGAGAGCAGACAACATGACTGTGTGTTTCAAGTTGGTTTCTTATATTTCAGGCAGTTTATTTATGTATCTAGCATTAAATAAAAAAGTAATAGATGAACATCTTTTGATTGTGCCATGAGGTACACTTGCCACTGATTAAAGAGCTGACTTTAGAAGGAGATGTTCAAACAGAAAATAGCTGATTTAGATTTCTTACATTACACTATTTATCTATGTCTGTTTAAGAAAACAAATACACATATCCACTGGAATTTTCTTGACCATTTATCAGCATTTCTCCCTGTGATGTGGATCTAAATACTTCATTTTTATTTTATTTTATTTTATTTTATTTTATTTTATTTTATTTTATTTTATTTTTCTGTGCTTTCTGTATTTATGTTCCAGCTGGGAAGTGACCGAGAACATAAGCATTATCACAAAATACTGCAACATTCAAGTCACTTGTGCCAGCACAGTTGGGTTTTGTATTTTGTTTTTGTTTGTTTTGTCTCTTAAACTCGTTTTCTGAATGACTTGTTGGCTTTAAGTGGAAACAACTAATTTAACTGAAATTGGGTGTTGTGAAGGGTTTGCATGAAGGTGCATGACAGTCATGTCCAGTGGAACTGCAAGAGGGGGGGAAGTTCAAGATATTTGCAATAGGCAAGGAGCAGAACAAATACCAAGGAACCCTTTACTTGCTTTGCTAACTGCCTTTCGTTGCTATATTTGCCTAGCATAAGAGAAGCTTAGTTCAATACTACAACTCAAGACAGCGGTCACAGAGGTGCTGTGTTGGCAATGCTTACAGATGACCTCTGACTGACACAGAAAGACAATTGGCCTGAGCACAAAGGGAATTTTTCAGCTTTTCTCCGCTGCTGAGGTGTCCATGTTTCTACTGTGGCTCTTAGGAATACACCACTTAGAAACCAGTGCTTCAGAGTCACATAATGATGCCAGAAACACTTGACTTTAGGAGTGGAGTATGAAGAATCAAAGAATTTGTAAATGTGTACATCCACAGGATAGTGGAAATAGAGCTCCTTACTGTTGCTCAGAGGTGCTAACAGAAAATTGCTGGGTGCAAATAGATCTCCAGTGATAGCCCACTCCTCCTCCACAAGCTGATGTAAAGCCAGCGTTACCTTCACAAAACATTTTCACTTTCCTTTAGGGATACCTACTTCTGTTTTGGAAAAAGAAATCACAGTTGCTTGGAATCTAGAACACAGCAAAGTCATAGCAACAGAACAAATTAATCTAATTTACCAATGGGATTGGTCATATTTTAAAGGTGAAAATCAGTTTACAATTTCCATCTGTCCCCATGGAAGTCAAAATACGTTTTGACTTTCACATCTATGTCTGACAATCACAATCCATAATATGATGGTAATACAATTTCCCTGCCCTATAACAAAAAGGTACCCAGAAACACAGGCATGCATTTATCAGCTCCCTCTCCCACCTAGCCAAATGTCAACATTTAAAGTTAAATACTCCTGTCAGGAACTACGATAAACAGGCCATACAACTCCTAAATGTATTTGCTCTTTAAAATGTGATTTTAGGATCCCAGTTGCAGGTTCTGAACTTGGAAAACTGTGAACACATTACTGTTGTAAGTTAGCACATTCAGCTTCTTCTCCAAGGGTCAGCAGCTGAATTTGGCGCAGAAAGTGAGGCGAGTGGCTTCAGATCCTTTCCTCTAAACTGATCCCTATTTTAGAGCAAATGGAAGCCTTGGCTGAAAAGACCTGCAGCCATTCCTAGGGAATGGTGCATCAAAAGAGAGTTACTTGGCTGGAGAAACAGGTACTGAGCATTATACTGGCAAGAACTTACTTTTTTTGCATGAAATAGCAAGCAATCCTTACCTCTTTGCATGAAATAGCAAGACTAAGTGAGATCTTAGTGAAAGACATTACTCAGCCATTTCCCACTGAACTCCAGCGCAAAAAAGTGCCAGCAGGAAATCATGAAATTCCCAAGCTGAATTTTTCTTATCAACTGAAGGCTAACAATTTTATTTTTATATTGATTGTCTCTTGCATTCTGAGGTCCTTGAATGAAGGGCATTTTATAAATGTAAATTTGATGGATGGACTGATACATTTATATTCATGAGAACATTGCCAGAGCTAAGCAGGTTAGTGTTGGTTTACACTCCAATTTTGTCAATAATAATCAGGAAAAGGAGGGATTAATGGCTCACCCTCATAATCTAATCATATCAATGCTATCCACTAACCTGGACAATGCAAAAACATATCTGTCAGCTTGCATAAGCAATGATTTTCCAAATCCACAGTTAACATTTAGATGATGTTGCCTACGTGTTGGCACCCGTGTTTCATCTACCATTTGCTGCAGGAACACTTTTATGTATAGCAATGTGCAAACAATTCAGGGTTAATATCATGGAGTGGATAAACTATGAACATGAACAAAAGAAGGATAAGTTTACAGAACTGAGCCACGGGTGGACAACAGATGTTCATGCCATAGAGAGAAATAAATTTAGAAACGAGCTTGTAATGCAGATGGGTTCAAGTTAATTTGCCTAGGAAAGGCTTGTAGAAATGAGCACTTATGCAACTAGCAAAGCTCTAAAGAATGGTAACACCCTACAGGGGCAAAATCCACAGTAAGAGATTTCCATATTGCACAGCTACTCTGGTGGTCCACTGATCACACTCGCCTTAGAAACACTGACAAATACCATGCATTGGTATTTTATCACCCAGGCTCTCAAACCTTGCCTGGTGTCTGGAGCAGAAGCTGCAAATGCAATGGTAACACTGGCAGCTGCTGGCACTCTGTGGACTGTTCAACACTTACATGGTGGTTGGTGGCAGTGGCACAACAACAGGAGGTTTCTCAAGCAGTATTATCTCAGCAGTCTACCTCCAGACTCTCTATTTTCCTTAGTCCAAGTGTTCATAGTTTGTTTTGTTTTGTTTTCCTTTCCATTTTTATACTTTAATTGAACTAACATTTAACCTAACTTCCCCTGAAGTTGTTGGGTTGTTGGGTAGAAGATAGGTCTTCTGGCTCTGGCTGGAGATAATACTTTGACCACTGTGGAGAGGAAGTGTGCATTGAGCCTGACATCTGTCTGAGCTTGTAGCCCTCTGTTTGTCTTAGCCAGGAAATACAGCCCAATTTCTATGCTGCTGTGGTCTAACTGACAAGCTGATTTCTCAAGCCCCTTCGTAAGTCTTGATGCTAACATCCTTTCTCAGGGACCTTTCTTACAAATATATGTGATATTGCAATTCTGAGGCTGGTGCTGTAAAACAATACTGGTTCTTTTTCTAATTTTTTGTCCCATTTTTTAAAATGACAGCAACAGGAATGTGGGCCACAGCATGCATTGCTGCTGCTACTCCTTTTACTGACACAGAAACCAGAAAATGGCTGGAGTTAAATGGCAGCGTACTCAAAATCTGACCACCCAAATGACCTCAGGCCTCTGAGAACCACTGCCATCCACACATATTGAGAGGAATTAATGAAGAAGTGGGGAATGAATGTATGTGTACATCATATTGTATTGTATTACATTAGTGCACAAATTGCCCGAGTGACCTCACTGAGCACTCGTGTGATGAGAACACCCTTGTGAAGTTACAGCTGTTTTGAACTATTAAGTGTTCATAAGCCAGACATGATTTTCCTGCAATGCTGCTGCTAAATGAGCGGCTATGTATTGCATTAGCATTCCCAGATGCCCTCCCTCAGCTTAAGAAGCCTGGGGGTAAAAAGACAGGAAGGCTCTGGGATGCACTTCTGTGTCTGAGAACGATGGCGCAAATCACCCTAATTGTTTGTTAGATGAACAATGATCACTAATTAACGTTGTTAAAATGTCATCAATGATCACTAATTAACATTGTTAAAATTTGTTAACAAAGGAAATTTAACAATATCTTAATTAGGAAGGATTTCTAATTTGCGATATAGAGCACATTAGACAAACAAGGCACAACTCTCCCTTTGTTTTTCAGCTCTGCAGCAGGAGAGATTACACGATATGACACAACGCCGTCCGCATTCGCCGTTTATCATTCTTCGTCCTCTACGCAACTCTGCTGTATAATTAGAGCTGGGGCTAATTTTACCTGTGTTATTGTTTGCCCTGTAATTTAGAGAGAATGGGCTGTGTTGACGCTACGTGATGCAGTCTGGGGCAATCAGCTGGCTCTTTGCCACAGGACTACCATTCACATGCTCCTGCAATGAAGCGTATGCATTGCGAAATAAAAAGAACCTTTCAGTGTTTTAATTTACTTAATTATATGGTGCAAGGGTAGCAGCTTTCTTCAGGTTTTCTTTTTTTCTACGTGTAATTTATCAGCCGCTAACCTTTCAGGACTGTGTTCTGCTTCAAAGCTGCTGCACATTGTTGGGAAAAGTCCCTTCCTATTATCTGTTACTTAATTATTAAAAAGCTTCTACTCTGTTTTCATAAATTATCTATGTATCAGGGAGGTTGGCATATGAGGAAGAAAGACATGCGTGCACACATACATACAGGCTTGGGGAGATTACAAAGTTAATTATTCCTGATAGAAAATTAATAGCAATAATAATAAGAAAACCTGAAGAGATTTCATACAATGCTGGAGTCAGACACCAAAAAAGATTTTGAGAACTTTCATAGCAAATTATCTTGAAATGTAGCAGAGTGAAATTGGGACACTTGCCTGTGTTACGCTCTGCCTAGCAGAGTGTTCCAAGAGACTGACACTGGCCTCAAAGGGAACACAGCTACCATGTAATGCCCAAATGTACATCTAGGAGACTCCTAATAGCCCATCAGAGAGAACTTTTTTTTGCCTATTTGTTTTGGTGGAACTGACATACAAACCCTGCTTATAAGGGAATATAGCCTGGTGGTTAAGGCTCTGCTCATTTTCATATGTAGGAATAAAAGATTTCCTGCTTCAACACAGACTTGCCAGTCTGGTCTGAGCTCTAATTCCATGTGTTGTGTGGCAATCATCTGCTTGGGGTGATGGATTACCTTTCCTTTTCTCCATTTTTTTGTGTGTTTCTGTGTGCTTTCATCCTCTAGAACCCTTCTTTCTAAGGATGGGAAAGACTGGGGTTTAGGTTTGCATGAAAACGGTCTTTTGGCTCCTGCCTTCTACCCAGACATACTCAGCTCTTCTTCCCAAAAGCAACCCGACGAGAGCAAGAGATACAGCTTTTCTTAAAAGCCACTTCTTACATTCAGCTTGACCTGGAAGGCTGGGAAAAAATGTTTGTTTCCTTGCAGATCCTTCTGCATTCACCCTGGTGTTCATCTTCAGATGTGCCACTGATGCTGAGGGTCGCATGAGATGTTTCAGGGAGGAGAACGCCCCTTCAGCCCCTCTGCAAACACATGCAGATGTGAGGGTGTCTTGCTTCTTGTGCCAGCAAATGCTTTCACACTCAAAATGTGATAACTCCTATCCCCTGAGATAAGCTTACAGCCTGATGGTTGGAGCACCTTTGTGGAAAATTACAAACTTCCCCCAGATGCAAGGGAAGTCAAACCTTGGACACTCCCCTTTGCTTTCCTTGCAGGTGTCTGGAGTTGCCTAGAAGGCTTCCTGTCCCATGATTTGTTTTCAGGTTCTGTTTTAGGACGAGAAAAAAAAAAAAAAAAAAAAAAAAAAAAAAAGTTAAAATATGATTCACTGCTATTTTTCTCTTTCAATTACCTGCTTGCTTAGGGAATAAAACCATCAAAAGTAATTATTCTCAAGATCTTGCCTTGTCTTCCAAAAGCATTATTTGAAATCCAGTAACATGCATTTTCTTAGGAATGACATTGTTTGGATTAAGTTATGTAGGGATGCTTTGTCCCTTCTTTCTATGCTTATTGCACTCTTATGAAGTGTATTGCCTAAGTGCAGTGCTTCATGAAACCATTCTGGTATTTGTCCTCAGGTTTTCTAAAAAAGGCTCTGCCTTTTTTGACCATTGCAAAAGCTGTTAAAGCCTGATGTACTTGTTTTTTTTTTTGTTTTGTTTTGGTTTTTTTTCTGGAAATTTCATTTATTGAGACTTGGTTGACCATGTTAAGTACTGAAAGTAGTATGTATTGGTGCCTTAACTGGGCCTCATTTTTTTTTTTTTTTCCTAAAGAATATAATTGCAAGCTCTGTTCATTAATTATCCTGTTTGCCAGCTCATCCTTTTCTGCTTCAGACATCACAATTACATTCTGAAGTTCATCTAAAATGATATTCCAACATTTTAAGTTCGCTGTAATTAAAACAGACCTTTACTAATGAGACCATGTGTGTATTGCTTTTAACTCCTATCAGGTTCACCACCCACTAGTGTTTATCTCAGAACACTCTACCTGGTTTCTAAAGCTCTCCTCTAACTCCTCGTATTTTGCTGTGTTACTTTCCATTTACTTCTGCCTCTTTCACATGCCCCTCATTGTGTTCAGCAGCTGGGACTGTCACCTCTCTTGTATACATGATGGAAATGCTAATCTCTCCAATTTAACGTGCTGTCTTTATTTAAATAAACTCTAAGATCCTCCTTTTCCTCACTAGAGTTTTGACATTATTATTATTATTATTATTATTATTGCCAAATGGGAGGTGTGTCGGGTGTTAAGTATTCAGGAGAAAGTCCTTCTTTGCCCTTGTGTCATGGTCCTGTTTCACCAGTTTGTTCATAACTAGCCTCCCTTGGCCACAGATATCAAAACCAACAGGGAAAAGCTGCTTTGACAAAATACTCCCTCTCTTCTCCAGCTATCCTGTTGCCTGTGCCTTGAGCTTGTCACAGAAATGAAGGGAAAATTTAGCAAAAAGTGAAACAATTATTTTGAATGAAAAAATATAATGTATGAAATATATTATCAGTATAATAATTGAAGGGATATTTGAAAGTGCTGTGAAATTAGACTTTTCCTGCTGCACTTTGAATATATATATGTATATAATTAATATGTCAAACTGAGTCCTTTTTTTCCAAAATATTTTATATAAAGTCATTCCAATTCCTGTACATCACAAATGAAGCTTAGTGTTGGCCCTTAATCTGATGCGACATTAACTACAACACAAAAATGCACACAGAGGTATCTATGAATGTCATGCTGATTTTCCAGAGTTCTTCTGTAGAAACTGGATGGGTTTACAGTAGCTGCATGATTAACTTTTTGCAATATAGCCTTGCTTTTGGTTTACAAATGAACCATTCTATATCCAGGATATTACTTTCCCTTGAATTTTAGTGACCAAAAATACTTCTGAAGTATGTAAGTGCACAAAGCAGCAGTCTCTGAAAGTAGGTATCCTTGGTCTGTTCAGAGGTAAAGAACTGATGCACTGCATACACATACCAAGCACTGTTTTATACACCATAAACAGAAGTACATAAGACAGTTCAAATTCTTAAGGAAAGAGGTAAATATATAGAGAGATACATTAATTTAACAAGTAACTACAGTAGCTTTCAGTTTTCCCTGCCCCTGTCCAAACAGGGAGGGAAATGGGAAAACCACAAGGGATCTTTTTTTCTTCCCATATTGCCAATGTTTCCAGGAATTTCACATAATTACAGTCTACCAGGAAGAGGTAGATGAGAGCTCTGGGTAAAGGTGGGTTGCACTCAGTAGGGATGCGATTAGCATACAACAGTCCTTCTTCAGTGCCAATGCACACCTTCTTAAGAGAACTTCACAGTAGTAAAATGATCATTAGCAAACTTACTTCAAAAGATATATTTCAGCCCCTTTCACCACTCTAATACCCCAAAGCATACTTATATGCATAGATACATATTGAAATAAAAGATAGCATTAAGATAAAGGTTAAATATGAGATTATGAAACTACATAGAAAAAGTAAAGTAGTAACTGTATACCTGAAAAAAAATAGTTCATGCACAAGTTGCAGACAGATGAGGAAGATACAACTCAAAATGGGAGGTGGTGTAGGTTGGCAATAAGGGATCATCAGGGTCATCACCAGGCACAAATGGTAAAGAAAGGGAGGCAAAAGTGATTTTGGTGCAACAGGCTGAATTCCACTTGAAGCAGGAAAAGAAGCAGTGAAAGCCAGTGGGTTCTTTAAAAAACAATAACATGAAATTAATGACTTAATTTGATTTTTTGATTATACATTTCTTGATGAACTGCAACAACCTTTAGTAATCTTTGTTTTCAAGCTTCAGTTCATGTTCAGGTCTATTTCCAGCACAAATGGAATTAGTTATATGCCTTCTCCAGCAATTTAGAAAGATTTTTAACTGTTAACTGTCATTCCACATTTTTATCACCCTCTCTCTTTTCTTCCTCAGCTCTCCTTCAGTGTATTCAGCTCCATGTAATTCTCTTGAATACCTGTCTCTTCTGTTTTATCAGATGCAGCTCTCCATCAAAGCCTCGCTGTTTGAGCTACAACATCATCTTTTTCCTCAGACCCTTTGGAGCTGCGATAGTACCCCTTCCATACTGCTTTCCAAACACCATTAATTGTCTTGGTAGTTATCAAGTCCCACGCAGCAAGAATGTTTTCCAAGACATGTCAGATGTTGAAACTCTTCCAAAACTCACTCAACCTGTGACTTATGTGCTTTGCCCATCACTCCAAGTAATCGCATCAACGTTTGTCATAAATAAAACATTTTAGAGTTAGCAATTACTCTTTGGGTGTGTGGTTGTGTAACTGAGGTGGTGGAGGAAAAGAAACTTGAACGTTCAGGTGCAGATCAGCTGGGTGACATGGATGGGCAAATAAGTGTGTTACCGATGGGCAAAGCTTTTAAATGCCAGCTTACTTGCATGACAATACTGTTCAACTCCATGTCTAAAGCTGTTTGCTAACCAGTTTTGGTAACACTGGAAATCTCCTGTGCCCTTTTGATTGAAAGCTAGTGAGCACATGGCCTTCACAACCCTTGGGTTTTGCGAGTATCTGCGACTTCACCCCACATCAGCTGGGCTGTGTTTTGCAGCCTTGAATCCTGGTGCTTACTTCTCCCTTGAAGAAATAAAGGTTCTTGGTGATGTATGTTTCCACGAGGGTTCTCCTTTGGCTGCATTGACTAGCTGCTGCTGTGTGTTGCATAAATTTTCAATGATTTCTGCCAAATAGTACCAGAATACAGTGGGACACAGCTCTGATTCCCATCCTCCATCTGCACCAAGCACATTTTTTGATCAACACCTCCTCACATGACCAGCTATCTTCACAGATAAACCACTTCTGTTTTGTGCTGTTTTTAGTGACTCTGTATTTCTGTTTATTGATCTCAGGCTAGATTTATCTACTTATACACACAACCAAGAGCTGATGCAGATTCACCACTTGCCAATGTTCATTGTATTGAACATCTTTGTTTCTAAGGATAATAATTTTCTTGGACTTTTTAGATATATAAAAGCGGATGAAACACACATTTTCAGTGCCGCTGGGCTTTTAGGGCTATTGTATGCTGGAAGACCATGATGGAAAAGAAATCTCCTAGACTACACAAGCACATAATTTGAACACCTTCAGCCCTGACAAATTCACTTTTTACCCACCATCCATCTTGCACTGCAGCCAAAGTACTTCGTGTAAACTGACATGCTATTGCAATTGTTTGCATTTTCTGTTTTGTTCATCGTTTGGTTGTTTTTCTCCTAAACCACTTCTAAATCCTACTCAATGCTTGTGAATTTGGTAACAGGGTGGGAAGGGAAAGGAGCTTAAAAAGTGAATTGTGCAGGGGTGAAAACAGCAATGTGGAGGCTTTTCTTTTGGAGGGACTTCTGTAAGAGCTGCAGAGATGTGGGTGAGGTGCTGGGTTTGTTGAGCATGCAACACCTGTGTGCTGTTAGGATAGGTTGCTGAATGTGCAGGTTAAATTAAGGGACAAAGAGGAGAGGGTGCAAGAGGAAGGGTTACTGTCTCATTTCCCTGGAAAAGCCCAGCTGAGTGCTTTGAGCAAGATGATGGTTGCCTTTCCAGAATAGCATTGCCAGGAGGAAGGGGAGTAATGGGTGAAGGGAACACAGTAGCATTTTGCTCTCCCTTCGCCTTTTGCCCCTGGGTACAGAACATGATAATTTTGCTATGGTATATTGCAAAACCCTAAACTGAGGTTGGGGAGATTGCACATTATATTGTAGTGTATTGCTGGCCAGGGTTGCTTGGCTGACAGAGCACTCCCTTAATCCAATGGGCTTATGTCACAACCCTGTAAAACTAAACCCCAAATAGAGCCTTTTCCTGTGTCATCTTCTCCCCAAGCCAAGCAAGAGGTAAACCTAATGGCAAGCTTGTGTGAAGGGGTCATCTTCTCTACTTGATTCTAATCCCTATAAATCAACTCAAGTTTGACTTCTTAGTGGAAGGTGGAAGTGAACCTTGGAAGATTGCTATTTATGTTATTGGAAGAAATACCTGAGTTCTTCAAGACCTTCCCAGACTCTTCCAAAATAACCATTTTCTGATGATTCAGCAACCTGTCCACAGGGGAGAATTTATAGCTGTTCTTTTGAAAAAAAATAATAATAATAATAATAAAATAATAAAAAAGGCAAGGTAGAGTCACAGAAGAAATACTACTTAGAAAAATAATGTAGGTCTCTTGCATTTTACATGTTGAAAAGGTTTGACTGTAAATTCCATTTTTGACATTCATCCCAGAGCCACTTTAAAGGCAACCCACAGATTCAACAGGGAGACAGTAAACACTAAATCATAATTACCTCATAAAAGGGGAGCCTGTTTCTCTGAATGCCCGAGATCCGATTTTGCTTTGCAAAAATAACATAAATCTATTGTTCTAGCCAGTTTTATTTAAGGCCAATTAGTGCTTGTATTAAAAAGAAAAAGAAAGAAAAACAGAAACAACACCTTCCAAACTTTACTGTCATTTGTCTAGATATGAAACCCTGATTCTCTGCTCTCATTAAGGAGCTGTTCATTAGAGGACAGCATGTTCCACGAGAGCTGAGGTCTTACATTAACAGTGAACTATGGAAAATCTCTCCCATTTGGCAGCCCACATTAACATTTCTTCAGCAAAGGGATTTCTTTTTAATGTGATCTAGTGCTGTATGCGTTACTGTACAGAAGAAAAAATATTTTTCAACACAATCTTGACTTGGTTTTAATATCCCACTGGGTGACATCTGACACTGTACTGAGAGAATAACACCTCTCTGGGTAATCTTTCCAACAGAGCCTGAAAATGAGCAGTCTGTGCCATTAATATGGCCAATGTAATTAGCAGAGCAGTATGACTGATCTTTTTTTTTTTTAATCAACATTTCCTAAAGCTATTTCTCCAACTGAAGTGACTCTAGCCTGTGGAGCCAGGGAATGCTAAACTTGAGTGTGCCTGAATAGGTCGCAGTTTTGAAGCACAGGTAGGGAGATCAAAGATAATGCAGCTGCCTGCCTTGGACACGATTTCTGAATAAAGCTCATTATCCCGTTACCAAGAATTTGAAACAATTGTTTCTAGGTGAAATCAGGTGAAATTTGTCATGCCACAATAATGTTTCAAGGCAAAGAAGATTTTTAAAAAATATATATATTAGGGGAAAACAAAACAAACAAAAAAAAAATGGAAAAAAAAAAGCAAGCAAACAAACAAACAAAAAACAGAAAAGAGATTGAGTTGTTCTTTGTCAGCATTGAGCCAAAACTCTGGGGGAAGAGTGTTCATGCTATCTATTCAGATATGCTGGGTCTCTGTTTTTGACTAGTTCTGATACAATCACATAATTTTCACACCTCTCTTCATTCTGCTTGTGTAGGAAGGGCTCCTCTCCTTGCAGGTGAGCATGCAGCCAGAGAGACCAGTCACAGCTTTATCTCATCCCCCTGCAAAAGTCACCAGAGACACCTTTGGGAAGGGTTGATACCCACCAACATATGGTCCTACTGCAAAGCAGGCAGATGGCCTGAGTTCCTGAGAAGGGTTTGCCAAGTGGCAGAGCCAGTGCTAGTGCAGCATCCCCAGAGGGTGGCAGACACCTGGGACCCCAGCGGTGTGCCAGGAAACAGGACAGAGGCAGGCAGGGCAATGACTGCAGCATTTTCATGGACTCTGTTTCCCTTCATAGGCAGGGCTGTGCTGGAGAGAAGAATTGTTGAAGAAGATGATGCCTGTTGGCCCGTGGAGAGCTGGACCTCGCTGGTGCCTGTACTCACCTCCTGGGAGAATGAAGAAATGGCAGGTGCTCATCCTGGGATATTGAAATCACACAGGCTCTCTGCTATGAACATAGTCCCATTTCCCTACAAAATCCAGATGTGGTGGTGGTGGTGGTAATGGTGGGGGTCCTCTCCTTCAGATAATACCCAAGCCCCTGGGGTTTACACTGACCTTCAATGTGCAGTGTAGTTGATTCAAAACTGTCAGGTCTGTATTCAGAAGTACTAAGGCACAATTTTCTTTTAGAAACATAGCTTACAAAAGGTAATGAACTCTCCCGGATGAATGGAAATGTCTCCACTCAAAAGTAACCTATCACAGCAAAAGACACAGGTGTTAAGAAAAACCTGGTAAACAGCTGATACATTGCTCATAGTTACTATATCTTTCAGCTGGCAGAAGTGATCATAAATACATTCTGCTCTGTGCATACCTAGGGCAGAGAGGCAAAAGGGGCAACATCATTAGGACTCTGCTGATCATTAGGTCTTAGCACTGTTCTCCAGGAGTATTATTTCAAGACGTCTGATCTAGCTGTACTGAATAGCCTTGGGGAAAAAAAGAAAAAAAAAAACTCAGAAAATGAAAACATCAGAGGCTGAAAACAGTTAAATACAAGATGTATTAAAAAGTAGGCTGGATTTGGCACTGGCATAATAATAAGGAAGTTGGGGTGTACCACTGAGAGCCAACAGACAGCAATGAACAAGGCCTTGGCCCTTTGGAAATAAGGGCCTTGCAGCAGCAAGGTCAAGTGTGTCCAGGGTGGGATCAGCAGGAATGAGGTCCTGAGGTATGATGGACTAATCCCAGATGCAAAGTCAAGGGAGATGTTTCCTCTGAATTTCCACTAGTGGGTGGATTTGTATCTAATTCTGGTTCTACTTTTGATTTGGTAGGGAAATCCATTCAACCACTCTGTAAAATTAGTGTTATCCTTGTCACATGCAACCTTTAGACAAGCTTTAATGGACTTCCTCATATGTCAGCAAGTTCTTCATCTCATGAAGGCAGACTGCACAGACTTTAATCTCCGATCTTTTGTTATGCCAGGTGTGGTTTCTCTCCAGTTCTGGATGAAGAGTACAGAAGGAAAACTGTCTGCTTTGATCCTTGATTATTGCAACTCTTGGTCCAAGATGGTTTCCCAGAAAACAAGAGTATTACAATTAGGTTGAAATTAACTTTTCTATCTGTCAAAAATAAATAATAATTAAAAAGTCTCTGTAAAGTTTAATTACCTTAATTCAACAATGGCGCAATAAAGCAAGTCACATTTAAGCCATACTAAATGCCATATTCCTATTTTTTCTCCTTTAACACTGCTTAAAAGAGTGCAATAGGGAGGGAAAACTCTTATCATTTTCCTCAGGACCATTATAAATCTTTATCAGCTAATGTTTTAATGTTTATCAGTTAATTATAGATCTCTATCCATTTAATCTTTAAAAATTAAGCATTCCAAATGCAAAAAGTATTACCACATATTCAAACTACTGAAAGTTAATATGAAAAATTCCCCCCAAATGTTTATTTTTAACTTTTTTTTTTTTTTTAATAGTATATTAGCAAACACCATCAACATCTTATCTGTTCACATGACGGCATCATGCTGTGATTAAAGTCCTTGATTTGAAACAGCCAAGGGACTGGCAGCAGCCTTAGAGCTGCCATCCTGGGACTGAATGCTTTCATGGGGAAGGAAGGGTGAAGAGTGGAGGAAGTACACGTCTTTGAAGAAAGAAAACAACGTCATCAAGTAAAATTTAAAAAGCTGTACAAATACATACTTACCATCAAAGGAAGAAAACATGCTTTCCTGTATTCATGCATTGGAGATGTGACTGAACAGTGAGCAATGATTTAATGAGCTTAAACAAAAAAAAGTTCTAGATCTGTAAAAAATATTATTCCCAACAAATAAGAACAATTGAAGTTGACCTGCCCTGGTCACTAAGATACAGGTGTGAAGAAACCCAGGCTGCCCACATCCATGTACACAACAGTTTCCTTCAGAAGGCCCTGCACAGGAGAAAACACCATCAGCATGTTAGCTGGTGGGCAGTTATCTGCCTACATATAGAGAGAGCAGTCTTTGCTTTTTAACATGAAAAAGCAGATAAAGATCATCAGATTATATGCCAATTCAGGGTGAAAGGAATCCAGCAGACCTCTAGACTAAGCTCAAGCAGGGCCAGCTGTGGGATCAGACTGGGCACTGCCTTCTCCTTCCTCCACCCACCCCTGGAGGACCATCCTGGGGGAAGTATGTTGCCCACCACAGATGATAATACAGCAGTCAGCTTAAAGGCCTGGAAAAACCATCTCAGTAACATTTATTTGGAGTACTCACGCAGTGTGGTTACTGAAGTTTAATCAAAGCAGTAGCTAATTATTGCACTGCTGACCACAGCATAAGCCTCCTGTAAGCCTTATCCATTGAAACTGAGCATCTTAAGAACTAGAAGAAGGTGCTACGCCCACTGGTATATCTGTGCTCTCTCATAGATTTTTACAGAATTGTACTTACTTCAAGTTTGAATTATTTCAAGCAATTAAGTTCCATGAGTTGTCTTTCAATGGTAAGTTCTCCCAGAATTAAATTGATTTTTCTATCACTTCAGTTGCTAGAGGTCATAATCAGGATTGATAACCGTTCTGCTAGACACTGCACAACTTCCAAGAGTTATCCTGTCTGGAGATCTGTGCAATCCACACTTTTATTTATTTTATCTAACGTAAACAGCCATGCTAGAGACCATGGAGAGAGTGCCAGGTACTGAGCAGGTTTGTTGCAAAGCCAGCATGGCACATTGCTTGATTCAGCAGTGTGATGAACACCAGGAGCATCTTCATTTGCTGAGGGAGGACCCCTCTGTACTAATACAGGGCAAAAGAATCACAAGCTGCTGGAGTACAACATACCAATGTAATTAACTTGCTTGTAGGTGGCCCCTTGATTTCACTAATTGCTGCCAGCGATACCCTCTGGCAGCTCCCCCAGAAGGGAGCAGCCACCAAGGCAAATCCCCAGGCCCTGTCCCTGCAGCATCCTACCCTCCCACTCCTCCGTGGGGCTGGCAGAGCCAGCGCAACCCCACTGTCCCCACAGCCCTGCATCCCCTCCCAGCCATGCTGGTCCAGCAGGCATCCTTCCCCCGCTCCTTCCCCAACCCCGGGTGAAGCTGACAGCCCAGGCACGCTGCCAGCAGCCCAGGCACGGTTACGGTCACACATGCTGGAAGTTGAGAGAAAGCGTGTGGGATTTATTTTATTCTGGGAGGTGGGAGAGGTGGGGGGAGAGGGACTGGAAGGCTTTTAAGTAGTCAAGGCCTCTGACAGAACAGGATTGAAAGCTATGCACCATATTTCATATAATTCAAGGCTGGACTGCATGCACGTGTTATTAGTTCTCAAAGCCATTGTGTACAGCAATTTCTCCATCCCCAGTGAGCTTTTCTGGCTGCAAAGCCAAAGGAATAGTTGGTACCAGGCCAAAGGAGTTTAGGAATTTTTCCTGAAGAAGGGAGGGAGGGAGGGAGGAAGTGGGGGGGGGAATGTGGGGCGCAAAGCAAGAAGGGCTCTTCTTTGAGTGCACAACAGCCTCTGCTGACATTTCCTAAGTTTCCAGGGTCTTACCCCACCAAACTCTCTCTCTTCCCCTCTCTCCGGTTCAGGGACAAATTCCCATGTGGTCTGTGGTGTCCATCCCTTGCCTCCCAGGGAGAGCTATTGCATGGCCACAGGATAGCAACGGCTGGGGATGCTCTGACACGTTCCTGGGGTCCTTGCAAATCAGGAGAAATCTGTTACCACAGCTTTGACAGATGTCTTACACTCATCTCTGGAGCTTAGGAGGGAGGTGAGGGAGGAGGAGAAGAGAGGAGGAGGAAAGCTGAAAGCCTTTTCAAAGACTATTGAAACAGAGGCTTTTTTATTATTTATTTATTAAAAATAAAGGCAAGAAATTAAGGTGGGGAAAACACCCCCACCTTGTGTGTACTTTTTTTTTTTAAAAAAAAAGTTTATAAATTTGTAGCTTCACTTTAACCACAGCTTTATTTCTCTGTCTGTCTCACACCATGTTTCCATTATTGTCAGGAGAATGAACTGCATGCATGCCAAATCAGGTCATTCACAAATATAGAACGAACGTCTGTCATTACAGATTTACCACTCCAACTACAGCATATCCCTTCTGTCTATAAAAATCCCAATCCATTAGCAGGGCAAGCTCTCTACATGTCAGCCCTTTAACACTCTGTGCACCTCGACAAACAGGAGGTACTGCCTACCTTCAATAGGCGAGCCTATGCATTTGTTTAAAAATGATGGCAGGATGTGTGGGTCACGTCTATCCGTTCTACGACAAAATCAAATTTCTTCATGTGGAAATTAACAGCAGGCTGAATCGTGGGTGAGCTCTGCACAAATTCTGGGTAAGGCCCACAGCCAGAAGCACCACCACCCTCTCACCTTCCTTGGAGATGATGTAAGGTCTCCAGACCATCAGGTCTCTCTGCTTTAGCCTCAGACCAGCTGGTGCTTGGAGCGGCATGTGTCAACCTAGGCATTAGGTGCTTCCTTCTACCCATTCAGCCTCAAGATGCACTGTCTAAATACAGTCTTGCAAACTGCTCTGCCGTCCTGCAGAACTTAAAAACGACTCTGGGAGTTCTTCAAAACGAATCATCACCTCTGTGTAGGAGCTGATGTTCACTGTGAAACACTGGCAGTCAGTCAGGAACCAGATTCATGCTGGACAAAGGAAGATTTTAATGTAGAGAACTTAGGCAAGGAGAGACCAAAGTCCAAATTTCCAGACTTTTTAGGAACTTGACCTGTATCTTGCTGAAATGCCCTTATATTGATGAATACGTGATTTTTTCCAATTCATATAGGAAGTCTGAACTGTAGCACATCTTCCAAGATGTTCTGGTGAATAAACAGGGTCTCTCCTCACTGAATCTCACAGCGATGCCTTAGTGTAAAGTACTTGTTCTCTGTATTGGAGCACAGAAATGGCCTTTCAAAAAGTATCCTAGTTAGAGAAAACAAATAAAAATACATTAATAAAAGGGGGCAATGCATTATTTTGTCCAGGAAATAAAAAGAATTCACACACGCAAAAATAATAATCATAATCAATAAAATGGATGCACATACAAATCTGTGTTGCAGAGGCAGTGCTGTGTGTCATACAACACATCTAGTTTGAAATCTGAATTTAAACTTGAAAACCTCCATGTATTTATTTACCATCATGGAGAGCAATTAGGCTTTCTCCAATGGACAAAGGGTTGCTGTCAGACTGACACAAATGCTAGTATTCACAGTTCAAACAGCACAGTGGATAAAGCACCTGTTTAAAGCACCACAGTCAAACCTTTGTGCATTTGTAGTTTTATTTTAGAGCTTCAAGGGATTTCCCATTTTTTAAAAGGAAAAAGAAGAAAGCAAGAAGCCTGGGTAAAATGTGCATTTATCGATGACAATGCAGCTGACGATGTACAGGATTCCTGCTAAAGCTAAGCCTCTCTACATATCACTTATAATCTAATAGGCAGACGTGCAGAATACTGAAGGGGAAGGGGGTGAGCAGAGGACTCAAGAATTTACTAAGTTTGTTCCATTTCCTGAGGAAATCGCAGGAGAGCTGACTCTTTAACAGGGATTAAAAAGGAAAGGACAGTAGCATGGCAACTAAGGAGGGAGGCAAATACTGCCCCTGGAGAGAGCATTACAGGAAAAGGCAAGGGCAAGGCAAACAGCCATAGTGTTCTCCGGGTAGCAACACTGTGTACAGCCATGTGTGACATGGCCTGAAGAAGGCCTTTGGGTTTCCTTCTCCCCTTTTGTTCCTGAATGGCAGGAATTAACAGCAGGGCTGCTCGCAGTCACGTTGCTCTCCCACAGGCTGATTCATAGAGAATGATGGGTTTCATGGCAGGGTGTATTTTGTAGGTCCCTACACATGGACATGGTAACCTCCATGAACATGGCCCATGAAGCAGCAACAGCTCTAGATTCAATGCTCAGTGCTGGGGAGGGGAGAGGAGAGGAGGGCAGAAAAGTTGTAGCAATATGCCCCAGCCAGATGTGTTGTTTTTTCCATCCTGATGCTTGCCAGAGGAGAAGGGAACTCAAATACAAACACTTTGTAGAAATGAAATGAATAAACCTCCTTAAATATAATGCGGTCATATAATAAAGCCACCTCAGCTGAAGAATTCAAAGGCTGCTACGTGTTCCAGGGGGAGAAATACAAAGATAAGGTTATGAGTGAAGGACAAAACTGTCAGATGAATCATTGTAAGTCTTGATTTTGTACTTCCACACCAATGCCACTCTGTCATGAAAGGCTTTGGAAAGCCACTAAACTCTAGGTTGCTTATCATTATCTAGGTGTGGTGGTCTCACCCTAATGGGCAGCTAAACATCAAAAGTGCTCTCTCACTCCCCCTCTTCAAGGAAAAGAGGGAGAAAACACAATGTAAAGGGCTCAAGGGTTGAGATAAGGACATGGAGATCACTCAACAATTACCATCATGGACAAAACAGGCTCAGCATAGGGAGATTAATGTAATTTATTGCCTATCGCTAGCAGACTAGAACACTGAGAAACTAAATGCAAACTAAGAACACCTTTCCCCCATCCACCTTCTTCTATATCCCCTTCCCCGCCCTGCCCCCAAGAGGTACAGGGGAATGGGGGGCTGCAGTCAGTCCCTGACACTTTGTCATCTGCTGCTCCCTCACGGTCCCTCCCTGCCCCTGCTCCCCGTGGGGTCCCTCCCACGGATGCCATCCTTCCCCAACTGAGCCTGCGGGGGCTGCCCACAGGCAGCAGCTCTTCAAGAACTGCTCCCACACGGCTCCGTACCGTACCACGGGGTCCATCCCCCAGGAGCAAACTGCTCCAGCACGGGTCCCCCACGGGCGGCAGCTCCCCCCAGACCCCTGCTCCTGCGTGGGCTCCTCTCCACGGGCTGCAGCTCCTGCCCGGGGCCTGCTCCTGCGGGGGCTCTCCTTGGGCCGCAGCCTCCTCCAGGCCACATCCACCTGCTCCACCGGGGGCTCCTCCACGGGCTGCAGCGTGGAGATCTGCTCCGTGTGGGACCCATGGGCTGCAGGGGGACAGCCTGCTCCACCAGGGGCCTTTCCACAGCCCGCAGGGGAACTGCTGCTGTGTGCCTGGAGCACCTCCTGCCCTCCTGCACTGACCTTTGGGGTGCAGGGCTTGTTTTCATTCCTCTCTCCAAGCTGCTGTTATACAGCAGTTTTCCCCTTTCTTATATCTACTCTCACAGAGGCACTACTGGTGTCACTGATGTGCTCAGCTCTGGCCAATGGCAGGTCCCTTTTGGAGCCAGCTGTAGCTGGCACTCGTCTGACATGGGGCAGCTTCTGGACTCTTCCCAGAGAGGCCACCTCTGCAGTGTCCATTTCCCCACCACCACCCCACCCCTCACTACCAAAACCTTGCCATGTAAACCCAATACACCCCGTTAACCCTGTTAAATAACAAAGTAGGGTGAACAATATTAATCACCTATTTAAGCCAGCTGCAGCACTCTTAGGCTTATGAACATAAACAGGCCACTAAACCAACCATAGGAGCACCAAGAGAAATTGGTGCTGCCTAGAGCTGATGACAGATGGTTTTAGAGCAGGTCCAGCATGTGGTATCTACACAGCATCTTGTAACATATGAGAAGCAAGTTCTCTTACACACAGTTTGCTCCAGCTGAAGATTTTATCACCACATCATCTTCTGATCCTCAAAGATGACAACGAATCGGTGTCCCATTTCCTCCTAATTCACAGTGACACACTTCCTCAGAAAGACAGGAGTGGATGGTAAAAATCTTAAGTCTCTTGCTTTATCAGGCATGGATGTTTTGGTTAATTTGCAAATACCCCTGCCTAGGAACTGCCTCTCAGTCTAGCATAGTCTCCCACCCTTCATTCTGTCCCTCAGTGATGCCATTAAGGGTCTTTCCCCATGCCCCAAGGCCATGCAAGTAACTTTGGTGCAGGTTACAAATAGAGAGGGGACAAAAGTGGAGAATATGTCTGTATGTTAAAGTCACACCACCTGGCCAGTCTGCCTTGACACAGTTCTGAAAGGACAGTTTCTAGCAGTGGGTGTCTTTGCAGCACCCTCAGAGGATGCCCAGAAAAGGAGTATTTTGTGCTGGGGCAATGCGATGTGTGTTTGCTAGGGACAAGAAAGAAGATGCCCAGCTCATTTCAGATGCTAATGATGTTCACCCAGTATTAGACCAGGTCGGCAATGTACTTCTGACCTAGAAGGGAAAGACTCTGCAGCCTGTTTTCAATCCCCTGAGCTGCTCAATCCCATGATAATGTCATTTCTGAAACAGCGCCAATGGAGCATAAAGCAGCAGGCAGGACAGGAGGCATCAAATGCTAATAGCCACTCCTTCGCAGAAGAAAGAGACTAAGCCCTGGCTTTGAAAAGCACTCAGCCCCCGCATGCTAAAAAGAGATATGCCAGAGAGCTCTACCCAAGTGTGTGCCAGAGGATGTGGGATAGCAAATGCACGTGTACCTGTGAATATGCTTTTTCCGAGTGCATGAGGAAACCGTATGTTCCCAGGATTTCAGAGGCACAATTAAACCAGACCTTTATTTCAAGGGCACTGCCAAATAAATGGCTTGTTTGAACTTGACTCAATCAGGAATTGAAAACAAGGAAAAGAAAACAGGAGTAAGAGACCGGATGAGGCTCTGCAAGAGAACTGAAGTCTGACAGATTTATGGAAACCTTGTTTCCATATGGATCAGTACAGTTGCCTCCAGAGCTCCAGAGGCAGCAATCAATGAAAACAATGCTAGCTCTGGCGGATGTCTGCATGTTTAAAAAAATACGTATATGTATTTTTATGTAGAGGCTAAGTAAATAGAAGTGAAGATCTCCAGTGGCTTCCTTGCTCATTCGCCAAGGCAGGCATCCCATGCCGGGGGACATGGGACCCTGTTCTGATGTACAGCTGTGCTGGTGGGTGGAATCAAAAGAGTGGGCTGATTTATTGAGTTATGAGACAGGGACATAGTCTGCATGAAAATGAAAGGAAATGTATCCGGGCAGGCAGAGAACACAAGGCAATGGGGGGCGGGTGGGAAAAGGCAACGTCATTAGGTCTGCAGTTGTACAGTTACAAAGTCAAATGGATTTACACCCCAGGCTAGGAGAACTCTTGTCTTGCTGCTGCATAAATACCAAACGAGCTGTAACTCTACTGCACTTAAACACCTGGTAGTGATTGGAGTCATGAAACACTACTGTCACCATAAATCACTCTGTGTGTGTGCATACGCACACATATGTACATCTGAGAACTGTTGGTCTTCAGCAAAGAACTGCGATGAGGATAATTTTGAGTGTGGAACAAATTCTGATGACGTCGGTGGTGTAATACTGAGAACAAAGCTGAAAAGAGTCATGGTGTTCTTCTCCGTCAACCATGCTTGGAGGGATAAACTGCAGCCAAAAATGGGCATGGCCTGCACTCTTCCTTCAATTGCCCTTTTCTGAATCCAGCATCTGCACGCATCAAAGAGGAAGGAAATTGCATTTCTACTGTTTGGACTGCTGAGTAGTGGGAAAATCTGCAATTGAAGCAGAAGATTAAAAAAAAAAAAAAAAAAAAAAAAAAAAAGTGGAACTGATAATTTCCAAGTAGTGTAAGAAAGCAAGTTTTAGAGAAATGCTTCATCTTTACAGGGAAAAGCCATTTCTCCTTTAGCTGGGTCTTAACTATGCCACCATTCCTCACCCTTGGCATCCGGCCATCCTTGCAGAAGAGGAAGTGCTGTGTCTTCCAAGAACACTTCCTCCTCCTGATTAATTCAACAGTTCATCCATGGCTTTCCCTAGAGTTTTTCCACAGAAGCAGCCGAGTTACCCTCAGCGATAACCTACTACATCCCTGCTCCATACAGATTGGAAGTCAGGTATCCACAGCCGAGTTAGACAAGTAAGCAAATCTGACAGTAAACAAAGCACAGGGAATGATGCACATAACACAAAACATACACTAAGTAAGAAGGCACCCGGGCATACATGTGTTTTGCATAATGCATTCAAGCTGTTACAAAATGCAAACCAAACCAAATGAATCTGACTGATCAATATCAATATAAATATCCCTGGCCAGTGATGGAGATGTTAAAAATTGTGACCCTTCCCTTGCCCAGAACTGGTGAGCAAATTTCAGTGGCAGCTGAGGAGGAGGCAAAAGCTGTGAGGGACATACTGAACACGGTGCTGTTCCTCAGGAAAAAAGCAGGGGGTCTAATGCAAGGCCAATGCTAAGAGAAGGAGGTACGGCAGCCAACATGAGATATGCTGGTTTCCACAGGAGGTATTTTACATACTTTAAGGTAACAGATGTCCAACAGATGACAGAGTTTGAGACTTCAGAGAGTTAGGATGAACATCTTTAGGTATGGGGAAACTATCTAGCACCCACAGACCTTATTTTTTTTTAACATGAGAAAAAATGGGAATAGTTGCAATTCCCTTCCTCAATAGCATGTTGTGAAAATGATACACTATAAATTGGGATATGATTCTGGTTATGGGGGCCATAATGATAAGCAGGAAGAAGAGATAGGCAGGCAACCAATATATCTCTCTAGCTTATATAAATATATCCCTGAGGACAATGATCATAAATAACTTACGAACTGTCAATGCATTTGCTCTATGCAGAGAAAATACCATGAGTTTGCCTCACCATAACCTTCCAAAGTCAATATTCATGTGCAGCATGGATCTTCCAGTTCCTAATGGAGAAATTAGCTTGTAGGTGCATATATGACAGAGAATTTAAAGTATGGGGAAAGAAAAATAGGGATTCCCACATGTATTTCAAATGAAAGAAGAAACTTAGATTCCCTATTCTGAATTGCCTTACGTGGTGCTGCAAGATGCAGCATTATAACTGTTCGTTCTGAAAGTGGATCATGGTAAATGTGTGACAGCAACACATGCATATAAACACATATATTGACAAGAAAAGAGAAAAAGAATCCATTTTTGAAGTATCCAATTTTTGAAGTATCTCCCTTCCTTGCCTCCACAGTTACATTTACATGTGGTGGTTTTGCATCCATCCAACTCAAACATTTGCAAATGGCGTAGACCCTAAGGCTCTAAGATAACCCAAGTGGAACAAAAACATATGAAAGCACATGCAAATGCTACGGTAAGTAGCATATGTTTTAGATACTGCTGAGGTCATATGTTGATATGAACTAACACAAACCTCTGCTTTTTATCATAGACTACACTCGCTACACATAGGTAATCTATATAAAAATATGGTATGGTTTAGATCTCTATGAAACACATGTCATTTGCACATGGCATGTATTCAGAGAGAGCAAAGGTTAAAGACAGAACATACGTGAAATCACTGCTACAAAATTATTTTCTCTTTGTAGCAGCCTCACGTACTTTCCCTTCATCTGACAGAGCACATCAGGTTCTGCTACCCGTGTAATGTTCCAGTTGCTTTTAAAAAAGCGTATTTACTTACTAACAACTGGCTATAAGGAGACCACGTTTTTCCTCGAAGCCTGGGAATGTCAAAGATGGGGGAAAATCACAGAACAGGGAGTTGCAACCCAGTGCTAACTAAGAGAGGGAGGAAATGCAACTTCATGAAAGCAGCATCATTTCCTCGTTCAGGGCTGCAACTCACCTAGTCACCTGTATCACTGTGTGTATGCAATTCAGTTCAGTCAGTGGAACTTGCTCAGGTCTAACAAACAGAATTGGATAGACTTTTGTTTCAAGAAGGATTTTTTTCTTTGCATGCTACAGAATATCACCCGAATAACTTGAGTCGATTGCAAGCAGAATTTAGATTCCAGATCCAAACAGCTCCAACCTCTGCAGATGTTTGAACCTAGCTCCAAATCTTTCATACTAGTCTGTGCTGTAGTCAGAGTTGTACAGTGAAATGGAATCACTCAATTTGTATGGAGCCCTGTTCCTCTGGAAGAAGACATTCTGCAAAATCAAAATGTTTTTAAGAATCAAATAATCATTTGAAATGACAATTGGGAAGAAACACAAGAAAATATGTTACAGCCTCCAAAGAAGCCACTTAGACATTTTTGAGTAAACTGTGGTCTTCAGACACCCTGAACTTTCTTTGTGAAGGACCTTGTGTTTCCTGTGTTTTCTTGCTCTGCAGAACAACACTAAACCTCAAAATCCTTAGTGAAACACCATATGCATCTTCTAGCCACTTCTAAGAGAAAAGTGAATAAAATACTGCAGTGAACAACTTTGTGTATACTTGTATAATATACAAAACTCTTGGATCTCGGAACAAGATTAATGTGACACTACTGGAATTGAATGAAAGATCTTTCACTGCTTTGAAGTTAGTAAGAGGTTATATGCATTTTTTAGCTGAGGTTATGTTATATAAAGCCAAATTAAAGCATTAATTCAAATACTCATTTTTCATTTAGGAGGGATGCACATAGGCCTCCTGAAGCAATATTCAGAACACCAGTTTTCCAAAATATCATGCTCAAATGATTTCAATTGCACTTTGCTAACACTAGCAAAGTGTCCAGCAGTCCAGCTTACATACAGATGTGCAGTGTAAGAGACAGCATTTTAGACTGCTTTCAAAATCTTTTAAAAATGCCCACAGGATTCAGCTTAAGCTGTAATGTTTGTTTACTGTTTTCCAATCATCTCTTCAAAACTGTTTTATTATTATTATTATTATTATTATTATTCTTATTTATTCAATGAATGGGCTGGGATAGATCCTCGGCTAGTGTTAAACAGCACCCTTTTTTTGCATCTTCAGTCAGTTTCACTTTTTTTGCACCCCAAAATGGTTCCAGAGGAGGCACAAGTCCATGTATTGGCAATTTAAGCCTCTTGGCAGTAGAGTCTGCTTTTCTTAGTTGCTTTTTGCAGACTCTTTCGAAGCAGTCCACAGAGCCTCTAGGGACTGACAGACCACAGAGTGAAAACCACATTTCAGTAGAGTAGCACCAATTTACAGCAGATTAAAACCCCAGGTTTTAAAGCTGGCCAATGGCAACCAAATTAAATAGCTGAACAGGAAGCGCTGCATGAGAATTGCGCAGCCAGCATACGGTGGGCTTTGCCCAGCTCAGGTTTACGTTGGAAGGGTGAAATGTTGTTCCACCCCTCTTCTTGCCTGGGGCAATAAAGAGTTCCTGCAAAATTGAAGCTTTAATTTAAAACAAATTTGAGGCATAGCCATTTCTGGCTCTCGCTAATGCCTACCAGCTCCAGCAGAGCTGCAAAGAACAGCCCAGTACAGGTAATGGTCTTAGGTTTACGGCACTTCGTGCTGTGAAGGCAGCCTTTGAAGACATGAGCCAGAGCATGCCACAGTGCTGAGGCTGCAAGAGAGCAATGAAATGACAGTGGTGTCCAGAGTAAAGCAGGAGACCCTTTCAGTGCACTAAAGCTGCAGAAAAGTCATCTGCAGTGTTTGCGGATGAGTTCACGTCTTGTCAGGGGCGTAGGTATGGGATCCACATTTTGCTCTCCCCTTTGTTTTTCTGTGCTCTGCCTCACAGGCTGAGGTCTAGTCTACCACATCTCTGTTACCTTACAGCTTTTTCTTGTTACCAGTTTTGGCAGTTCCTCTCTGATCCTGGCCAAATCTTATGGCCAGGTTGTTTCACAGCATCAGTCTCTGTGTCTGTCCTACTTTTCACAGTGGCGGGGGGGATAGCAAGGCTGATTCTGTGGGGCTGGCTTCCATATTATTTGTTTTAACCCTCAACCTTCCTTCTTTATGCCTGGCTCTGGCTCCAGCCTGGCATTTGGGGTTCCAAACTTATGTTTGCTTACACTTGACTACTTGTGGAGGTGCATGATCAGTCTTCAGGGAGGGCCTGCAGTGCCCAAAGGGAAACACAAAAGAAAATGAAACTATCGTAGAAAAAAAAAAATCACAGGAGAAAGTGAAAGGTGAAGCATCTTTGGAGGAGGGAGATTTAGCTGCAAGAAAGGTAAAAGACATTGCTACAGGGAGTAGAGCAGCAGCTGTTGCAGGAGAATTGAAGCCAGCCCTGTCTAGAAGGGAGAGGTTTGATGGGATGGGGAAGGAGACATTTGGGTAGGGAGGAAGGAGAGAGATGGGAGGGGTAATCTGACAAGGGACAGAGGGGATCTGTGAGGAATCAGTGCTAATTAATGAGAAATGATGGACAGGGAGGGGTGGTGTGTGTGTGTGTGTGGTGGGGGCACATTGTGCTTATGCCTGAGCAAATGGCACATGAGAGGGGAGAAAAATATAAGGCTGCACATGCCAAAATGTGCAACTGAGGCCGAGCCACCTTGGTGCAGCTCTGCTCATGGGGAAGTCCTATCTATCTCGAACAGAAGTCAACCACCAGCTTCCCTGAAAAAGCTGACAGCCCTTCCAGCCCTGTGCAGTGTGAAAAGATTTCTTAGTAATAGCACAAATTCAGGAGACAAATATCTCACCATTATTCTAGCATTTTTCACACCCAAGAGGATCTTTAGCTGTGGACTGACAGTGGCATGGACTCTCGCTTTTTGATTAATCTTTTATACCATCTGCCCTCCCTCCACCTATCCATCATCTCGCTGCCTGAGTGATGATTACTTCAGAGTGCAAATCACCTAACATCATTCTGGCTGATAAATTATATATGAAGGACAGGACATGGTGAGTAAGACTGAACCCAGCAACATTGGTTCAAGTCTAAGGATAAGCGTGGGCGCTGAGATACCCTAATGCTTGGCACAGTTGAGAACAGGCAGGTTAGATTAGATGGACGTGCTCCAGTGGAGTTAGTCCACGTTTACACAGGTGTAAGTGAGATCAGAATTGGCCTTCAGACTGTGGAAAAACTTCACCAGTTTATGAAAGGAAATTTCATGCGCACAGAAAACAGCCTATCCTTAATTAATCACATGGAAATTACTAAAAATATGGACAAACCAGCAACATTGGCAGCTTCTCTATGTTAGTACCATCTCTGAGGTATACACCTGCTTGGCAACTACTGGTGTTGGTTAATCAGCTTGCTATCTGGGGAAAAAGGATATAATTTGTTTTGGTTCTTTTTTTTTTTTTTTCTCTTACCTGCATTAATGACAAAAACGTGTGAAAGAACAGCTTCAGCTGAACCGCACGCCGAGGCAGGGAATTGCTGCAACAAGCGCTGAGGATGCTCCTCGCACGGCAGTGCACAGACTCCACAGGCACTGTGGGCTTTCGTCTGGAAGGTGATGACAATAACAGGAGGTATTTTGCTGTGTTTTTTTAATCTCCTTGCCATCACTCAGTTGCCAGACACAGAGGTAAAGGATGGAAGTGGAGGGAACAGACCAGTTGCTCTTCCTCTAGGATGGCAATTGGAGTCGGGGCCTGAACGAGCTTGTTACCACTGCTAATGCCTCTGGTTCTGCACCAAGGCACGGGCAGTCTTGACAAAGCCTGCCAGGATGTCTCTCCTCTTGATTTGTGTGTTCTCCACATGTCAAGGTTAACCTTTATTTTGTTTTAAATACTTTCTAACCTTTTTTTTTCCTCCTTTGGAAATAGCCTACAGAGAGGAAAACCAATTACGGAGGCAGAGAATTACCATTAAAAGATTCCCCAGAGACATGAAGTAAAGCACACTCCCTACTGTCTCCACCTGCAGCTGACCCCTGGGGACGGTGGAAGGGCTGACCAAGGGCAGACAACCCATTACACACCGTAGGGAGCCAGGCGACATCATGGCCGTGCGAGGCCACTGCAGGCTTCCAGCCTGCTGTGTGCAGGTGGCTGGGCTGGCCCCTCCGTTGCTGTCTGTGCATGGCTGGCTGAGCCAGTCGGTAATTCAGGAGGTTTTCAGACTCTCTGTTGACTCTATTGTCTTAAGCAGGACCTACAAGTAGGGCAAAGTAACACAGCTTTGCTACCAAGCCCATGAACCACAGCCATGTGTTGCAGTTGATCACAAACCTCCTGACCCACTGGAAAAACAGCTTGTGCAAAATGTGACAGCACATCTTCCTACCAACATCGGCTAGGGGGAGCAACCAAACCCACCAGCCAGTCTGTAAAGTCACATGCTGTAAAATATCTAATCAAATCTGACATTAACAAGAGGAGGAAAAAAAAAAAAAAAAGAAAGAAAAAAAAAAGGTAAAAAAAAAAAAAAAAAAAGGTATAGGGATAAAACCATCCTAGTTTATTTTCCTCTCTAATCCCAAAGCAAAACCGACCTCTACCCTTGCAGCTCTCCCACAGGAGAAAATATGAAGGGAAGAGCACATCACAGCTGTGGCCACATCATTTAATACATTAGTGAAAGAAGTTCAGACAAAAGAAGGCTCTGAGAAGGACTAGAAATGCATTCTGGAAGAAAGTGACGGTCATAGAGTTCATAAGTATAAGCCACTTTTGGGGGGCAGCAGTGGGGACAGAAGCTTAAAATTAGGCCAATTATTCAAAACAATATCTCCTTCAGAACTCTGGGGAGATACAGGGAGAGAGGAGGAAGGACACACCAGGGCAACAGAGTTTATTTCTGCGTTTCCTGAAATCAAAGAAACATCCCTGGATGCCTGCACTTTGGCATTACACTACCCTGAGAAGGGAAAGAGCATGTTCAGGGATGCTCTGACGACACTGGGAGTCCATTTTACAGCACTCTGAGAGAACAAGGGAGGCTTTCTGTGCCTAATCACACGGGAGATATCTGTTCCTACATCCTGAAATGCTTCAAATAGTAGTTGCTTCTAATGGCATACACACTGGGTACAATTAAAGTCTCTGATTGCAACACTTCAGTGACACCTCCCCCCTCCAAGCTTAACTTGTGCCACTTAGAAGAGAGAGCTGTGAATAACAAATAAAAACGAGTAGTTTCTTTCCTTGAATTGTCTTATTTCCACCTTCAGTAAAATGTTGAAACTAAAAATAAGTGAAACATATTGCTATTTGAATATCAGGATCATATTTTTTTTGAATAACTGAAAGCAGCATATCCAAAAACATTCAAAATAAGTGAAACACATTTCAAATTTTGCAGTAGGTGAAGTTCTCGATCTATTTTTGTTTTAAATACCACTCAGATGGTTTTATTTTTCCTACTGAAGAAAAAAAATATGGACTTCATTATTTAAGCTTCTGGTATCCAAAACTACCATAAAGAGTCAGCTGCTAAGGACTTGCATTGCCAGCGGTTTGGGACCTTAGCCAAAATCACAGATTACCAAAACAAATCTAGCCCTGCATAGGACGGAATGGAATGGTTCAGTTTGAGAAACCATGCTGGTCTTTCATTGAATAAAATGGTAATAAAATAAAATAAAACAAAAATCCCGGAACCCCAAACCCCCTCCAATTACAAAGCATCCCAAACCATCTTGTTGTTTGTTTTTGGAAACTCTGAGAATGGGGGCTTGAACACTCTGTTTGGAGGGAGCGGGTGTTAGTAGATTATGTTACATCAAATACTTGTATCAGACGTATGTTAATAGCCCCATTACGTTTAGCATTCTTTCCTCTACTTGTTTGTAGCTGTACATAGGGTAGAGTTTCTCAAAGCCTGTGCTTTAATAGGAAAAAGACATATTATATCAGGTTACAGGGCACCAAAGAGAGAGGCTAACTCTGGGGTTTTCTGCCTTACTCCTATCTACAGAGAGTAACTCACAGCATCCTAGTGCTTTCCTCAAGAAAAGAATGCAAACACGTCTGTCTTTCCAGCTCTCTGACAAGGAAGATGCTCACCTGTGGGATGCTTTGTTTTTGAGAAAAAAAGGAGAAAAATTACCCTTGCTGCTGAAGGAGAGAGTTGGAGATGTGTTTTACATAAAGCACCAGATCTGGCCAGGGTAGTGATTTGCCTGACTTTGCCTGACTGTGGCCGCGGCTTGGCTCACGTAGACAGTCATCTTCTCCTCCTTGCTGACAGCTTTATTCGTCCAGCGAAGCAAAGCTGTCATGGGAAGCCTTTGCCAGGGGAGGAGCAGTGACCTCTCTGGTGGCTGGGATCGACACCAGGCAGAGTTAGACAAGCGCTGCCTGCTTTCCCCTCACATGGGAGCCAGTCCCGGGGGTACCAGGCACTGAATTAGCAGAGACCTCATCTTTCAGTTCATGTTGTCTAATGCGAGACCAGTGGGGCATAAAGTTTCTATTATCTATGCTTTAATAATGGATGAACCTTCCCTCCTCCTGCTCCAAAAAGCCCTACATTTAACCCTGCTCCAGGCAGACGACACAGCTGGTCCTTTGTCTGCTCGGCTCCTTCCAGATGGGTATCTAGTGCCACCTGAGCTGAGGGAACATTTTGTTACTTGCCTTTGATTTCAGACACCAGAGTCTTCCCCTTCTGAGCTCAGCTTTATCTAGGGGTGCTGGTTTTGCGTTTGTGTTAGCCCTGAGGATGATCAGGGGATAAAAAGTTCTCCTGAGGCTCTGAATTTTCAACATCACTTCCTCAGTTATTGCTTACTTATTGACCAACTATCAAGGATGCCAGGGAGTATTATTTTTCTGGGTGACAAAAGTCCATTCAGACAACAGGTCCTCATATTTGGGTCTCCAGGTCTGGCTTGATCCAAATGCCTTCCTGCCAGGTTGCAGAACGATGAACACTGAAGCTGTCACCCTTTATGGCTGCTTTTATCAGCACCAGGACACTCCTTCCTCTGACGAAGTTAATTTGGAAGTCCAGGTTATTAGCACAGAGTTAGGAAAATGCTAGAAACACTTGAATGATTCATCATTCATTTCATAAAAAAATATTACACTACCAAAGAAAATTATGTGAAAAGTTTTAAAGTGAAATGGGAAAAATCAAACACAAAACATGTGCAGATGTGTAGAGAATTGTAATAGAAGTGTTAAGGTTGGCCTGTGGAGAACAAGGGGGAATGGTGAGACAGGAAAGCACCAGAAGGAACAACAGAAGGTTTTGCTGGCACTTAGCTCTGCTAGTCATCATAATGACAGCACATCTACGTGCTGCTTCTGAGGAGACCCAGGTGGGGAAAACAATGGACTGCCTAGAACAAGGGATGGCAGTACAGAGAGGATGATGAAGAAGATGAAGAACAAGGTGGGAGCTCTTAGACACACAGAAACAGAGATTGAAGACAGTGAGTAAGCCCAAGTGACTCACAGAGGTGGGAAAGGAGGGAGAGATAAAAGTTCCTATTCAAAGCAAGCTCCTCAAGAGTTCAAAATGCTTCTGAATATGAGAAGGGGAGTGTGAGCAACTAAAATCAGCTTGTTTTATAATAGAACCACCTTCCTTTTCTGTAAAATCTAACTCTAAGATGTGCTACAATTGCAATGCTATTAGGTATGTTTAGGGCTTTTTCAAGGGTCTGTGCACCATAGCTCCAGCCTCCATCACTTAGTTTTTTTATATTTTTTTTTGGAGAGGGGAAGCAAAAAACCAAGACACAATACATGCATAAAGCATGCATGAATGTTTCAATATTCAGCTGACAAACAAACCCCACAGGAAGTCGAAGAGGTGGTCTCTGTTCCCCATGCCAGCCATTGCTGGTTCTGTACCACCCTGCTGGTTAGCGTCAGATGGAGAGCTTCATGCAGTGCTAAGAATACCTTCTGCGTGCAGATCAGGGATAGTACTTCATAATTTATGCTTGATTAAGCTTGGTGGGACTGAGCCATAAACTTCCACATTTTGAGGCTCCAAATTCACTTCTTTAGCTTGGGCCATACATCACTTAAACAGAAACACTTTGATGGCTGTCCTCACAGCTGTGGATTTCTAGCTTTTTGCCTAGGAAAAGCACCAGAACATTTTCTACTTAACAGTTCATCACAAAAAAGCACAAATAAAACTCATTTATTTGGTTCAGAACTGTCAGTCAAGAAAAGAATTATAGACCTGTCTTGTTTTCAAATACGATCTGTATGACAGAGGATTAATCAATAACCTACCATTCACAAAGCACACTGCAGAAATCATGTCCAATTTTCTGACTCTCAGACAAAAAAAAAAAAAAAAAAAAAAAAAAAAGTACACGGTCAATTTTAATAGTGAAATGGCTATACTTATCTCTTCTAAACAAGATTATATTATCAGAGGAACTCAGGGAAGACAGAAATTGAACTCCTCTCAAGCAAAGCAGGACAGAAGGGAAATGGCACATGGCCAGCAGGAGATGTTACAGCCTTATCCCATCTGCACTCAAGAAAGTGACCTCCTTCCCTTGGACGTTGGATGTGTCCCACAGTGGCTGTCAACATTAAGGTCTAGACAGAAATTCTCCTTGAAAAACACCTTCCTGTTTAATTCCCAGAGCTTCAATTTGCAATGAAGCAACTGTGACAGCTATTGGGTAAGTGGTGAGGTGGTTCTACCATAAAGTGCAAACTCACATTGTCCCCTCCACCTTCTGCTGGAAGACCCCACACACCTGTTCAGAGGGAATTAAAAACCTCAGGTGTCTGACACAGAAGTCACAGTGCCTCGTATTTCTGGCATATCTTGGTATCTACATTCCATGGTGCTGGAAGAGGTCACATGCAGTTTGCATCTCTATCAGCTGTGCTAGCACTAAAAGGGTGGAAGTACAGAGCCATTTTAATGGAACAATAGGAATCAATAACACGCAAAACGTGTCGCCATTCACTCTAGGAGAAACAATGGTGCACAGGGAAAGAAGCGTCTGTGCTGGTTCTCAAACCAAACCAACCATGAATACATTAAGAAAAATTAAAATCAAGTCATCGTCCTACCTCATGTATGGCTCAAAACACATTACATTTCTTTATTTAGTGGTGCAGCTTACTGGGAATCGCACATACATTTTAACTGATTTTCATCCGTGTGCTTTCTTGGGAAGAGCCCAAGCTCTGCAGTTGGATATCAATGGCTGGACAAGCTCTCTGAACAGCTGAGCAGGTTCCAGTTTTCACTTCAAACAAATAAATAAGGCCAGTTGAAAAAAAAACTAGAATGACAAATCAGAGCTGGTCTTTTGCTTTTATTTATTATTTTTCATGCAACAGCGAATGACACATTAAATAAAAGCCTGTCTTATAATTTGTTAGGCTTACAATGTAACATTTTCAGGGAGAAGATGTTGTAATTTAAAAGACTTACTGAAGAAAATTCCTACGGTTTGTCTCCCCGTGAAGAGGTGCTGAGTTAGAAGTCTAATGGAGACTTTCTCACAAGTTAACAGAAGTTAGTGTTATAGTCAATCATCAACCAAATTTAACTCTTTTCATCTGAGTGAATGAGCAGGTCGGTTTGATCATCTTTTTATGTAAGGTGATCAAATTGGCTGAGTTTATCTGTGTTTTATAGGAGACACATCTTTCTCTAATGTTGCAGAACTAAGTACCTACAAAATTGACTTAGAAAAATCAGATGCTTGGAAACCATAAACTGAGTGTTTATACAAGTCAGAAACTACCGAGGCAAAATTATTAAGTTGGATTTTTTTTTTTTTCCCCCAGATGATTGCTCCAGCTCCAGCTCTTCAGGCTTTACCTATGTGGTCTGGCTCACCAACGGGTTCAGATAAAAATAAGTGTAATGGATCAGACTTCTTGTGGTATAACTTAACTCCAGGAACCCCAATATCATCTTACATCTGGCATAGGGTTGGCCTTGTTAGTCCAGATGTCTTTCCAGTGCACGGATGTAGGACAACTACCTAGAACATTTTGAGGCCTTTGCCTATTAAGTTAATGGATATCCTCTTAAGCAGGAACTGTGGTTGGTTCTTTCATTTCTCAGCAGTGCAGGAAAAGGAGGACAATTTCTCAATGCTCACAGCCTTGCTCAGTACAGTACAACTCTGTAGAAAGTCTATGGGAGTTATGAGCGCGCAATAATTACATGGCTGGGACTTTATGAGGACAGCAATAACATTAGTAAAACAGCATGGCTAATTTACTATTCAGGGATTTTTATTTTTTTTCCTAAGTCATTTTTAATTACTATTCTTGTTTCCTTGCCCACCGCCCTCCCCCCCCGCCCCTTCCTCTCTGAAGAGCTGTGGAATTTCGATGCTAAAGGAGAAGCTGATTATGCTGCGCACTGGCACCGAGCTGTCCAGGCTGCACACAAAAGATCATGAATAGGCAGGCGTGTACTTGCTCCAAATATAGTTCAGACGCTACTTAGGCATTTAGAATCAAAGATCTGCTACTAGCAACAAGTCCTCCAAAAGCGTGCGATTTGGCATGCCTGGAGCTGTTAAGTGGATGCAGGCAAAAAAAAAATGCTGAAGTTATGGGGAAAGAATATGAAGGGTGCTAATTGCCATCTGCCAATGCCTCAGAAAAAAAAAAAAAAAAAAAAAAAAAGTCTTTGCGATAGACTTTCAGCATGGGAAAATGTAATAGCAGCAACAAAGTGTTTATAGGAGAATACATCTAACAAAGCAAGAAGCGCTCAGACTTAAGGGACACCTGGCAGCAGAGAAAAATGCTTCAGTGCTATAAATCAAACAGTAATGCTTCTGCTCCGATGTGCATCTGCTACTTTTTATTCTTGAGAATCCTTAGATATAAGGTCCCCTCTCTGAAATAATAATCGGCAAAATAACAAAGTAACACTAAATAATATATAAAGAGAAGGGGCTGGTTTCTACAACATCTTGTGCTGGCATTTCTTCTTCTACAATTGCATTTTTAGTGGACGATGAGATCTGAATACGGTGATGAGTGGCAAGGTGCTTTGTGCCGATCACACACCTCAGCTCTGGCAACCCTGTAATGAACTGAACAACCTCCCCACTTTTGCTCAGTAAAATCGGAATATTTTAGGCGGCCGTGTGAAGTATACTCTTGATAACAGTGATTGGCCTTTAAATTAACCAGTAGGGATATTACCCTTTCCATGCAGGATTGCCTGGGTGAATCCAGCTGGGGAAGCTTGCCAGACCTTTTACCTCTTTAAAAATTAGAGGGAATCTTGGCTTACTATGTAACAAAATGACCTCAGAAATAGAGGGCTGTCATCTCAACTTTTGACATTGAATCCCAGAAATGTTTGCGTGGCTTTTGTCATATGTTACACATAGGGTGGACCTGCAGCTACAAAGATATGAGGGATTTCCCAGGTGGAAATACACTCATGATTTTAGTAGTACACACACACACACAGTGATTCCCGTGATTTTGGGGCTGTCAGATTGACACATATGTAAGTGTGATCCTTTTTTCACTGACAGGCTTAGTAGGCGTTTGTCAGGCCAGATGGCCCACTCGTAGCCGTGCACCATTTCCAGGCAGAAACCCAGAAGCCTTGTTCTTTCTGGGACTGGCCACTTGAGAAGTTGTGCCTACATCGCAGTCAAGCATTGCATGGTCATACCTACATGCATTAAAGCACCTAAAGTCTTTGTGAGCTCCAGCCTTGACTGGAGTGCCATCCAGCAAGAAGGACAGCACTGCCTGCTCTTCATAGGCCATCCGAGGTCCAGCTCTGGAGAAGCTGGCCCAGCCCTCACCCCTGGAGCATGTGAAGTGACCCTGGAGCAAGCCCAGGTCAGGCCAACCACGAGAGGGAGACAAGCTCACACGCTTGCCCAAGCACAGCCCTTGCTGTTGGGGAGGTTTCAGGAGGTCCACGTGTGAACGTGGGTGATGGCAAATTTGCAGTGGGGTGGAGAAGAGCATGCTGTTGCAGCAGGTCTCACAGCCTGCTTGCTGCCTCAGTCTCCAGGGTAGCCGAGCCATGTAAGAACTCGTCCAAAGGAGATGGAGGCCATAAAGATGCTGCCCTTTTTTTTTCCAAGACTCAGCTTGGAAGGTATTTTTCTCTCTCAAGCTGCTGGACAGGCTGATTACACTGGAATTATCAGGCAAAGCCGGATTTGTTGGTCTTATCTGATGGCCGTCCCAGGTTTTTCTCGACTGAAGGAGTGGGACTCATGGGCCAAGAAAGGCAACAAGGCAGGCTGTTGGGACATTCAAGCATTGTGGGGATAAGCGTGGCATAAAGATAGATCAGATTAGATAAAACAGGCTGGATCACAGACTGCTGGAGAAAAGAAAGGATGTGAGGTAGGTCTGCGAAAACAGCCTAGAAAACACACGTTTCAGCCCAGCTATGCTCTATCTGCACAGAAAAGTATTACACAGAGAATGAATTTGTTTTGCAATGAATTTATGAAAAATGGGAAGGTCACAGCTGAACCTTTAGAAAATGCTTTAGACGGGCTGGGCTAAAGACAAACAAATGTAGACAAATTCGAAGTCTGACATCCAAATACTTCTCCCTTTCTCATTACCGAGTTTTAATGAATTAGGAAATGCATCCAAACACATTTGCTATATGAAACCCATGTTTAGAACATTTTACACTCATGTTTTGCTTAGGAGGATATAACCAACTCCTGCTATTAATCATCAGGACCCTCAATTTTGGGAATATTTTAGATAGGTCCAAACTTTGTGATCTAAGCCCATGTCTCACTATTAGGAAAATTCCACATTTTCAAATGTTTTCACTACTGGAAAGCAGGAAGGTCAAACTATGGAATCAACGTGAAAAACATTCTTTCCTCCAAAACAGAAAAAAAAAAAAAAAAAAAAAAAAGAATTAGATCAGTCAATCTGCTTCTGGTATTAAATAAAGAAAATGATTTCCTTTAGATCAAGCAACAAGCAAATATGTTAATATTTCAGTAGGGTATAGCTGTAATTTCATTTGACTTTACAGTTGCTTTTCTCCTTTATTTATGAGAGGCACAGGAGTTTTAGGGATGAAGAAAATCAGGTCTCCTGTAACAAAATGTGATGCACTAGCATGCCGTATCTTCTCAAGGAGAAAAATAACTTAGATTTGGCTACAACGTGTCTTTGAGGAAGATGTACAGGCCTGAAGATGAAGATGAAGGTGGTGCAAAGTGACACCTACCCACACCATCATCCATCAGAACTCATGATTCTTGACTCCTCTCCAGCTCAGTGAGGCTGAGAGGAAAGGCTGGTGGGAGCACGGAAGCAGTTACACCTTGCGTATGAAAATGTCACCTAACTCCACCTAATTTCATCTGCAAGATGCAGCAGAAAAACAAGACCATTTTGCATAAGGCTCAAGCCGCACATAACAGAAATGAAATCTATAGCTGGAGAAAGCAACTGCTAGGAGATGCTATGACACTCTTGTGTATTTCCTCATGTGAAGGTCTTACACGTCTTTAAAGTCATGACTCAGGCATTTTTCTGTTCCAACACTGAAGCCTCAGCTTTGGATGAGGTTGCATTTTTACACCTGGCTTGGCAAGCAGGTGTGATCTTTTCTTTATTGGTCTCATGACAGTTAATCAATGCCTTTGTCACCTGCAGATTAAGCTTGTGTAATGCATCATAAAAGGCTGCTAAATTCGGTCATCCTTCAGAAACAACTTTTAGCACCTGATATTGGCATCAGGCCTTGCTTCACAGGAGAAGCACATTGTACAGTCATGGCCTGAGGGCTCTCTGGGTGTCTGGCAGCTTCCAGGGTAAAAAGGCAGTCCGGTACATCAACATATAAGCAGCCAAGTGATCTGGGACGTGTCTACCAAAGAGCCTGACACTTATCTTCTCTAAACTTCATTTGCTGCTATAGCAGCTGTCGCCTACACCAGTAAATACAAGCAGGCCAGGGACCTGTGTGACACAAACTGGCCCCACGGGGCTTCTAGGCACCACGTGGAGCTCCTCCGGCACCAGGAGGTAATTGCTTTGGTGTGTGTGCCTGGGGAGTGGGATTGCTCAAAAATGTCTGCCGTGCAGGGAGTGTTGCTGCCTCCCAGAGCAGGATTTTCACGGTGTGGGTGTACTGCACACAAGGCAGTATGACATGAAGGCATGTCAGAGCAGAATTTTAGGACACGAGGCCTCCGAGGACAGCACCGGAGGACACGTGGGGCAGAGGGAGCCAGCCTCACTCCTCAACCTCTGTGTACATATTGAGGACAGTCCCGGAGCCCTAAACTATGTCTGGGCGCCGCGTTGTAGAGAGCTACACCACACGGCCCAAATGTTACTCCTCAGGTCAGCAGCACTGGCCTCACACAGGAGGCTGCAAAGCACAAACAGGTACTGCTCCTTCACTGCACCTCACTGCCCTAACAGTCTTTCCATCCCACTCTTGAGGCTGATCTTATTTATGCTGAGTTTCTCTGAATCACACAAAACACACTTGATCTCCCCCCCTCCCACACTTTAAGTTGCGAACTCCTTAAAGACTTTTGTTAGCGAGTGGCATTTTTAGAATTGCAGTGTATGGGTGGTGTGTGCTCCTCCAGTACATGAGCTGCTTATCAATCATTTAATTGGGATGTCTTGGTCTTCACCCAGATGGTCCCTTTCAGCAGATACCATTGTGTTTTAAAACTTTGGATAATTATAGCCCTGTAAATGGAGAGTGCAAGATTTGTCGGCTGCAGCCAGCTCATCTTTCTTCTGTAACAGCCTCATTGTCTAGTCACTGCCTTGTTCACAATGGGAAGAGATCCATGCAAATGGAGACACCCATTTAAAGATGCTCCTCAGCTGGGTAAACAGCAGCAGGAGCCTCACTGATAGCAAGTCCAGGAAGGATTAAAATCTATCAGTAAGTTTGACTCTGTGGTTTTTCTTTCCTTCCTTCCCTGGGCACACAAGTATCTATGCTGCTCTGTTAGCTGATTTAAAACATTCAAATCCTGTCTACACTGGCCAACAATACCGTCAGCACTCTGCTTTTTTTTTTTTTCCTTTTAAACAAAACCACTTAACCAAATCCTGAGGGAAATGAGCCCATTGCCTCTCTGTTGTTGCCCTCCACAACGCTCTGGTGAAAATGCAGCTCTGGACAGAACCTAGGCACTTTTACCAGCACATCCCCTGCTCCCCTCGGATCAGTGGGTCAGCTCCACGGAGGGCCCTCAGCCAGCTCTGCTGTACCTGGGCAGTGCCACCCTCCTCCCCTGGCCTGTGGGCACCCTCCTTGGAGCCACAGCTTCTCCGTGTCAGCCCCTGTCCTCTGCATCACATCACAGTGCAGGGGACTGCTCCGTTCTGAAGTTTCAAAATCACCTATGTCAAAAGGAAAGATTAACCTCTAAAAGAATTGAGGGAAGGCAACGGTAAAGAGCTGACGCAGCCCATGTCTTTCAGAGGCAGTTAATGCATACAAGTCAAAACAGCTGCTGTTGAGATCCTGTGGTGCCCTCCAGCAAGGGAGGTCTAGCATCCTGGCTGTATCCTGGACACAGAGTACCTAGATTTGCTTAAGAACACCTCAGTTAAAGCAAGACCATAACACAGAAACCTCAAAAATAAAATGTCTTGCTCGTTGCATTCAAAAAAATCTGAATTCCGCTTTCCTCCATAAGTTTTATAGGCCAGAAAAACAAAACAAAACAAAAAAGGATGTGCTGCTTTTTTATTACTTTGCAAACCAGATTTTCCGATTTCCTGTAAGATTCTTCATGGATGGTTGGAGGACAGGCTGGACCATAAGACCCAGGGAAATCAATTCTACATCAAACTCCAGATTTGTATACAATATAACTTTATTTGGGGGAAAATATCTATCCACAAAAGCATCTACATAAAAGATTTAACACTCCACTTGATTATGAAACAAGAAAGCCTGAAGCTCACCTCTGCAACCTTAGTGTAAAACCAAAGGAAATCAGAATAAACACAGGTATTTTTAAAGTTTAAATAAAATACAGAAAAACTTTTGGATAAAACATTTACTGTAATTTTTCTGTTTGGGAGGATATGCAAAGTTCCATTCCAGGTTCCTTAATTAAGGAATTGAGTTATTAAAAAACTTGTAGATTAAGCTATGAGCTAACCACAGTATTTAAGTGACAATAAGTTGTGCTCGGAAATGATGTGTTAGGGCTGGGCATCCTCACAGAACTTTACCAGTGTTTTCTATTCAAATTTCCTTCAGCAAAACCTTCTCAGAAAAGTGACATGCAAAAATTAACAATAGGTGTTTTTTAGGGCAACAATTCAGAAGTTTACCAGAAAGGTACCAACTTCACAAAGGCTTAAGCGTATGAGTAACTCCTCTGAGTCAGAGTCTTGTCATACAATGCACTGTGTTAAATTTAGGCAGAAACTGGGCTACAGACTTCAGATATTCAAGGACTTTCAGTACAATCTGTTTCTGTTGCTACCGTCACAAGAAGTGACCACACAGACTACACCATCTTGCAAGGCTCTGCTGAAACCCTCAGAAAAAAAACTTAAGGGATTGCTCAAATCCATGGGTTCCCGCACTGCTTTTATCTGAGCAGCATCTTGTTGCCTCCCACCAGTGTGTTAAGCAACATGCTAACATCTGTCATGTATCTACTCTACCATCTTTTCCCTGGGGTAGGAGTGCGCATTGAAGAGTATTTTCCTTTGGACTACGTGTGCGTGTGCACGCACTCACGCTCATGCATGGGAATAGCTAACCAGCGTTAGAGAGAGAAAACCAAAGAACCTGAAGGGGAACGCAGCATCATTTGTGATTTCTCAGCTATGTCAAGGTTTCAAGGGGGGCAAGCCTGCACACCTGTGTATTACCGTTCTGACTTCAGTGGGGCTGCTACCACACTTTGTGAAATTGCAGCCTTGCTTCTGCACGTTGTGGCTCATGCCTGGTTTCTAAAACTGAAAATAATCACAGTGTTATCTTTTGCACAGTATTGTTTCACAATCACAGTATCTTTATTACATATGTTATTTATTTCCACTGATAGCGGAAAAAGGAAAGTTAAGATCCTCCAGTATTGTTCTTGATTAAGCTATTTGTTTACACAATGTTGGAAAACTATAACAAAATCACCTAGAAAAAAACAAGCCACTCCAAACGGGAATATAACTGCTTCCTACTTAATCTCAGGAATTACATTTAATTTACTTGATTTAAACAGATGTGCTTTACTAGGAATAACACGGTGAATTCTGTTCATGGCACATGTTAAATAAAATGGGTTCTCAGTAGGAGAAAAACAAAAACATGTCTATCTAAAAACAAAGGGTTTTATTATTGTTGCGCGGTCACTTCAAACAGCAGTGAGTTTAAACAAACACAGCATTGACATCACTTGCTACTTATAAAATGTCCAAGTCTGCACTAATAGCAAATTAATAAAATAAAATCTCCGTGTTCTCCTGATCACTCAGGGTTAGTCAGTGCATTCTCAAACTGTTTTCCTCAGTGATTAGGTTGCTCCATAACTAATGGAACAGTTTTATTACATTTTGAAGAGAATAATGCTAGACTAATAATGTCAGTAATTGAGAGCAGCAACTGAGGATATTGGATAGTACCATGTAATTATATAACTTTCTAATATATCAGATTTTTATCAATAGTAGCACATATTTCATTTAATCTTATTCTGATTGTTTTGTGTTTCTACTTAAACATGCAAAACAAGCTCTCAGTAGAAGTTGCTGTCATTTTCAGGCTTTGAAGTGCTATTGTGGACTGCAAATTCACAGACATTCACTAAAACATACAGCTCATTTCTCACCCATATTTTGGTTTGGCTAAGATTCATTCTATATCGATACAGCTCTCACACTCTGTGTCTGAAAGCAAACAGAGATCCCAAGATACCATCAGAGTAAACACCCCGGAATAAAAAGAAAACTCAGAGAATTTAGCAAATACTTGCTATTCTCCAGCACTAATGAGGCAGAATCTCTTCCAGATTAATAAGTAACAGTTGGCTGTCTGGAAAACAGAGAATGGAGAAAGGTGGGGGCAGTGGCTGCTTTTCTTAGTCAGGCTGAGCGGAACAAGGCAACCACTATTTTGCAGAGGTGTGTAAAAACTGACAGCTCTGACCTTAACCCCTTCAAGTTTGCAGGAGAGTGTTTGTCTGAAGCTTCAGCTACACCCACTCTTCCCCTTCTGATTTAAACATCCCCCCACGTTTTAGTTCAACTTTCAGTTTTCTAAATTAAAAATGCTTGAGGAACCTAAAGGCTTTTTAAAATCTTTTGCCATCAAGCAATCTGCTTGGACATAGCCAGCAGATTAACCCAGGCAGCCTGCTAGTGGGTACATCTGAGCATTGGGAGGATGGGGGGGTACCACTGATCTTCTCTACAGCACCAGCAAAGCCCATCAGTATTTCACTGCTCTGGTTCCTCATCACACCCCTGCCCTCAGCTGCCCTCCCTTGACTCACTCGAGCAGGAGGCCCTTGTAAACAGAGATAAGCAAACTTCAAAAAGTCCAGATTCTGTTTGGGTAAGTGCCCAAAAGTTCAGAAACGGGCTTGGAAACACAGTGAGAATAGGCTTTCTTGGGAGATGGCCAAACATTTTCCACTGAGGCTGGGCTATAAACACTTCAAGAATAGCCTCTCTCGTAGTATTTTGGTGGTATTTGTTTCTCATCCTGTCTGGCTGGGAAAGTAAAACATCATAAAAACAAAAGGGCTCAGGAATAAATCTTCAGGCCTGCTTCTCTCTGGTCTTTGGCCCAAGCCCTGGGTGAAATGGGAGCTGTGACTCCTGCTCCCTTTGCCCATGTCACCTACAGCATGTGGTGGGTGGGTGGCAAGGGCACGGCGCTTAAAAGCTGCCTGCTGCCCAGCATGGATCTCCTTCCCCTTCAACTTGCTCCACATCGTAAGCCTACTGAAAATAAAGAGGAAGGGATTTTTTTTTTCCCTGGTCGTCTTCCCTGTGTCAGCTCACCACAGAGTTTAGACACACGCCGGAGTTAGCGCCAGAGTAGGGGCTTTGCAAGGCTGGGGACAGCAGAGATGGAGGGGGACCAACCCTGCTCAGCAGCAGCCAGCTATAAATGGGAAACCACAGCCAGAGACCTTGAACATTAAGTTAAAGTCTGTCCTTGTTTTATGGAAACATACTTCTCTGCTTTTAGGAACTGAGATGAGTCACCAAATTCATTCAGCAGGCAGTAGGAACTAGCCCTCCTTTCTGAAGCTCACTGACAGCTCCATCTAGGCCATCGGCTCAGGTGGCACGGGCACTGAAGTGGACAAGCATAACCTCCTTGCTCCACCTTGGGGCAAGCCACCCTACAGCCCCTGCCCAAGGCACACATCCCCAGCAGCAGTGCACCAGGGGCTGGAGGGGAGGGCACAGCTGCCATCAGAAATGAGGCCCAAGCAGGATTACAAGGCAAACAGAGCAGATGGAGAACGCAGCAGTCCTGGGTAACAATGCAAACACTTCCAGGAGAGGGGGAGCATATGAAACCTGCCTGGTGTGTGTCACGACTGGGTGACACCTGAAGCTGAGCAAGCCACCTGTAAAGCAGCCTCTGCACCTGTGATGGCTGCGGGACTTCTCAGCAGCCTGGGGAAGGAGAGCGGGTGTGGGGGCATGTAAGCCTTGTGCCCATCTGCCCAAAGGTGGGGGCTGCTTCCCCTCTCCTCCTGCTTCCCTTGTGCCAGACCCAAGGCTCATCTGAGCCAGTCTGACTTGGCAATCCAGAAGATAACCAAGCCACATAAGTCCCAGGAAGTGAGAAGTTTCCTGACAGGTTGAATGTTTGGATCTTGGCCTGCAGCCAGGGCATGTGTAGGGCCCTCTTTCCTCTTTCACCCATCTCCACACAACTTCCAGTAGCTCCATTGTTTCTGCACCCTTCAGCCCTCAGTACTGGCGCGATGGCTTCAAGGCCCGCTGCAGGGACATGGAGCAGGGGGCCAGAAGGGGACAGGCCAATAATCACACTACCCCCACCCAGCCATCCCCACCTTTCAGGTGTGACAGCTGGCCTTGCCCACACCCCATGGGTGACATGCGTGTGGTTTCACACGGCTGGGCGGGCGGCCAGCACCAGGAAACCACGGGGTGGCTTGGGCCTACGGGGTGTAAATCGCCCAGTGGCAGCCACTCGCCACCTCTGCCGGGAGACTCCCTGCTTCACACCAAGCATCCTAATCCTTATCTGGCCTGGAGAGCCAGACCCCCATGCCAGCGTCTCCCCAGGCGAGCGCTGGGGCTCACCGAGAAGAGGAGCTGGCAGTGAGGTTATTTATAGCTGCCGCAGCTTCCACAACAGCAACCAGCAACGGCGCAAGATGAAACCCAGCCAAGCAAAAGTATTTTTTCATTGAAAAACAGATGACAGCTTGTTTATGCTGTCGTAGGAGACAGGACTGTGAAAATGAGCGGCGGCGGCAGCAGGTTTTGAGGGCAGCGTCTTGGGTTGCGCTGTATACCTGCCGGTGGCCGCCCACCCACCCCCTGATACTCTCTGACTACGTCTCCAGGCAGAAGTCTGCTGCCACAGCATGGCCTGCCCCTGCTGCCCCTCTGCTATCGCCAGATGTCATCTACGGTGTCCCCTCCTCCCCCAAGCAAGGCTAATTAGGGTGGCAGTTTTGGGATGCTTTGAGATTTGTGGTTTCAAACACTACGCAGAAATGCAGCGAGGGTTGTTTCATTATTTAGTCATGCCTTGATGTAAGATCTTGCTCTTGATTTGAACTTGTGGTGCTCAAAAATGGCTCAAAGGGACATCTGATGAGGGTTATAACAGCTAGCCAGAAGTTGTAGCCTGAGCATTGCTCTCCCTTCCCTCCCTCACACACACTGAGGCCATGCGAGAGGAGGCCAGGCTCCTCATTCCCATGCTGGGCTGCATCAGGCTGCCCAGAATTTAACGAATCTCCTGTGATATTCAGCTAATACCATGGTGGTGGTGGTGGTGATCTAATTTTCTGTTATGTCATGGGGCTTGGAGGCCTGGCATGCCAAAACTTCAGCGTGATTAGGTTAGGCCTCAGGAAGGAGCAAGGCTGGTGCCAAAGTCAGGGTGAGAGCAGCTGGAGAGCAACAGCACCTCTTCCTCCTGCTTGCTAGCTGGTGTGTGAAGCGATGGCTCTTTTTCAGTGGCTGTTAAGGGAGTTTACAGAAAGGATATGAAAACTGATGAGGGAGCCTTTTTTTCTTTTTCCTTATGGCAGTCATTCTTGTTGCGTGAGACTGCTTTGAAAATATATTTAGTGTCATACTGCTCCATAAAGTAAGAAATCATTTATTATCCTCACTTTACAGTCAGGAGCAGAAGGAAGCAAAATATTAGGTTGCTCTCTCTTACCTTTTAAAAAAAAATAATAAATGAATATTTGTTCTGGACAGCTCCATTTCTGAGGTCCTAGCTTCAGCCAGCTGTCATGTTACGTCTCTCCCCTAAGGGAAAGGAGTTTATCAGAGGCAGGTGGAAGCCCTAACAGATCTGCCTGGGATCCCTCACAGTCACCCACTACCTGGCGTGTGCGTGGGCACCAGACATAGCCAACAACTCTCCAACATCCCTGAGTCCTCTGGAGCTCTTGTGAGGCTGTGTATGGCTGAGATGTAAGAACTTGCTCAGGAGGGTTTGATTTCAGCTGGAGTAATGGGAGGGCAGCACAGCTGCAGGTCTCAATGCATGGTGATGCAGCAGATGCTGAGGTCAGCAGGGAACATGCACAACATAGTCCACCAATGCCATAGGACAAACATTCCCAGACTGTGGCTTATGGCCTGATGACAGAGTGACGCGCTGGGTGGATGAGGGAAAGGCTGTGTATGTGGTCTACCTTGACTTCAGCAAGGCTTTTGACACCGTCTCCCACAGCATTCTCCTCAAGAAACTGGCTGCTCTTGGCTTGGACTGGCGCACGCTTCGTTGGGTTAGAAACTGGCTGGATAGCCGGGCCCAAAGAGTCGTGGTGAATGGAGCCAAGTCCAGTTGGAGGCCAGTCACTAGTGGCGTCCCCCAGGGCTCGGTGCTGGGGCCGGTCCTCTTTAATATCTTCATCGATGATCTGGACGAGGGCATCGAGTGCACCCTCAGTAAGTTCGCAGATGACACCAAGTTAGGTGCGTGTGTCGATCTGCTTGAGGGTAGGAAGGCTCTGCAGGAGGATCTGGATAGGCTGCACCGATGGGCTGAGGTCAACTGCATGAAGTTTAACAAGGCCAAGTGCCGGGTCCTGCACCTGGGGCGCAATAACCCCAAGCAGAGCTACAGGTTGGGAGAGGAATGGTTGGAAAGCTGCCAGGCAGAGAAGGATCTGGGAGTGCTGGTGGATAGTCGGCTGAATATGAGCCAGCAGTGTGCTCAGGTGGCCAAGAAGGCCAACGGCATCCTGGCTTGTATCAGGAACAGCGTGACCAGCAGGGCTAGGGAGGTGATCGTCCCCCTGTACTCAGCTCTGGTGAGGCCGCACCTCGAGTACTGTGTTCAGTTTTGGGCCCCTCGCTACAAGAAGGACATCGAGGTGCTTGAGCGGGTCCAGAGAAGGGCGACGAAGCTGGTGAGGGGCCTGGAGAACAAGTCCTATGAGGAGCGGCTGAGGGAGCTGGGCTTGTTCAGCCTGGAGAAGAGAAGGCTCAGGGGTGACCTTATCGCTCTTTTTAGGTACCTCAAGGGAGGCTGTAGCGAGGTGGGGGTTGGCCTGTTCTCCCACGTGCCTGGTGACAGGACGAGGGGGAGTGGGTTTAAGTTGAGCCAGGGGAGTTTTAGGTTAGATGTTAGGAAGAACTTCTTCACTGAAAGGGTTGTGAGGCACTGGAACAGGCTGCCCAGGGAAGTGGTGGAGTCACCATCCCTGGAAGTCTTCAAAAGACGCTTAGATGTAGAGCTTAGGGATATGGTTTAGTGGTGGGCTGTTAGCGTTAGGTTGGAGGTTGGACTCGATGACCTTGAGGTCTCTTCCAACCTGGAAATTCTGTGATTCTGTGATTCTGTGATTCTGTGATAGAGGACCTGGCTAGACACTTTAGAGGTTACAGGGGAACCTACAAGTGAGGGTGTCCCCCCTTGCTCCCAAATCCAAACTCACATGAGAGTGGCTGAGAATGCTCTTCTCAAAACCCCTTCTCGTTCATACAGCAAGTAAATGCTGTAGCAGCCAGAGAGGATCTGTATGTTAAAGATCAAGAGTCCTCCTAAGGCTGGCACGATTTATGGCATGCTCAGCCCACACCCTTTCCAGTCCTTTTGACTCCCAGTCCAAACAACCAGACACCTACATGCCACCAGGTCATATCCAGAGCTTCAGCTGGAGTCCTCAGCTGGTTGGAACCTCCAACTTAGGCCCTCTGGGTCTTACATGAAACACTCTGCCACCACACTTCATTTATGGGAGAGGTGGGAAGGTGATGCATGCTTCCTGGAACAGAAAGGGTGAAGGACTCTGAGTCATTCAAAGCCAGCACATACTGCAAAAGAAGTTTGAGAACCTCCTGACCCCCCGCATTTATTATCCATTACAGTCTCTCATTCACTGCCACTGGGAAAAATCTCTTCTGACATAAAACACTCCTATATTTTGGGTAGACACAAGAGAAACAACAGCTTACCCTGCCCTGAAATTGCTCTTTATTATTTTTTTTCCTGCAATCTTGCAAGCCCTTATTTCTGAAGCCAGATTTGCCCTCAAAGCAATTGTATTTTCAGAGCAGGTGAGATGTTGGTTTGAATTATTGACTCACACCTTTATGAAGTACACACGACCAGGAGAGCTGCTGGAAGTTTCGTGAACAGAGCTCTGCAGCTCTGCCAGCAGAATGCAGCTCAGGCTTTGTTATACATGTTCACAGTCTGATGAGTCATTATGGGACAGGGATAATATAAAAGAAAACCACAAAGTGATAAACAGTGGAGTAATATAAGTAACTCTGAAGCAAAAGAAACACTATATATCATGAGTGAGGCCACCCTAATGAAAGATCTTCAATCCAGGAAATGACCTGGGAGCTGGCCCATAAGCCCTGCACATCTGTGCTCTTCAGAAGCACAGGAGAGGCCTAGGATCAGCTCCAGTTCCTCAATTCCCAGGTTAACAAACATCATCTGCACAGACAAACCACAGAGGGAAACAGGCCAGGCAACTCTGCAGTTGTCCTTCTGGCTGATATATGAGCTGCAGGAAGAGCCACTGAGCAGAGCCGAGTGACAACTGTATCGTTTGCCCTACTGGAATTGCTGTCATATTTAACATTTATCCCACCTTATAAAGCAATGAAAAAAAACATATCAACAAGTGAAAATTTGAGGATGGAGAAGAGGAAAAAAGAGAAGTCTGAGACGCTCAATCAAAATGCGTGGGTGATTTTCAAGTCTTTCCCTTCAAGTTTTATCACCGGACATATTTGTTTTACTGTAAATTGACTTGGAATGTGAAATGAAAAGTAATTTCCAAATTGGAGAAGTAATTTTTAACTTAGTTTTGAAATGAGGTGTTTGGTGATTAAAAAAAAAAAAAAAAATCTTTCTCTGCCGTTTTCGCTATGATAAGGGGAATTCAGGTGGGTGTTGGGGGTAGACCTGGCCTTTTCTTATGACCAGGCTATTTTTCCAATGAATTTCCGATGACAAATGTCTTTCAAGAGGTGTTGAGGCCACTACAGTCTGTTGTCTCTGGAAACATGGGCCAGATGGGAACCTTCCACAGACCACCTACGCCTCTCTAAAAATGAGCAAGCAGAGACCTTGGGGTTGCCACTGCAGATTACCGTCAGATCTTTAGAGATGGGCCACTTGCAGCTATTTCTCCAGCTTTAGATGTGGCTGTGATTGCAAAGGTTGCTGTAGGGAGCAGCTTGCACGCAGAGAAGAGAACAGCAGGCCTCTGCATGAAAGGGGACGGACTGTCCTGATCCCAGGGTAGGTCTTGATGGCCACAGACAACTGAAAAAGCTTTACATGCAGTTTGTAAATGGAGAAACGTGAGATCCAAGTGTGAGGTCAATATCCAACCTTTTGCATGTGTGTAAGAAACATCCCATCCCATGGAGCTTCCCCAGGCACATGAGCCTGTGAGCCAGCAACATGCTCTTGTGCAACCTGGCGTGTCATGGGGTATCGAGAGGCCTTCCTGTAGCCCCCGTCTGTCTTCAGCTGCTATAATTCAGAATGAAATGTGTGTGACAGTGTCCATGTCAAGTTAAAACTAATCAGAATTAGAATCATTTCCAGGGGGTTCCAAAATCCTGCCTGGCTGACAGTAGCAGCAACTAACGAGAAAGTACTAATAGCAGCGGCGATTTTGCTGCTAGTATCACTGATGATTTATAAGGAATTAAGCAAAATGATGCTTGTGCTGGGTGGCCTCAATGCAGGAACAGGAGATAAAACACATCAATGTTTATCCACTGCTGCAGGAAGGGGCTGGAGGGGAGAGGAGATATTTTTGCATTGTGGTCATGTGAAAGGCAAATTTCACATGGATTTTCATGCAGACACATAAATCAGTCCATGTTCACTCTAAAAGTTCATGGTCCTTAGCAAACCTCTCAGTGAACCGGGACTGAGCTTAGAGATTGTAAAGAAACCTGAAACCAAGCAAGTTTCAACTAATTTTATATTTTGCCCTGAACATTTTGCTCAGGTCTAACTAGTTTGCTTAGGAGTTTAGGCAAGTACAACCGTGTCCTTTGGGAGAAAAAAATGCTCTGAGAAATCAAATACACCGCACAAAAAGTAATTACAGAGAATCTTTACCTAAATCTAAATTGTTCTCTGCTCTGTGTTCATTGTACTACTTACAAAGGTTCCAGTTAAGGTGAGGATTCAGCTTTCATTTCAACACCTGATTTTTATTTGTTCATGATTTCTCCCCCTTAGGAAACTCAATGTGTTGGCCTTAGTCTTTGCAGGGTTTGCTTTCTTTTGTTCAGGGAGGCATAATGGTTTCAGACAGGCGTTAGCCAAGCAATCAGAGGAAAATTTTCTTTCTTCTTTTTGCAGAATAAAAATAAAACTAAAATCTGCTCAATCTTGAAAACATTTTCCTATTCTTTCCCTGTCTGCTTATGCCTACATCACCTTTCTGATCTTAAAATTATCCTGGGAGCTCTTTGAAGTAGGACCTGCTTTAATGGTTTTGTTCTGTGGTGCTTAAAACACAGGAATACCGCCCATGCCTACAGCCACGGCCACATCTGAGCTTCCAAGGTCACTCGCCATCAGGCTGTCCCAGGGGTGTTTGATCGGGCCTGTGCACAGTGCCATCCCCAGTGCCCCCAGGACAGTGGGGAGCAGCCCCATGGCATGTGGGACTGCCTGCCACAGCTGGGGTGCTTTTCCAGCATGCCTGGTGCTACGGTCAGATTGCAGATCTGCATTATCCATGTGGCCCTGGAAGTGAGGAGGCCTGAAAAAAAGATGCTGAAAGTGGTATCAAATCTGCAAAATATTTTCCTTCTTCAGCAAAGTGTAGTCCCTCCCACTGACGTACACCCCTGGTCCCCTCTCCTGCCACCAGGGTGCATGCACATCCAATGCCTGCTCCTTGGGGTGCTGAGCAGGGGGGATCAGGACTGAGGTACAACAGGTGCCCCCAAGCAACCTCACCAGCTGGGACCCACCAGCCTGGGCTCAGGGAGGCTTTCCTCCCACATGTCCTCCTGCCACCACTGCCCTTTGGATGGCACGTGGGGACAGAGAGTGACGTGACCTGTCAGCATGGCATCTCTGCTGAGATGCTGCTTTCGTGTGCTGAGCGTGCTGACGGGCGGGTTTCCCCACACCTCCACCAAAGTTGGTTTTGCAAAGGCTGCTTTTCTTAGCCCAGCATTTAAAAGCAGAAGTTATCAGGGCATAAATCATCCTGTGACTTGTTGCAAAGCCTGTGAGATGAGATAAACACAAGGCAGTTTGACAAACCGTTGGGAGCAGGGAGGAGGGGGCAGAGGGCAAAGGGGGGCACGAAAAGGGAGCAGCAGCACCGACCCTCCTTGGATTATGTCATAGGTCAGCCAAAAGGATGCAAATAAGATCAAGAGGCTGTTTCCAAAGTTTCTGAGGCTAGATATGACTCCACGTGCCCACTACAGAGCTGGGTGCAATAAATATCACACTCACGGAGAGCATTACATCATATAAAAGGGAAAAGCCAGCAGATGAACTCACACCATAAAACCTTGGCTTGGTATCTCGCCAAGACCAAGCAGACAGCCCCACTGTTGTAGACACTACAGAGCCCAGCACGTTGCCACAGCTTTTACCTTCCACTTCCCGCCACCACCACCTTTCCCAGAGCAGCTCCTGCTGAGTTTCCCAATAGCAAGGACTGGCGATTCCGGTGGATAACGTGGCAGGAAAAACTGTTGTGGGACTTAGATCCCAGCACCGCCGAGTCCCCCTTTTTGGGGCCTTGGAAATGGTACAGAGCTGGGAGGCGCAGCAGCACCTCCCCCTACTACCAGTGCACAAAGCAGCAGGCACTGCAGCGCTCAGACCGGTTCATCCTTGACGTCTTATGGTGCTGTGACACAGCTTTCTCCTGGGGTCTTCTGAGAGCAGATGAAATATCAGGATCAGGATGAGCCAAACTGGCCTGCTGGGGCCTTTTCTCTCTAATATCTTCATTCTGTCAAAATTATACTTGATCGTGTTTCGTTATTGTTGTTTCTAAGTTTCACCTCTGCCTCAGCAATTCCATCTGGTAGGTCGTATTCCTCTCTCTGATTGCTTTTTGGATAAAAGCATGCTCACTGGGGCCTGCTTGGAATTAGTTTTTCTTTTTATTTCCACTAGATGCTCAGTTCAGCCCCACAGTTCCCCTGACTTAACACAGACAAGGTCACCCCACCTTTGTCTTTCTGGCACATGCATTCAAGTACTGATTCCCATGTGCTACAATAACCCCATTACATTTTTAACAGTCTCCAAGGGGGAGTCATTTACAGGGACTTGAACTGAAAAGTGCAAGTTTTGTATCATCCTCTTGCATGTGCACTTGTGCAGATATTAAATCAGCAATGATGGGAGGGAAAAAAAAGTCTTGGCTATGTCCCCAGGACATTCCTCGAAGACTGATGATGTACATCTGCCTTAACTGTCTGGGTCTGAAATAATTAAAGACCACTCTTCTTTCCCTCCCATTAATTTCACTGAATATATGGAAACTTTTTAAATTATTATTTAGAATTTTATGTCAGCCTTGTAAGAACACTATCCCCAATAACTTTCCTTCCACTTCCTAATTATAGGAACTCGGCCACTAAGGTGTAATGAGCGGCTGAAACACTACTCACTACTGCACAGTTGTCATTTATACCCACTGGCCTTTCTATAGTGTCACGACAGGGTGAAACAAAAAGATCTCCCATCTCTGAAAGACTGCCCTTTCCTAAGGGGCAATCTCTGGATTGCTCTGCATGTGACAGCAATTTTTAAAGGCCTGAAGGCTTTCCAAAGTGTGTACCAGCAGGGCTGCGATGCAAGCCTTCCACTGGCCATGAAGATGACAGACTGGTTTTAGGGGGACTCAGGTAGCCAACCAACGTCGATGGGTGAATTACAGACACTAGTCCAAGCACACTTTGCAGAGCTCCTAAGAAGGTAGAGGCAAACAAAACAAAGCAGGGAGTGTCGTAATAATATTTTCAGCTAGCTAGCCGGTGTGTGGCAACCACGTGTCATGGTGGCAGTCCCCAGAGGGCCAAAATTGTCACCCATATGGAAGAGGAGCCAACAGATACTGGGACACATGCTGCCCCACATCCCTCCTCCCTGTGTGAGCTGAAGTCAAGCGATCCACTGATAAAGTGTCTGCGTATTCCTCTCTTCCACAGATGTTCCTGTAGACATTACAGTGAAGAGAGACTATTTCTGACCGTGGTTCCGAGGGCTGGGAAGGAAGGCTGACTCTCAGACAGAGATGCTGGATCAGGGAAACAGCACTACACACTCTCAAACACTTAAAACCTCACATTCTAACTGAAAAATATTACCTCTTTCCCAGACAGGACACCAGGTAAATGCAGATTTTTTTTTCAAGCAATAACCTAAAAAATAGCAATCCCCAACCCATTTTTTATTTTCACCCAAGTTCTGTTTCCTTGCTTGTACATGTCAATATTTACAAGCTCTACCACTTCTTGGATTATTTATTTTCCCTGGTCTATTTCACTCAGTGAAAAATCTCTCCAGCTCGAGACTTGACAGTTTGTTGCTGATATCCATCTTTATTAAGTTCACTGCTGCAGAAAAAAAACAAAACAAAACAAAACAAACAAACAAACAAACAAAACATATAGCCATAAAAGAAAAAAAAATCCACAAACAAACAAATTCAAGATGATGCTCAAATCTGGTGAAGAAAAATACTCCAGAAATAGCCAGTCGTTTTCAGTGACATCCATTTTTTTTATGGATTTCACTGAAAGACACTTCTCCCTCCACTTCATTAATGGTCAGAAAATTCACTGACAGTCAGCAAGAGATCTCCTGTCACCACACCTGAGGGGATGGTGGGGAAGGTTGCCCTTCTGTCTTCGCCTCCCTGCACTGCACCTTTTTCTGCTTGGGGACAGGACCGAAAGGGCTCAAAGCTGACAGCATTCCCCTTGTCATCCTGACTGAACTCTTGAACAGTGACAGTCGTTCTGGATCACTTTTAATTATGGACTTTGAAGGTCAACAAACTGCACTCTTTTTAAAATTTCTCTGCAACATGTGATGCGGGATGCTGAGAAAGGTTTCTCCCTCTCCTTTAGGCAGACTAGGGCTCAGGCACACCTCCATTTCACGGCCCCACCACCAAAGGGCACTTCAAGATAATCTGAATTTTCCCAAGGTGTTTTTAGCACTTCTCTAATAGAAATATCACTCTCTAAGCAAAGCTGCCAGAACTGCCTGTGCCTGTGGGTCTCATCCTCTTCAGCACAGCATCCGCCAGCTTGGCTCAAGTGGAGGATTTGCCAGAGACTTACTGCCTTTGCACCAAAATGAATCAGAACCCACCCCCGTGTTACATCCGCCGCTCGAAATGTGGGGGCAGAGACATCCTTAATCAATCTGGCTAGATGAAACCCATTCCTTCACATTTTCCCTGTCCTGGGTTTTTAGAGTAAAAGCACAAGCAAGTCGATCTGTCACGCAGAGACCCCTTTAGGCTGACTCTTTTCATCTCTCCACCCAGACTCTGCAGCGTAATCTAAAAGCAAACAAAGCCTCTGGCCCTGATAGTGGTAAAGATAACCCGCCCGCTGTGACCCACCTTCCTGCAGCACAGGCGTGGGTGCCGCTGGGGCTGGCGAGGTGGCGTCGCTCTGCGAACTCACGCTCACGGCCTCCTCGAGATGCGGTCGGTCACACCTCAGCGACCAGCCGAGCCCACGGCACCACCAAACACTGCACGTCACAGGAGAGCTGCTTCAAACCGTTCAGCTACTTGGCGCAAACGGGGCTCAGAGACTTGTCTAATGCTGAGAGCAGCCATCAGCGGATCGGCAGCAAGCTGGGGTGCTTTGTGGAAACAGCACACTGCTGCTTGTTTGCTAGCGCAGGTCAGCCCTAGCACACGCTTGTAAGCATGGACACACCTGAGGAAGGCTTTGGTTCATCCAACCAGCCCTGTGTGAAGTCTTAGCCAGGCTGAGGCCCCACTTAATAGACAGAAGAGCCGGCTTGGGTGATTCACTGCTCTGCTGGCAAACAATTCTCATCAGATGCTGCTTCTGCTACTGTTAGCTTTTCAATAACCGTGTTCTTTCAAATTTTCTCTGTCCCCCACCTGTTTCTATGCTTCTTTAAAGGTAGCCACATGCCTGGATAGAAAAACTTCTGTGAGCTCCTCGATTATTCTTTTAGAGCACTGCTGTCTGCGCTGTGAGGTACAGAAAGCCAAAGGACCTGGCTTGCACCCCAGTAGCATGGGCTCACATGGGCTGACAGGCCATAACATCATGTGCACATTTCCAGCTTGGCAAACACTCACTCCAGAGGGGTTTCCAAATTTCCTCTGTAGCCTCTCGCGACAGCCTTGGATTAATTTTGTCTGGAAAGGAAGATTTATTGCCTTTGAGTCACTGCGGTTCACTTTATCTGCTCTATATCTTGAGCCCAAAGTTCAGGTGGCATTTCGCTATCACCCCTCTTATCAATTCCCGGTGGGAATACCCTGGCGGGAGGGACCCTATTTCTTGCTGCCAAATGCCCATCACCCCTTATCTTTCTGACTTTCTCTTTCAGCTGGAACAGCTCTACCGTGGAGCCCTTTCGAAACAATGGCTGTGGTTGTGCTGGCTGTAGGAAGTTAACGCTGTGGGCGGTGAGATTCACAGCCCTTCTCCTGCTTCCTCCGAGCATTGCGCCGAAATACCCAAACAAGAACCTCCAAGTTTTTCAGTGAGGTCAGCCTGATACCCAGGGGTGGCTTTAGCTCTGGTTTGCAGCCAAAGCCGAGAGCGGCCTGTTTGTCAGTTCCCACTCGGACGCAGCTGAAGTCCCCCCGGAGCGGCCCGTCTCGGGAGCGGCCTGCCTCCCCGCACCCTGTGGCCTGGCGGCGGCCCAGATGGCAGCAGCGCTGTGAGAGCTGCTGCTCCTGAGAGGTTCTCAGCGCTTTGGGCAGAGGTTAGCTCGCAAGATCTGGCATCTCCAGACCCAGAGACAGGCCACGGTTCAACTCAGGCTCAAACCCGTCGCCTAAGCCCAACTGGGATCTAATTGTAAACGGCTCTGGCGAGCGTGGGAGTTTTTATGTTTTCTGTCTGAGAACAGCTACTCCAAAGTCAGGTAGCCCATATGCTTCTTTATTTTCCTGCTTACTTCCCCAACCCCTTTCTGATTAACTGAGCGACGGGTGGTTACGTCTGCCTCCAGTGACAGCTCCTCCCAGCCGGCAGCGCTGCCTGGGGACCCCCTGCGCTGCTCCACAGGGTACGTGATTGAAGGGTGACCTAAGGCTCGTCGCGCCGCTGGAGACGTTGCGGCACCGCTCCCGCAGCAGGGAGGGCAGGGACGAGCAGTAGTGGCTGAGCGCCCAGCCGCCGGGTGCTCTGTGGGGTGGCATCAGCCTCCCCGAGGCCAGCGTCACTCACGGCTGTGCGCAGTCACGCCGCGCACGCCAGCGGCGGACGTACGGCAGCTGCGGATGCAACCAGGTGTTGTAATTTAGTGTTTTAAATGAAGGGTTTATTTCAGGAACTCGGTGTTTTATTCCCTGTCCTTTATGACTCATTAAGTCAGGTGAGCCACCTCTATTATTTACTTTTATATTTCAAGGGCAAGTCCTAGACTGATATTTGTATCAGCTGAGCACCTTCTGAGGCCAAGCTCCCTCGTTTACCTGCCTGCTTAGCTATGGATTTATCTTGCATTCATACCCATGCCATATAAGTACCTCCTAGACAGCCAGTTCTAGCAGGTTTTTGGCAATTTGCTACACGAGAAGCATCCAGCTTCTGTATTCAGTGCTTGTCAATAACTATCAGTGCACTAATGTAAAAGAAAATCACTTCCATGCACTTCTGTTAGCTTTTTTTTTTTTTTGGAAGTACATCTGGAACAGAAAGAGAAGGTAAGAAAATTTTGTTAAGCTCAGGGAGTACAAATGTGGCTCTCTGGAGCTGAGAGAACAGAGAAAATGCCTAATCAACATTAAAAAAAAGAAAAAAAAAGAAAAAAAAAAAAAGGATAATGACAAAACGATGACCAAAAAAAGACCAGCTAACCCCTGTTTCAACTTTCACATTTCCTTTCCATAACATCATTTGAGAGGAAAGCAGGGTTTTCAGAGATGATATCCCCTGCCCCCTTCCCTCCCCCTAAAAAAGCACTTAATCAGACAGAGATTTACAAACCACTAAATCAAAGGAGACTGTGAAATTCCAGCCCAAGAAGCGAACAGTGAGATTAAGTGGATTAGCCTACTGTACAGGAATCCAAGGAATGCAGCCTGCATGTGCTTTTGTTGTGGATTACTCAGCAGCAACATTATGGTTTTACATCTCCCAGGAACATATGGGCATGTGCACTTGTGCAAACCAACAAGAAATAGCAGTCCCTAGCACGCTGCTTTGCTGAGCCGGGTGTGCTGATTTCAGCAGATACAGCACTTTCCAGGGAGAAAAAGGAGAGCGTAGAACATTTTGCTGTATGAGTTGAAAACGAAGCAGCAAACAAGCTACTCCTAGCAGAAAGAGGCACATGCGCCAGCTTAATTCACAGGAAAAGACATCTCCCTTTAACCATTAACCCTCCACCTGCTAGTGCTCCAACAAAATCCCTTAGTGCATGCACTGCAAAACTTTAGGGAAGTTAGGTCCCGATGGCAGCTTAGTGCCGCAGACTGCTTAACAGCCATTTTAACACTTTGGGTGTCTTTTGTTTTGTTTTGTTTTGTTTTTTAAAATCGGGTGCAACACTACACGCAACTTTACAGCCTGCACAGACAATAGGAGAGGGTTGGCTGGTAACATGGGAAAGAAGGAGTAAGTGATGGATAAATGAACAAACTATTACTAGCCAGAGTTAACAGTTTGTATTAGCAGCCAGTGATAAATAATTAATATAGCCCTAGGAGATGTAAAGCCACTGACATGGTATCTCTCATTTGGCTCTAAATGGAACTCGAGATAACCTACTTTGAACAGTAATGTGTTCACAGTATGTGGGAATTAACTGCTCGATGTAATAAGTACTATTGAATTTCCCATCTTTGTATAGATAAAGGGCAACTGCCACCAAAAAAACACAGTAATAACAGTAACCAAACGATAAAAAAGCAAACAAACCTGCTTTTCATTACATCCTTAAAATGTTATAGGTTAAAATAATCTTAAAAGGGCTTAAAAAACAGCAATTAAATCTTTCCATTTCTGTTTTCCAAGATTGCAGCTGAGAAAACGAAAGAGGCCTAAGTGCCATACCGTGCTAGCCTTGCTAATAACTCTCTGTGAAAAATCTCATTAATTCAGTCTGGCTCTTCAGATCAGCCGCTAAGACCTTGTATTGTCAGTCATCCTCTGGCCTTTTCAGGATTTCCATAGCCTAACTAGCAGAGTCGCCATGGAAACCATGCAGTCATGCTTTGCACATCCCCAGAACTTTTTGTTCCTGACAAAGCTTGAAAAATCACATGCAGCATGGAGAGTTTAACACAGTGAACTAAACCCTGACCCACACTTATAAATGATAAACCCCAGCATACCAGCTTTATTATACATGATTTCCTTACAAGATACTTAGCCAAGCTGGCAAAATGCTGAACCAGACAACACGTGAGGAACACAGCTCCAGAGAGAGGAAACAAACAAACTGAAGTGAAACACAGAGTTTCAGGCTAGTTCTGCCTCCTTTGAAAGCACTAGGAGCACGCCAGTCTGGAAACAAGCAGTTTTGAAGTTGCCTTTCCCCGAAAATGGCATCCTCCGATGAGGAGGTGGCTCTCGTGACCGCATGTCATGACAGTGCTGATGGACTGGTCAGCAGCAGGAGCCGGGTCTCCATCCCCAGGGCTGCGAGGTGCCGTGGACATGCTGCCTGAGCCTGACACAGCCCCAGCCACACACAGCGGTGCTGCCTTCAAAATGGGATTGTTCGGCTTGCAGCCCAGAACTGGCAGGCGTGGAGCGTGCGTGCGTCCACAGGAAAGAGGCTGGTAACCTGCTCCATGGCCTGGCTGCTCCCCATCAGGTTCTGCCAGCATCACTGGGGCAGCCACCCTGAGCTGCACAGATCCTCCCCATCCCTGCCCACACCAACAGCATCGCTGACCAGTATAAAGAGTTGCTTACAGCCAGCAGGGCATGGGCAAACAAGCAGTCACTGCACCCAGGAACTAGTCCATGGAAAACCCCACTGCAAGGCGAGCACCTGGCTGATGCTTCTCTTTTTGGCACTGCCAGAGCCCCGCAGCATTTCCCCTTTCTCCTCCCCAGCAGCACTGCCAGTCTCTGCCTGGGGAAGTCATCGCACCGGGATGCTCTAGGCAGGAGGACCAGCGAAAGCCAGAGAGGTTACGTGCGGAGAAGGAGTCACCGCAGGCCAGACCTGCTTCACCGCAGTAAATTCTCAGCGCTGGTGTGGATGAGCAGCCGCCTGTTCAGCACAGCGTCTGGGCTTGTGAGAAAAGAAGTGACTCATAGCCGAGGTCATGCTGTAATCCGGGAGGGCTGCCAGGGGAGGGAGAAAGCCACACTCAGCCCGGGCCATGGTGAGCTCGCTCCTTACACGGGGCGGAAGACGCAGCCCACCGAAGGAGGAGGGTTGGAGAGCCCCGAGTGGGCTGAATTGGTCACCTGGGAGCCGGTGGCCGTGCGCTCCCGCCCCTGAGTTGCAAATAATGAATCTGGGATTAGGAAGTTGGCCTCACAGGGGATAGCTCAGGAGGTTTTTGGCACACGCGGTTCCTCCCTGGTGGGATGCAGGAGGTCAGAGCAGGCTTTGTTTCCATGGGGTTCCCCCAGCGCATAACAACAACGGATGGAAAACATTTCCCCACCTTCGCCTCCCCCAGCAAGGAGTGGTGCCTAGCCAGCAGGAAGCCTTGCTTCTCCAGGGCCTCTTAGAGGATAACTTCACAACACCGGCACAATGTGGAATCCTCAGGCCTGAGAGATGTTGTCCGGGTGAGCTGGGACCCTCTGGGGCTGGCCCCATCCAAGCTAGCAGAATTATCTTTCCTCTGCTGTTATTCAGCTAGCAGCATATGCCGATGCTCTCTCCCAAAGCCGTTCACCACCAACGCCAACCATCTGCTTCACTCACCGCCCAAGCAGCTGCCGCGCGGCCGCGGAGCGTACTCTTAGGCTACCGGCATGGTGGCAACCGCAGGCCGTCGTTCGCAGGTGGGCATCCAGCTCCTTTCCATGGCAAGGACCTGGCTGGCCTGGCCAAGCCCTGCACACTATTTGCAAGGCCAGAGGAGCAGATGGCGCGGGGCTGGGGCAGGGACCCAGGTGAAATGACAGCTACCGCTTGTGGCAGCTTCTGTTTATTCATTTGCCTGTGAGGACTGAGAGGACCTGGCCACATGGGACATCCCTGGGAGACGATTTTATGCAAAAGCCTTGATTGCTGCTTGCTGTGCTGTGAAATTGTACATGTGTTGGATTAAAAGCAGTAAAACATCTTTGCATTTCCTGCCCCTGATCTCTTATTTTCCTCAGCTTTGCCTCTCTGGCAGCCAGGGCCAAGAGCCTCTGGCAGCCCAGGGACTGCCAGTGCCTGAAGCACTGCCTTGAAGCCCAAGAAACCATAATGGCTGCTCACCTGCTGAATACAGATGGAGACACAGTCAACGTCATCCTCATCCTCACCAGAGAGGGCAGAATTATTAAAATACAACAGGGTGACAACTGCTTCAAAATTCAGAAAGGAGTAGAGATGGGTAGCAAGAATGATTTGTTGTCGTAACTGCCAAGGTGAAGTAGGTCTCCTTGAAGGAGTGCTAGTCTGATACCAGCTGCATTTGTCTCCCATCCCTCCTCCTGGTCCCCCTGGGTGTTGGTGCATCAATAAAGGTGACTTCCCAATTCAATAAATACCTGCTGACTATGTTCTGTGGTGTCCCCAGATAATCCCCAACCCAGGATGGAGCAAGCTCACAGACCCAAAGCTCTCTTTGTTGCCTCAACCTTTTCCAGTTTCCCTGCTTTGTCTGGTTATAGATTAGTCAGGTTCTCTCTCCTGCAGGCCACCCCTCTGTGGAGTGAGGCCTTAACTGTTTGCTCCTTCAGTAGGAATACCCCAGATGGGTCATCGTTTTTCCTCCTTGCAGACAAGCAACTTCCTCCTGCTACTTCACAAGCCCATCTGCCCTGGCCTGGTCCAGAACATACTGATGGTAGGTTTGACGTGCAGGCTTCTGGGACAGGGTGTTCCCCAGATCAGTAGCTTTTTCTTTGCCATTAGCTCTGGACAGAGTGGGGAAAGGCTGCTTATGGGTGTGGAAATCTCTGCTGGAACACTCCCCAAAGCCGCAGTGAGAGGAGGATTAGACAGGGTTGATAATCCTGCTGCCTACTGCTCTGACTTTTCCCCAGGCAACCCTTCCATCTGCCACTAGGACACTGGTCTACACCACACTAGGTCTGCAAAAGCATTTCCAACCCCAAAACAAGGAGGTCCAAGCCCACATACCCTTGCCCAACTACTGCACAATGTCTGCACACAATGGGGTCTTGAACAAGTGCAGCAGAATCTGACAGGTGATCGGATTCCCCATCAATACCTGGGGAAGACAGTTCAATATCCTCAGCTTCAGCTCAGTAACTCTATGGCACTATTCAAGGTTCAGCTGATGATTATTGAAAAGATAAGGGAATAGTTGTGAGCACTAAGCTACTGTACAAAATTAGAATAAGAAAGGACTACTCTTATGCTTTGCTATTGCATTTTTTTTCTTTTTTTTTTTTTTTTTCTGAAATTGCAGAATTCTGCAATTTAATTCTGTTGTTTATGAAATGTGGCTCTCAGCCTACAGAGCCCGAGAGAGCCCTCTGCTTTGGTCAGAGTAGACAAGGCTGAGCACTGCAAGGAGACTTTGGTTCTCAAGAAAGTCTGGGCTGTTTCCCAGTCAGCAGTGCTAGATCTGCTTCTTGAGAATGTGAGCAGAACTTGACAGCATACCACAAGAAGATACCCAAGGAAGGAGACAGAGAAACATTGAAGATACTCAAGAGCTGGTTGCTCAGCTTGCCCCTGGCCACTGCCTTCATCCCTTCAGCAGATGCCTCCCACAAGAAGACCCCACTGTCTTCCTCAGACCACTCATCCTTGCTGGAAGTGGCAAAACATCTCTGAGCAAAGGGGACTTTTGGCTGCCGGGTGTTCCTCCAAAACACACCTGCCTACTGCCTTGGGGTGTGGAGGAGCTCCCGGCAGAACATAACCCTTTCAGACACATCACCACTGCTCTCTAGTCCCTTTTGAGACTGCACTTAGGCACTTAGTCTTTGCTCTGAATGGCTACAAATCCCACTGGTGTCTGGGCTAAGGCTTTTGCACAGAAATAACGTGATAGATCACATCAATCCACTGTCAGTCAGGAACTTTTTCTGTGGTCTTATATTTTCACTCAGGCTGCTTTGAATCATATAATTATAGAACAGTATAATCATAGAATCGTGGAATCATTTAGGTTGGAAAAGACCTCTAAGATAATCAAGTCCAACTGTTTGGATTGTGGTAGACAGGACATGGAGAAACCAGTCACTTCTCGCATGCTCTCTGACTTAGAGCTTGCTTGGCTCAGAGTCAACAACAGGCTGTTAAACTTTCTACATATATAAGGCAAAGTCTGAGATAGGATGCTCAGATAATTTGCACTTTATTGAAAAATATAATGCCATAGGGTCTTGAGCTTACACATAAAAGGGGGATGGCATGTGTGGGGCATCCTGGAGCAGATCGTTCTTTGAATCTGCAGGAGAAAAAGCAAGGTATGAATGGACAGGTGAGATGTCCACTGGGCTGGCTGTGGGAGGTCCACAGGGAAGGACTAGCAGAGACAAGGCAGCAGAGATAACAGAGTCCGGATGAAAATTATCTCTTCAGGATCCTTTCAACAGATTTAAAGCAGCAATATACACGAACCATGGGCCAGCAATTTTCATCACAGGGTTCCTGTGTTTTTGATCTAGCAGTAAGCACCTACAGTCTTGCAGAGGAACAGGCACTCCCTGTAGATATGGGCAGGATATTTTAACTTTTCTCTGACTTCACTTTCTCCTTCTTGACAACGTTAATAGCAGATACTTTATCAAGCCTTTCATAAAAACCATTTACCAGTAAAGCACTTGAAGAGAAATGTATGATTGCCATCCTTCTCCATTTCCCCTTGGAAACAATAGGGGTTACCGATTTCCAAGTTAAAGTTCAATCAATGGTCAGGTTCTATGAGAGTTAAATATTATCCTAAATTGAACAAGCAGCTAAGCAAACAAATGATAAGCTTTTAGTGAACTCAGTAGTAACATGAATTGGAAGAAAAAAAAAAAAAAAAAAAAAAGTCTTCACTTCTACAGGTGTGCAATATTTATTCTCTTCCACGAAGTTGTAACTGAACTTTGTAGTTGGATCCACAGTGATTCAATTACTGTGAGATTTTGTTATGAGATTTTTTTAACTTATTTATTTTATCAATTTACCTCCCATTTGGTTACACAAAAGGCAAAGAGGTCTACTGAAAACCCACCTTGAGCTGTCTCGTTTTTGCAAGTTCTGTTAGCAGTAAAACTCTGTATCATGCTTATTTTTACAAAGTCCAGTCCAGTCATGCTTGATCTATCTCTGTTATGAACAAAGTCTGAATAACTTCCACTGTTAGAAGAAAAATACTTTTCCTTCTATACCTTAAATACTTTACAGATATTTTCATTAGAGGGAAATTAAGGGAGACGATAAATTCTTCATACTAGATCCATGGAGTGCCTCTTGTGTAACACCTTGAGGCTCTTATTCACTTACAACCACCTTCTGAACATGAAAAGAAGAGTTGAAAACACAACAGCAAGGCCACAGTGGGATTACAGATCTGACCCATCCACCTCAGATGCTGTCCTCCACCTTCACTCAGCCTCACTAATGCACGTGTGTAAAGAAGTTCATCTGCTGTGCGCACACAGATGTGGACACTGCCAGTGCACTGCATAGGGTATCTCCAAAACATATTTCTGCAGTGAAAAGTGATTTCTATATTTCTAAATATTACTAAGAGCATAGCAGCTCAAGCACTAAGGAATCAAAATTCTAAAGCCCAATTGACTTGCAGCTATCTAGAGATACCATTAAAAATCAGCTCTCCTGGGTCTGAGAAATCTATTCGTATCTTCTCTGAGAACAGGCTCTAGGACAGACAAAATTACCTTTCTGTTAAGTTCTTCTGTAACCATAAAATCATTGTGCATCTCTCTCCTAGTTGCACGTTCCCGTCTCAGCATCAGTCTGGGTGTTAAATTGGAAGATGTTGGTATGACCTTGTATATCAAGGAGAAGCATGGATCCAAGCTCGAGATTAACACTGAGCATGTTCTGAGGAGGGTATGCAGTTTGTGTTCTGGATCTGGCATGTTGGACTGATGGCTAGAAACCTCAGCATTCAGGTGCTCAGCCCCTAAGCAAATGCAGCACTAAGAGACTTTGAAGACAGGTCTGGTCTTCAGACAGAAAAGATGGTCATCATAAAGAGATGGGAGAAGCAAAGGAAAACAAAAACAACAATAACAAAAAAAAGCAAAAAGAAAAGAGGGAGGGGAATCTTGAAAAATCATGTATTCTTTTTGCATTTCACACAGAACAGGTTTCTTGTGGATTTCAACACCCAGCTGCTTCCAGGAATGGAACAGACATGCACGTGCCTGCAAAGCAAAACACAGCTGGAGAGCTAATTTTAGGCCTACCAGTCTTGGCAATGTCCCTTTAACAAATGAAGAATGTATGATTTTCATCCATATGTATAAACACCAAATTCTTACAGTTAATTTAGCTGGTTGTTCATGCAGTTTGGTCCAGGTACCACCAGGTGTGCCTGTCATCCTAAAAAGTGTTCCTTTTACCTAGATGGCAAAATTACCTCCTCTTGTTCACAGTGCAGTTCTTGTGCCCGCCTTGACTGAACTTTCAGAAAACAGCTACTCCTCAGCAGAAAGGAAAACCTGGGTTTTAAAGGTATTTCTGGTGAATTTGCAATAACATTCATAGGGCTTCCAAGTGATTCAACTTTATTCTCTAATGAAAGGAAAACTGTTCTTCCTTTTTCCTTAAGAAAAAACACAAATGCTAACGTTTAAGGAAAGAAGCAACAAGCAGTATGTCTTTATCTAGAACTGGATTTTGGAAAGAACAAAACCACCATCTGCAGCCAAGGTTTACAAGGGAAGACGTGATCTTTGTCACAGTAAAATCTTCCATTTCAATTCTATTTGTACTAGAGATCAGAAGACTTGTCTGGGACTTGATGTGAGGGTTACAGAAAACAAGAGTGACCTGGATTTTAAACCTTTCGCCAGAACCAGCAAACACTGGAGTTGCTTTGGAGGATTTCTCTTTTGCTCATAACAGGCAAACTAACCCTCAGAGCCTGCACCTAGAATTGCTGTGGAATCACAAGGCACCGGGATTCAGGAGAGGATGATGAAAGCTGATAAAAAGCACCTTGTTTTGCCTACCTCAGATTCGTTGTTATTTTCTGACCCTGTCAACACTTTCTTTCATTTCACAGGCAGGGTGCTGGTTTGGATTTTCACTGTGATCCACGCAGAACTGGTGGTAAAGGGACATAGTCTGTGGCACTGAAGGGCTGGTTCAGAGCACTCCAGCTAAAACATCCACCTCTACCAGAGACTCAGTGGGAAAATGGCAACAAACCATCCTCTAAACCTTGAATATACAAACTGTCCTTCCCACATAATTGGGATCTTCTCAAAGAAAGCTATGCATGAAGAAAGGCAATAGATTTATCTACTCATTGCCAAAATATGGAGCAGGTCCAATGATACATCGACAAGCTGTGATCCAGCACACTAAACGTTACACAGAAAAGATGAAACAGTGTCTTTTGTCTTCTGAACACAAGCTAAACTAAGATAGTGACTGGGAAATGATGGATTTCTGCCCTGAGTGATACATCTGCATTTTGAAGAAATGGGTAAAATCAAAAGCAAGATGTGCACCTCTGCTGTCTGCCCCACTACTTCCAGTTCAGGCTTGTTCCAAACATATTTATCAGATATTTCGGTAAACTTTTCTCAGACTGCCAGGTAATAACTTGCATTACACTGAAGGTAATCTCAAATATATCTTTCCTTCCCTTTTTGTTTTCCTTAACATCCATCCCATCGTTCATGTGAGAAACAGACTGGATAATTCATGGAAACAAAAATAGTCTACTGAAATGAAATAAAATACTTCAATGTGTGGCAGTAATAAAGAATGAAATAATTTCTGTCATCACACAGACACTGAGTTTTACCAAAAAAATGTGGTTACACACAGAGCAAATAAACATATTAATTCCATATGAAACTGCCCTTCCAACAAATGAGATAAGGAAAGCAGACTGTTTTTTTTTAATAGAGAGGAGCATTTCACATAATGGTGTGTTCCTCAACAGGTAAAAAAAAAAAAATGCTTAAAATAATGTCAAATGTGCATTCTAATAGAAGTTGCATTTCAGCTCTGTTTCCAGTATAAACTTAAAAAAAAAAAAAAAAAAAAAAAAAAAAAAAAAAAGTTTTAATGCTGGCTTTCTGCAGTTGTGGCCATTAATCTAGCAATTTTCCAGATATGGCAAATATTGAAAAGTAATTCTTATTATTACTGTCTCCCCTGAGGTGCAATCTTCCAAACTTGATCCAGCTTGCAATAGACGCATTTCTTTTGAAAGGGAGTTCTAAGACAGGTATGTATGCAAAACCTCTCTGCTAATAAACTAGTCAAAGACTGCTCCTCAAAACAGACAGATTTCCAAATTTCATTCAAAAACCTGATTAACGCCAACATTTCCAGATGTTTTTTACATACAAGTTGAAGTCATCTCAAGGTGACGTGATATTCCTGAGTTAGCGTGAACCATCCGCAGCAGAATGAAAACACTGCACTGAAATTACCCTCACCAGTTTAAAAGAAAGGCCTGGTCCAAAATTCAGATAAAAAATTTAAATATGCCAACTTCTTGGGTGGTTGTTCTTAACACTTTCATCTAGGCTATAGGAAGATCAGATCATTTCTAAAACTAGATGTGGTGTACGTTTGGATCTGATATCTCTTTTGCCCCACAGGATAATGAGGAAGGTACTGACAGAGCTCTGTAAAGAACAGATTTTTAAACTCAGTGAGGACACTGGAAAGGCAGTAAAGAAACAGTTACAGTGGAGCTTTTCTCTTTAGAAAATGAAAAAACAAATCTTTTGGTTTGACTGCAATCATTTCACTCAACCATTAAAAAAAAATCTGGTATACTTTTTAGCTTGACTAATTAAAAGCAAAGCCTATTTTAAAACAAAAATACTGACATCGAAAGGGAAAATAAACTCCTCTGTTTCAGAATATATAAGGAAGAAACATTTCTTTTTTTAAAAATGTTGAAATGAAAATTTATGATAAGTTGTTACTAGGAGTCATGGAGCTTTCTTTCCCTTCTTTCCATTCCCGGCCCTTGCCTGCTCTGCCCTGCTCTAGCAATAATGAAGTGTGTCAGTTCCTTCTGACTGACAGATCACAGTTAGATGGAGCCAATAAGGAGCATTATTGTTATTTTGTATAGGTTTGCTCCAAATAACCCCTCTGCTATAGGCATTTCAAAGTATTTCATTACCAGAGAATCTGCTTTGGATCCCAGCCGCACAGCCAAACCCTTTATTCGCTCCTCGGGTTTTATTAGGCAAAATGAAAGAACAGACTCCACGTGTCCAAAAGAGGCCTCCAAATGTGAGTGAAGTGTACGCTGCACTACGAATGAAACTCCAATACCAGAGGTAAGTATATCCCATGTATTCGCACAGATGGGTTATTACCTTCAAGAACCTAATTACTCGGATTTAAACATCGACATTGTTACTGATGCTGGTGTCTGATATTTTAAATAAAAAATCCACCTTCTGTGGCTTGGGAATTCAGGGTTTCATGTCCCTCCTTTTGATTTTGGTCCTAGAAGACAGCCGAGACATCTTCAACCACCAAAATTTCTAACTTCCTCTTATGACTTTGGCATCCCTCCATGATGCATTTTAATTTATTTCTATATCTACTCAGCAGCCCATTGGAAATAATCAATTTAGAGGAAGCATAAAATTAATGTCAAATTAGAGAACAAAGAAAGCCATAACGTTTGTTTATCTCCTTTCTCTGCTCACCCAATAAAAGAATCCACACAAGTTATTGTCTGCATATTGTAGTAGAGGATACACAAGTCCCTGGACCTTGCTGCAGAAGGCACCTTGCCACCAGATAAAAGGGTAAATGTTTTTTTTTAGCTTACAGAAACTCTTAGTGAATTCTGGTCATGTCAGTAGGGACTTCTTTCCCAAATCAGTATTTTTTTAATGTGTGTAATTTTCCCCTTTCCTATGTTATGGCTCTACCCTTCTGTTTTTATAACCTGCAGGAAGCATATTTCAAAAATATTTATTAGCTTATTAAATCAAATTACCCTTGCTCCTGCTAGACCAAATTTTATAGAGTGCCCACAAAAATCAAAAGTCTGTGCTGCAGCAACAATTTGTAGTCATAGCAGAGAAAACTATTCCATAATCTTTTTAATTAGCAACAGCAAAAACTTCAATTTACTAAGTCAGAAAATCTTGGCAAGAATTACTCTGTCTGTTCAAATTCTGTAGCTCAAGACAAGAAAGGTAAGCAACCAAGGGCTTCCCCTAGCTAAAATGAATAGGTGCATTTTTTTTTTTTAATTTCCTAGTAAAATGATCAACAACGAAATTGTTAACAATATTGACACATAAATACCCACAACTACACTTTAAATTTAAAAGGTTGTTCAGGGAAATGAGAGAATTTTACTTTTCTCTTTCTGCTTTTTCTTGTCTGCTTGTGGACTTCATGAGTTTGGAGAAGGAAAAAACAAACAAACAAACACTTTTTGAGATTCCTACAACAACATACAGCCACAAGGCAGTTTGTCTTATGGTCAACTAGCTTCAGTCACAACAATCCTCACAGGTTAGCTGACCTATCATACCGTGTTTTAATTTGGTGACTAGGAATGCTTTAGTCATATTAGCTAACTCAGCTTTTTAACAATCTTTCTTGTAGTTCATATGAGTCCAAAATAGAACAGGATATCTATTTGCACTGCAGTTGATTTTAAAATTAACATTTCCTTGCTGGAGAACACAGTATATATGTGTATACACATGTTTGTCTATAAATATGTATATATATTTGTCTATAAATATGTATATATATGTGTGTGTGTTTGTACACGTGTAAATGAGATCAAAAGATTACCAGGAGCCCAGTACAACAGCACTAAGAAAAGCAGATTTACTCACACTTCTGAATTTGCACTCAAATTCAGAACTCCAAAACTTTGTTGGAGAATGTTACCTGAATGCCAAATTTTTGTTGAACTGATTACAGGCAGGGTCACCAGATGCAAAATTCAAACTGATTAACAAAAACACACCTGTACCCATTCAGAATTAAAAAAAAAAAAAAAAAAAAAAAAAAAAAAAAAAGATGCAGGTCTATAAGTTATATTTACCTTCAGCATGAAAAAAAGAAAATCTTGAGGGCGTGGGGGTCCTTCTATTCTGCTATGTTTTGTTGTTTGGTTTTGGTTTTATTTTCCAGTACTAATTTTTATATTAAAAGTTCAGGTCTTGATTGTTTGCATTGCAGGTGTCCCTTGATGCTCAATAAACAAAGCTGGTTAAATAAAGGTTTTGAAAATGAAAATTTGGGCCTTCAGAGAAAGACTTCCTCCTTTTGTTTATTTTCATCCCCCTTTCTGTAAATGCATTTCAGTATTTAGCTGCTTTACAACCCATGGAAAATCCTAGATGACACTCCTGATTTGAAAAACTAGCAGTTTAATAGAGAACAGAAACAAAGCCACTCTTTAGGTCTTGCATTAAAAATAAGGACAACAAGCCACTTCCTCCCTGCCTTTACTTGTCATTTGAACCACAGAGGAAGTCAGGATTGTCTGTGCTACACCTGCATCACAGTAATTTACTATAAAACTTGTGGGTGCATGAGGGGAAATTTTAAACCTTGCAGACAGCCCCAGAACAGGACATCTGTGTGCTGTGGGCAGCCTGCCTTGCCCTGCTGTGCCACCAGCTGCCCCATCCAGGTCACCCCACACCACCCCGTGCCACCAGCTAGCGTGCCCTGCCATTGACCCACGTAAATCCAGTTAAAAACAAAACCTGCTTCTCTCTCCTTTAAAATTACAGCAGGCCCACTGGTTTAAAATTTCATTTTGAACAAAAAGTCAGGGGAGAGAGGGCTAAACCCTTAGGTGGCTGATGCCCAGGCGTGCTGTGCCAGGGGTATGGGCACCTGGGGAGGCCTTAGTACACTGGAGAAAGAGGATCAATGGCAGGCAGAACGGTAGAAGCACACAGCAATGCCACTGGGAGACACAGGGTAAGGGACAGAGGGAAGAAAGAAGTGCAAGCATTCGGTGGTTAGCCATGATGCTCTCCTGCCTCCCTGTTTTTCCTGTGCTTAAGAGCAGTTTGTGTGATGGGCTGCTCCTGTGAGACGAGCATCTTAGGAACAGGGGGAGGTTTCCTCCGGCTCCAAAGGCTGAAGTTGGGTGCAGCCAGCGCAGGAAGCAAAATTAAAGCTGACACCAGGCAGTCTGGTGTTACAGCCGTCTGCATTCCTATTGATCTGGAGCCTTAGTCTGCATTCTGACTTTATCAGCCAGTGGCATCACAACTGCCATCTCCTCCCTCTCATCCTCGTAACCTGGAAAACACTTCTGAGGGTGCTGAGAGACAGTTATCAAAGATCCACTGCCTAAGAAAAGAACAACATGCCCCAGAAGGAACAGCTGCCTGGCACCTTTGAAGAAACTTTCCTGACACTTTTTCTATTTAATTAAAAAAAAAAAAAAAAAAAAAAAAAAAAAGCCACCCTCAATATATACATGATGTTTCCCCTTGCAAATCATTTCAGAACTGCGTCTGACAGTGGTGGATTATAATGAACCTCTTATCAAGACATTGCCAGCTCGAGACAGACTATGTGTGTGTGTATACGCACAGATTCCAGTCTTGTTAACATCAGAGAGCGAAAGGGATGGTGTGCGGGAAGATTTATTGCAGGGAATTATCCACGTACACAAAACAAAGCAAAACAAGCCTGCATCTCCAACACGGAGGTTTTGCTCCTCATTGGCTTGGGAACTGGCAGCGCTGACCCAATGAGCAGAGCTGAGGGAAGGGATAATGCCAGCAGCAAGCTGCCTGGGTTTGCTCCTTTTGATTTAATTACTCCTTTTCTACGGCTGTCACACACAAAAATATCTCAAGGAATAAAATAAAGGCCACCCCACCACAGGAAGAACAATGGAGTAAAAACCAGATGACTATGTCAAAAGAGGCCAAGAAAGAGCTTTCACTTTCTCAGATTCCTATTCTAGTTTCAAGGCAGCGTATAAATATCTTTATATGGGGAAAGAGGGTTTAAATAACAGTATTATATTCAAGCAAAACTATGACTGTCCCTCACATCGTCATATGGAGGCTAAAGGATGACCTGTTGGGCTATCAAAACTACCTGACGCTTTGCTAAGTGGTAAAACAGCAGGTTCTTAAAGTTGTGCTCTCCCCCACGGCTTCTTTCCAGGGGCTCAGAGCAAAGCTGTAATTAAGCCCAAAATACTACAACTGCTCTCGTGTTGAATGGTTGGCATTTCAGTTCTGGGGCACAGGATTCTGATACTACTAAAGCTAGCCTTTTGCAGTAGAAGAACTGGAACCACAGCTGCCATACTGCTATTATTCCCGCTGTTCATTCTTATTAAGGAGTATTGTTTACAAAAAATCAAAAACCCAGATATTATTGTGAATCCAAAGGTTAGTCCAAAAATAACATTGAAAACCAAACAGTCTATGGATCAGTGAGGTTTTACCTAGCCATACGTAAGCTCCTTAGCTAAACTCTAATATTTATGATAGGCCTAATCCAGTAAACACATACACTGGTATAAGTGTGAAAGACCACACAACTGTGTGTAGGCAATAAAGACCACACACATCTCTCTTTTCAGGCTTAGGGCACTGAGAAAATAAGGATGTGCCAAAAAAAATTTAGACTATTGGACTGAACAAATAAATACTGGTCATTAGAATTGAATAATGGACCGTGAATCCAAACAAATAGTCAAAAGTACCAGGCAAAAGCTTCCACAGTTTATTTTAGCATTGCTTTAAAACACCACTTTCATGCTAACATAATGGGTGAAACTGTAATTTCTTTCCAATCTATAGAAGGTTTTGTCATTGATTTCTTTGGGGCAAGAATTTGACCCTCTGATTTATAGCAATGCAAGATCTACAGCACCTCTTAATATCCTTATGTGAATCTACTCTCAAGTAGGATAAATACAGTCCAAATAGTATAATACAGGAAGCATGACTGAAAAAGTCAAGCACGTATTAAATACATAAACTCTGGGGAAAAAAAAAAAAAAAAAAAAAATCTTGCTCTAAGCATAATTTGCATCATTGCAGGACATGCAAGCAGGCATTGGAAAGCTTGGCTTCTTCTTTCCAAAGCTTTCTGTTAGAAACACAGGGCTGAGTCTTGCTGGTGTAAAAAGTGCTCACTGGCTTTAATTGCAGAAGTTTACTTTTGAAATTAAGCCAAAATGTTCTTCTAAACTCTATATTTGAGTAAAATGGTTTCAGACTTGCAGTTCATTAACTCTTTGGCTTTAGCAAGAGATAACTGAGATAAGCAAATCAATTGCCAGAGTTTATAATCTGCTGTTCTGTTCCTATACAGAGATTTTTTCTCCTCCAACAGTAAACAAACAAACAAACAAGTTTCAAAACACTGAAGTGTTTTAAACAGGAGAAAAACAAAACAAAACAAAACAAAACAAAACAAAAAAAACCCACTACTTTTGTGTAGCACAGACAGTGCTACACTAGACATATAAAATCCTACTGTTGCTGCACTATTTCCACATCTCTAATTAAACCTTATCTGTCTAAAGTGCTCCTACGTTACTGGATATATGTAAGCGAGCAACTTGATATTTGCATAGAGCTTTATACATTCAGAAAGCTTTGCAAACAATAACGAAGTAAGCCTCACAAATACTGTGGGAAGCAGAGAATTCATGAATCCCACTTTTACACATAAGGAAACTGAAGCAAAGCCTTTGATGCTCATGGCTATGCAGATATTCACAAAAGACAGAAACTGCAGATCTGTAGTGCAGCATAATTCATGTCAGCTGCCCATTCCTCCTCTTAGCAGAAAGTTACCACACACAAGAGCACAGCATTATATATTTTACTCAGATGTGCAAAGGGGCAGAAAAGAGGCATCCTAAAACTTTAGGTGTTTTAGATGACCACATGCAGCAGCAGTAATTACTTAGAAAGTGTAGCATGTCCCGTTTGTATCATGACAAATCAAAATCTATACATATTTTATTTAATTAACTAGAAATTTCTGGTACTTCACCTTTGGGTTCAGTTAAGCCATGACCAGGCCATGCTTTTAGGGCTGTTCATCAGCTCTTCCTCCCAGGAACAAAAATCCCTTCAAATATTAGGGAGGGTATCCCAAACCAGACACATGGGAACACTGGCAGACTCAAAACACAAACTTCCCCTGTACAAAATACATTTGGAAACTATTTTTAGGGCTATGTGCTAATGACTGGAGCAACTTTGTGAGGTGAAAAGGACAAAATTAACCTCCATAATTAAATTTAAAAAATAAAATTTCCTATCCAGATATCAAAAATTTACTCTTAGGTAATACGTTCCATAGCATTGCAAATCTTATTACATGAGATCTGCAAGGCAATTGAGTGTTTTCTTTTTTCTTTCTTTCTTTCTTGTTGCTTGTTTTTGTGTGTGTGTGTGCTTGTGTGTGTTTTTAAGGGTTTTTATTATTTCAATACTAATCTCTCCTCCTACTGCATTAAATTGTCATTCTCCTGCAAAACAGTTGCCACCTCCTCAAATGGCCAGTGGGGTAGAAACCATGCTTTGCCCTAGCTGTGAAGCATACTGCTTCACCTTTACAACCTTTGAAGAGGGAAGCGGCTCTGTCCTTTGGAAATAGCATAAATTATTCATGCTGCAACGGTGTCTGGAGGGCCCCTTGCAGATAGGGCTCAGGTTGTAACTGGCGCCATACATGCATGTAAACAAGATGTAGATCTCTGCTTAGCATGCAAGTGTATGGTTAAGTACAACAGAGATGCAAAATATGGGGCAACATCACAGTCATTTGGCTCCTTTGGGTGCCCACTGGTCCCAGAACATGCAGGGAACCATGTAGGGAGGTTGGTCCTCAGTTGTTTGAAATGGATAAGGTCAAAGAGTAATGAAAAAGCAGCTCCTCCAGCATGGTGGAACAAAAGAGACAACACAGACTTGCCAAGAAAATGGAGACTGCTCTGCTTGTGCATATACATGTGCACTTCTTTGAATATTTCATGTCAATAATAGAATCATAAAATCATAGAATCACAGAATGGTTTGCATTGGAAGGGACCTGAAAGCCCATACAGTGCCAACCCCCCTGCCACAGGCAGGGACACCTCCCACCGGCCCAGGCTGCCCAAAGCCCCATCCAGCCTGGCCTTGAACACCTCCAGGGATGGGGCAGCCACAGCTGCTCTGGGCAACCTGCTCCAGTGCCTCACCACCTTTGAGTAAAGAGCAAACTTCCAAGTATGTATTCTGAATGTGCCCTCTTTCAGTTTAAAGCCATTTTCCCTTGTCCTGTCACTGCACCCCCTGACAAAGAGTCCCTCCCCGGCTTTCCTGTAGGCCCCCTTTAAGCACTGGAAGGCCACTGTAAGGTCTCACCGGAGCCTTCTCTTCTCCAGGCTGAACAACCCCAGCTCCCTCAGACTGTCTCTACCTCATAGGAGAGGTGCCCCAGCCCTCTGATCATCCCTGTGGCCGTCCTCTGGACTTAATCCAACAGGTCCATGTCCTTGTGCTGGGACACCGGAGCTGGACACAGTATTCCAAGTAGGGTCTCAAGAGAGCAGAGCAGAGGGGGAGAATCAACTCCCCCCAGCCTGCTAGCTATACTTTTTTGATGCAACCATCAGAAGTGATGGAATGGGACAAAGCCTCCTAAAAGGGAGCCCTGTGGACCAATATTTCCCCCATTCTTTGCTGAAAATAATCTCTCAGAGAAATCTTTGCACTTTTTTTCTTCTTCTTCTTTTATTTTTTTATTTTTCCTGGCCATATCACTTCAGAGATTCATTGACATTTTGATTGACTAATAGGCCAGTCTTGTCTTTCTCCTTCTCTGTCACTTACAATTGATGGGTTTCCATCTTAACATAAATTCTTATTAGCCCCTAAGTGATTGCCCATGCCATTACATTCTATCACCCAGTTCCTCAAGATCTCATCTCGTGTTGCTGAATGATATTCCATTAATCCTTTGCATTAGAGAAGGCTGCATCCCAAATTTATCATCACTAAAGGAGGAGAACTACTTTTTTAAAGTTATGAGATGATTGCATACACAGGCTTTTGGAAAAAGAAAAAAACAAAGAGAAGGTCACAAGGAAGGTGAAAAGGGTCATCTGACGATCCATTTTAAGCCTTGTAATGTAAAGCTGCCTGTTCCTGCATTTTTTTATTTTTATTTTTTGGAGTGTTTGAATCTGGTGGAATATCTTCCTTCTGAAGAACTTAAATCCATTTACCAATGCTCATCAAATTCTTCTGATACCAGTTCTGAGACATCATCCTTCCCGTCTCCCTCTTATGCGGAGGAAATAGAGGCAGAGAGATGTTAATAGTTTTGGCCAAGGTTTCCTGAACAGCTCTAAGCAAAGGGTGCTAATATTTGAAGACTCTCCTGTCTCTGGAGAGACCCTCATTCCAAACCTGGCCTGATGAGAGCTGACCCACTCCCCACTTTCTCTTCACCCAACTGCTATTCAGTTTTGACTCTCAATTAATCATGAGAGATACCTGGGCTTGAAAGAGTTGATGAGAAACAAATCGCCAAGTGTCCTTCAGCATGGTGGGGGAGGAGAATGTGAATATTGTGGCAGATTCAAAGGAACAGCTTGAAAGCAGCTGGAGAGCTTTGGGAAAAAAAAAAAAAAAAAAAAAAAAAAAAAAAAAAAAGAAACCCATACACTGCACACACACAGAGCAGCTGCATAGAGGGTGCCATGCCCAATATTAATTATAGGCATGTTATGGAAAACAATATTCAACATTTCTAGTGCAAAGCATTCAGGAGAGGAGCAGCCAGTGGCACCATTTCACACTCCCCTGTGCACCTCCTCCAGGACTTGATTTAACATTAGAAGGGTCCAAGTCACTCAAGCTGTGACGATTTGTATAAGCAAGGTTTTGGATGTCTCACCAAAAAGCACAGTGCAAAATGCCTTCATTGCAAGCCACAAAGAATTCAGAGGCTGCCTTGAAAAATTAATAATAAAAGTAAGGGAGTGGCCCTAAAACAAATCAAACTTGGCAGGGCTAAGTTTCCTTGTGAAATTAATTTTTAGCATCTTCTCTCCAGCGGCCTGCCTCAGCTGTCTCCCTCTGTGCACAGTTAATGATCTTGTTGAGCAGATAACCAATCTCTGGTTGATTTACAAGGCCTTTTATTGTCTGAACTGTCTATAATTTTTTAATAGAGTTTCAGTTGATATTGCAGTAAAACAAGGTTCATTTTACATATTTAATGAAAAAGTGAAAACAAGCCAATAAAGACACCAAAGGACCAATTTGCCAAACTGTTCCACACAGTCTGAAACGTCTTGCATGCCAAATATCTGCAAAGCAAATGCGCAGGCTCCCTGGGATAAACCTTATGCTTAAAAAAATAAAAATGCATAGCACACTTAACACCTCTTTCATGTTGTGAATTGTTGGTATGTTTTCCACCTTCATATCCCAAACAACATTAGAAGGATTTGTTCCGTCTCTGTTTCTAAGCAAACAACAGTGTATGAGCAACTTAGCAGGGGAGTGAGATGGTTTTAATTGTGCTCTGCTCTGATAGCCCTACCTGAAGGAAGCACAAAAGCGTCAATATTTGAATGAATCGTCCTGAATTGATGCGGCTCAGTACAAAATATACCACACCAGGGAAGCAAGCTAGGTATTTTCAAATGATTGATTATCTGCTGTGCGAAAACAAATGAAGCGAGTGCATAGGGAGTGCACGTATCCTCGGTCGTGACTAAGTTAGGTTTCCCACTAGTGGGGAGTAAAACATACAGGAGCCTGAAGAAAAGCTGTTATTTGTTATGAGTCCCAGAGCAATGTGCCTGAAAAAGCGTTATTAGGAAAACAAAAAACACACAGGCTCCTGCTTCATCATCACCCTCCCTTAGGTGGGAACAACCTCACAGACATTACACTCTGCCAGGTGAGCACGTGGCACTTGCCCTGTGTTGCAGCAATCTGCAGTTTATGGGAGCGCCAAGGCTCACGCGCTCTGCTCAGTTCCTCTCCAGCCTCTCTGGCGTGCCTTTAATACAAGTAACGTATTAAAAGTTATGCACCAAACAGGTGCTGGGCTCTGGACAACCATCTAGGGCAAGTTTCTGGTCAGAGCAGCATGGCCCAGGGGGTGGGGGTGTTGCAAGCAAGCTGGTGAGCAAGCTTTGTAAGCAGGGTCCTTGCAGCTAGCTTGTCTCCCTGTCACCTCTGCATTTTTTAAGCCACTGCTCGCCGTTGTTGCCTTATGGTGATTATTTTCACTGCCAGCAGCGTCTTTTGCATATTAGCAGCCATTAATCCCATTGCATCAGCCGGCTTAATTGGGGTAGGCTGTTGTGATTCCCAACCTCTGTCTTCCACTCCCTTCCCCCAGCCCAGCAATGTTGGAGGGATGTACCAAATCTATAGTGTTTCTACATCTGAATGGAGCGTATGAAAGCTACGTGGTCAGACCTGGTTAATTGGGGGGACTTGTGGTTTAGCAGTTAGGAATGGGCCTGATCAGGGACAGAGGGGGAAGGAGGGGAGGGAGGGAGGCCTTTTTGTATGAAAATGTGGACCTCCCTACAGTAATTCCCCTTCAGCTGCTGCCTCACAGATGGACCTTTTAATTGAATTTTCTTACAGGCCTGAGGGAGGGAGTTCATTTCAGGTCAGGTGAGGCAATTGAAGTGAATCTAATAGCTCTGGTTTCTTTTCACTGGGAGCGGAGAGAAGTGTGTTGTTTAGTTTTTTTCCTCTCCCCCCACTTTCTGCTCAGCTAAAAAGTTTCAATTAAAAATTGAAACACACACATGGTGATTTCCAAGGATTTGTTTTCTTCGTTTTGCCACAAGTGGCAATGAGGTCAGCAATGGAAGAAATTTGAAGCAGTTTGCATCCTGCTCTGGTTTTGTTCCCAACACAAGGAGGGATGTGGCATGTGCAACATTCACAAAAATGGCATGAAAGTTCCCCCTTCATGTGCTGGCAAAGTAAGAAACGTCTTCCATACCTAGAAACTTGTTCTTTGTGGGTGAGCTACCAAATTATTTATCCCTATAGCATTTTCTTTTAATATTATGATACTTTATAAGCACAGAAGTCCCTGCCTCAATGGGCTTGTTGTTAAACTAGTTAAAAATAAGAGGGAGCTATCCCAAATAAAGCACACTTGAGCACAATTCACTCTATTCATATTAGGTAAGAAAGCCTGGGCTTAAAACCAAAGCAATGTGAATGTAGCTTACACCTCCAGAAATTCCTTCCCTCGCTGACTTCCCATCTCACAGCAATTTCCAGAGCTAATAAGCCATGCCAGCAAAAAGACGTTCATTCTGGCACGACTATGTCTATGTTAGGGTTTTTCCATGGAGCAACCTTGCAGAGCTTTGTGTTGTGGGCCATGCCTTCAGCACAGCAGACCTCCAAGGACACCCTCTCTGCTAGCCCAGGGCCGGTGAAAGCCCACATGGAGGCACAGGCAGAGGAGGATAGTCAGGTACATGGTCGGGGTTGACCTTGTCCGCTGGGAACATTGCCACCAGCAGCAGTGGAGCCAGAACAGCTTGCTGGGAGATTTGTCGGCAAAGAAGGCAGGATTTTCTCAAGTGACCATCTGGTCACTTATGGCCGGGGCAGACAGAAGGCAGGATGTCACTCCGGGTCATTCACCCAAAATGACATGGGACCTTCAAGGAAATGGGAGCCAAGACCCCTGCGACTGCCAGAACAGAGCTCAGGAGGTCCTGGGTGGCTTGCAGAGAGGGCATATGATGGTCAGAGAGGTCTCAGAGAGGACCAGTGCTTTCACTTGGCCGAAAGCCTCCTTCAGCACACCACCAGCCTCAATCCCATATCCCATATATATTTCGTTAGCCAGCATAAAAGACTTTCAATATTACAGCACTCATAAAAAAGCATGTGGAGATGCTTAACTCAGACAATCATGGAAGTGGACACAAATAAACCACATAAAATGCATATTCAAGTGGACTGGATCATTTTACAGGCTCACCTTTTTTCTAGTACATTGCTTTGGTCACAATCTATAAATAAAAATAAATCACATTTTGTGTCTCTATATTGATTTATTTCAGCATTTCATATTGCAGTGACACTTCTAAATACAACTTCATTTAATTTTCAATTTTCAAATGATAAAGCAGCAATGAAATTATTTTGAAACTTTTAGAGGATAATAAGGGAAGAACTTCCTTCACATAGCTCTACTTGCAATATCAAATAGCAAGTGTTTATCTGTGTAAAGATAATACACAGGCTAAAGAAGCTCTTTTTGAGGCTGGTTTCTTTGTCTCAAAGCCTGCTGGAAGCAGATAAATCTGGTTCTGTTCTGTGCATGTGCCTTGGGCCACTGCAGATTTTCTAGGTGTTGTCAGACAAATGCACCCAGCGTTTGGCTTCTCCACTGGCCTTCCCAGCATCATCTCGTTCACATGCGTTTTGGTTTTTAGTTTGTTTTCATTTTTTAAGACCCAGCAACACACATAAAAGCAGCTTGACCAATGGGGCTTCAATGCAGATGAAATTTGGGGAGAGGGTCTGACAGAAGCCTTGGCTACCTTATTACTATTCCCTTTATACAGACTCATTTAGGGGCCCCATGTGGAAACAAAGGTAGCAAACCATCGCATCCCTGCTGCCAGGAAAAAGAAGGGGTGGTTTAATCAACCATCCGTGTTGCACTGTAGCAGACGGGGCAAAAAAGCACACATTTAGGACCAGATGCTTCTCCTTTAGTTGAAAGGGTGATTAAAGCACTTGTGCTGAAAACTGTGGTGATCCCTACGTGAGAAATACAGCAGTGCGTGTCTGACCCTGCCTTTTCAAAAGCAGGGAGCAGACTCTGTGGCTGTGGCAAGGGTACACAGAGGTGAGAGGGGAAAAAACAGCAGTGGGTAACATTCAGCTAAAAAGCTCAACCCACACAGGAAAATTTAAATGCTGCATTTGCTCCTTTAGGGAAACTCAGGTTAGTTTCAGAGCATACCACAGGCACCCTAAAACTTTTCTAATCAGAAAGAAAGGGTACTAACGAAATCCCTGTGGGGGATTGACTGTGGGCAACATCTTTGTATTTGTCTCAAGAAACCCACATTACCATGTGTAAGCAGAAAGATTTCTTTCAAAGGCAAGAAAGAATTGAGAAAAAACATTCCCTGTTACAAACAGTTGTATGAATATTACAGGACAGCTGCCTGTGCAGTGTAAAATGTGTGTAGGACACAGTGTTGAATAGCTATCATAACTCTTGCTACAAAAGCTGTTCTCTTCTATAGCATCCCTTCAGCACCTATAGCAGTATACAGACGGCTTTAAGACACTGCATTAGAAATGCCAGCTGGACAAACATCACATATATTCATTCTCCAATAAAACAATATTTCAAAAAGCTATTTTTAACTTTATATATCACTGGGCTCTTGCTGCCTGTGCAGACTTAAATAAAAATAACAATAAAAAATGAAGTGAAAGAAAGAAAGAAAGAAAGAAAGAAAGAAAGAAAGAAAGAAAGAAAGAAATGAACAGACTGACAATTATGGTGGAATTTCTGTCTCAAAAGGAAACAAAATACAAACACACTTTTCCTCATTATTCCCTTTACTGTTAAATATCCACACCCATAAAATTTTCTGGTACTGATAGAAAGGGTGAAGTCTTCAGGTATGATACATTTCACATCTTGCCAAATGCCAAAGCAACTAAGACATATAAACTGACCTAAGAAAACAATAGTTGCAGCGGTTTCTCAAAAATGGCAAGAGTTCATAGCAGCAAAGCAGAAGGTAAAACTGTTTCCAGGCACTGCAGTCCACACATCAATGAGAGCACAGGATGTGACATGCACAGTTCAGAGACTATTATACCAGTCTACTTAGTCCAGAAACTCTAAGTGCTTCTGTCAAATGAATTTCCCATATCATAATCTTGTAAAGATGCAGAGGACCTATTAGGTACTTATAAGAAGTGCCTAATAACAGAAAACAAGCTTTAAAATTGCTAATAGATAAAAGGCAGGAAGCTACAAGACTGAATCTTTTACATCGGGCATTTGTTTTCTTCTGAAATTTCAGCATGCAGGGAGGAGAAAAACGGGTACAGTTTCCGTTTACATGACAAGAACAATAATTGAGTAGGATTATATGTCATCCATGAAAACACTATATTTATCCCTCATTGTAATTCATTCATTGGTTTATGGATCCAAAGTCCCGTGGGTGTTGTCACAAATCCACATAATGTCTCGAGTAGTGGATTTTGCATTGGGATCTGCGATGTAGCTGGCGGATGCAGAAAATCACCTGTAGCCAGACAGCTCCCAGGACGGCACAGCCGGGTGTGCCGAATGAGAAGGCCATCCCACAGTCATCACATCTATCCCTTACAAGCATCAGAGGTGACTATTCTATAATTTAAGTTGTATGGAGCCGCTTCATTTGCCTTAAAGATGGCAGAACCCAAGCCTAATTTCGTCAGTTTGACTATCTGGAGATATCACTACAGCTAGATCTCATAAGCCTGAGACCCATCATTATTTCTTTCTTCATACATTAGAAATAATCCTGAAGTAGTACATTAACATGTGATAACCCTCCCAGCAGAAGGTTTCCTGTGTGGCTTTCTACAAGATCTATACATGAACTTTCCCCTGGAAACTGAGGGTTTTTGTTTTGTTTCGTTTTGTTTTGTTCCTGACAATGCTTAACCTACTTAGCCTTTTAGTTTTTACATTTCCTGAGACAAAGGCCATTTTTTAATTCATGCCTGCAGCAGCCCCATGCAGGCTGCAATCTTGGGTGAAGCTTTAAGGCAACATTGTAACAGTAATTAACAACAACAACAAAAACTTGAAAAATCACAGCAAATGCTTTTTATATATTATGTATGTCTGCTGTTGGAGGAGATGCACTTTGATAAAAAGGTTTCCTCATAAATCATTAATTAGGTATTTACAAAGATCTCAGCTGCCAAACCCTTGAAGCTTCTCCGTCTCTAACGAAGACAGGAAGGGCAGTTAAAGAAGCTGTCATGTTTCCTGAGATGCGCATCTCAAAGTCAGTGTGTGTTGGTCCATGGCTGAAAGTTACAGTAAAGTAAAAATACTCTCCATCCAGGTTATCATCTGGATTGTTGACATAAACACAGTCCTTTGCTGCAGTTAGAGCTGGCTGTAAGAGGCCTACAGATGTAGTAAGAAATCCATCGATAATGCTGTGCTGCAGCTGCACAGACTCCGATGGAAAGCAACAGCCCAGTGTGGTATCACTGTGAAGTCTTTATGCCCAAAGTATATCTTCACATCATACCTGTGGTCCCCAGTTTTTATTGTTGTCAGAAGACCCTGGCAGAGTAAAGCAGACACAATGTTCTGAAATAAGAGTCCAAAATGAAAATGATTCCCACCTTAAGAGTGGAGGGACTGACGGGCAAGGAAAAAGGAACCAAAAGTCAACTGGTGCCTCAACCTTCTATTTTCCAGTTTATTTACCTCACCTTTTCTTAAAGCAAGATGTTTTAAAGGTTTTATGGCATTAATATCTTAAAGCAATATATTTTTAAAGATTTTACGGCATTAAATTATATAAATAGGTTAACAACCCTGGAACTTGTAAGAACTTGCAGTAAGAGCCACTAGCATGCACATGGCTCTTACTGCACCCATTCATTTCACTTGGACCACCAGATGCTAACATATGACCTTCTGCAGCCACTACAAAACTTGCAGAACCTTTAAAATGATTTTTTTTTTTTACACATTTAGGCAGCAATATCAGTGAAGCAAGGGGGCTGGTCTCAGAACAGCACTTACAAGGAAGATTTTCATGCTACAAGATGTCCAGCCCCATTGTACAGAACATCTCCTTAAAGGACCAAGGATGGCCTAAAGCAAGCCCCTCTGAGGAGGACCACCTTTTGGGAAGACACAGAAGTCCATTATTAGAAATGTATTGAATATTTTCTCCCAGTTGCTTCAGTGCACCTGCTAAGCAGATTAACAAAGGAAAGCAATCTCTCAGGTACCAACCTGGCAAGCGGTTAGCGCTCCAAGGGTTAAATTGTGGACTGTTCCACCAGAAGGCTGCACGGACTCCTTTGAAGCCATTAGTCTATTGTACAAATCCCTCCTAGTTTTGAGGATTATGGAACAAATACATTGTAATGCCTCCATAGGAACCTGGCCCATGGGGTCACCCTGACTTTAGTTTGTGCGTTATGTCCCAAGTGACAAAAATCGAAGGCCAGTAAATACTTCATGAATGTGAAATGTCCAGAGTTTTAACATCAGGAGCTTTGCTGCCATACAGTTTGTCCTGAATGCACCTAAATCCACACTTCAGACTGGTGAGAGGAGAGCTGATTTCATCTGACACTTGCAACAGAGACATCTAGACAGTTTCAGATTTAGAGTGATATTAGTTCAGTTTATGTTGGGGTGGGGTTATCTAGCTTTATGCTTTATGGTAAAGCAAGTCCAATTAAGTCACACACAATTTGTGCAGAAAATAATCACTTCTATTAAAAGAAAATCTAAAAAAAAATATATTGGTCTAATAAGACATTTATGGACCCTTCATATCTGGATGACAAAAACTATATAGTTTCACTGTTTTTGCCTTCAGGTGAGCAAGATATTAATGGAATATAAGAGCAAGGGGAATCAGTTAAAAACTTGGCAGAGTCCCTCCAAGACAGTCATCTAACAAACCACGACCTCATGACAGAGAACAGCAGCTCTTTGTCCTTTTGGTATAATAATAATAAAAATAATGAAATAAAAAGGAAGCAACCTTACTCTCCACCTATTAATTGAGGCAATGGAAGAATTTCTGCTGCATCCTTCGCCCTCAGCTCTGCCTCATTCTGTTTCTTTTTATTGTAAGCTAGCAGAGCTCTGTGTAGACTTGAAACTGCCTGCCTTTCATAGGTAAATTCTGGCTGGTTTCATTACTGCTCAGTATACTCTGCATTAGTTGCATTTTTCCCAGCAGACACGTTGGTCAAGATTTTTTTTTACCAAGAGAATTTCCATTCCTGTCAGAGGCAGAGACCCCAGCAGCACTCATTGAGGAGAAAAGGAACACAGCAGGATTGAAAAGCTGCCATTTAATATTTGAAAGAGTTAATAGCAGCTGGAAAATACTGACCCTTCCACGGACACAAACTACACCACAGTATTTCGCTGTTTGCTTTGGGGATTGTGTTGTGTTCGTTAGTTTCTGTAACAGAAGTATTCATGCAAATTATTGTGATTTTGTTTATTTATTTTTAATTTTGCATTTTGTTAATTTTCCTCTAGGGACTAATATGCTGCACTCTCTCATAAATACAAAGCTAGGACACTTCAGAGAAAAAATATGTGGATATAGTCTTAAATTACATTTGAAGAAATATTTTAGAAAGTTAAATCTCACTTTTCAGTCTAATACCAGAGGTCGTCTTCCCTCCTGCCAAGCACATTTTTACATTGGAGACTTTACCATTTTAAAGGTGAACTTCCCAGATTTACTCTTTATGTGCTTACCAAAGAAAACAAGTTTTGCTTCCCAAGCCAAAGCTTTGCAAAATAGCACAGCAGTGGATACTTTCAGCCACTCTAATGACGACAATAATATTGTAACTTAACATTACCCAGTGGAGATGGGAATATACTGGGAATATAAAGCAGTGTGACGACAGTGCTGGTGACCCACTGAACCAAGTCACCCACCTGAGCACATTGGCTTGCTCTGCTGTTTTCCAGCCTTTTGCTACTGCCTTCACTTGGCAATGCCCTGCATTGGGAGGATTTTCTAACTCTCTCAAAACTGCATGCCACATTGATACAGTGCTGTGCAGCATTGTATTACCTTCAGCACTTCACTTCAGCTATTTCTAAAACTAAGGTAAGGACCCTGTTGGGCTTACAGAGGTGCTGTGTGCTCTAGGTGAGCAGGGACGGGTCCTGAAGACTGCCCCTGTGCGAAGCAAGCACTCACCACACAGCATACTGAGCTGCTATGGCTGCAGGACAAGCAAAAAGAAAGCCAGTCTCATGCTGCAGTGATTTCATTGCCAAACAGCACTCCATTTTTCCTCTCCTTACTATGGACAAGTTCATGTTTATTAAGGGACTCCATTAGTTTTCAACCCCCCCTCACCTTGCTGCAAAATGCTTTTTCCTCCAGGGCTATAGCAGCAGCTGGCATGCTATTTCCTTCTGAGGTGTAGCCAAATAATGGCCTTTTGGAGGGGGATCTGTTTCATGTCTTGCTCCATATGTTCCTTTCAATTGAGGGGTTTAATACACACATTTTCACAGTAGCTATCTAAGTTTTTTTTTTTTTTCTCTTTCTTTTCTGAGTCTGTTATTGAAAAGAATAAATGTGCACAAGGTAATGAGACACAAGAGTCGGGTCACTACACCAAAGCTTTCTTTTGGGAGTGTTTTACTGAGAGAGTGGGGGTTAGCCTTGCCCCAAACTTGATCCCCTTGTCAGGAGCACAGGGAAGTAAGTCACGCTTACATGAGACAAGAGAACGCTGTTTAACACAATTGGCAGATGTATAGCAATAAGAAAGGTAGAAAGTAGGAAATTCACTAATCTACAGACTGTTCTGGTGAGACATCAGGGTCCTCACTGCCAAATGTCAGGTGTCCTGCTTTTCCTCTGCAGAACTGCTCCCAGTTCTTTATGAATGGGCAGCACCAACATATCATTAAAAATAGCCCAAGCAGGGAAAAAGCCCCAGGTCCTGTACTGAGGGACTTGCAGCCACAAAATTGTACACATGAAGCCACTTGAAAATATCTGAGGCATGCTGAGGTACATTTCTTAAACCATTCAGAACTAATTTCAATGCTCAAGTTGTACTCCATGCAGCATGTCTTATGAAGAGAAAACAAAGGGCACACCAGACCACACAGAGAAGCAATGTGGTTACCAGTGAAACATTTATATTAGCTTAGGAAAGGAAAAACAAAGGCTTCTGTTCAGAATACCATCCTCTCCTCACTGTCCTCTCCTCATGTACATCATTTTCCTTGGCAGGCTGTTATTTTACAGCTAACCACTCCACAAAGTTGTCATTTATTTAAAGCAGCATTTATAGCGAAATCCCACTGTCATTATTTAGAAGTAACTATCCTAATTCTCAAAAGAAAGACAAGAAATGCACCTCCAGAATAGGCTGTAACAAAACTAAGGATCTTGAATTTGCCCTCATTGGCTGAGGTCACCCCATCACTCAGAAGAACAGCATTCACGTGAAGACAAGGGGACGGGAAATACAGCTACCCACACCCAGTAACAATAAATCCAATTTCCTCTGCAGCGCTATTACATGTTTCCCTCTCATAGTTCATACTTTTCATTTATATTCCCTGAGCTTCCACTGGCTGGGCTTTTAGCATTTCTCGCAGCAAAGGTTCCCCGTCCTCTCTTTCCTTTATGCCGGAGCCTTCCCATTCCCATTGTAGCTCGTGCTCTCATTATGTCCTGTCCTCTCTGGCCCTGCTTCTCCCTCTCTCCCCACCTCTTCCCAGCTGCAGCACTTTCTGTTCCTCTGGCATGGCATCACAGGCTGGAAGCTGAATAATAAACACGCATAAAACACAAAACCACTACTCAGTCAGTGTATGTGCTGTCAGTATATACGCTGACTACCCATCTATTTCCAGAGATCCCGAAAGAGCTACGGGGTTTTATGCTATTAATATACAGTGGAAAGAGGGAAAATTCCCACCAGAGGCCTTCAGCTACTCCACTGTGCCTCAGCCCGCCCCAGTCTCAGCAGCATTTCGAGGCTTTGCGCAATTTTCTGACTTGCCCAGGTTTTAAATCAAAGCTGAAGGCCTAGACTCCTGCTCTCTCTGCTGGAATCAAGCAGTCTGGAAGGAGCCTTCATAAACACCAAGCGCAATGCCAAGGAGAGAGAAGAATAACCAAGGAGACAACTCACTGCATTGGCTCCTCTGTTTCTCTGGCAGGACTCCCTGGCTTCACACAGAATATGACTGACTTTGTTGCTTTCAACATTTTCTTCCATTTCGAAATATTTTACTCATTAGCAATCCTCCTTATGCTCAGCACAGGAGAGTACCAATCAAGCTCTCTTCTTCCTAACTGCTAAATTCCTTGATGCTGGCACTTGAAAAGCTGCCCCTCTCCACCATTCTCATCTTCACAGGATTTCTGCTGTTCGCACTTCACCTTCCGTTTCTGGAGAAGCCACCTGCCCTTAGATGTTTAGATACCGTTTTCTAGGGTGATGATTCACAGAGTCACAGAGCCACTAATACAGTCCCTCATTCACAGCCCTGCCTCTTTATCACACACATTTCTTGTCAGCTTTCACTGTACCCACTTCATTCAGCTCTTCCTGCTCCAGCTGCCTCCCAAATCATTTCTGATTGTCTTTTTGACCTCCATGTAGCCTGTGCATAGCCCAGACCCCGATGCTTACTCTGTCTGACCATCATCCAGAAGATGTCTTTCTGATTCCAGCCTCCCAAATGCCCCCCTACTTTGGGCCTTCTTTTATTCTACCTTGTTCTGGAAACATCTTTGAGGCTCTCCAACAAGAACTATTCTATTTCAGTCCCCACTAGATAAAACCACCAGAACAGATTCACTTCTATCTCCATTTGAGCCTGTCAGAATTCCTTTCACCAAACCTCGACACTCACTTCCCATCTGTAGTTGAACCAAATATAATAACCCAATTCTAAATTCAAAGTGTTCTAGTTTAGTTTCTCTTTCTTCTCCCTCCTTAGTCAGGAGATGTAATGAATGACTGTTCCCATGAACGTGTTAATACCATCACACCACCACTTGGCAGATACTGCAGTGCTGATGCACTGCCCACTGAAACAAAGCCTACAGAAGGCAAGGGTGTCTTCCCAAACCTAGCACAAGTAGGACAGAAGAAGCATCTTCTTACCACCAGGAAAAGTGAGGATCCAAGAACCACTACTGTATGGAAATCACAAAAGCCTGAACGATGGATCCCTTTGGATGAGGACTAGGTGTCAGGATAAGAAAGACAGTCATTGTGCAGAAAGAACATCATGCTGCCCAGCAACAACACCAAAAAACAAACCTGCTCTTCTCAGCAGTTTGCTAGAAGACACAGAAAACACATGGTAGAGGCAAGTGCTAGAGTATTTGTGATATGGGCTATATGTAGCTCTGGCAGCCATACTGCATGGCAGCCCAAGGACATGCAGCAAAAAGTGAGTCAGGATCTGCCTATCATTTGTTGACTTTTTAGGCAAAAAGGGCAAAGGAACCCCCTGCACCATTATCTCACATGAGTGGTCTGTAAAGCAAACCATGCAGATAAACAGCACTTTCAGGATCAGGTTGGATTGTTTCCAGAGCACATACTCCATGCAGAAAGCTGCAAGAAAGAGTAGGTACTGAGAGGAGCGTGATAGCTTACTGCCCTAACAAATCAACAAAGGAACTATCTGGAGAAAAAAATGGTTCAGCTACTTAGGATAATTTATTAATATTGCTTTTTACAGGGATAAGAAATGGATAGAATCTCCCAGTGCAACCTAAATAAAACCAGAAACTGCAAATCCATGTGAAGCTATCAATGTAAAAAACAACGCATCACAGTATAACTGACATACTGACACCTCATTTTAAATATCAGAAAAAGTCTACATTATTGACTAATCATTTTGAAATGCAGTTTCAGAAAAGAAACTAGCATTTCTGATCCACTAGAATGCAAAGTACATAAGCTTGAGCTGCTCTTTTGACATATTTTTACAAATGTGTAACAAAAAAACAGAGGTCTTTCACATTTTATTAAAGAAAACACTTGGCTTTTAGGTTGAGAGTTTGCTTTTTGCTTTTTAACAGCCAAGTTTCAATGGAGCATTAGTTTTTATAGACAATATCAAAGCCTTCGTAAACACAATGCTATCAAAGGAAGCAATAATAGATGTCTTATTATGGTTATGTGAACACTATCATTTGGGGGTGGCACTAAAGCACCCTGAGACCCAGACACAGACCTGAAAGGCATTTTAATAAGTGAAGCTCTGCTGGCTAAGTCCCCTCTCCTCCTCTGGCACAGTAATCAACATGCTTCCTTTCTCATCCCCCATCTGGGTCTGGTTCTCCTTTTCACACTGGAGTGGGACAACATGTGTATCCACATTGCCAGCAGTGCTGCTGCACCAGGACTTATCTCTCCACTTGCTCTGCATGCAGGGCAAATCTTCCCTTTACCCAATTTCCATGTCCCTGTTTTTTTTTTTTCTAATGCCCCACAGTGTCATCCAATTCCCTGTTGCTATTTTGATGGCTCTCATAGGCCCGCAGATAAGTTGGTTATTTCAGTACCTACCCTATCTCCGATAAGGAGGGCAATTAGATTGGTTTACTGCAGGCAAAATCAATACTGAACATCTGTGGGGCAGATTAGCCATTGCTAATTAGAGCTTTTAGACATTATTCAAATAAAATGTATGAGGTTAATCAACCAAGGTGGAAAAAAATCCATAATACATAATATTCTAAGTCTGTCCTTGATTCTTCAACCTGGTTCACTTTGGAATTAGGTATGGAACAAAATTCCTGAAGTAAAGGCAAGCTTTTCTAGTCTGGGATGGACATGGAGAAAGGCAGTATTATTTATTATCAGGGAGAGGGGCTTTCCTTTGGAGAAAGGCTTTATTCCTTTATTAGCAGGGAGAGGGGCATTCCTTCAGAGGTACAATTCTGGTTTCTAGACATTTAATGGGATTTTGTGAATTTGATTGAACAAAACTGACAAAATCAGAGCTGTATGTTTCACGTCTACTTACTCTTAATTAATTATTTTAGTTACAGCTATTTATTTTTAAAAGACATATTTTAAAATTGTAGAATTATGTATGTAATTAACCAGCTATAATTCCATGGCAACATTTTCCCAAATTAGCTATTTATTTATATTCACTTAAATAGCACTTAAAAAAATATATCTACTACTGTGTTTGGCATGTAAATGTCTCTTTCAATACGTACATCATGCATTAATTTTCAGGCCACATAATGTATTACTTTAATATCTTCAGATTAGATTGCGATTAGATAATATGTTCAAATATGAACAATACATTTTCAGTGCGGCTTCCTTTGAATGCTCACCTACAGAACGTTTTGCTTAATAGGAATTTCCTCTGTAGACTATTGGAATTCTCATTTCTGGAAAGAATAATTTCTGCATGCAATGAAATATCTTTTCCCCAAATTTGTATTCTTAAGCAGTGATTTAAAAGTACTGTAGGAAGATGAACACACCATCTTAAACACGAGCATGAGATGAGCATGTAGTCTATAATACACTTGAAAGATGTCTTCCTGATTCTTGACAATAATCACAAACTTATAAAGACAGAAAAGCTGCCTTATTTTTAATGTCTAAAAATAAATTTAGTTATATCTTCTAAGTAGAACTTTATAAAGTACAAGTGTGCACACACGATTTAAAGAGGCTTTCAACTTCAGAGACAGAACAATATTTCTTCTTTCCATTTTTTTTCCTTTTTCTTTTTTTTTCAGAGAAAATATAAATCAACAAAACCAAACCCATAGTAAGACCAGCTATCCAATTCTCACAGTTCAAGTGAGAAATTGTGCAGTTTGGCAGAATCAGTCTAAATTAGTCAAACAATTCAAATTCCTATTTTGCTAAGCTACCTGAATTCAAGTACATCCTTGCAATATTTGAATAAAAGCATAGTTCATTTTTAAGTACATTTACAAGTGCTTTAGAAAACCAGAGATTTGGTAAAGCCTGAACAAGGCTGAACAAGGCAACAATGAGACAGGCTGGAGTCCCATTGGGGCCACTATGCCCGTCAGATTTAGATCCAAGCTCAAGGGCTGACTTTCAGCCCAGCTCAGGTTAGGGTTCAGCAGTAACACTTCTGCAAATGTTTCTTAAATTTGGGTGTGAAAGGGTGGGTACCAAACCCTGTCAGCACCATCACATCTGCGAATATTGGAAAAGAAGAGATTTACAGTGATATGAAGGAGCCTTAAATGGTGCCAACCTGACATCACTATGCAATGCTTAAGTGCAAAGAAAAAAATTGATTAGCCAGGCAACAAATCCTCTAATTCCTTACTACTTGTTGATGTTTGGGGCAGGCAGAAGCCAATGCCTGCCACTGATAGCCTGCAAAATACTCTGAAATCACATTTTGGTTAAATTGCAGGTAGGCTTCAAATCAGCCTCTGGGATCGTTTGCCATCGAGGTGTGGTGTAGCCCTCTCACAGCTCTCCTCTGCACCAGTGCACTGTGCTGACTGGGGAGATGCCTGTGTGCACAGACAACACAAACCACGTGGGTACCCTTCACAGTCCAAGGGACCTGTCGACAGTCTCAGAGGAGGCTGGAGATGAGAATAACAATCAATCAAATTTCTCCCGTCACATGCCACTGCCTATCTGCTGGGCCATCCTTCTCTGTATCTAGGTGCATGCATTTTGTTCATTAGGATTTCATTTTTACATTGTTTTTCCCGTGCTTCTCCATTTGTATGCTTCTTTTATTATTATTATCAGGTGATAGCATGTTATTCAGCTACCTGCAACTGTCTTTTTTTTAGTATTGTCTCATCTTTATAAAGCAGCAAATACTTTTGAAACCACACAAGAAAATACCAGCTACAAGATGGTCAAGACCTTGCCTGGCACTTCACACTCATCTCATCTCACCGTGATTTGGTACAGAATGAAAGAAATCTTATGTCAGAGTAGAGTAAGGCCATTAGCATTACACCTGTATAAAAGGCATCAGACATGAAATTTTATATAAAAAAATACATTTCCATGATAAAGTAATATCTCCAATGACACACTTTCTGAATAACCCATTTTAGTTTCATAGTACCTTGCTGCAATAGTATAGTACAGTAGTAGCATGATTATTACTATATTTGTACCCTTTTCTTTAGCTGCATTATACCTAAAAGCACATTTCTTAGAGCATTTTATTTCCAAAGACTGAAGTACTGGCTTTTAGGCAGAGTGACCATATCTACAGCTTCCTGAAGCACAGCAGAAAGGAAAGATTTTTGAAACCAGGCATCCAGGACAAGCAAAGCCATTGCTTTGTTTAAAAGCTGGCAAGCGAGCCCACACCACAGGGCTGCCATCTTGGATGGAGCTCATGGTCTTGGGCTCCTGGCACAATATTTAGAATCATAGTTTGGGGTTGAAATGGACCTTAAAGGCCACCCAGTTCCACCTCCCCTGCCATGGGCAGGAACACCTCCCACCAGACCAGGTTGCCTAAAGCCCCATCCACCGTGGCCTCAAACACCTCCAGGGATGGGACATCCACAGCTTCTCTGGGCAACCAACCTCTTCCAGTAACACCTCTGAGTAAAGAATTTCTTCCGAATATCTAATCTAAATCTCCTCTCTTTTAGATTCAAGCAACCACCCCTTTTCCTATCACTACACCCCCTGACACAGAGTCCCTCCCCAGCTTTCCTGTAGGCCCCCTTTAGGTACTGGCAGGCCTCTGTAACGTCTCCCTGGAGCCTTCTCTTCTCCAGGCTGAACAACCCCCACTCTCTCATCTTGTCTTCACAGGAGAGGTTTATCAGGATAAACCTCTGATAATCCTTGTGGCCTTCCTCTAGACTTGCTCCAAGTCCATGTCTTTCTTGTGATGGGTCACAAGAGCTGAAAACAGGGCTTCAGGTGGGGTTTCACAAGAGGAGAGGAGAGGGGGAGAATCACCTCCCTCAACCTGCTAGATACACTTTTGATGCAACCCAGGATATAGTTGGCTTTCTGGGCTGCATGTGCACATTGCTGGCTCATGTTCAGTTTTTCATCCATCACTACCCTCACGTCCTTCTCTGCAGTGCTGCTCTTAATCCACTCATCACCCAACCCACATTCACGTTTCAGATTGCTCTGGCCTAGATGCAGGACCTTGCACTTGGTCTTGCTGAACTTAATGAAGTTCACACAGGCCCACCTCTCAAGCCTGTCCAGGTCCCTCTGTCTGGCATCCATTTCCTCCAGCACATTGACTGCACCACACAGCTTGCTGTCATCAGCAAACTTGCTGAAGGTGCCCTCCATTCAGTTGTCCATGTCACTGACAAAGATGTTAAATAGTGCTAGTCACAGTACAGACCACTGAGGAAAACTACTCACCGCTGGTCTCCACCTGGACACGGAGCCATTGAGTGCAGCTCTTTGAATGCTACCATCCAGACAATTCTAATTTGTTACACCTGCTTGCATAGGTCCTGGTGGTTGCCAGAGAGTAAGGAAAGGGGTGGGGAGACCAGAACAAGAACCAGAAAACAGAACAGTCCTCCCTAATGCAGCATCTTCATCATTTACTATCAATGCATAAAGAAAATGACTTTTTTTTTTTTTTTCTGAGGAACTTATTTGCCTTTTGGTGGCCAGGCATATATAGGTAAGAGCAAAACATCTGGAAAACTGAGATGAAAGCTCTCCACCTCCTCCCAAATAGAACTCCCATTTTTCCTGGGTGCTCCCTGAGGTGAAGGCCTCCCGCAAGGAGTCTCGCTGCTTACACAATGCTCAGGGTTTCACACGAAGTTTGAAAACTATAAACTCCCATGAACTAAATCTTTCTCTTTGGTTCACTGAAACTCTTGGAACCAAACTCAGTATCTCTTAAAATACCATAACAGAAACTGACAGATAACCAACTTGTCCTGTAACCATTTACAATTCAGTGGGTAGATTTGAAATACAAATAGATAGAATTTTGTTAATACAGATAATAAATACCTTTATTTGACAACAGTAAGAGATACATGATTACATAGATCAAAACTCTCAGAAAATCCAAATGTTTTTTAAAGAGATCATTAAATAAAAATAAAAAATAAAAAATCCACAGGGATTATTGTTTCACCCTGGCAGAAAACCTCAGGAAACAGTTTCACCATCCTGTGAGATTCTTGACATTGTCAAAACATTTTCCTGTCCAAATTAGGACAAGTTTCAAAATCTTGATAGGATATTTTGAATTCTGTTTGGTTCAGACAAAAAAGTAAATTTTCCTAATTGTGAAATGCTGCTCTGGGACTTATTACACAAGTCACATCCAATAGCAAAACCACACTTGTCACTCCAGCCTGACAATTATAACCATACTTTTTCATTCTTAAAAAAAAAAAAAAAAAAAAAAAAAAAAAAAGTATAACCCCAAGCAGTCTCTATTGCCTCTTCCACACAAAAAGTTCCAGTTGACAAACCAGCATTTTTAGATTGAAGTCCTTATACTTTTTTTTTTCCTATTATGTTCTCCATAGGTTTAATATTCATCTTTTCTGTGGGTTTACAGCTACACAGAGATAGTGTGGCAAGATGAGAATACTGAAAAATCCAAGCTGGATGTATTTACCATCCCCTCTTGTCCTTTCCCCTCATCTCTGGTGACCTTAGCTTGTTACTCTAGACAGAAACAGCTTAGGAAATCCTTGTATAAGCTAGGCTGGGAGATGGTCTGAAAGGGTTTCCCTTGCAATGGCACACATTTGGCTGTGACAGGTGATAGCCCTTAGGAAATACTGTGCACTAAAAAAAGGGTTGCACATCTAAATGAGGGCCCTGGAACTGGGCTCATATCTCTACCAAATATTAAAAAGTGCAGACTCAATAGAAATACTGTGTTTTGTGACATTATTATTATTTTTCTCCTCCCACTAAGCTGTGCCCCAGACTACAAATTACTTCTTCTCTGTGGCTTTCCCAATGGAAACAGCCGCCTCACCATCTCACTCCTTACTGACATCCCCTCTACTCCAAAGGTAACAACCACTGTTTCCTTCAGGGGGGTTAGGTGATTAACACTTCCCATTAATCTCAGGGCAACTGTTCCCAGCTTGGGTTTCACTTTGAAGTCTGCCACCTCTCCACATCAGGTGTGACCAAGGAGCTGCCTGTGCCACATGCTGAACATCAACTGCCAACCCAAGGGGCAGCTCACAGGAAAAGGGGTAACATTCCCCCTGAAAACCGCAACAGGAAATGGTTTTGTTGCTCCCGGCCTATGCAAGGTTCAAGGTAGTGAAGAGACTTTGCCTGTGCCTTAATTGCTCGTTGGCTAATCGTGACCGGTGCAATTGCTGGCCACCACACCGTTGCTAAACAAAGCTGAGAGACCGGTGCTTCTCGGCGTGACTTGGACGGTGTAGTTCAGTCAGTTCCCGTCATCCTTTTGTCCCTCATGTGTCTGACATGTGGATGAAACCTTCCCTATTGTGCCTTTTCTTTTCCAGCAGAACAAAGGGGGACTGACAATGAAGTGGCTGCCAGCCCGTCGCCACAGTCCATATATCCACGCAGCTGTCATTGCGTAATCAAAGCAGCCCTGCGAGCACAAGAGAATAAGTGGCCTACGTGAGAGACAAGTGGGTTTAGCTAGAAAAGCTATATTATCATCTACAACACACACGCTGCTATTAATATGCTATTAAAGAGAGGAAAAAAAAAATCCCACAAGCAACCCTCTGACCTCGGGGAACTTTTAATGCACTTCGCTACCAAAAAGCAGGCTTGGAGGGATTCCACCACACATCCTCTGCTTCAAACCACGCTGAGCATGCACCTAGCCCCTGCCCCAAATACACACCAAGGCAGTTGTGTCATTATATAGGTATGCCTAAAACCCCATGTTTTCCACCGAGGAATGTATCCATTTGCTAAGGTAGTCAGGACTCCTCCTGTTGAGCGCTGACATGTCACATCAGTGGGTTTCTTGTTTACAGAAGTGGCAGATTGTTAATGTGAAGGCAATTTCCTGCATTACAACAAAATCCCATGATATATTTCAGTTGTTGAAAACCTGGAATGAAGCAACAGCTCTGTGATATGGAAATGCCACCGAGAGCTAAGTGGTAACTGAAGCTGAAATTTGTGAAGTAACTAAAAGTTAAAAAAGGAAAAAAAAAAAAAAAGAAAAGAAAAAAAAAAAGAAAATACATATCCCCATAGGAAATAGTATCTTTAAACTGCTCTTCAGTCCCATCACAGATGGTGAAGAGCAAACAAGTCCTATTTTTGTTGTTCCTGGTTAAGGTTAAAAAAAAAAAAAAGAATGGAAATTCATGGGACAGCTGTTTGCAGTTTGCCAGTACAGGGTGAAACCTCAGGCAACGCTCTTGATTAAGGTACTCATATGTCCTTTCAACGCATATAGGCTGTACACCAAAACACGAAGAGCAGGCGATGAATGGAGACTGTAAGTGGGACTGAGACTGAGGTCAGCTGGGACTTCTGTTGCTGCTATATATCCATCTCCCTGCCTTGGAAAAGTCTTCTCTGCACTATGTCTCAGTTTCCATTTGTAAAATGAGGTATTTTGCATCCTTAGTTTGCCTTAACATTTATTCAGAAGCTTCTGACAACCTTCCTGGAGCCTGGGCAGGACCCGGCCCACCTGCCCCATGGATGCCACACAGGGGGCTGGCTGGCAATGTGTGTGGCAGCTTGCCTGAGGTGCCCCTCTCAGCCCCACAGCATCTAAGGACCTAGCTTTATCACAGTACAGGACCATTCAGCTACAGCTGCTTTTTGACATCACTGGCCTCCCTATCTGCTTTTTTTGCCTCAAGCATCCTTTCAGGATCACGATCACAGTACCAGCCACATCCACTGCCCCCCTGCTGATCTCAGGAGTCTGCAACTGCTGCAGCCTTCCCCACCACTTAAAAGCTCCATGATATCTTCAAGATTTTGGTCGCTTCATCCTCACTGCCCATATCTTCAAATACAGGTCTATCTGCTGCCCTCCCCTAACCAGAGTGAAGGAATTTCCTCCTTACATCTCCTGTATTTTGGGCAGCTGTTCAGAAATACAGCAGCCTTATATCTCTGCTTCTCATATAGCAAAAAATGTTTGTTTTCCTCCTTGTTTACAGCAACTCTTGTCCCAGTTTTGGTTTGTTTATTTATTTTTTTTCCTAATTATTCTTTACTGACAACATTTACACTTCATCCCAAAATACCAAAGTATGTCATGGGAAAGAACACCATCTTGTGATAATCGGGCTACTTCCTCGACAATGGAAAACCCCCATTCCCTGTTTTAAGAAAGGGCTTTTCCAAGTCCTCAAAGCAGGTACAAAGTCACCCCCACACCCCCAAAAGCAGGATTCAGCTTTGTCCTCAAGGGATTAGCATCTCAGCTCAGGTTTCAAGCCTACTTATCAGGTTAAGTCCATCTTTGGCTGTGAGCTCCATTTTCATACTAAAACCTTTTCTTCTCCCTTCCTCCCCCAACCCCCTGCCACCCCATTATTTGTCCAGGATGGTCCCCAATTATATGACAGCTTTGTAGCTTCAGTAAACCCAAGAAAAGGCTTTCTTTTCTTATTCCAAGCTACTTAGGATACGCTGAAATAGAAAATGCTTTGTGCAAGAATGTCACGCTGCCCTCCTCCAACCTCGGTAAAACACAGGAGCACTGAGGTGATTTTCTCACCAGCTCTCATCTGTTCCTAAAGAGATTTGCTTGAGAAGCAAAGGCGGCTTCAGCAGGCTGGAACGGGGACTTCATAGGTTTTGTTTGAAGCGTGCAATCCTGAAGTGTGATTTATTTTTTTTTTTCTAACAGTTGTTCAATAATGTGGATTGAGGGTACAAGTACCTATCTGAGGAAGGTGAAGGACATGAAGAATGAGTCGTTTAGTAGCTCGGATTTCCATTGGGGTCAATATGATCAAGACGAAGTCTTGAAACAAAGGCCAGTTTTGCAAGAGCATTTCATAGTCTACCAGACAAATGACACATTGATTGAAGCCGTGCCAATTTATACCAGCATCAACAATGCTTTTGAAAAAGTCTCTTTATGAGACAGACAGAACTATTATTGTTTGCTGGCAATCACACCATTTGTGCAACAATTTCATAACGCAGCACTCGGCTGCTGCTCCACACTCAGCCACGCCAGGCTAGTGGCTCACCACCACCAAAGGTCTCACTCCTCTCTCACCCCACTCCCTGCGCCAGCTCTGGTGCTCAGCGGAGCCCTCCGTGAGCAGGTTCAGCTCACCAACACAAATGAGCCATCTTCTTCTGGTGGATCGGTGAAATAAATCAGTCCGTAGGGGCGTCTTGTGAGCACCAGAGCTGGTGCAAGACCAGAGGCAGGGGCTGCCAGGAGATGGAAGTGGGAGAGTGCTGGGAATTATCTATCTGCACCTCCTTGCCTCCTCATACAGAGGATCAACTCTGTCTGCAACCACAGGTAGAAACCTAATCCAGGTGGGCTTAGATCAGCCTTTACATGGTGGCCTAACTTTACTTTCAAGGGCTGTTTACTCTCTCTGGAGGTGAATTTTCAGCCACATACTATGGTGGGCAGAATTCAACATCATCTGTAGTTTTTCCAAGAGGTGGGGTGAAGGGAGAAGAGAAGAGAAGATATATTCATGAAGAGGAAAGACTTGGATAGGTTCTTATCATCTCTAGTAACAGGTCTTGCAGCTACCTGGGTTTACTGGTTTTGAATTTGAGGTTGTTGCTGCTGTCACATTCAGTTTTTATTTGTTAAAGCAACACTTTAAAAGCCTGGAGTTCTACAGATTCAGCAGAGGTCAAACAAATTGTTTGCATTTTTGCTATAAAAGGGGCGTGAGGGAAAGGGAGACAGATGGTAAATTGGCTGCTAGGAAGCAGAGCTTGAACTTTTTCAATAATGTCTCCCTCTTAACTCACAGCTGGCAAAACTCTCAGTTCTGTGGCAGGCCTTTCAGTGGGCAGATCAAATCCAGCAACAGAGAAACAAAACTCACCAGGAGCCACACAGGGTGAGAAATTATTTCCTAATAAAACTACAAAGCACAGAACAATAACTGGGCAACACTGACATGGATTGTTGTCCTTTATCACAATCTCTTTATAAGCCTGGTTAAAGAACAGAGATGCAATCGTCCTTTGATGTCTCCGTTCAAAGGACTTTACACCCGCTTCCACCAGCGATAAGCCAGAGAAGGGGGAGAGGAGAGGCTGAAACACAACAGAAAAGGCTTGGCAAATAAATACCTTGTTATACTTCTGTACTTCTGGAGACCCCACCATAAAAGCCCCAGCCACTAAAATCACAAGTCAGATGTGAAACAAACAGAGAAGCTTATGCCTGCAGCAGTCGCTTCAGAGCTGAGAGTTTCTTGGAAACTCGCTGGCAAGTCACCCAGGGGATACGTGAATGTAAACCAAGCCTTGCTTGGGGGCACGAGGGTTAGCCCTGTTTAGGGGACCCCTGGCACCTGGTTGCTAAAATTTTCCTGCTGCTACACCAGCACAGAGCTAGGGCTTCCCGGATCACCTTTCGTGGTTTCTCCTGTCCTTTGGCTCTTGATGCCCAGCTCCTTCACAGTGAGCTGTGGGAGATCTTGTCTGCCCATCAAACACAGCACTGTCACTCTCACATCACCAGCTGCTTGCCAGACATAGCACAGGAGAAGCTCAGGAGCAACACTTGACTGAGTCTTTAGGTTTTTTTCCACAATGAAACAAAACGCTGTAGGGCAGGTGACAGAAAAGAGCACGGCACCATCCCCACCAGGGTCACTGCTCCTCGCTGTGTTTTCTTTTTGCTCTGAGCCCCTGCTATCAGGCAGCAATTCCTGGCAGAGGTGCTGGAGGAGATAATATTTGAAACAGTTAAATCTAGCAGATCCTCCAGCAGAGCCCTAAATCCCATATTCAGAAGCAATGTAAACACTTAGCAGCCAAGGACCAGATGCTCTTGAAAACTCTGCTCCACATCATGCACTGAAAAACCTAGCAGTTGCAATACGATACACTAAAAATAATCCCCAATTTGGAGTTTGCTGCTGCTGCAGAATCAAGAGAAATTCCAGCTTGGCTCCTGCTCTTGTTCACAGAATGCTAAATCTAGATAATGGGCCATTGAATTCTGCTGAGATCATGGGGACTTTGTTTTGGTAACAATCGGATTAGCTGCCACAATCTGAAGAGTCCCATCATCAGTCTGATCCCAGGTACTGCCATCATTACCATTGCCGCTTTATTCCAGACACAGAGCATACAACTCAGCAAAGGTCAGACATGAAGTGTGTGCCAGACCTAGCAATTGAACCCATATGTCCCAAGTCCTAGCCGTTACAGAGTAAGACCACCCGTCCTCAGAAAGCATGTTGACCATGAAGCTGTGGTCACAGTGTGTGAAGACACTTTGCATTTATTATCCTGCCACGGCTGAAACCTGGTTTTCAATACTGTTTGTAAATAAGGACGCGTTTCCCAACAACACAGGCCAACCAAACAGATGTCACAGTTGCTTAAGTGTTTTCAGCATGTCTAGACACCACGTGGTGATTAACACCAGTGGACTATGCTTCCCTACGTGCTAGGAGGAGCAGAGCCCAAGATGTGGTGGATGTACAGTGGAAGGATTTTGGAAAATGCAGATGAAGTCAGAGAGAGAATCGAGTGCTTTCTCATGTCCTACAAATAACTGAGCCTCAGCAGCATCCAATTAAGAAAACAATTAAGATTGAGATAGACACCAACCGCAACCCCTTTGTCAGAGGCACAGTAAGGTATTGCCGAAACATTAGCATCCCTTGATTTCAAACACGTCCTGGCAAATGGCAGAATGATTCCCAGGACAGCTGCAGAGAGCATTCCAGCTTTTGCAGACTTTTGACTACAATAGGCTGGAAATTGTGTTAAAACCGAGAATGAGAACTGCAAGCTAAAGCAGTAAGACATTACACTTCCTAAACCACACTCAGAAAGGGGAAACAAGGGATCCTCAAGGAGCCTGGAGAGGAACACACCGCGCTACCTGGTCCTTCTGCTGCAGAGATCCCTGCTGGCACCCTGCCGGGATCAGTGTGTTTTCCCCCGCCCCAGTGCCAGAATGAAGCCCGGTGCTTCATTCTGGCACTGACAGATACGGCATCGGTTCTGCTTATCCCACAGTTTCCTGCTCAAAGCAGCATCCTCCCCTTGAAAGTCAGTCTCCCTCTTCAGTCAGCCGCGAGTCTCACATGGTCAGACATGCACTGCAGATAGCGTTAGCTTTATGATTAGAGCTGTCTGCTGTGAGACACATTTTAAAATTCATGACCTTTCCCATCAGGGTTCAAAACTGGACTGGCCTGAAGATGAAAGCCTGGCTTAGACTCCTGCTGTAAGCTGCTTCTCTTCTTTTCTCCCCCCAGTGTTTCTTCTTCAGCATTTACTTCCAATTATTTTACAGGCTGCCTTCCATTAACCATGGTTTTAAAAATTGCTAATGAATTGAGGCAAATTAAAGTTCATTGGTATCTGAGCTAAGCATGTGTTTCAACTTTACAGTCATGCTTGTCTATCAAAGGTATCTTCTTTTGTCAGGTAGAAGATGTTCTAGGAAGGCTGCAGCTGGCCAAAAGAGATAGAGCAGTGTTTCGAAGGGAGAAAAACAAGAGGGAGAGTGCTTACGTTGCCTGCGAAAAAGGTATTTGCAGAGGGATTTGCCATAATACTCGTAAGGTGAGGGAGGGGGCGGCGGAGGGGAAGAGGAGAGAAGGCAATGTAGAACCAGCCACAGCACACTTACTGGCGCTCGCACAGTCCCGGAGACCTTGCCAATGGAAATTAAAGAGGAATGTGTTTGCTCCTTACCACAATTAGAAGCAACCGAAGAAAAAAAAATCCTTCTCTCAGTGGGATTGTTGTCATGAGTTGTATTTTACCACTCTAGCACACTCCCACTATTGGCTTTTTCTCAAGGAAAATCCATGAGAATAAGAACGCATTTTCCTAATTTACGCTGTGCAGACCAGGATGTTTCTGCCAGTTCCCAGCAACTGCATGAGCCGTGTTTCCTAGTCAGGCTGGCCAGAAAACAACAATTCATTTCATGGGGCACTTTGGGACTGAAAACAAGGCCTTCCAAATGCAAAGAAAGGATTCTCCATACGACTAAACCACGTGGGACCACTCATCACCAGATACCTGGCAGGGACGCGACCATGAACCTTTGCAGGGCTAGCCAGGGTGCACGGCTTGGCAGTGAGGATGCTCTCAGCCATGGGGTAGTGCCCATCACTGCAGATGGCATTGCTGCTCACATGCTGCTCCTCTCCTCCCCTGTCATCCCTGCGCTGCAAAAAGCCCCCTGCTTTTTTTTTTCTTTGTTCTTTTCTTTTCTTTTTTCCTTTTTTCTCCCCTTTTTTACATCCAGGGGGTTGGGACAGGAGCAGTCAGGGTTGGTGGTGATATGGCAGATGCAGACAGTAGCTACCATGGCCATATAGAGCCATGCTCAGCCTCTGCTACCTGCAAACGGAGGATGAAGCAGTAGAAAATGTCACTTTCGTGGGTTTTACCTATTGCATCAAAGCCATTACAGGGACAAGTGCATCTATGATTAGCTCCACCTTGTTCTTTGCTGGTACTGAAGGACACTGTTAGGGACAGTCTCTGTCATTCCTCTTAAAGCCAGCGGTGGTAAGATGTCCATGGGGATCTCTAGATGGCCTAGCAAGATGCATGGCCACCCAAATTCTTCACCACTGTTGCATGGGGTAGAGTAAAGAAACACCTCCTCTCTGGCACTGGACCCATGGAAATTAGCATAGCCACTATGCCCCCAGGTAACATAGAGAGAAACCATGGAGAGCCACCCTTGTGAGAAACGAGGCAGCTAAAAAGTCCTCTAGTGCCAGACCCTTGCACACTCTTCAATTGCTCTGAATGCAACAAAGCCTCACATATGTGCCTCTTGGCCTTAGTCACTGGTATTTGCAGACCCTGACAGCTTTGGCAGGACAGCCAACATTTTCTCAGCTCTGGGACTAATATTCCTTCTGCCTTCGTATCCCATAAGACCCAGGCTTCATAACTCTTACTGGTTTCCAGTCCTCCAGAGATACCAGAAAAACTTGCCTGGGAGATGAAAAGTGTGTGACTTCCATGCAGTACTGGGCAGAGCAAGCCTTTAAGCACAGCTCAGATTTTTAAAGTGAACAGCCATGAAGGACTACCTACAGCATCAGAAACTCAGGGGAGTGATGGAGGCAACTCAGGCCGTCAGGAGCACTTAGTCAATCATGGCTGATCTCCCTTCCTTGTCTCAAGCTGCAGGCCTCAGCAGTTCTGGGTCAGTTCACATTTTCTTCAGACAGAAAATAGAAGTAGTGAATTATCCCTCTACCCCAGGGGAGACAGAATTCTTTCCTTCTTTGTTGGATATCACAGAGAAAGCATCATCACAGTCCCTCCTCTACTGGCAAGGGCAAGATCAGCTAGTTGCTCTGTGGGTGGCACCACTAACTCATGACCTCAAATAACATACAACTGAAAAAGGCAGAGATACCTTGCATAAACCTGTGTCCCTGTCCAGTTAGTCATGACAAGCAAGAGCTGGCTTCGTTGCATATCATTGTTCAGACGCTGGACAAAGAGATTGATCCATGTCTATCCAGGCCAAGTGAAAGCACTTCTTTACCTAAGCTGAGCAAAAGTACCCTTGGCATTACTCTAAATAATACAGGCTGAACGTAAGGATAGGGGCTGAGACTGATGCAACAATATCCAAGAGGCCTGTTTTTCCAGGAAACATAGCAAGTAAGGCATGTGGCGTTCACTTTGCTCAGTGGAAGTCTGAATTTATCACTCTTGATGTCTTGCCGGAGGTTCAGTGATCAAGGAACACACCCCAGGGGTGTGTAGAGGATGGAGATGAAGGTCTGCTTTGGTATGTATTTCTGCATGTTTTTTTTTTCTATTTAATAAACAATGAATGGGGTTAATGATAGTAGCTGTGTTTGCTGTCTTGAGCTTCCCAGACAACAGTTCAACCTAAGCTTCCTAGGACAAAGAGGACCAGGAAGGACCACAAGGCAAAGGAGCAGTGCACAAAGCTGTGTGTCAAGAGAAGGAACAAGGGCTCTGTAATATGAGGCACTGCCAGTCCATTTCATCCTCAGATCCACACATCCGCAAGCAAGTGCATGTTAGGAACTTGGCAAATGGCTGTGGGGTGAGGAGAACACCATGATCAGTTGCCAGTATTCCTGGAAACTGTCAATAAAGCCTCACAACCCCAAATAGGATGCAACTGAAATAGGCATGGATAACTTGCAGAGACTTGAGACCCTGATCTTTCAATGTGTGAAGGGTAGCAAAGAACTTTCAATGTGTGAAGGGTAGCAAAGAAACACACACAGGAACCAGGATCTTTCTGTTCCCAAGGTTTCTTTTCAAGTGACTGCTACTGAAAAGGAACCTGGCTCCCAGGAACAGTGGGAATTCTCCTGTGTTCCTCAAAGCCTGTTGCAGTTCTTGAAGGTTTTTAAAAATAATAATTTTTAAAGTTCATATTATGAGACATATCCTGTTTCTGGCCCTGCTGTGGCCCCAAGTTGTTCATTATTATTTTTGGCATTCTTATTGGTATCCCACATGATATGTGCTTTGACTTTGAGCCACTCCAGGCTCCAGCTTCATCCATACTGTGCTGTCTCAGAGAGGACAACCTGCCTGATTTGACAGTCATAGATACATTCAAAGTGCTGTGAATCAAAACCTGAGTGCTTCCACGTAATTTTGCAGACCATACCAAGAAAATATAATTTCCTGTTGCTCTCTGAGAATGGCTTTGGACTTAAACTTTGGTTTCTGTGGTTTGGTCTGAATGGCAATACTTTTGTCAGTTATGTGGTGAAATTTGAGTTGTTTTCTATCAAGATAGCCAGCATCATGGAAGAAGGCCCCTGATAGCATGGTCCAACAAATAGGGCGTTTTCTTTAGTGGCCCAGCTAGAGAGAAGATGATTACAGACAGAGGACAGCCCATATTCCTGGTATCAAGACTGCAAAAGTCCAAGTCCAACAGCATCAGAGGAAAAAGCAAGTGCTGTAGGCCTACGCACTGTGGATGAAGGATGTGTACATCTGACATCTGTGAACTTGGAGCATTAATCTCAGAAAAGGAAGACGGCATCAACGTTTTAAGTATTAGGCTATGCAAGGTCCAACTGAGCATGCCAAATGGATGATACAGAATACATTACCAAATCTCCATCACCAGGACTGAAGTTGAGATTAAGTTACCTTCAGAATGTTCTCTAAACAAATTTGACCTGATATCATTGAGATATTTGTTGCTCTTGTTGCTGAGGTGTTTCTAATCTGATCCCAGACATATTACAGTGGGGTTTATCATAACTGCACATGTACATGTTATTCTAGTGGTTAGGGCACTGGCTTTTGACACTGGAGATTCAGGTTTGCATTCCTGTCCTGAATCGGGCAGTGGTCACCTGATGCCATACCCTGATTCAGCAGTGACGTAAAACTGAGAAACAAGAAATATGCTAGTCCAAAAAAAGCTTCCATAATAAGACTGTTCCAACACTTGGACAGGCAAAATGACTGATTTATCATAATGCATAAGGTTTCTACTGAATTCTCTACTTGCATCTACTTCCATCACAGCTGAGCATGGTTCCAGGAATCTGGAGATTTTTGCAGTACAATTAAAAGAGAAGAGAGGCCCCTTCATATTGTACACCCTTAATCCATTTACATTCATGCTGCTATACTCATAGATAATTTTCTTGAAAAACAAAGACCACTAAATGGATAACTCTGCAAGAGAACTCTGTTCTCTGTAAAACTCTGCAGGATGGTTTGAAAGTTCAATAAAGAAGTTGCATTACTCTCTCTGAATAAGAGCAATTTTCATTGTCCCCTGTTTAATTACTCCACATCCCCACTGATTTCTTCCTCATTACATTCAATAAATATTTTTTCAGATGGGATACCAGCATTTTATTGCCCTTTCATAAAATGGCAAAAATTGATTGGAAATTACATTTGTTTCTCCTGTTATGGATATTTTATTTATTAGCACTCACAGTACAATGCACCATCACTGCTGAATTTGGTCCACAGAGACTAAGCAAGACCGAAAATGTCAAAGTTCTAAGGGCACAAAATTTTTACACCTCTACGTGTGCCAAAGCACACCAGCCTTACAGCCATGGGGTAACTTTCTTCCCCTCCCACACAGATGGGATGCACCAGATGCTTTGTGTATGCCTTGTTCCCTATCACAGGAAACAACTATTGCAAGAGCAGCAGCAGCCAAAGCTTCCTGATGCTGTTTGGCTGGAAGCCTTTGATCCAGACCCAAAAGGACCACTCCTAAAATCCAAAGACTGACCCCCATCTCTGGTTCCTCAGCATGTAGTTCTCTGCTCTGAAGCCAACTACAGAGCCAACAACTGGGGAGGGGGAAGAGGGGAGGATTAAGCATCCACTATGAAGCAAACCGAGGCGAGCACTTACATCAAATAACAAAAGACATTTATTTATTCGCCCACTGCTTGCATAAAGCATGGATCTGAAAATAAATTGACTCTGGAAGCTAGGAAGAAAGCATGAAACATTTGTTGCATCAGATGTGTGTCATACACCTCAACGTGTGTTAGGACATTCATCAGCTCTATGTTTTTTATTTTAATGCAAACCCTTAAATCTTGTTTATAGGCACACCGTTCATATTTGTGTACTCACCAGGGACTGAACTTGGGGAAATCTCAAGAACTGCGAGCAATCTCTTTCCAGAGACAATATCACAGGTGTATTTTCCTCTATTTGTAGGAGATTTAGCCCAACTTGTGCACTGATAGTTTTCACAGGCTCATTTAAGTTGTTTTGTACTGAACAGCCAGGTGTACTTTTTGCTGTGTAAGAAAAATCGAGCAGCACAGAAGAGATTTTCTTTAGTGTAACGTGCTTCATTTGTCATCACCCAAGCTTGCCAGGGATTTTTTTCTCTCCACCTTTGTCTCTCCTCTTCCACCTTTGTGTCTATTAACCCCTATAAGAGCAACAACAACAAAGTCTAACTGCTCTCTTTTAAATTGGAACACTTTGGATGAATGCATCATACATGCAATAATGTTAGACCAGCTCCATGACCCTTTCAGAATCAAAATGCATCAAATTCTGTGTTTCATTTGTTTTTCATTCTATCCTCTCCTGATTTTATTCACTATGTTAGCCCCCAAAGGAGTTGTTTCAGGACTCCAGGCAGTGGCAAACAGCAGTAGGTTAGAAGCACTTCGTCTTAAAAGTTGTGCAACCTCCAGCTGTGTTTACATCCTGGTGTAAAGTTTTCTTTTGCAATTGCGGCCAGGTGAAGAAGTACATTTTAAGAGCAACAAGGTGCTCCAGCTGCAGCCAGTGACCTGCTCAGGAAAAACTACCCTAGCTGGAGAAAAATTCTTACCATTACAATCCTTTCTATTTTAAAGCATTCATAATGATCATGAGGCAGAGGTACTACTCCCCACTCCGCACTGATACCCAGGACTTGGCTGGAAGCGTACTGTGAGCACAGCGTATGTCCAGGGCAGGCACAGGGAGGTGGGGGTGGTTGCCCCGCACCAACCAGCTGGTCAGCAAAAGCCAGAAGGAGCAGAGCCTGGATCTCCTGAGCCCATCCCAGCAATTAATTATTGGGCACTGCTTCTCTTGGACTCAGCCACCCTCCATAGAGATCTTTGGAGAAGGTCTTAGCAAGGGGCTTCAGAGATGTGGTTGGGAAATGCTTGCCCTCAGGACCAGATAGAGGGCCAAGTGCTGCAGGAGCAGGATTGTAAGGCTGCTCTTGGCTTGGACTGTCGCACGCTTCGTTGGGTTAGAAACTGGCTGGATAGCCGGGCCCAAAGAGTCTTGGTAAATGGAGTCAAGTCCAGTTGGAGGTCAGTCACTAGTGGCGTCCCCCAGGGCTCGGTGCTGGGGCCGGTCTTCTTTAATATCTTCATCGATGATCTGGACGAGGGCATCGAGTGCACCCTCAGTAAGTTTGCAGATGACACCAAGTTAGGTGCGTGTGTCGATCTTCTCGAGGGTAGGAAGGCTCTGCAGGAGGATCTGGATAGGCTGCACCGATGGGCTGAGGTCAACTGCATGAAGTTCAACAAGGCCAAGTGCCGGGTCCTGCACCTGGGGCGCAATAACCCCAAGCAGAGCTACAGGCTGGGAGATGAGTGGTTGGAGAGCTGCCTGGCAGAGAAGGACCTGGGAGTGATGGTGGACAGTCGGCTGAATATGAGCCAGCAGTGTGCTCAGGTGGCCAAGAAGGCCAACGGCATCCTGGCTTGTATCAGAAACAGTGTGACCAGCAGGTCCAGGGAAGTGATTGTTCCCCTGTACTCGGCTCTGGTGAGGCCGCACCTCGAGTACTGTGTTCAGTTTTGGGCCCCTCGCTACAAGAAGGACATCGAGGTGCTTGAGCGGGTCCAGAGAAGGGCGACGAAGCTGGTGAGGGGCCTGGAGAACAAGTCCTATGAGGAGCGGCTGAGGGAGCTGGGCTTGTTCAGCCTGGAGAAGAGGAGGCTCAGGGGCGACCTTATCGCTCTCTACAGATACCTCAAAGGAGGCTGTAGTGAGGTGGGGGTTGGTCTGTTCTCCCACGTGCCTGGTGACAGGACGAGGGGGAATGGGCTAAAGTTGTGCCAGGGGATTTTTAGGTTAGATGTTAGGAAGAACTTCTTCACTGAAAGGGTTGTTAGGCACTGGAACAGGCTGCCCAGGGAGGTGGTGGAGTCACCATCCCTGGAGGTCTTTAAAAGACATTTAGATGTAGAGCTTAGGGATATGGTTTAGTGGGGACTGTTAGTGTTAGGTCCAAGGTTGGACTCGATGATCTTGAGGTCTCTTCCAACCTAGAAATTCTGTGTGTGTGATTCTGTGTAAAGGGAAAGGCTTGGAAGATCAAGAGGGAAGAAATCTCATCCCTCAACAGAGGTGACCAGAGCATGCATAGGGCCCTGCTGCACAGCCCAGAGCCCTTCAAGGGCTACCTACATGTGGGTGAGGTGCTTTGTGCCCAGCTGTGTTGGTGAGGACTCCTGTGCACAGTGACATCCTAACGCAAATGCTGCCTAAAATGGCACTGTGCACGTCCCTGCTATACACAACTGTTTTGCCCAAGCTGCACGTTTCTGCTCCACTTCCTAAGTTTTAGCTTATGTCTGGCAGATTAAATAGCATCCATCAATCAAGCTCAGCAAGACTGTTATCTGAAAGAGCAATAAGTCTCTCTCCACACTCTCTGCTCCAGCTGCCTCCTCTGCCAAACCAACTATGCCAAACCATCCTGGAGCTCTCAGGACAGACCCACATGCCCAGCATCTGAAGGCACACAGGGAGCACAGCCTGTGCCTTGCCAGGGCCATGGCAACTGTCGGAGTCTTTCTTCTGCAGCACAGCCTGATCTGGATCCTCACATAACCCATCAAAAATGGGCAGACGGCCGCCACCTCCGGGCCCCTGCAGGAGCTCCCAGACATCCTAGGACAACAAGACTAATGCCACCTGGAAGAGCATCTCTTCTCACCCTTTCAGGAGGAAGGATCCCCAAGTGATGCATATCCTGAGCTGACAGATAACATTCGTTGTTGGAAACTTTCCTGAACGTTACACTACAGGGATCTTAATAATATTATCCATAGGGTCTTGTATAATGTACTTAACTGCATCAAAGATAAAAATGAATACTTAGTGGATCTTGCTACTAAAACGTGTCAGAAAAATCATTAAGAGCAGTAAATTATGATGACGGGAGATAATTTCACAATTGAAGGCCTGAAAATGTCTGCTATTTCATGTTACGTGCTTGAAGAAGTAGCAGAAAATGGAAAATAAAATGCTCATAAACCTAAGCCACATAAATGAGAGGCTACATGGAGATTAAACAATGACAGTATGTGGGGAAGAGACACTACATATGCACAAAACAGTTTTAGGAGTCACGCTTCCTACGAACATGACTGGCAAGTGGCTTAGCAGAGCCAGTGACTACCTGTGGCAGAATGAGCAGATTTCCCCTTTCTTCTTTGCCTGTGCCAGTACCCTCGAGCCAGGGAGGCAAAGGTGAGCTGGGACGGGCAGCCCCATGCCCTGTCTGTCCCCAGCTGTCCCTGCCTTCCCTCGGCGCTCCCTGTCCTGGCCCCCTGTCAGCACGGGTCCCTCACCCTTTACATGGAAACCTTCAAAGTTGCCTGTGCAGCTGAGGAGCATGAGCAATTAAACCATTGCTATTTCAGAAATAACATTTGTAGTGTCAGGAAGCCAAAATAAACCCTACTTTCTGAACTGATTTACAGTCTCTCACTTTTTTTTTTTCTGGAGGAAAACGGCAAAGCAGTGCCAATACTGCATTACTCAGCACTTAAGCTGCTAGTCTGGTCACTACGAGGCTTGTGTTCTTCCCATGGGTTTGCTGCCTCCTAACTTTGGCACAGGCAGACTGGTCATCTCATTTCAATGAGCTCACCTTTCAAATAGAAATTGGACTGTTCACATGAAGAGCTTTGTGTTGTTCAGACAAAGACATGGATCAATTCAGTAACTATATAAGATATTTCTTCTCTTCAAAATGGAGGGGGGTACCAACATAGACAGCCTACCCAAATGAATATAAATACATACACTTAAAACTCACTGTAAGAAGCAATTCAGACTTGAGATTGGGTGAGAAAATGACAGTAAGATCAGCATAAAAATTGATTAGGAGAAGTTTGAAGGAGAGATTTGAAAAAGAAGTGTGATTGGCATGCAGAAGGTGGGCAGATTTTCCAGACAGAAAGCAGCGTGAGAAAGACTTCCAGCGCCAAAGGAAACAAGATAAACGACCTACCCAGTAAAGAAAAGTAAAAATGGGAGCTATGTTTCCAGCAAGATAGATGTCACTGTTGCTCCCACAAAATATGTGCAAGTATTTTGCAACATCTGTTCTCAAAATGTCACATTTCAGCATGAATGGGCATTGCCCGCCTGTAAAAGAACCTAATGTGCACGTATTTGTATTTTGGGCTCATCGTGTTGGTGCAACTAGAAGCTGATGTTTGAAAATTCGGCCCTGAATAGCTTCACTGGAAGCAGAACGCAGACAGATTTTCATGAATCTGAATGTTTTATCTGTATGGCATTATCTTTGCTGAATCCAGGAGAAATACCATTACCATAAGCTCTGTTGAGCTGTGTGCTTAACCAACCCACATAAAAGGCAGTGAACTTTGATTTTACATTGCTAATAATTTATATATTAGGAGGCTTTAGATACCTGTAGAGGTGAATATCAATATTATAGCTAACGGTGGCAGCGGGACCTCCACCTCTTGAAATTGCCGTTAAATCAAACAGGAGTACTGGCTGGTCAGGAGACTGAAACAACAAAATAGATGTGGACGAAGATCTGGTGGATCAGAGCTACAGAGAAACCTGAACCTGCACTGGGAGAAATGCTAAGCAATGGCAGCTGAAATAGGAGCCAGAGGGCTGTATAAAATGCAGGCATGGGAGTAAGGTGACAAAGGAAAAGTAGTCTGGAAAAGAAAAGGTAAAGGATGCTTCTGAATAGATGTCTAAATCTTGCGCTTGATTTGACCTTGATGCTGGACCCTTTGCTGCTGCACCCACCTACAGCATGAGTGATGCTCTTCCATCTCACAGTTCTACTATGAAAATAAACCCATTAATATTTTTAAAGTATTCAGGATACTGTCATGCTGAATGACAGCAAAAACCCTCTGAGGAAATTAATAACTCTGTCTTCAGCACAGTATCTGAACGGGATGTTGGAATTAAGGGATCAGCTCCTCCCTTCACCATCGTCAAATGATGAAGACAAACTGCTGAATAGCTGCTTACTGAATGAGGACTGTCAGTCCCACGGACAGGATGAAGCACTGTCCTGTGAAGCTAATTTGTAATTGTGTCTTTAAAACCTGTCTAATAATGAACCTTCACAAGGCACCAAAGTTAAAGTCGTGCTGGCAGCTCAGCTCTGTAACTTCTGTATTCTCATACTGCAGTTTTGGCAGGAGCTGGCAGGGAGGGGTGCAAATATCCATGTGCACAAATCAGTTATCAAAGTTGCGTGAAAAAACATTCCCTTCAATGTGACAAGATTTCATTCTCCATGTTGACTTCCACTGAAAAGCTTATTATCCTTACACATTTTCAGTGTAGGCAAGGCAAAACAGCCACTGCCTTAAACACCAGAAGTTCTTGAAAAGGCTGATGTAGAGGTGAGGCGATGGAGAGGAAAATGGCTGAGCGGCAACAGGCAAATCACCCAGTCAGAGAGGAACCTGGGACGTACTGTGTGAGGGTAAAAGCCTTGAGGGGTAGGCAGAGCACAAGAAAGGGGGGCTGAAGCAAAGATGAGGGCAGACCGTGTGTGTTCCAGCACCGGGAGGAGGAGATGGCAGAAGGGGCAGCCAACAGCGAGCACAGGGAGCGGTGCACACCCCATGGGAAACAAAGTGCAAAGGTCCAGGTAAGACAGTCCACCAGGCCCAGCTGAGAAATAACCAGCAACCTGGCCAACTACTCCTTGGAGACTTTGTCTTCCAAAATCCTTCCCTGGCATCCAAGGGCACAACAGGCTGCTGGGACCCCCTGCCTTGAGCTGCTCCCCGAAGCAGCATGCCCTTTCTCAGCCTCAACCCCCGGCAGTGGTGCGGAGCCCCACCTTGCACGTGGGCTGCGATGCCCAGCTGATGCTGCTCATGAAAGCAGGCAAACATCAGAAATTAGCAGCCGTTGTAAATAAACCACCACGAGCTGAACCAAAAGAAGCCACGACCTCGAGCCCAAAAGCAGAAGGCCATTGTTGTTTCAAGGGCTGTTTTTGTTCCCCATTGTGAGCATGGTAAATTTTTACATACAGATCTCCCTTTCAAAAATGCCAGCCCTCTCCTAGGCCTGCACTTTGAGGTGATTGTTGCTATTTGTGAATGACTTGGGAATTAATTAATGTGAAGCCAACTGGCTTATAAATGGTTGGCATTGTGAACAGCCACAGAATCATGGGGAGAGCAGTTTATGTGGTCAGAGCCACATTCAGTGCTATATGTCAAGGGAGAAGATTTATTATCACAGTAGGTCCATTTTCCAAAAGTTTGCAAGGGCTGCTTCATAATGAAAGGGCACTGTTCACAGCACAGTCAGCACCCATTTTTTTTTTTTCTGGGGTGTATTATAAATTCCAACTAGAAAAAGAAGGTGGGGGAGGGTTATTTAGTACTTAGAGAATGAAATCTCAGCATAGGAACAACATAAATAAAATACTTACTATGGAAAAAAAGAAGAGAGGGAGGGAAAAAAATAAAGAATACAAAGTAGTGAACCTATTTCTATCATCATGACAAGAGTTGAACTCCCACATTACAGCTAATTAAATTAAATGAGCCTAGCAGGCGGGATTATAACCTATAAATATTTTTGGTTGCTTGCCTCCCTCAGAAACCATCTTTGATTTAAAAATATCACAGAATAAAAACAAATAGCTCATAACATGGTTTAGACACTTAATAATTAGAAGAGGGAGGAAGGAAAGGCCTGTGTACCTGCATATAAAAATAGTCAGCTGGGTATTTTTAACTAGAAAACAACCCTGAATAGAATAGAAAAAAAACAGACCAGAAGAGCCAGTGGCTACCAAAAATCTCCCCACCAATCTGCAGGCGGAGGACAGGGGTCATGCCTCAGGCTGTCCCCTTGCTGCTGGGCAAGGGGCTGGAAGAGGACCAAGGCGGCAGCAGCTGAGCACCACAGCAGGAGGTTGCATTCCATGCCCATCTCTGCCACTGACAGCCACACAACCTCGGGCACATCCCCCAGCATCTGTGCACAGGGCTTCTTGACAATACCCTCTCCATCTTTTCCTGATGTGGCTCTTCTCATCTCCACCTCACTCCCTGATCAATAACTGGACTGCAGATCTCTAGGGCCAGGTACAGGTATGTGTGATCAGCCTTGCCATGTCTTCTCTCCCCCAGTGGGGAGGGATGGAGACACTGGTCTTGGCTGAAGCTGGCTAACAGAAAGCTCTCCCATGTGCAGAAAGCCACCAGATCAAACACAGTGGATAACCACCCTGCCTTACCCCATTTCCCAGCCAGCACCACCCCCACTGCCAATACGGTCATTGTCTGGACATGGCTCCTGGACATTTGGCATTGGGTTGCACCCCGAGATTATACTCTTGTGGCTACACGTGGGTCAAACAGCTCTTGATAACCATGTGCATGCAAAGGTATTTATACGTTCACCGTGATTTGTGTGACAAATAAGATGCCAAGAAAAATATGTGCTTTTAATTGCCCCCAAATAAACTGCATTCGTGTTATAATCTTGCCCCAAAAGCTCCACTATTATTGTGCTTTCTCCAAAAGAAAATAAAGACCTGTGATAGTAGCAATAAAAATTATGATGCTGCTTGTTCTCTTGACTCTTGCAGCAAAATACCAAAAGCCTTTTAATAATCATTCTATATTTCTACATAGCAGGGAGGAAAATGAAAGGTAAAGTGGAAGAAGCCAAGGAAGTCCCATGAGGAAAACTTGAAAATTCATGCTTTTCTCAAACCACAAGTGAGGAACCAGATAGTGTAATGTATATAAATGAAAGCAGCAGCTCTATTTCATGCTAGTTACACCATCAGATACAGAGACCGTCATTGCCAAGAACTCCCATGTAGTTAGCTTTAAAAAGAAATTCATATACAATGAAGTAATTTTCTCAAAAGATGTTTTTTGAATCACTTGTCTAGTGGGTTTCCATAGAAGCCACCCTGTTCTCAGGGTAGTGTAAAGTAGTGCTGTATTCCTGACGCTATTCACAAGAGCTAGAAAACTCAAAAATTAAAGATACTGTTTGTTCGTTGGGTCACACCATGTGCTCAAAGTTGGTTACAATCAAATAACATATTTTTCCTTAAAGGAGAACTCTGACAAAAGCTTCCCACCCCTCTCTGATGATGATACGAAAATAGAGGGGAAAAGGAATAAACACTGTAGAACTGAACAGCATGAAGAGCTTATCTTGTTCTTCAGACCCTTCGAATTTTGTTGGATTTCCTTTGCATTTATAAGGGGATTAATGCAGCACTTACAACAAGCAAGCCCTTGCCATACTGTACTTGTTTTCTTTGAGCTTCGTGACCAGCAAGAAAACCACACACATCATGTCAACTATTTTTACCAGCGAAAACACAACCCTCTCATTTCAAGGGGTTTTCTCCAGCTCCTTGAGTCCTCTTCCTCCGTTGCCCTTGCAGCCGGCTGCTCAGCATCTGTCCTGTCCTCTGCCAGACCACTTGCCACAGATCTGAGCTTCTCCTTGTACCCCTTGTGCTCTGGTACTGCCTGTGGTGGGAGGACAAGCATCTGGGGGACACGGAGCTGCATGAAATCCTCACCACGGCGGCGTCTGACACTTCTCTGTCACTTGTTACGCGTCCTGGAGACTTGCGCTAGCATCTTACAGCAGGGGTGCAAGGGCACAGCTTGCACATGGTCGCAAAGCAGCTGTGGTGTTACAGGGAATTGAATCCAGGCATTCTAGTCCCTGGGTGAACCTTCCACATCAATACAGAAAAGTAAATGGGGCGGGCAGTGATAGCCCTCAAATGCCATCAGCTCCTTAGTTGCAAAACCATCCCATGACAGAAAGAGGAGCTGAAGTTGTAGCTTCAGTCTGCAACTAAGGGGAAAGCCCAACCAGTTGCTCTCATTTAAAAAAAAAAAAAAAAAAAAAAAAAAAAAAAAAAAAAAGAGGTTTAACTGGAGTATTATCAGAGATTTGGAAGTATTAAGAGCCTGTTCAGCTGTGTTCTTGCTAACAGGTGTCCCCAGCAGCGAAATGCAATTAATATGGAGAGGATTTCTGGGAACATGGGGATGGATAGGTCAGCCAAAAAATGCCACGTTAAAGCTAGGGGCTTGTTTATGGCTATTAGTCCAAGACGATTCTGATAAAACTATGAACATTCAGGTGGCACTGGGCTCCCTGAAAGGCTTTGTAACAAAATTATTAAGCTTTTCACACTGCAGTAGCACAAACACATCTGCAAAACCCTGGCAAGGAGCCAGCAAAGCCAAAAATACCCTGCGCCACCGTATTACATGCTAAGAACCACTTTTCTCCTTCCTTATCCTCGCTTTCTGTTGCCTTCCTGAGCGTTCTGGTCTTTACCCTCTCTCATTTTCTTTGATCTGGTTCTCAAGAGAAGAACATCTGATCCCAGTAATCTCAAAAGAGCAACAACAGTGGGAGGCCCATTAAATCTCATTTTCAGCTTGTCCTGAGAAATTGAGAGGAGGGAGAGGATGAACAAGAGAATGCCAAGCATGGCAGTTGCTGTAAATAAGAGAAAACAGAGGGCACATCAAAAAGGGAAGAGGTTGTTGAAGGATCAGTGGTCCCAAGCTAGAGATTATTAGAGGGGAAAGAGAGAGACACACGCGCCAGCCAGCTTTCCACAGGAAACAAATGTTTGTGATGAAGGAAGTACGAAATAAAATACTGGTAAAAGCCTGTGCTAATACAGCATCAAGACTGTATGAATGCAAAGAGGCCTTTGAGGGCCATCATTATACATCCTGTGTGTTAACACCAAGGTTGGACTAAAGCAAGAATCCAAAACATAAACCCCCTCAATTTTATCCTGCTCCAGAGCCTCAGGGATACACCTCCAAATCCCAGTCTCCAACGCCCTTGGTTCTGGACTCCCCACAGAGAAAAATACAGAGAAAATACGTTTTCATTCTGTGTTCAAACATGGGCAAATGCAAGGGAGCTCTTTTGGCAAGCTAATTTTATATTAAAAGTTTTTTGGGAAATAACCTTGCCAGGCCAACCAGTAGCAAGTAGTATGGGAGACGAAATATAGGATTTCTGAGGGCGGAGGGGAAGCTGAAAGTAAATTAATCCCTATATAATGCAGCATTCAGTACGCCTATTTACTAGATGTCAGGAAGCCAAGACACCGCCACGAATTCAGTAAACTCTGCTCTTAAGGCAGTGATTCAGAGAAAAGGGTTTTGTAGATTAAAAGAGACCACACAGGTTACTTGTGATCTTCAAAGCGAGTTTGGAGCTCAGATGACCCTCGCACGCCTGTGGACGAGCGATCCTAGGAGGCAACCTGACTCCACACAGTCTTGGCACGAGGCTGAGCAGAAGCACGGTTGGGACTGCATCAGCATTTCCTGTCCCAAGGCTTCGGAGGCAGCTGATAAGGCTCAGCAGCTCCTAGTAATTAAAGAAACAGGTGGAACAACATAACACCATCGCTCTGGAACTCAGCACACTTATTTTTCTGCTGCCCTCATGCTCGCACACTTTCCTTTTATTTCTCCCCTCTCCCTCCCACCCCGCATCCATCATGAAAAATTAATTTCCCTTTACTAGAGTTCACAGGCAGGAGGGGAAGTTAAAAATATGCTGCTTAAATGCATTTGTTTGTCCAATGGAAAAAAAAAATCCAACAATTTCAGGCCTTAGTGTATCTAAAATTATGTAATCATGTTCACTGGCAGGGTGGAAACATTTTAGCTGACGAACAGGGGTGCAAAGCAGACATACCACTGGAAGCTTGAAATAGCAAGTGGCAGGCACTCAAATGAAATAACCAAGTGAAATCTAGAAGATTAGAAGGGAAAAGGACACAAACCAGCTATGGCTTGACCTTGGTTTCAGTTTACTACAGTTGAAACAACCGGGATACTTATAGCCCTAAGCCTCATCATTTAGTCAAGAACTGCCTGTGATGAAAGCAGTTGGAGGGAAACATTTTTACACACATTTGTCTGCTCTAATTTTCCTCCAGCTGCTGCTTTTCCAAATTTGATCTCCAGACAAACAGTATTGAGACAGGTGATTTAATAGATCGAGCTAAATTGAAGTGACTCTGGCAGCCAGCACACAGAAATCATATGAAGCTGTCTGGGGTAAGGAGACTGCTCCATGCTGGAGGACGGGAAAGGGAGATGAGCATTGGCTCGGTCCATCCCTATCACCTTCTAGCTCTGCCACCTTGGCCACCTTCCAGATCCAGGGCTTCTGGGAAGGACTAAACACACATTGCCTCAACACAGCTTGGGATGCGGTGTCACGATCTACGTCCATCTCAGAGGGAGCTGCTGGAGAGCGAGGTGGTCCCACACTCCTCCTCCCTCTACCCGAGAGGAAAGGGACCAACATTTTCCGCTGAACAAAGGACACGGCAGGAGAACTGTGCAGTGATGGAGCCAGGAGGAGACAGACTCTCTTGCCATCAGATGAAGGTATCTGCAGCCTTGTTTTTCCACTGGAGACATTCCCTCCTCACTGTGCAGCCACATTTCCAGTGCCGAGGTTGGGAGAGAAGTAGGAACATTGTCCTTCCACCTCCTTGTGGATTCAGTTTCATCTCTTTTGTACAAACAAGCACTGAAACCAAGCAAGAGAATGGAAAACTCCCTGACCCAGCAGCACAGCCTCCTCAGTAAGAAGCAGGACTTGTGGTGTCTGCTCAAGTGCGCTGACAGCACTACACACACACACATGATGCCACCAGGAAGGAGACAAGGCTCAGCCCCCCACTTTCTATGAACCTCCCTCCCACTTGCTCTTCCCTTCCCACTCCTCCTGTCCCTCGCCACCATTCCCTGTTCTCTGGCAAAGCTGTCCCCACATCTCCAGGGCGGTTGGTACAACCACAGCCGTGCTTGCTGGCAGGCCAACAATTCCCCAGCAGAGGCACTCAGCCCCAGCACCGCCACGTTTCTGTTTTACTGAAAGGTACAAGTTGTGCTGTTTATCCCGCACTTGTGTGGGAGCGTGTTTGCATTCTTAAGAGCAGTGGTGCAAGTCACTTTTTCCCTGGGTATTATCATAAAAAGCTAGGTTTCACGCAATTGCTTTTCTGTGCTTCACAAGATTGCCACTTTGGGTTTTGTGCCGGGGCAGCAGGGGTGAGATTAGCTTCCCAAAGAGAATTAAATCCATAAAAGAGGCAGAGGAGGGCCTGCTGGTGCTATTCAGGGGCAGTGGGAAGATACACTCTTCTGCAGATGGAGCCTCAGAGCACAGCCTCCCCAACCTTTATTATTATTCTTTCACTGCCAGGGAATTTAATTGATCAAAGCAACCAAATTCTTGGCACAAGTGCTTGAAGCTGCAAGTCTGTTCAGACCTGGAGCCTATAGCCAGAAACCCTGTAAAGTCCCAAGCAGGTTTTGCTGTCCAGTTCTATGGGGAAGCATGTCCCAGCACCATAGTAAAGTGGCAGCAACCGAGAACTCCAAGAAGAAGGGAGGGGAAAAGGCCGATAAGAGAAGCTCATAAGGTTTTCATATCAAGTGGGCCTGCTTGGCTCAGAAAGTTTGGACAATTGGGATTATCTCAGCCCTGCAAGGCAGGAAGTCAGAGTGCTATCGAACCTGCACCTCTGGCCTTCCAGCATCACTTTGTCACGTCTGTTTCAGCACACGATGGAGCAAGCCCTGCTGGGGGCACAAGGTCAGTGCCACAAAGGCAGAGAGGACAGCTGCTCCAGCTCCTAACCCCACCTGAAGACACTGCTCAAACACCACAGCCAGCATCCTTGAAAAGGGGGAGAGGCACAAAACAAATGAAAAGAGAAAAAAAAAACAAACAAACAAACAAAAAAAAAAACAGCCAGGGCACCAAGGACACGGGTTTATGTGGCAGCACTGATGGGCTGGGTCACTGAGCATTTGATGGGAAGCGCTGGCCACCAAGCAGTGCTGGTGGCTGGGACACTGACACCATCCCGCTCCTGTTTCTGTTGGCCCCCAGCATGCTCAGCCCCGCCAGGACATCCTGGCTGGGTGCTTTGAATGCCCTTTGGCTGTCGCCGGCAGCTATAAAAACCACCCAAATTACAGCTCCCTGTAAAACCCCAGGCTAGTTGCTAAAACAGCCCCAGATCAAGAGCAGGGACCTGGCACAGTGTTAGAAGCAACTGGCAGGGCCTGACGTTTAAAATTATCTACCTAAATATGGATTTCTACGAGAGAAAACAGAAGTTAAAAGAATGTAACCTGTTGTCATAAATATTTGAGCAAGATACAAACTGGAAGAGCCTTTCAGTCTGTTGGCTGTAAAGATGTCTTTCACAGTTCCAGAAGCACCTCTCCCCACCCGTTCTTTGCTCCTGTGGCTTTTTCCAGTCTGACTTTACATAGATTTGGTGGCATCTGAAAGGAAAGCTGCCTGTGTTTTATGTTCTTCCTAATTTGCAAGAAAAACAAATGTAAATCATACCTCACATTTGCAGTGCTGCAAAAGAAAGTGTTAGATTTAAGGCTCTGATATGAACAACAGCAGAATCAAAAAGTATATTCAAAGTGATTGGATACCACACGACTGTTTTTTTTTTAAGGTCTGCTTGGGGAAAAAGGGCTTGAATATGAAATACCTTTTCCCCTTGACTCACTCAGAATTGTTTTGCATTAAAAAGGAAAAAGCTCCATTGTGCTAAGATTGCAGCAAGCTGTGTGAGCGGAGCACTGTGTTAGAGCAGTGTACTGAGCATCTCTGTTTATTAAAATTTTGATACAAGGTGAAACTCCATTTAGTTGATGTCAGCAACCTTCCTAATGAGGCCGCTTTTTCTTTTTTTAAAAAAATGAAAGGGCGGCTTTGTGCCTCCTCTAATCAGCTTGACAAAGGACATATAAAAATGCAAAAAGCCATAAATATTACCGTAATTACCAATGAGAAACACCATGGACAACTGCAGGAAGTAGCCGCAGATCTGCTTGCAGACGTAATGGCTGAATGTCATGGTTTGCTTTTTCTGTGGGAAAAAAAAAAAAAAAAAAAAGACATTTTGTAAACCATAAACCACTTTGATTAAAATCTAAAATCAAGCTCAAATTTGCAGCTTTTTCCCCAGACTCAGAAATATTCAGAAAGTACCCCTGACTAAGCACAATCTATTTTCCTGTTCACTAGTTCTGCAAACACTGACGCGTCCCAGTTTATGAGCTTTCTGTTTGGCCCACACTGGGACTTTAATCTGATCTAGCGGATGGGTAAACCTGCCCTTCAGCCCCAGCCCCAGAGAACAGATTGCCAGGTCTACAAAGAGCCTGAGAGGCAGCAGCAGCGGCAGCAACATCAAAGGTAGGTGCAAGGGAAGGTATCGCTACCAGCGTAGGAGTTACTATGCAAATTAAATGATGCAATGTAAGGGTATGTTAATGCCTGCATTAAGCCTCTGAACATGCCCAGTGTGAACCGTTTCCAGAAGCCTAAGCAGATTCATTCTCAGCTGGAGGCTTGTATAATTAATAAAGGCACTGTGCCTTCTCTCCTGACCCAAGTGGCTAGGTACCAAACCATTTATAGCTTTATAGGTTAACACCAACATCCAAAAACGTATTGGCAGCTTGTGCAGATCCTAGCACATTAATGTGATGTGTTCCCAGCATGAAGCGCTACTTAATAAGCGGGTCACTGCATTCTGCATTAGCTTCAGTTTCTGAGTGGGCTCAACATATAGCCCCATGTAGAGCGTATTATGGCAGCCACATCTCAAAGGGACAAAGGCACGGATAACTGAAGCAAAGTCCATTTGAAAAAGAAAGTAACCCTGTTCTCACTGGAGATAAAGGCATTTTTTTAAAGGGCACTGCCACTGTTCAGACATCCTGGAGCATCCTTCAGTCTAACACACTTGAAGCGGTTCACATGTGTTAGAGGGAGCAATGGTGCTCCTTCACGTAACAGAACCTGCATGGATTCAGCCCACTCCTGCAGAGTCTCCATGAACAGTCCCCATTTCACCCCCATGGATCATCCCCGTGGAGGAGCAGCCCAGCTTGTTCTCAGTTCCAGCTCCAGACTCAGCCAGCTCGTGGGACACTACTTCTTCACTGGAAGTAAGTTTGTGAGTTTGTTACTGGCCCTTGCTGCTCATGGGTCCTTCTTCCAAGTGGAGGTTACTGCTTAACCACGACTTTGTCTTGTGTGGATCTCCACAGGGCAAAGTCAGCTCAGATTTTGGTGAAGAGATCTAATAGGAACCAGGCTGGCTGCACTGTGATATGTTAGGAAGCTCAAAGAAGTGCTTGGCTAATTCTGTGCAGAAACCAGCAGCGGATATGTACAATGCTACATGTTTGTATACGTGCAGTAGCACGCTGGAAAATGTAAATGGTAACTACCGGCAGAGACCAGTGAACTCAAGCTTCCTGGGCCAGATAAAGTCATAAAGTAAAGGAATGATCTATCGCCTATGAAGTGCATTAGAGCTCTTCATTAACAGAGGGACTAATCAATTTATGGAACTCATGAATCAGTAAAGCTATTACTTATAATGATTATTGGCAAATTAACATATCACAGTGTACTGACCCCGATCCATCTCCAGAGGATGCCTCCCCATACGCAGCCAGTAAAGGGCCCAGCACTGGTCGCTGTGTTTCTTCTCAGCTCAGCCAGACTGGTTCCACTTAACACTGGGGATAAGAAATGCTCCACTTTTGTAATCACACAGACATACGGCCTGTACAGAAGACAATAAAGCAATAAATCTGTGAAGCATGTGGAAGACACAAGCATCAGGCTCTGGGTGCGAGTTTTAAATCCACTCAATGGATACTACAAGCAGGCCCAGTGGCTGGTTCAACCCACGAGAAAGAAGGAGGTCTCTTGCCAAGATCTGATGCTGATCCAACTGTCCACTTAATATCTGCTCCCATTTTGAAGGCAACACAATCTACCACCTTCATTTGGACCCAAACTTAGCACCACAGGCAGAAAACCCATCTGCACGCTGAAAGGCCAGGGCCAGGCTGCCCACACCGCAGCGGCACAGCCGTCCTGCGCTCTGAATCAGCTGCACTGGGACACACGCGAACACCTCCATGCAAGGGAAAGAAAAGAAAAAAAAAAAAGGAAAAAAAAAGAGTGGTATTATTCCAACTACACTCAGCCACAGAGCGCAGTAGGCCACGTACATAAAATGACCATTAGTGATCCTGCGGCTTTAAACCAGAGGAGACACGGGCTTTGAAATCCTAGAGACAGACGATTGTTCCCTATTTAATTCTACCAGGCTTTTTCACAGAGGCTTTTTACGGTCTAAACTGACATTATTCTCTCTATTCATTACCACATTCCTGGCCTAAAAACTGTATGACAAGGGAAAGGAAGTGGAAAATTAGGTTACAGTGCAAACAAACATACTCAAAACATTGCACATTTAAAAATAAATTAAGTTTAACTATACTTTGCAAAGGTTAACTTCATAGGTTTTAGTATTAGAAAATATCAAAACACTGTTCATTTACTGCAGGGCTCTCCTGCCTGCTGCTTTGTTTCTGGGTCATGTAAGTGTCACGAAGGGTCAGCTCCACATTACTTACAAGCCACGCTTGCTTAACAAAGTAATCCACAATCTTTCCAACATTCATCTGCCATTAAGCGCTCTCACACAGGATATCGGCGACATCAACAAGGCTCTCGTAGGTTCACCGACACGAGGAGGCTCCTACCATCTGCATCCGCAGACCTCTGAACATACACGTAAAGGGCTGGAGACTCCAGCTGCTTTAAATCAACATTTCTCCCCCAAAAGCAGAGGTGGCGTGCCGCTCCAGACCAGCACAAATGTCTCCTTGACATTAGTCATACTGCTGTTTACTGAGTTAAGGTTTCATCAAAGGTTATCATTGCCTTTGCTCATTCATCACAGCTTGTTTTGGATCTCTAAACAACAACCCCACCAACTCAAAGAGTGGCCAGAATTGCAGGATACTAGTGCAGGGCTCTGTACATTTATTTCTCTCATCTCCAAAGCTCAGCGTTTTGGCCAGTGGCTATGTATACGCAGGGTTCTCAGCCCAACTCCTACATCTCCATGCTGACACCACAGCACCATGCAGTCCTAGCCCCTCTCCCCCTTCTTGTGTCCTGGCTTTCGCAGGAAGAGAACTCAAGCATCAGAGACCCCTTCATGTCCAAGGTCCTCATTTGGGAAGGTTAGGAGGAGACAAACTCCACAAAACACAGTAGCAGGTATCCATGGGTCCATTTATAAATCCCCATCTCTCTGCTTCCTATGTATTAAATTTGAACATGTATATTGGGGGGGTATGCTTGCCAAAGAACAGGACATCATTGTGATGGGCGAAAAAGAAAAAACATGTTAAATTAGCAGTTTGGTTTGAGATAAAGCCTCAGACAAGATGGCATAAGCATTTAGAGATAGTCAGGGTCTTAATGGGTTTCATCTTCGTGTGCTACTTAATTGTCTCCCGTCCTGGTGCCATCACTCCACAGCTCCCTCTTGCTGAAAGTTGCCTAGTCTCTTGATTAGTGCTAAAAACATGCACATCTTAATTATCACCATCCTAAACAGACTCTCCAGAATAATCTGTGGAAGCCCAGCTGCAGTATTTACCCTTCTGCAATGAAAGTCCCCAAGGGGAAAAAGAAAAAAAAAGGTGGGAGTGGGGAAGGGACTCTTTCTGTCTTCTGAGAACTCAGTGTAATTACATTCCTAATGGTTAATTTATGGTATCTTATCTTGTGTACCCTAAATACTCTACGTGGGTCACCAGATTTGATATGACACTAAAAAGAGAGTGGCTCACAGTTAAGTAAAGCTGGAGAACTGGATGGCCAAGTTTTTGTTCTGTCAAGCACCAACATTTCATCACCTTGAGGGCATTATTAAACTTGCCAACCCTTTTGCTCCTCTTATTAGTAAGACATTTCCTGGAGAACAGGAAAGGAGGAGGGGAAGAGGCACTAAAACATCCTCACTCTCTAAAGACTTGAAGACATTTGTCCATTTTATGACTCTTATTTGTTCTTGCTCCCTCTGTTCTTCTCATTGTGCTTCTCCCCCATTTGGATCGTGTTGACATCACTCCTTTGTTATCTTCTTAAATTAGCTGTAATGAAGTCCTTTGAGCTACATGTGCATGCCTTATTTTTTCGGTTTTTGCTTCTCTGAACTGTCCCTATTGACTTTCCCTCATACGCTTGCCTCCCTTCCCCCAGCACAACATGCTTTCTAATCTGCTTTTCATTTGTTCCCTTTCACCTTTGGTTATCCAGTGGCCAATAGCCGGTGTACTTTACAAAATAAATTATGTTATAACCAACTCTCATTGAGAAGTGGCATGCACCCGTGTGGATAAAGATGAGCATTTAGAGAAGGAACCGTCTGAAATTTCAATGCCCCAAAATACAAGGACAAAGTGGATGAAATCAAGAGGAGATAGCATGAAAACACCCTAAAAGGGCGCTTGTAATTTCTGGCACGTGCAAACAAGTCTAAGGGACATTCATTGCCATAAAACCACTGGACTGCAGATCATGTAGCTGTACTACAGCAGCCTATCCGGCCACACGACCATCACTTGACTAGATTGGAAGCCGGTTATATGTAGCATCTTTGATAATCACAGTATTTCACAGCACTTTACAAAATAATGAGTTACCATACCACAGCTATTATGCACTTAGCAATAGCAGGCAGACAACCTTGCACGTCTAGAATCAATTTTGTTGAGAAGCTGATAGGCAGGGCAAGCAGGTTACGCTCTGCCTTTTTGTTTTGAGAAGTGCCATGGATCTTTAGCTTGCCTCTTGCAAGGTGATATAAAAGCTGGGCTGCATCTTCAAAGGAAAATATATATATATATAAGGCATGTTTTTACTGAGTGATAGCTTGCTTAAAGTAAGTGACAAGGGCTCTATATCCTAAGAACTGCCTCCTACTGCCCATTGGTAAGAGATGAATATTTTGATGATTCACTACGATGTCAAATAATATGATTTTCATCATCCTGGAGCTATAGGAGAATCTGCCTCAAATATACAAAGTGGAATGGCTCAAGCAGAAAATGGAGAAGGCACCGTGCCTGAATAGCTCGTCCCAGGGGCAGCAGCGGTTTCCTACATAGTCTATGATTCGTCCCACTCTGTTAACCACTTTGCTGGATATTTACATATTATTATTTTATGCATGCATGTGTGTACATCAGATGGATTTTTGCAATTAGAACAGAGACTGAAAGTCATTTAACATGACTCCTACAGAAGCAATGTTATACTGTGTGACACAACCTATGCACTAGTAATACTGGACCCATCCTTCTCCACTGCACGCTTACTGCAAGGGCAAAGCACACTGGTCTCCAGGATGCCTTTCTGGGGGGTGGATTGGTGGGAATACCCTCTCTGACTGCTCCTCTTTCTCTGCGAAGCACACGTCTCTGGTGATGGGCCCAAATTCTTATCCTGGAACTGGTCTCAGCCTCACACATCCCCACTGACAGAAATGAGACTGACCACACCAGTGACTACACCTTCCCAGACAACGTCCTGTCCAGGAAAAGCTATACAGGGCCCAAACATCTGACACCATTGCTTTGTTTGAAAGTTAATTCATACCCATTAACATGAAAAGAAGCCCACAGCTTTCAGCATAGGGTTTTGGTAGGACCCAGAACCTTTTTTTTCCCTGAAGTTGTTCAGTGTGTTTTTTCTTGCTTAAACAGAAGCCAAGATCAGCAGTAGTAGTGTAGTGTGCTGTGTTTGAGTTTTCTTTTCCCTCTTTTTTTTCCTGAATGCAGCTATATTCAGATTTTTTCTTATCACTCCATTCCACAGTGGCTTTGTAATTCTCCTCAGTGTTTCCCAGGAGAGCCATAAACACCCTGCAAGACCGCAGCAACATTTGTAACAGTGATTACTGGGAGGGGACCACAACTGCTAACATTAGATATCCTTTAATTTAGGAACAATAGACGCAAGAAAGGCAACGTGGCCCAGCAAAATGGAGTTTGAGAGACTTACTCCCTGTGCCCGTCTGCCTTCCTCGTGCACTTTGTCTAGCTCAACCTTTTAGACATTAAGCCCAGCAGAGCGGGATTTGTCCCTCATCTCCATGCAGGACCTAGCAGGAGTGCCCTGTGACAGAACATCAGGACCCTTTTATGTGAGGCAGTTATCGAGCTGTTCTGAAAGTGCAACAATTTCCCAGCCACACTGATAGCCCGATTTTAAATGATGCATAATTCTTCCTATCCACCTTAGATTTCATGTAAGAAAGGCAATTCTCCAGCCTATATGGTTACAGTGAAACTTTCAAAACAAATACAATGCAGAAAGATGTTGTGACAAGTTACCTGCAAACCTGGCAGATAATAGCTCTCAGAGGTCAAACTACTCCACTTCTCCAAAAGAAGTGTTAACTCTTACATCTGATAAGAATATCAATGTCACTATTCAATATGTGACACATTCTCTTTGCAGAAATACAAAGACAATCCATTTATCCATTAGTGCAAGGTGTCACATCAATTACTTGGATAGACGCATGAGGGAAACTCAATTGCTCTCATAGATTTTTTCCCAAAGTTGAAGTTGCATTTGCTGCAGCCCCAGAGGAAGGGAAAGCATCCCTTCTTTTATTTAAAATCTCCAGTGCTGCAAAAATAAGAAATCTCGGCCAGCTTCCAAAGCTTCTTGGGGGCAAAATCCTTCATCAGTGTCCCATCAGAATCTGTTCCCCTGCAACTAAAGGGCAAATGCTCACTTTCAGTTGAGATATCTGGTACAATTGAAAATGAAGGCTAGAGCATCAGTTATTAGTAATTCTTAGTCCTTCCCTGTCCCCTGAATGCACGCATCAGACATTATCACATCACTATTTTAGACACAGCTGCTACAACTGTGGAAACCTTTGTGCAGAAGAAGAGCAGAGCTGGGTATCTATCAGACAAGATTTTAAATAGGGCATAGAATATGATAGAGAGGGAGCAGAAGAGTGACAGTGAAGTACACATTAATTTGACATTTCCACCTTCTCCCCCCCATTGCCTGAATTTATGTGCAGTAAAGCATATCATGCCTTTCTTTTTGTGGGCATTTGGGTGGGCAGAGTTGAGTTTAAAGTCACTAGGGCCATGTACCTAAGGGAGCGAGCTGAAGCACTTGACACCTAGATTTCACCTCCATAGGTCTGAATTCCTTCCCCTCGCCCTCAGGCAGAGGCTGTCATTCAGGTGACAGAGCAGCACCCCAAAAGCTGCACTAAAGGTGTCCCACTCTTACAAAGGTTTATTTCTGGAGAGTCAGGTAGATCCCCACTTCTCACGCAGTACTAGCCCATGCAAGAGGTGAATACGGAGGACAGTGAAATGTTTTTCAGAGCCACTGCAACTGCAGTTGATGTTTCTAACCTCAATAGTCCATTTTTATGGTTTGGGAGTCATACTGAAATCCCCAAGGGCAGAGGCCTTTGACCAAACCTGCAGTTCCTGATGTCTCATACGCAGTATCCAGGATCGACTTTAAACCATTATTTATTAGCTTCTGGAATCGCAGCTGACAGCACACCACAAGCAAAGCTAACACCAGTTTTCCCGGGACTGGCAGATGTCAGAAACACTCCAAATCTGGTGAGAAAGTTGCATCTCACAAGATTTCATCATACTGGGGAGCTCTACATAACTCACCCAACTTCTGCAAGCACAGCTTAGCTTTCAGGTCCTGACCTTATCTGGAAAAAGGTACCACAAAGGCAAATAAGAGATGTAGTGTTTGAGAAGCAGCCAAACTTTTTCAGACTACGGAAATACCTCATTCACTATGAGCTTAAAGCAGCAGCCCAGGCCTGTATTTGGCTTTATTTAAAGCAGTTCATTAAATAAATGGTAAATATTTGGGGGTGTTGCATTCTACAGAAATGTTTCAAAAGAGCAAAAAGCAAGCTAGACTCAATGATCGTTTCCATCCTACAGCCTCACAGGAGAACCACTGTTAGGGAGTTTATCCGTGTTTCAAAAGACAAGTTGTGATTCCTGATCTCGTATCAGTCTATCATTTCAGCCGCAGCCACGTTGCCACAGTTAATCAAACTACCCCTAATAGCAAAGCAGCTCGGTTGCTAGTATTTCACTGCTTGTATGCAGGGTGTGTACACACGTATTAGTCAGACTGCTATTGTAACTTGGACACTTTTCTGGCGTACTCATGCTAGGCAGGCTTATTCTATTTCTGGAGGTTAGTAAGGTGATCTGAAAAACGTGGTTTCGGCTCATTTGTGATGTTGACCTGTGTTTGATGAACAGCTCCAGCACAACCCCAGACTTTTTTTTGAGCCCACCCTGCAGTCCAGTGATTCAAGTCTTTTCCTGGGATTCAAGTCCTCTCTTCTGCTTCATGGTCTGAACACACACCCACAAAAGAAGGTCCAAATGCCTGTGGTGGCCTGGCCTCTCTTACCAGCTCTCCTGTTGATGTCCATCCCACCACACGAGAATACCCCCCAGAGCAGCACAGTGATATGGGCAGGCATTTTGACTCAGGAACATTTAGTTATTTCATCCAATGTGAAACAGAGGAGGGGGTTGAATGCAGAGCTCCCTGGTTTGACAAAATCCTGTGAGATGCAACTTTCTCACCAGAATTCAAGCATTTCTGCCTTAGATGACCACATCCCAGGATATCCAGCAAGATAGTGGGTCTTCAAGGATTCAAATTTGGTGAGAACTGCCCAAAATAGTCACCCCACTTCCATTGAGCAGGGAACAACCGAAGAAGGTTTTGCAGAGCTTTCTTACTTATATCTCACCTCGTCAGACATTTTCTTAACTCTAAATTTAATTTTACCAGCCATATATTAACTATTGACTTCATAATCAAGCACTAGGAAGCACGATATTAAATAAACTAAGCAGAAGTACCAAGCCATTAGATGAAGTAGAAATAACACATCAAAGGCTACAGTCTCATGGTAATACAAATTCTAGTTAAAGGCCTCGCCATGTATATACTTCTTCATCTGTTAAGGTTATTAAAAAGGCAAGCACAGCTGTATTTTTTAATAAAATAATTAGCTCCTTCAGTCTGTTTTGAATCATGTTCCTCATTTTAGATTCAATTTCAGATCCATCCCATCCAAAGCAGTGCATGATTGCAAACTATCTATACCACAAATTAGTTTTTAAATACTGCTGTAACTTTAATTATTAATTTGACATTGTAATGGCTTGGGCCTGACAGGCACAGAGTCCTTGAAGGCCGTTGTAATGCACAAGCATCAAGGTGTCACATAGCCTCCTGCTGAAAACTGTGAGCTTCAGTCCTGTGTCCCATCACTGAAATAAATGTCTCCAGAAAGCCTGTTTGAAAGCATTTGATGCTTCCTATGGACAGCAGGCGGCCTCCACCTAGCACAAGTGGCTGTTTGTGAACTTCTCTCCAGCAGGATTAGTTTAAGTAATAATAATATTTATATTCTAAAGAATACTGTTTAAATACACCTCCCACACAATGAGGTTTCCTATTTTTAGAAGTAAGATGCTTGCACGTCAAAAAAAGCAATCAGCAAAGATCAGACCAGGGAGTCTGAAGCCAGAACTCCGTGTTTATGATTTCACTGGGGCTGGGGGAAGGGATGTTTGATTTTGTTTCTTTTATCCACCACCAAGTCTGAGCACCTTTCTCCCAGAAGTCAGCAGAAGTGGCAAAATCCCAAGTGAACGTAGCGAAGTCTGCCACGAGCACTCAGTACCACTGGGTATGAAGTACATGCCCTTAACACTGCATACTGGAAGTTAACCCATCTGCAATACACACCTCTTTGCCTCACAGGAAGGAACCAAATTGCAGTCCCGCCATGCCAAGGAGCTCCCGATGAGCAGTGCTGTGCCTGGAGAAGCAATGGCCAGAGGCACCTTCCTGGTGTGGGTAATCGCACCGTGCCAGCCCCAAAACTCCCTGTAATGGGAAATGCTAGTGCTCACTGCTAGTGCATCCTGCTTCAGGGCTCTCTCCCAGCCTCGCGAGGCTGGGTTTCGTACTGGGAGGAAGAGAAAGAGCACTTTGGAAATCCTGCTAAACCCACTTTCTGAATCTAGGACATATCATTAATTATTTCATGGTAATAATGCCTGAGGGTCAAAGACAACTAAGCAGGCTGCTGAAATTAGAGGATTTTTTTTTTTTTTTTTAAATCATGGCAGCAAAACAGAGGGGCATTTAGGATGTAATTGCAGTTTGATGTTCTTTGCTGCTGTTCCCCTCGATGGACTTTCTTCCTGCCTTGTAGGGCACTGACCTTCCTTCACTCCTTGTGGGAATGTGCAGCCATCACTCTCAGGTCTGCAATAGAAATTCTGCACCCAGGGCCTTAAACAAAAAGAATCTTCTCACCTTGAGCAGAGCAAGAAATTGGTGCTGTTTGAGCACTTTTCACAGTTGGCAGTTTTTGCACTTTGGCAATTTTATTCTCTGAGTCCAGAAGTAATATCTTCCCCTAGATAATATATCGAGAAATGTAAGGTGATCATAGAAATTGCTAAAACAGAAGAGGCAGCAGGTAATGGCATCAACATGGAGGCACAAATTCCTGGCAGACAGGACATTACTAAGGAAAGGAAAATAGACTGCAATGGCTGGGAAATAGACTGAACAAGGAAAGATAATGGCATACAAAAAGTTAATGTGCTCTTAGAAAATTAGAACTGGAGTTTCAGAATTTATTGAGATACTGTTTACATATATGTATTCATCTAAATTCACCTCAAAACTGCTCTATGCTGTACACAGCCTGCCAAGAATTAATAAAAAGAATATATGTACATTTCTCTGTATTTACTCCCTTCTGCCAATATTTCACATAAACAGACCAGAGGAAGAAGGAAAAAACACACGCAGACACACACAAATAAAATGGTTGAGCACTGTGCAATCCTTTAAGGTTTTTGGCTCCAAGTTTTTTGTAGCTGCCAAAAAAAAAAAAAAAAAAGGCAAAATGTTTTCACTCAAGCAATCAAACAGCACTCACATCCTATTTAAGCTCCAGTGATGGACTGCCAGTAACGCTCTGTGTTAACTGCTAACACAAAAGGACAGAAGATACATATAGACTTTAAAAAAAAAAAAAAAAAAAAAAAAAAAAAGCAACACCCACTGATTAGTGTTTTCTCATATCTGCTTATTTCTCGCAGGATCCTATGCACTGACAGAGGTTATATTGCTCGTTCAGGTGCCAGACGTACTAAACTTTTACAGTTCCCTGCAACCATGAAAACGTGCACCAGTGCTCAAGCACTTCCCTGCAATACAGAGCAGGCACTGCATATCATAACCAACAGATTGTACCTGTCGTGTAAGGGAAAATGCTGAAAAGATCAATTTTCTTACAATAATATGGTTCTGTTTTATAAACAATTGCACAGATTATTTCAGGAGCTTGGGACCAAGGCACACGGGTTCTCCCCAACACTACTTGCATCTTCTCGTGGTTTTTCTCTCCACATATTAGAAACAAAACCTCATGACTGAACAACATTTCTAGGGATTCATCCCTCCTGAGTTCATGTCTGTTTCGAAAATGAAAAGATAACCCTTGTGCACAACTTCTTCAGAAATAAAACAAAAAAACTTTCCTTTTGAAGGTTTCTGCAGAGAACATGTTACCAGAAATATGTTGAGGTAGAGGTAGGCAGGATACGTTGCTTTTGTGATATACGACTTCAAAACAACAACAAAAAACAGAATATGTTTTTTTGAAGTCCTGCTCTTTTGTTTCGTTTTCTTTTTTTTATTATTTTTTTCTTTTTTTTTTTTTCCCTCCCTCCTTTTTTTCCCCTCAAATCTGCTGCAGTTCAGAGCTATGGGCTTTGTTTCATTCATGGGTCCTGGCCCAGCTCCAGAGGACAGGGCTCTCTCTGATAATGCTGGATACTTTTTAGGAGACATTTAAAAGCTCCATCAGGAACACAGTGGTCTGAAAGCTTGCCAAAAATCTGACTGACTTTATAAGCTCTATTAGTGGTCAGCCTCACTAGCAGAATTTGTGCGCGCTGCCAAACTGCTCTGGCTGCAGTTCGACATGCTGTGCCGGCTGCAGCTGATGCAGGCTAAGAGGTCCCCCCCCGCCCCAGCCTGTCACCACCTTCCTGCCAAAATTCACCTCCCCCTTATATGTGACAGCGCAGCTTCACATGCACTCGCCCTCTCAGCCAGCTGCGCTCGAGCAAGCCGGGTTAAAAAACATCACAGCGAGAAACTTTGCGGCTACCTGCAGCCAGGCCCGGGGCAAGGGTGGCGGCAGGGTGGGCAGGGGATGGGGCAGGGCTCAGGGGCAGCGAGGAGCTCCAGCAAGGGACCCTGTTTTGGGGAGCATCCAGGTCCTGTCCTGGAAAGCGAGGGGCATTCCTCACACCTCCAGCGGCTCCACCAACAGAGCAAGGCTTCGCCCGCTGTGCTAGGCCTTTGCCCACTGTGCTAGGCCTTTGCTCCACTGCTGCCAGCCCAACGCTCAAAAAACGCACAACCAAAGAGTTGCAGGCACAACTAGAAAACCTCTTGTTATCTCCAGGCAATTTTGGTCACCAGGAAGCTTGCATATGTTTCTATTAATAGCAGTAACAGATTATCTAGAAGGAATGAAAGGAAGCTAATGCGAAACTATGTGCACGGCTTAGTCTGCAGACGAAACACATTGCCTACTTTGTGGTAACTCTTCTAGCACAAACGTGGGATATTTAAAGAACAAGCCTTAAATGACAGGGCATTTGAGGGGAGCTTCTCTCCCTCTCCCCTTCCAAGCCCACTGAGCTCCTCCGTAGCTTTCAGCCCTGCTGTTCCCTAAGAAATATATTCTGGGGCAGGAGGAGAGGAAGAGATGAGGACAGGAGCTGTATACCACCCCAGGCAGGCAGCATGGTCACCCTGGGGCACACAGCGCAGCTCCCTGACCTGTACCTAGGTTATAGGACATGCCACAGTGACAGAGGATGTCTAAAGGCCCCCCAGGATATGTCTGTACTGTTCAAGTGATCCCATCCATCCCCATTCCCTGAACAAGCACACTTACAAAATTGGCTCTCAGGCTTTATTGTGACACTCTATTTTAATTAAAACGCACCAGACAGATGATTCATAAGGAAACCTCCCCAACAATAACAAACATCCAATAGACATTGCTTGGACTGGCCATCTATCTCAACCATTAAATCCTTAACAAAAAAAGGCTAGAGGGATGAAATGCAGGCAGCCCTCAAAAGCACCTTTATAATTCATCTGTTCCCACAGTCTACCACAAGACTGCTGCAGGCTCGCTATACTTCAACGAGTGATGGAACTCCTCTTTCTTTTTCTATAGCTTGTGGAAGATTTCACCAGGACACATCCCACTGCCTTCCTCACCACTAAAAATCTGAAACAGATTAAAACCCCAGCAATTTCTTGATACCACAACTACTGAAGTAACCGTGAGGGAGTGACTGGGGCCCACTAGAGAGGACCTTTACTCCCTGGAAGAGGGAGCAGTGCCTGTTGTCATTGGCAGAGGCCATGGATGTTGTGCAGCAAATGAATGCAACTGCAGCATGGAAAAGCTCTTCATTTACAAGACTCCTCAAGTACCTCAACTTAAGGTAAGGCATGACCTGTTTCCATGGGACTGTACCTCACAATAGGGTGGCACCAGGAGGTACCCCTAGGCCGAATATATCCTGCATTTACAGCACCCTACCAATCAACTCACTCCTACTTCCACTTCCAGGATCAGCAGACTTCCCTGACACCCTTCCCTTCTACAGGAAGAGCTCACCTTTGAAAGGACCACTTTTGCCAAGCAGGCAGGAGATCAGCCAGCCATTAGCCCTTCCACCACCTCACTCCCACAGCAAGGAGAACACCCTCCTGGCACACAGGAGAAAAAGAGGCAAATATGATTCAAGGCACAGAAACCATGGCAGTACTGAGCATTCTGAGCACAGAAATCCCACAGATTTGTGGTTCTAGTGGTAGTGGTGGTGCTCGGTGTTGGTATGGCATGTATAAGCACATCAAACTGCAGTGTAGACATACCCAGAAACCAAACCTCTATGAGGCATGAACTGCTGCCCTCATCTCAAGATGATTCACTCAGATGCTAAAACTTTAAATGTCACTATTGTTAACTTACAGCTCAGCAAAACATGCAAGAAAGACTAGGAAGGGATGGATTAACTCTGCATGATTAGCCTGAGTCACAGCTCATTTTGGCAACACCAGTGAGGCCATGAGCCCACCACTTTTTCAAGAAGCTGAACCCCAAGGCAGGCCATCTGAGCCCATCTACAAAGGGCCAATGCTTCAAAGGGAAACCAAACCAGAGGAGCCAAGCAGAGCTCATGGGTATATTCCAAGCCCACAGAGAGAGCACTCAAAGGGTCTGAAAACATTTGCACAATACCATTTATCGTAAGAGAAACATAAGATTTTCCAACTGTAGCTACCATCATGTAGGCTTAAGGAAGTTTTTCACAAAGCCTGTGTTACCAAAAGCTTAATTTCTGCTCTCCTCCCAAGTCAGATACTTCTTACAGCCCTCTCTTTGTTAAGCAGGCACATAACTGAAGCTTTCCCAATGTAGTTACCAAGGCATATGTCCAGCTCCAGACTTCCTTGACGCATGCTTTGCTTCTTACACAAGAATTGAAGGTACAGGCTCAGCCACAACACTGGATGGAAGCTGAGCTTGCTAAGTTGACAGCATGCCGAACTCGTCTGGTTTTGCTGAGGACCATGCAACGCAAAGCCTGTCACACTCTGTTGACTGTGGGTGAGAAAGTAGAATGGAATCTCTATCAAATACAATGGAAATAGAGATTTTGTGGTAATGAATAAGGAATTTATTGCTGCAGGCATCAGAACAAAGATTCACACCAGCTAAAGGATGCAAGGCAAAGCAAACTCCATGGTTTGGAGAATATGGACAGAAGAAAATAATTTATGCTAATTGTAGGATGTGCCACAGAGAGGGGAATGCATGGACAGGAAAAACCCTTCATTCTTTTACAGTTCTAAGGTTGCTGTTACCACAATATGATTTTATTTAATACCATAGCCATCTGCCAAAGGGACTGAGAACTTGGAAGGCTTAGAACCAGCACAGCACTGGCATTCTTGCTTTTTGAATGAGTCTTGCCATGACTATGAGGAGATTGTCGGTAAATAAATTAGGTGTGGTATCACTAGTCATGTCAAGGAGCCTACAAAGCTACAGTAATTCTCAGTAATTCTCTGACTTTAGATCTATATCATCAAGGATTCCAAGTTGAAAAGAGAGGATCTTTATGATGTCCTTACCAACTTTCCGCTAGATAAGTACCACAGTGCTGTTGGAAGCACTGTGTTTCTGAAGCACTGTATACTGAAGGCATTGTATTTAACAATCAAAATTTTCCAAGTCTGGAGGCAAATTATAACTCTGCTCATTGCTGATGCTTCATTATATTTTGACTTTGTTGCATTTTATTCCAACTCCAGCTTTACAGCTGAAAGAGCTCATCTTCCCCTGCTGCCCAGCAATGGCACACAACATTCAGAGAGAACTACACAATGGTGAGTCTGAGCCTAAAGGTCCAAGGAAATCTTAATCACTCTTAGCCAGGGCTGTGGCATGACAGCCTTCCTACCACTTGTGTATTCCCTTTCTCCTTCGCCATCTCTGGGGGCTATCAGTAATATGGGGAACTAGCTTGCAACCAGCAGCATCCAACCCAGATCCCTGGAGCAACTCACTCTGCAATTACAGAAGCAACAGTTTGGGCACCAAGGAGGAAGCAGAAAGAAAAATGGCAAGACAAAGTCACTCTCAGCAGGGCTGCTATAACTGCTCTAAAACAGCACAAACAAGCAAGGCAAGAAAGCACAAAGAGGTATACCAAGAAGCAGCTCAGCTTCCCCAAACTTATACAACAGAATGGTAGCAAAGATAGGAATATATCCCAACATTAGACACCGTCAGGCACACAAAACCATGCTGTATACCTCAGTTGTGGTTCCAGAAGAAGAATGTGGAGTTAACAGGTTTCTGAAGTCATCCTATACATCCATTAAGGAAAGTCTACAGTCTCTTTTTCCCTAAACATTGCAGAAAAATGTCAACGGATGGCTTATTTGTTCAGTTTTCTACCCAAAAACACTCCATTATTTTCCTCAGGAACACATTTATGGTGATTCCCTGTATTTCTGACACTTCACTCCTTTTTCACACTCAAAAGCACAAACACATCCATCCATCTGAGCTGGAGAACCCTGGACTTCTGCTCACCTACTTCAAAGACTAGTGTCTTGTGGACTGGGTAGTGTAATCTACCAGACTAATTCAGGCTAAGTTTACTACCACTCTACCTTTCTTTTCAGTGAACGTTCTCCTGCCCACCACTTTAAGCAGATTTCACCTAGCCCGTGTTGCTAGATTATTTGAAATAATGGGCAGACCTACTCCTCTTTTTGCAGTATTTAAATCAAATCTTCTTATACATGGATCACGATATGGTTGGTGCTTGTTAAGTATACGAGAAAAAAAGAGAAAAAAAAAACACAACCAAATAACTCTAGAAAGATACTTCCCAATGACAAATAAATCCTGCTTTAAAAATAAATATATTCAAAACATCCACTCAAAAATAGCTTCACCCAAAGCCCTTCCCTGTCACTGTAGCATGATGTTGAATATTGCTCCTGGGTTTTTTGATATGCTGGGAAGGAAGAAAATGGACCAAGAACATTTCAAACTTGTTTCCTGCACAAACTCATGTAAGCAGTGTTGATATCTATTGCAGATGTGCAAGTTATGTTTGGATACAGGCTCCAGTGCTTCACAGCTTTCAGCCATATACAGATAGACAAAGCCAGAGTCAAAATAGCTCCTTTCAGTTTCCCACAGCAGCAATGTCATTCACCCTAGCACAGATGATCAGCCTTTCCCCAATTCCCAAGCATCAAAGAGCCTCTTACAGTGCTGAATAATCCTTGTGACAAGACAGTTTGGGGAGAGAGCATTTCCCAAAATCCTACATGAATTTTAGGGGCCACTCAGTCTCTGTATGTACCTGCCATCAATTCCCTTTTCAAAGGCAGAATTGTTGTGCCACTGCAAAGAACTTGTTTCTTTTCTGCTATGCAGACCGTCAATATGAGAGTGCCCTTGAGCAGGTGCAGACCAATGTCTCTTGTAAAGAAGTCACCAACCCCCCTCCCAAGCATCTCTAAAGTAAATGCACACAATAAGGAGCTGCAACACATTGGTAGGGGGTGGGGAAGGCAGCAACATGGAATAAATGTCCTAAGTCCTATAAAGGCATTGACTAGGTTTATCAGCAATGGGTGGATTTGGGGTTAGGATCATCAGGATAGGAGGATTTAAAGGTTCCCTTATTTCCAATGTCCTTCCCCTTTTTATGGTGCCCTTTTTTTCCACAAGTAAATTAAAATTGTTGCTGCAGTATTGCTGACCTCTTTCACACAGGGCATCAAATCTCCAAAGAGCCCCTTAAAGCCCTGTCCTTTCCCAGTGCTGTATCCTATTAGTGCACTGACCCTTTGTGCATCCAGCAGAGCCACTAACCAAAAATGCCTTTGGAATCTGAAAGCTGCGGCACAAAGGCAGCCCTTGGGTTTGAATAGGGCAGAGCAGAGGGTTTATTCCTCTTTGGAGGGAGCTCTTCACCGTGGCGTGGGGGTTACAGCAGAGAAGAGAGAAGAGAATTTGGGTCCTTCAACAGATAAAATTCTTCCATTTAAAAAGGAAACAAATTGGAGTCTCTGCCAAGGGTTTCCCAAGACAGTTCTCACCAGGTGACCTTGGTTGAGTAAATGGCCTCAGACATAGCCAGCTTTCCAAGCCTAGGTCACCATGGGGAAAAACGCTCTGGGATAAAAGTCTTTGAACTGTAATCAGAGAAAAACAGCAGCCAGTTGTGTACCTCAGAAGGCCATCCTGTTCAGAATGTAATAAAGGGAGCACTTAAAAAACAAAGCATCTTCTAGGTATTAGAGTTACAAAAACTTTCTTGAAACACTCCTTAAACTTAAAGATGGGAGCAGAGTGCCTAACAAATAAGTTTTTAAATAAGCCTGTGTGAGTTGGCTCATGTATCCAAAGGTTTTCAAAAATACGCTGGGAGATATCCATGTGCAGAGAGCAAATATCCTAGATTATCTGGAACAACCTCAAAATATGTGACTGTTCTGATGAATGCTGATGTTCTTCATGAAAAGAAATCCATGATGAAATGGTATCCCGGAGTGATGAATTCTCTTACACCGTCACATGTCAAAGGCTGCAAGCTGACTAATTTCCAGTAACACAGCAGAAAAGTGACAAGACAGAGGCACCACGCCACATGGCTTACTCCCATCCTGAATGCTTGCTTTGCATTCCCTTCACCCACCTCCATCCAAAGTATTCTTCATACAAAACATGTATGAAGTACTTTTTCTCAGTAAGAAATTTGGGGGGGAAAGAGGTAGAAACATAACTGAACTTCCGAAGAACTGAACTATCACATATAAAATGAAAAGATCTCATGAACACAGCTATGCTTAGCATTTCACTCAAAGGTTATTGTAACTACAGTTTCATCTGCGCTTGTGCTTCTCCTTAAATCACTACTGACTGCACTATGTTCACAGGTCATATAAGACTGCTAATTTATGTTATCCTTCAATTCAGGTGTTTAAGATAAGGAATAAATACTTGAGCATTGGATATCTACACCTATTACAATATTTTTCATGATTCATCTTTCACTTGGTCATTACCACTTTCCCTTAACTTGAAAGCCCTGACAAGTCTTCAAATGAGTTAAGAGGAGACTTAACATGTTTGTCACTCTGCTACTGAAGTCAAAACAAAAGTCCGTTTTCCTTCCTTTTTCTTCCTAATCACTCGTTATTTATGTATTTAACCTTACCCAGGTGACTCTTCCCACAAAAAAAAAAAAAAAAAAAAAAAAAAAAAAAGGGAGAGAGAAAGAGATTTTGGTGTCTGCTCACTTCCCTTGACATAGCCCAGAGAAATTCTGGCTCATCCAATTCACTGTATCACCTTGGCTGCCAGGGAAGCACAGGAGACAAATCCCGTGGAGCTAATAAAAAAGCACTCAAAAGTGCACTTCAGGTACAGATGTGTTGAATTTTCTCTAAAAGATTTTTTTTTAAATCCTTTAATATTTAATCAACTTTGGTAGCAGTAGCTCATCTTCAAAATAAAAATTAAACATGAATGTTGTGTGGATATTTACAGCTATTTTCTGCTACCACCGTGAGTGAGAAAACAAAACAAAGATGCATACTATGACCCTAAATGGACTAAAAAATATTCTCATTATTGAGAGGTGAACTCCTGTAAGTGGAGTCAGGAAAGATACGGATAAAATAAAGATATCAAGTGCCAGTACTATAGCAAAAAACAACTTTCCCCCCTTTCAAATATTTATATTATTTATTACCAAAGAATGTAAACTACGGAGGAGACAGGGAGCTAGGTATATCACTACTATTACAATCTTAATACCTGCACAAATCAACCCACAAAAAGCTTTCCATATTGCGTACTTGTGTCTCTTAGCAGTAGTCCTCCTGCCTTTAAAGGCAAGGACCATCTTTCTCAGAGCTCTGTACTCAAGTAAACCTTCTCTTAGAAAGGGCTCATCTCCCTAAACTATACTAGGGCTGATTTAGTCCTCAAAGAGAAGAGGGTTGGACAGCAAAAGGAAGCAACAGATTTTTCAGTTGCTTTTCAATTTTTACTGCCTACATTAGTCAGCTGTGCCCATTCAGCATGTAACATTCATATCATTAATAAAACAGTCTGCTAACATCCTTTGAGGAAGGAAAATAAACCCGAAGCATTGATTTCAAGCTTCAGCTGGAACAAGCACCCAACATCAACTGCACAAAACGAAAGATGAAAGCCAAGGCCTTCAGCAACACCCACGCATCCATGTTTCTTGCAGAGGGTTTCCACCTGATTGTTACCCCAGAACCATAGAACGTTATGCATCCGCACTGCTCTGGGTTCACCACACTAGTTCAATGAAGTCAGTGGTATTGCCATAGGTGACCTTGCTTACAAAGGTGCCAAAGCTGGTCCACACCTCCCATACTGCAGTCACTACTTCAGCAAGCACCAGAAGACTACAGCCACACTCAGGGACATAAAAAGCCTTGAACAACTCCAACTTGGATCAAAAAATTTAAAACTACAGCTAACAAAATGAAGATGTTTCACCCACCTCTAGTATAAGTGCAATAATGCTCTGAGGAGTAATTTTTTCATCCTATGCATCTTCTTACTAGGCACTTTTGATAATGTGAGCAAAGTCGAGGGCAAGCCCACCTCAAATTCACCTGCTGCTCTACCTTGTATCTAGCAAGTGTCCTGCTGCAGTTCAAGCTGTTTGTAGTCTGCAGTTTCCTTCACTGCTAGAGAACAGGTGTACAGTTTTGTTATCACAAGGTAAATATCACACTAGTGTTATACCCTAATCTGAACATACCAATCAGAAAGGCAGGCTGAGGCCTTCACCAACATCCACGTCATTGACTATAACAGAGGGTTCCCACCTGATTGTTTTCATTAACCCAAAACTGTAGGACTTGCTGATCAATGCATCCAAAAAGGATGAGACAGTTTTCATTACTTTATCACAGAGCTGGCTGCTGCAATCAGAATTAGGCCATTCAACCTGTCAGTCTGCCAGAGGCTTCATCTTTGGCCCTCTTCTTGGTAATTATCCCCTCATACAGCTGACATCAAATGAAACATATCAGGAACTCCAGCTGCATTCAGTCACCATCTTGGTGTACACATCTTATGACTCCTTCTGAAGACAAGCAGTCAGAAGCCAAAAATAGCTTCCTCATCTTATTTACACAACAATCATGAACACTGTAATAAACAAATAAGCTCTGATGAAGCTGCTTTATAAAATTACTTCAGATTTAAATATTTTATCTTCCACCATGGAGGATAAGCAGAAGAGCTAACACTATCTTTAAACCAACAACAAAAAAACGTATCTGCTCAATTGTTTATTTCTAACATTCATATGAATATTTAGAATAATCAGGAGCATGGAGAAAGAATTACTTTCCAACATTTATTTCCTTCAGTTCTTATTAAAAAGTCCAAATCAAATATGTTTAATTCTGCTGGTTGGCACAACCCATACTTAAGCCTCATTGACTGTTATGAAATTCAGGCAATCACTTAATTTATCCATTGATTTAAGTGTTCCCCCAAATCAGAGGGGAACACTTGCACAACCAAAGGCAAATTTAGAGCACACAGAGGATAAACTGCAACAAAAGTGTGATCCTGAGTAAAGGAGTTCACTCATAGAGGAGTTGGTCTCTGCTTTGTCCAGGCAGTCGGATCACTCAGTTAAAGATATACAAGGAGAGAAAGTCTTTACGCTTCCTACCACTGCATGCTGGGTAGCTTCAGTTCATTTTTTTGCTTTATGTAACTTTTATTGAGTTCCTTTTTCAAGTAATTAGTGGGTTTTAAGAGCAAGATTTTGGAAACGGGAGGGAAGCTCTGAGCAACCCATCTGTTCTCAAATATACCATGCATCCAGGTGACTGCACTTGCACATGCATAGCAAAGGTGGCTGGCTTTATCAGTTAGAGAATCACAGAATAGGCAGGGTTGGAAAGGACCTCTGAAGACCATCTAGTCCAACGCCCCTGCCGAGCAGAATCACCTAGAGCACATTGGATGGCATCCAGGTGGGTTTTGAATATCTCCAGAGAGGGACACTCCACAACCTCTCTGGGTAACCTCTTCCACTGCTCTTTCACCCTCACAGATAAAGAGGTGACCTCTCATATTCAGCCAGAACCTCCAATGCTTCAGTTTGAGCCTGTTGCCTCTCATCCTGTCACTGGGCACAACTGAAAAGACCGTCTCCATTCTCTCGACACCCTCCCCTCAGATATTTATACACATTGATGAGGTCTCCCCTCAGTCTTCTCTTTTCCCGGCTAAGCAGGCCCTGTTCTCTTAGCCTGTCCTCGCACAGAGATTTGCATCATCAGCAAACTTGCTGAGGGTGCACTCTGTTCCATCATCCAGATCGTTGAGGAATAAGTTGAACAAGACTGAACTGAGTACTGACCCCTGGGGGACACCGCTAGCTACAGGCCTCCAAGAACAACTTGCGTTGGAAGGAACCTTAAAGATCATCTAATTCCAACCCCCTGCGTTGGGCCCTTCCGCGGGGCCGGCAGGCTGAGGGGTCGCATTGGGTGGGTGGCACCAGCGTCACGATGGCTATGATGGGCCGCCGGCAGAGCGGGCAGGTGGCTCTGTGGGCGGCCCAGGGCTGGATGCACTCCCTGCAGAAGGAGTGCCCACAGGGGTCCAGCCGAGCTGCGTCAGCCAGCGGACCCAGGCAGATGGCACAGGTCTCTTGTCTGGGGGCCTCCGCTGGCAGCTCCTGGTGTGGCTGGCTCATGGCACCCGCCTCTGTCTTGGTGTGGAGACGCTTGTCTTCTGCGGGACGCTGCTCTGATGACAAGCGGGTATCAAGCGCCTCCAGTCCTCAGCACCTTCCTTGCAGGTCACTGGAAGAATCTCAGAGTTGCGGCCCACCAGCAGCACCTTGATGTCTTGTGCTCCACCAGAAAGATCTCAACGGTTTGCCTGCAGCCAGAGGGATCTCAACATCTCACCTGCCACCAGAAGGATGACAACGTCTCAAGTTCCACCAGAAGGACCAGGGTGCCTCACTTCTCACCCAAAAGGACCTCGCATCTCTCGTGCCACAGGAAGGACTGTGACGTCTCACATGCCACCGGAATGACCTCGACCTCATGTCTTCCACTAGGAACACATCCAACACTCCCACTCCAGCAGTAGGATCTCGACCTGTCGAGTGCCACTAGCTGAACTCAATGCAGGCTGGACACTCAGGGCACTTATGGCCAGCTGCCTTTTGTGAGGCCGTAGGGTGACAGTGACTCTCTGGTGACATCACAAGGCTCTTGGGGTGCCCCTGATGGCAGCACTTACAGAAGTAGCCTGACTGTTGTGGGAAAATGCCGACATGAAATGGCTGCTCCACACTGAAAGAAGCAATGTCTGCCAGGCTGGGGTCGAGGCTGGGAGCTCAGCCTCCAGCCTGGGAACTTCTCAGCCTGTCCTCGTACAACAGGTGCTCCAGTCCTCTCATCATCTTCATAGCCCTGAATTTAGATCCCTTGTGATGCTGATCTGCTTGGTACCAGGACTGCTGTGAGCAGCCTGCTGTAAAAGAAAGGGTCACACCCGCAACTGCAGAAATTCCACACTGCACTGACCTAGCAGAAATATCACACTAGCTTGGAAATTGTATCAACACCTGAGCATTAGCCAAGTGGATAGTAATCATTCAAACCATACAGCTGCTGAAAGTAGCAGACAAATTTGTGTGAAGACCCTAATCTTAAACACTGGTAGCACTATGAATGTCCTGGTAAGTTGTGATTTAAATAAATAAATAAATAAATTTGTTCCCCCCTGCATGAAACACTCTAAAATAGAAGTGGACTGGCTTGGAGTTTATACACACCAGGTTTACAGCAGTTCAGTGCTTCATTACAAGGAGTAAGTAAGTCATGGGAGGACTTTGCATGGGCATCTGCTATAAGGATCAGGACCTAAGAGAGGAATCCAGACCATGGATCTCAGAATCCTTAGTTTCCACATACATAAAGTACTTGCTAAAACCTGAAAGACTCAGAAATTGAGCATTACATTTGCACATTTCTGTGCCAGCACGATGTAGCATATGCTTGACACATCTAGAAACATTATGGTGATGCTTCCCTTTCCTGCCAACCGTGACAACTCTTTCTTTTCCTTCCTGATTTTAGGCTTTGTGAATTGTTTCAATGCAGGAAGAAGAGGAACAGAAGAGTGCTTTGGTACCTGGGAAAATAAAGTGCTTAGAAGAAAGAGGCAAAGCATGTGTTCTAAGGATCAGTTGGCAAAGGAGGTAAAAAATACCACAGACCGTGACACAAACTGAGAAAAGATTTTGTACTTGCTTTTCATTTGTTCCCACAACAGATGCGTGCTGGCCTGACTCAAATACTCCATGAAGTAGCAGCCACTGCATATGCTTCCAGATCCGTGTCAGCCTAGCTGAAGGCAAATGTGCTGCTAGCCAAACCTGAGCTGAAGGATCAGCACAGCAGCTTTGACCCTGGACATATGCATCTGAATGCCTAAACATCCTCATAGTCCCATTACAGTCTGCACAGCCTAAGGGTCCATTCCCACTCCCTTCAAGGCTAAAATTGCATTTGCTCATCTCAGCCAGGAGTTGGGTTCGTGGTACATAGCAGAGTTGATGAACTTCACTCTCAATTTTAGGAAGACCGCAAATGGAGGATCCACCCTTCAAACAGGTTCAGATTTGGGAGACAGTCAAACATCTGAAAGACGTGATCCTCATCTAGATGATTCAAACCATCTGAGCACCACACAAGTCTGCACAAACAGACTTAAATCCCTAGAGAGGGCCCTTTCTCATGAAATTTTGAGTATTTTCAACCCTGGCTTGGCAAAAAGTAACATGAGAGCAGATTCCCTTGTGGTATTTTGGTATTTCTGGTTCCAAACACAGCCAGAAACAGAACGAGAAGATGGATTTCAATACATTAACTGAATTTATTAGACAAATAAATTATTTTAACTATTTTTTTCTGATGACAGGCTCTTTAATATTTTTGAGCACAGACCCTGTAATTATGATCTATCTGATGGCTCAACTATGATTTGAAGCCTTGCTTCTAGGCACTCCGTTTTCACTCAGAACAAAAAATAAACACATCACATGGCAAAACTGTCTCTTCCCTCCTTCTAAAGAGTTAGCCCAGTCCAATGACAGACCACTGTCCCACAGAAAGGTAGTAGTAAGACTCTGCTGCAAGAGTCTCTGCATTTCTACAGCAAGAAATCCTCTGCCTGTTACACTGTTGGAAGGTAGCTCTAGCAAGGGTTGGTGGGAACCCAGATGCATTCAGAGGTCCAAGAGGGACCGGTGCCTTTAAATCTCAGGGTCAGTTTTCAGAAATGCCACATTCTTGCTCCCAGGGATGTCAAAACAGTGCTATGTTTCCCCCAAAAATCTAACAGAGGTGCCACCAAAACCAGGGGAAATTAACTCACTCCTCCTTGACTTTCTAGAAGGGGAAAACTTCATTTCAGAAAAGGGTAAGAGAGGGTAGGTATTTATATCCAGCAGCAACAGGAACAAAAAATAGTATTTTACCCAGAGCCTGATTCCTGAAGAGGCCAACAATGGCAAAAATAGGATAATTGTAAAATAATAGCTCACGGTGTTCTCACACTTTTTTTCCATGCTGCTAAAAGCAATTCACTCAATCAGCAGTTAGCTATCACCGAAATTCCCTCCTTCATCTCTGTATTCCACTAAGGGAGTAGCAAGTATAGGGCACTCAGCTCATAACTTTTGTTATTTTCGAGCAAGAAAATTCTTATAAAGATTAAATAAGCCTCTGATTTAATGACCATCAACTGAGAGCAATAGCTATGCTGGGAACAAGAGATCTTAGAAAAACTCCCTCCATGACTATAGGGCTGATTCTCTCATATTAAATGATCATGGCATGATTCCAAATGCAGAAAAGCCATCTCCTTCAGGATGGTTTGTTCTCAGATTTAGCTAATCTTCTCAGACTTTAGGCTATTCAGTAATAAACCAACAAGCAAGGTGGCTTCTAGGATGGTACTCCCCACTTCTCAAAACTTGGATCTGCACCCAGTCACACAAAACAGTCTCATCCTATACAAAATCACACATTTGCATTTCCAGTCCTGGTTTCCAGAAAGCCCGTGGACGTTCTGGGATAGAGATTATCTTACATCTGCAAATTCTTTTTTTCAGTTGATCTTCATAATCTGTTGGCTTCCCTGTGCCCCTGTTGATCACAGTCAATATTTCTATAGCATGATCAATAATTGCTTTAACCTAGCATGAGTCTGGATGTTTTCAGCTCTTTCCACAGCCTTTGACTAAAGGTCATTCTCCCCAGAATATACCATGGTGATCCAACGTGACAATTATTCAGGACCCAACTGTCTCATTAAAAAAAAAAAAAAAAAAAAAAAAAAAAAAAAAGACTAGTTAAAAATAGAAAGGAAAAGGAATCGTGTCTTATTTTTTTTGTTTGTTTGCTTTAAACACCTCCAGCAGACACATCTGCTAAATCGAGGCTAAAGAGATCCAGTTTGGGTTTATGCAGCAAAAAACTCCTTGCAATTACAGAGAATACATCCTGTGTATTTGACATCTCCTTAGCCTCTCTCCTCAGGCACCCTGTCAGCAGGGCAATTTCTCCATTCTGGAACACCATTCTCTCTCATTGAAATAACATTGAATTCTACTGTTGCCCTCCTGCAGTTTCCATGGACCAGATATCCCTCCCCTGCTCTCAAACTGTTCTGTGATGTTACTACGCACAATCAACATGTTGTGCTCCATCTTACAGGCAGCGGAGGTCTTTGAGGATTAATAAAAGGTGCAAGGTAAATGTTAGGTATGTTATTATTACTTTAATTAGGTGTCCATCTACTAACAGCCCCTCGCTGAAAGCAGGAATTTAAAACTGGGTTCTACCAACTTCCTGCACCAAACTGCCCATCTCCTGCCAGAGACATCAGAAATTAACTGAAGCTGGAGGAAACAGGAGACAAGGGAGGACTCTTTGACCACATGGCAAACATTAGTGCAGAGAAGAAAGGGCCCCTTTCAGAACCAGCATCCTGGTTTTGTGGATCCCAAGTGTTTCATCTCTCAACCTACCGCCTCATTCTTCAGAAGCCTCAACATCTGAAACGTGTCTAGAAGGAGGGGTGGAGGAAGTCAAGTCATTCTTCCACCAACAGCTCCAAACAGTGCCAGCACAACACACCAGAGATGTCAACATTTGGCCCTTCCTTCTCCCCCACCATGACAGCCCTCTAAAATAATAAGTATTTCTGGAAAACCACAGGAAAAGACCGTGCCAATGGAACAAAAGCCCCAAATGGCGCATCGGCCAACCGTCCCAGAGATACCACCTGACCAAACTGACATGGATTTCACTAATGCTAGATAAATTCACTCATAATTTGCAAACATTCTCAATTCATAAATCAGCAATGATTCAAAAGTGATTATTGCCACATTACATCATCTTCAAAGAACAGCATCACAATGCAGCTGCTTGCTACATCTGTAAGTGTTTTATGGATACTATCTGCAAGTCAGGGAAAAGTATATTCTGCCAGGGCCCACCAATTTCTACATGCTGAGAGAGACAAAGGTAACTGAAATGAGAACTGACTTACCCTTCACCTCCTACAGGTTATGCTTCTATCTGCTTAAAGCTCTAAGTGAAAGGAACCTGGCACACTCCTTGAAACAGTTAATTTGAGTTTCCATTCCCAAATTCGCCCCTTCCAATTTGGCATGGTGGGAGTATTCTCCATAGAGGCAGAATACAAGTTGCTGCAGATCAGGACTCAAGTACTTGGCAGGTATCTGCATCCCGGTAACACCTGGCTGTATTGTCCTGCCTGTAGTTAGAATTATGATTTTCTACCTACCACAAGATTAAGGGAAGCAAAAATGCAGACACCTAGATAATAACCATACAGCAGATTTACAGAAGCCAAAGGGTCTTGAAACCTTGTAGGAAGCACTGAAGCAACTCAGTCCGGTTGTGGTAGGGAAGTGGTCAGCTAACAGTGCCTGTACTATCTCCCTTCTCTTGCTCTTGGATAGTCTGGTTTTCTGTTTTAATGGCGTTTGCTGAATAAAACATCCAAGGCTTTCAGGATTTTGCTTTAAAGAGTCGTGTGATCTGTGTGCCTTTCTGAGGCTTAGCTATGTAATCTCCTTTGGCAATTTTTCTATCAGAGGTTCTAACACTTCTGGAGACAATATCAAAATTATGCATGGATTTATGATTACGTACAAAGCTGGTGTTATTCAGCTGCAAACCTGTAGCCAAGAGAAGGATGGAAACTCCCTAAGACAGATGATTTATAAAAAATAATAACAAAAATAACTCCTTTCAATCATACCAGGCCTGGAGCATCCCAAGTTGCCCTTTTACCACCCAGCTCTCTTGCTCTAGGGTCTGTTCCTTGTGGACAGACACACACAGGCCACTGCTCAGTCCTCATATCCCTGCCCATATGTTTATTCTGCCATTAATGTCACATAAGGGACTAGCTGGAAGAGACGCTCCAAGGGAAGCAGAGCCAAAACATCCCCCCTCCCTGCAGTCAAGCACACCGTGCTGCCAGCACATCTGCTCCTCAACAAGCCAGCAAGTGTCAAGGTTATTTTGGGACCCGCATCTACACTAAATGGTAGCAAAGAGTGCCAGCAGTATGAAACACCATGAGGATTGTCTAACTGAAACCTGCAGTTCAGGGACCAGCCAGCACAATGACAACTCATCCCCCAAAAGAGAAGGCACCCATGTTCTCAAGGATGTAAGAGACAACGCAAGGTACTAGCTCCTGATGGATTAAAGTGAAGCAAGTGAACGTGACAGGCACCCATAAGGAGAGGTTCAGAGTGTTGGGGGGGATGTGGTGAAGTTTGAAAAGAGGTAAGGAGTGGGTGATGCTGCGGATTTACTAAATGATATCAGGTGAATGGGGAAGAGGAGAGTTCAGCAGGGAGCAGCCCTCTCCTTGGGCCTGGACTTCACAGCAGCGTGCCTATCCCCTTCTTGCAGCCAGAAGGCCTGCTTTAAGACACCCACACCTTCCTTTTTATTACTGCTTCTATAATTTATTCATCCGGGGGGGAGGATGACACTGCTTATACACAGCATTTGGTTTTCAGCAAGGTCCTTTTGGTTGCCCAGCTTTGAAGCTGTGAGAAAGGAGCCCTGAGTGGCCCTGCTTGCACAGGAGCCAAGTGAGCAGGGCCCACCATCCCTGGTGGGTGCTTGGCCTCATGTTGCAAAGCGATCCACGCTTCCCATTTACTCCCCGTTAGGAGGAGGATCTGCCCAGCCCAGGTACACACAACCTGTAGTACAGGGAGCTCTGGGCTTGCTCATGATTGAGCAACACTCCTCCAACTCGCTCACCTCAGCATACAGGTATTTTTAGCGTAATAGGTACCCCAGCCACAAACTCACTCCCCTTACCTTGCCTTGGAGATGTACTGGAGCACACAGTCTGAGCCGTACCTGCCTGCACGGTCAGCACCAGGCAAAGCACGGCTTCAGGGGTGGGGAGGGAAACATGGGGAGGCATGTCTGAAAGCCATCACTGACCACGTTTAACACCACCTCAGAACAGAAACCCAAGAATTGGGGTAGTGAAAGCCATGGGAAGCTTCGATCCCTCTTCCTGGAGAAGCAGCTCAGCACTGCCTGAAGTTTGCTCTCTCTCTTTTGTTCCTAGAGAAGTGCTCACAGGCTCCAAAGGACATCTGCTTATTTTCACAACTGCGTTAACTACTCCAACAAGAACATGCTACTCCCTCCACACAAACCTTGCCTCATTTATGGCCTTATATCCATCACAGCAACAACACTATTACTACCAGAACTAGTCATTTGATTGCGAATTCAGTAAAGACTGCACTTAGGGAAACAAATTAATGGAAGTTCTTGAAACATGAGTACCTTAAACTCTAGGAAAGTTCAAGCCTCAGGCCCTTCTGCAGACCTTCACTACCACATCACGACAACATTGCCAAGAAAAGTAAATACAGAAGAAGATACCTAAGGAATAGAAAAAAAGCTCATTTAGGATCCATCAGCAACAGCCTTCCACCTCCCTCAGATTTCCCTGAGGGATGCTTCCCCTGGCCAAGACCCTCTCTGCTGTGCAGGGCTGGAGTGCACGGCGGAGGCGTCGCCTGGCCAGGACCCAGTCCTCAGTCAAGACCTGGGGCACTTACAGCTCTGGCCACAGCTGTCCCCACAGCTCTGCTGCTCCAGGGAAAGCTCTGGTTTTCAGGCAAGTGATATTTTGACAGCAAGTTGGAACTGCATGCAGAAAGCAACTGTTTTGCACTGTTGCTTAAGCAGATACAGAACATGCAGTTTCTTCCCTCAGTAAAAACATTTCAAGAACAACAAAACTGCTGTAGTCCCACTGTGAAACTGACATGGCTACCATTCTCCACACAGAACTGGGTTAAAAACTGTATGAAACTTTAGTTCGCATAAGCACATGATGCTGTTGGGGCCATTCTGTACATCAAGGTGTGATCAGACCAGAATAACTACAGACTATCCAGCAGCAGATAGTGATTTATATGCTGCTGTTCATGGGCATTGAAATAAATGCTAAGACTTTACTCCAACAAGCTTTGGCTTCTACATATTTAGAATTTAGATCCCAACATACAAAAATAATCTAGTGGGATTTTTTTAATATATTTATATTTATTTATTTTGCCTGAATGTGTTTTCTGTTCATTGCCTGAATAGAAATATACCTTTTGTTTGAAAAAAAAGAGGCATATTCCAAAAACATACAAGTCACAATTCTACTGTTTCATCTAGGACCATAACACTATATACACTGTTTCCATTTCTTTTCCCTGTGTCCTTTCTTCTTTTCTGCCAGTCTTCACACTCACAAGTCAAATGGCCTATAAAAGCATTACAGCTGCTGATTGACTAAGAATTATGCACAGCAACTAGTTTCCTAAATTACCATACATCTTTGATACTTTTCGTTTCCACCCAGCTGTCCATCACACAGGCTTACTTTTGGGGCAAGCAACATCTTTTATACCCGTACAGAACCAAGACACAGAGGCTCAAGGCAGGTGGATTCACAAGGCTCTGCTGCAACACAAATAGCTAACAACAGAAAACCCTACCAGCTTTCACTTACAACAACTAAGGATGTCAGACTAACAACTGTCAAACAGTGTCTTCAACCAGGGAAGAAAAAAAAAAAAAAGCTATTTATTTATTAATCTAAGATGCAACTGAGGGAAAAACTTTGAAGAATGGTGTTAAATGACTCTCACAGCACAAAACAAACATCCTGCACCAGAAAATTAGGTGCAGCCTGGAAGTTTCCTAGTAAGTACTTTGCTGTACCAGCGAAGCCACCACACTTGACACAACAGGAAAAAAAGCAGACAAAACTACTAAGATGTCTCCTGCATCCAGCTCTGACAAACTGTCACAGGGGAAGAGGTCAGGTCATCCTGTAGCAAATAGTGTGCCAATAATTTCTACTAAATTCTGGTGGAAAAACTTATCATCCGGAAAAAAAAAAAAAAAAAAAAAAAAAAAAAAAAAAAAAAAGTTTCCTTCAGCTATTGTTTCCTTGCCAAAGATCATTCCTGCAACAAAAAGGATGTGGAAGAGGAAAGAAAGAAAGGAGACTGGGTGAATAATGCTCCGTGACTAATAGCCGTGGTCTGACCAGTCTGAAACAGCTTCAAGTACCCATGACCTTTTGAAGAGCCACAAGTTAGACGCTAACAAAAACGCATAACGTAAGCTCTCACACCCCCTTCCTTTTATCAAATGGGCGTCAGGATGAATAAGCTGACAAAAACAACATGGAAGTAATCTGCTGAGTAATTCCACTAATATTCCACCGTGGGTTGGCTCTGAGAGTTTGAAGCACACAGCTATGGAGGCACTGTGCTGACTCTGTTGCAGATGACAACTTCTCATTAATCACACGCAAACACTACGTGTTGTTCCACAGCTTACACAAATGTTCTCTGGGAACAGTAATCAAGCCATTAGCAAATCGACGAGCCCTCCCATATATCTCATTACATGATTTCCCTGAGAGGACGTGAAAGCTTTCACCCGACTGCTCCACGCATCCCACTCCCTGTTATCAGCCTACGGGACTTCACTCAGCACATGCGTTCCCACACTTTTGAAAGGTCTTCGGTATGAGTTCTGCTTTCAGGAGGTGGCAAACTAGTTAACTGTTCGGGGGTTGTTTCCTACATCTCTTCTGTCAATCAACTCAGATCTACCCAAGGCCACAATATCATTAGATCAAGCTTGGCAAAAACAGATAATAGTAAAAATAACAATAATACCATCCAACTCATCAGTAGATCTTAAAGAAGGTCACTAATGCTGTACTGAAGGGTCACTATTACCCTTCGGACCTTTGCGTGCTTAGCACCTTTCTCATTGTTGGACCACAGAGACATATTCCTCTAAAGCCATGCATACTAATCCTCAGCAAACTGAGACGAAGTTATTCCTGTAAAGAGTATTTTAAAGTCACCAATAGACAAAAATCCATTGTATAGCTACATAACTATTGAAAGGGAGTTAATAATTTATAGGACAGTTTACTGCTTCAGTCTTTTTCAAGTCACAGAATATATTTGTCCTTCTAAGTTTCGCATGTTTTTATTCCAAAATCACTGTTAGCAGACTGTGTTTGACCTATTAACATCTAAATTAGATCAGAATTACACAGTATATTGTTTTATTTCCTGAGTAGACAAGTACACAATTCTGGTTCAAATCCTGAAATTCACTGAAATGTTTCTTGAATCAACAAATGTCAGAAAGCAGTATAATCCACTCTATAAAGAAGAAAGAAAAAAATACTGCAGTGGTTATTTTTCGAATGCATATTGCCAAATTCTCAAATGATTGCACGGCCAGAAAAAAATACACACCATTAACTATAATGAGTTATCTGATAACTCAATAAAGCTTACTGGAAACGGCTCAAAACTCCCAACTAAATCATCTGCTAGCTGTAGAAATCAAACCACATTTACTTAGATGCCTAAATATTGTTTAGCAAGCACTCAAATTGAGAACATTAGTCTACCCTGGGTCAAAAGTTAGGGCTAAAGCAAGAGCTGTGGTGTGATGGCCATCCAAACCTTTGGGGAAAGTCTGGTAGTGCATTCAAAGTCCATAACTAGCACATGTTTATGGAAGACAGAACCCTAAAAGCCAGATATGACAGCTTAAATATAAGGGAAATTCCAATTCAAATTTCAAACCACCCCTATCTAGGGGGAAACTTACTTAAAATTGCAAACAAAACTCATAACCCTAAAACTGAGAAAATGCCCTATGTGAACTGGACACAGATACAGAACTGATTATAAAGCAATAAAGCAGAACTGTGAAGTACAGCCTGAGCAGCGAATACCAGAAGCCAAGACCACTCTTGTTCTGAGGAAAGCTCAAGCACCAAACATACCTGTGGTGACAGTACAACAAACTGAGGGGCCCTCTCAATTGCAGACAAGAAACCACGGATAAGAACAAAAGACAGATGGAGAAATAAATGTCTTGGGGAGGCTCTGACAATTTCAGAGATGAGAGGTGACAGGGAAGATTCTGAAGAGAGAAGTAAACAGAGTGGAAGTCACAAACAGGAGAGCTGACAGCCAGAAATTATTCGGATTTTAAATGAGCTCAGTGGACAGAGAAGGGGAAAGATCATTGAACTGTTACCCATGAATGACAAAGATGGAAGTGGAGCACTGCGAGGAAGAAGACATCCAGCATATTTGGCAGCAATAGCTTTAGGAGGGTCTTGAACGGGGACATGGAGGCAACTGATGCTGCTTAGTCTCTGACACGTATCAAAGAGGGAAATGGGGATAAGTGGAAAAGCATCCAACCTAGGAGGAGAATTGAAGAAGAAAGAAGCACCAGAAAATTCAGCACAGACAAGAGAAGAAAAACCCTTCGGCATGTGCAGAATTGCTGATGAAGTGTTTACTGATGAGCAGTAAGAGAATCTCATCATGTCAGCTCAGCGAGCTGGGAAAAGCACCTCACAGCTGAAAAGGGGCAGAAACAGTCCCTCAAACAAAGGGAGCAAAAATGCAAAGAGAGCATTCTGGAGACAGCATTTTTAGTACAGTGAGGGGGAAGCAGAAGAGGAATGTTACAGCAGAATGGGAGATATGGATCCAATTCCTTTTTCTTGACCTGCAAAAAATATGTTTCCTCTCCCATCTACCGAAAGAAAAAGATCACCTTTCAAGTTTAAAATTAAGCCTCTAAATTTTTGGAAAGGACATCAGGGATCTAAGGGATAAGAGGTCTTAGAAAAACTTATAGCTAAAAATCTTCCTAACTCCATAGAAGAGGTCTCAGCAAATGTCCATTTAACAAAGACCCGTGATAGCTAGCAATGGCCAGAAGCATATGCAATGCTCCAGTTAACCTGCCACATAATGTTTGCTCGTGTAACGCATTCATATTTCTCAGATAACATTTACTAAGAGGTTTCATACCCACTATTTTGTCCTCTCAGAGTACAGACCTCAAATAACAGGGCTGAGACCTCCAGTAGCTCACTTCTCACCACAAGTACTGTAACACACTTCAAAGAGGAAGAGCAAGGAGGAGCCCTTCAGCTGCCATTAGCTCCAGCGTGGCAATGCCAAAAATTTGTTTGAAAAGTGCACAAAGATTCCCCTGCTCTGTAGCTGTGTGGCCACTGGGCCTGCTCCTATTTGATAGAGGATGCTACTGTTACTGGGTTTTAACAATTCTTAGCTCCACTTACCTGGGGAAGGGCAGGAGGTTTTCAAAACCATCAATGATCCAGGAAGGGCAGGCAGGGAGGAATAAAAGAGCTCTGGTTTCTCTGACAAGAATGCCTAAGCATTAGTAGCTATATCAGCAAACTTGGCTCAGACTACTTTGCCAGAAAGGTCCATTGGCATCCAATGAGGTAAGGCATCTATGAACACGACCATGCTAATTCCCAAGCTGATGCACCTAAACACATCGCATGAGCTGCACTGAGCTGTTGCAGTTAATAAAAGCATTTTCTCTGGGTATAAGCCTGCTGGCCTCCCATAGCAGCCCATGCTCACCAATGGGCAGGAGCCAGCTCTATCCTGATCCAGCAGGCCCTGCTCCTGAGCAGCCCGGAGGGCTTGCTGGACACTGTGACACCACATGCTGTACCCTCCTCCTTACCACGGATGAACCACGCTATGCTGAGCTAGGGAGAGCAGATACTTTCTCCCATATAATGGACTCTCTCAGCCTTACACAAATTAAGCACCCTGTAAGAAGAGCACTGGAAAAAGCAAGGTGGGGTTGTATTGTATTAATGTCACTTAATGGTAACTGTCAATGATCATGATGGAATAAATATGGGAAGGAAATTGCTGTAATTGATTGACAGTCTGGAAGCTTCCACATACTATATAATGAGAGAGACCTGTGAGAAGCTGCTGCAGTAGAGGCTATTAATGCAAATCATATGCACCATACCTGCTCTCTGAATTATGCAATGCCATGTGAATGTCTAATTCATTTCACCAGGCTTGTCTCTATCCAGAAAGAATATTCCACTGACATGCTGATTAGTATATTAGGAGAGTTTTAGAAGTTCAGTGGTAGAGCGGGTGCCATTGCAGCGTTATTAATTTAGTTCAGAACAATACAAACAGGTCTGTGCAGCCATCAAAATCACTACATAAGTCTACAAGATAAGTTTGTCATGGCTGATGGGAATTTGCAGGAAGGCCTTGTGATATGCAGTAGGGGTTAATGAATAGATAAGGAGGGTATCGCTTTTCTAGGAAACAGTCGTTGAGGACTTGAGAATTGAAGACAAGGATAAACACTTGATATAGCTCCATTATGTTGTGCATTGCTTTCCAAAGAATGTTGTGATAACAAGTGGACAGGACATTTAAAGGGAATTTAGAAATTTAGTTGGCATATTCATATTGCAACAGTGCCACAGACACAAATATAGGAAGATGATGTCTGTCCCAAGCTTTCTGTGCTAATGCCATCATATTTTGCCTCTAAAAAAATACACTCAGATCAAATATTGTTTAAATCAATGATGAAAATGATTTTGAAGGAATAATCGTGGCCTCTGGGGAGCACTTGTCCTTCATGCAAAACCATAACACAATTAGCACCACAGCGTCTGTTAAAGGGAAGCACAGACCTGGACCACAGGAGACCTCACACAGTTTCAGATTAAGCCTGGGGATGTGAAGAAAGCTCGTATAAAGCCTCCTGTGCCTGCACTGGCTATGTCTCCCTCATTTCCACAAAAGTAAAAATCATTCAACTTTAACAAGAAGCTGAGAGAAGGCACTGCAAATGTATACAGCATTCCTCACTGCTTTCTCAAAATAGCTATTTTACAGGTCTGAAGCCTAAATAATTCACCTGAACATTAGCCCTGTGTCATTCACTATCTAAAATGAACACTTAGAGCAACCATTTTGCCTCAACATCACTTGCATTAAAGGGTCATGGGCTTGCCATATCTAAAAAGGGGCACAGGGCCCCCCAGCGTGGTTACTAAAGAGAAAAATGCCTGAAGAACTGCCTTGTCTCAAGATTAACTTTGCTCTTCTCTCTTTGTACTAACAGAGACCCAGCCCTGTGAGACACCTCATCCTGTTATGCCTGCCCAGCACCCTGTGGGACACGGGAAGGCCTCACGCAGGGCAGCCACATGGACATACAGGCCCCAGGGCAAGGCCAGGCCTTCCAGGTGAACCAGCATTGAAGGCACTTGCTTTGACTCATGCAGGAGAAGTAAAAGCACGCTTCTCTCCTCACGGATCCCAAGAGGCCCCAAGGCACCTCCACACCTCATGTGCAGAAAACATGGGTAGATTCCATGCAATAGATTTTCAGGATCCTCTCCAGTAATCTGTACAGGACCCACACTTCCCATCAGTTTGCCTGCAAATAGCACTTGCACAAAAGCAAAGGCTTATCATTAAGATTTCATAGAGTTATTACTTGTGTGGTGATTATACAAAACAGCCCCATTACATTCTAGGCTTTATGGCACCTAGATACGCCTAGGGACAAATGCTGAGAGCAGAGCCAAAAGGATCTTGAAAATAAATTGAATAAGGCAGTGCTTGATATTTGGCAAGTCAGCACTGTGGAAGCAGAGATCCACGTGTCATTGTAATGTTACTCTTGTGGGGGAAAAGCTGCTGAAAGCTCCACTGGATTCAGGTATCATTACTTTATTAGACAGAGACCCACATCCCCAAAAGGCCAAAAAAAAAAAAAACCACCACCACCAACAAAAAAAACAACAGCCCCTCGGTAGGGTACAATGATTTCAGAGGAGGGAGATGCAGAGCTTTAAGCTCCAGAGAAATCACCATTTCCTGGCAGATACACAACTGCCAAGGGGGCCGCAGGCACCCCAGGACCTGTGGACTCCCAAAGGTACTGGGAGCACCTACAGGGATGCAATGCATTTTGCTGTTCCCCCCCCCCCCCCCCTTTATTTATTTATTTTTTTTTTTTTTTGCACAGCCTCACCTCTGAGGCTGCTTTAGGAAGGCAAGGAGTCAGGATGGTTTAATCAGGCTTGCCTCGTTAGCAAAAAGAATATACTCCCTGTGACATTTTGATGTTGTGAATTCACATCACAGAAATCCATTAATGTTTCTCAGGGTGGGGGCTGAATTTGTCTGGGAGGGATGCACAGTGCAGCACGCTGGTGAGGAGCTGGGGCGGGGATGGGGAGGGACTCTGCAAGAAGCAGAGGAGGCTTTTTCAGCCCTGAAGGAGCTATTTGCCACCCAGGGGCCAACACTCTCAGATTTTTGCAGAGATTGATGTATTCAACATGCAGAAACACTCTGAGGGAATAATATTTTGCATGAGTTCAGCTTCCAAGGTTTCACTATTTTACTTGCAGAACAGCTCGATTCTCTCTGTGCTCATTCAGCAGGAAGTTTACTTTTGGGCAGGACAGGCCAGAAACACAAAATCTCGGTCCAGATTTCATTGCTCCCAAAAGCACAGGCGCACAAGGACTGGGACTGCTGCACCGCCAGTAGCTGGCTGTGCATGAACTCCACTCCGACACCCCGCAGGGCAGGCGCAGCTTCTGCAGGAAAGCCGATCCCATACCTTGAACACCGCTCTGCACAGCCCGGTAATGAAAGAGGACGGTATTAACATTCCAATCAAAACATCCAGGAGGAGGAAAAGGAGAACTGGTCCTTCCAGTGTCAACTCCAATTAGTGGGAAATAGAAGCCACAGACGAGAAATAGGAAGCATCTGTATGTGAAAGCATGTTTAGCTTTGAAGCTGGTGTGGGAATATTGGCTTAGTCCTTACTTTCCCCAAGTGTTATGTCATCTCATGTGTAATGTTGACACTTACAAGGATTACTTATTAAATAATTCCTTTACAAACAACAGGGAATAATTCTGGCCTTTGATATAGACAGATTACGATCTCAGATGCTACTATAGAGATCTTATATTCATCTGAAGAGGCTAAGCACATTAAGAATCAGGGAAGAAAAATATATGAATGCAGAATATGGAAAGTAAATCATAGAACAGGAAAATCAAAATACCCATGCTGAGCCACAGATTTTAGTACCTGAGAAAGGGAAATTACTAAGATTAAATCAGCCCACATCAGTCATTTTAGTAAAAAATGTGTTCCATGCCAACCTGGGTGGAAGGCCTTAATTCTTTTGTCTTGACTTTTATATATTTGTATAATTTTAAGTAGTATCCCATTTGGGGAATGCAAGAAAAAAAAAATGAGGGTTTAAGAATAGCCTGCAGATGTCTAATTAACCTGACACTGCCCTCCGGTCAGGCACAGTCAGCTCCCAATTACCTGCAGGTGCTTTAGCCAGGTTGTGGATGGAACCTGGCACAGCACAGAAGTTCCCAGGCCAGCTCCGTAGGGGTGCAGCACTGCACGTACACTGCTCTCCTGCTCCTCCTAGTCCTGGAGCAGTTCAGCCTGTCTCAAAGAGCACAGAGGCACAGATAATAAGCTTTGCTGGTGCCTACACCAGCTCTCCATGGAGCTGTCCTGAATACCACCACTCTGCTGCATAGCCAGGCACTGCTCTGCCTGGAGCCCCCAGACCCGATGCTATGGTCCAGGCAAGCTCTGCTTCGTGGGGCTGCAGCAAGGCTCCGTAACATGTAGCAGCAGGCTTGGAGACCTTTCTGCCTCATGTCCTAAGAGGGCAGATGCAAGGGCCACAGACTTTTTTTTTTTTAAGCTATTTTTTCACTAGGACTTATTTTTTTCCAAACCAACCCCATCTGAGCATCTGCAGTAACATGGATGTGGGGGAAATGACTTCTTCAGGAAAAAAAAAAAAAAAAAAGGCTGAACCAAAAAAGCAACAGCGTTAATTTAATTTGCTTCCTCGAACTGCAAGTCCTTGTACGTGCTTAAAGCAAATGAGGCATTAAGGCTGTGAAAATGCACGGAGGCCCCTGCAGCAGCACTTCCTTCAGCAGAATGAGAATGGGAAGGCCTTTTCACAGCATCCCATTGTCCCCGCCAGCCGCTAGGTGTTCGGCCCTGGAGCTCCAGCTAGCAGCACAGTATGGGGTTACCCAGGGCAATGAGCGACAAACAATTTAAAACTTTTCCATAAATCTGAAAAACAAAGAGGCTTTTTATCTCTGTGCTGAAAGAAGTAAACGAGCAGAGCCTGCATCCCCAGAGCCCACTGCTCCGGCCTGATCAGAGCAATCAGGCTGATGGCCTGACAGCAGACCTGCAGCAGACAGCCTGCTTCTTGAGCAGGAAAATCGCTTCAGAAACCCTCCCTGTGGCTTGTCACGAGAGGGGACGCCCATCCCCTGAACCCCTCTGTCCTTCCTGCTGGTGGAAGCAGCCTGTTGCTTCTGCTGCTCCTCACACCACCAAGAGGCACGGAAACCTCAGCCTCCTCCGTGCACACAGCAACACAACAAAGGCAGAGCAGGGCCCACCGTCAGCCTCTCTTCCTGAGCTTCACAGAGAAGCTCAAGCTCTTTATTGAGATAAATCAAGCCAGAAACACTTTTTAAAAAAAAAAAAAAAAAAAAAAAAAAAAAAAAAAAAAAA